>CM070778.1:36762545-37962545 GCA_036346955.1 Dipus sagitta | reverse complement strand
AACAAATAGATTTTTAGAAAATATTTTAAAAAAACACTAAAAACAACAAGTCCCAAAATGATCCTTTCAATTAAAAGAAATAACTTCACAAAAGAATATTTCTTTTGCTGCTATATATATATATATATTATAAAGACTTTAAAACTTTTGCAATTATTACATATACACCTTTGTTTTTCCAATAGTAAACTTTTTTTTTTCAATTTACCATGACAAATTTATAAAAGATTTTGAATCTGGAATACTTCCAAATCTTGTCCATTTGTGAAAATATAGAGTTTAAAGATGTAATGGAAGATGAAATACACAAAGATCAATTTGTCTGTAATATAAAAGTACACTCTATAAGGAGAAAGATGCCTTAGTCCTACAGGGAAGCTATTTAAAAAAAAAGTAATGGCACTGTGGACCACAGCTTGGTATGAGTGTAAGATCAAATGTTAATCCTATTGCCAATTCTCTGTGAGGTGTCTGGATGTGGCTCAGTCTTTATAATGTTGCTTGTCATAAATTGAACATAAGCCATAGCAAAATCATGGTCTTTAAGCTGTTAAAAGGTGTATACACACACACACACACACACACACACACACACACACACACACACATACATACCACCTGGCCAGTTACACTTTAGAATTTCCAACTGAAATATTCTATAATATTTACAGTGTGTCAAATAGAATTCTTCATATATATGAACTCATTAAAATTATCATAAAACAATTGATATAGACTTAAATGTAATAGATATATAAAGACATTATTGCTGTAGCATCCATGGTCTCAAACTTAAATGGATTTCTTTCTATAACATTCCTCATTGATTTGATATGATAATTATTAAATAAACTTCTATGGGTGAAATACATTATGCAGAGATTTTTAAGTTCATCATCCATTGGATGTTCTTTTCACAGAATCTTATTGTGGAACATACTTTAAGAAATCCCAGGTTGTATAATCCATACCTTACATATCTGTCACATGATGATCCTGAGGCTCTAAACAGAAATGCACACCAATTAGAACTTTAAAATGGTTGACACTACTGTGGTATGGAGTTAAGTATTTTAAAATATATATTAAAATAAAAATCTGCAATTTTATGATCTATGCTTACTGTAACCCAAGCTTCATAAACTTTTGTTTCCAAAAATTTGTCCAACCCATGTGCTTTGATAGATGTTGCTGAGGAGATGTGAAGAGACAGCTATGCAGTCATTTCCTTCTCATCAGATAGAGACAGAAGTTTCTAGAGTTTTAGGATGTCAAGAGACACAGGGCAATCACAGCTTCTGATTTCATTTCTGTTTTGTTTATTCATAACATTTTTTATTCACTTCAAATCAAATTAAATAATAAGCAATCCTTAGATATTATGCACACTATCATTCCAATTCTCTATGTAAATCTGAATTTCTTTGAATAATAGGGGTAGTACTGACCTTCATATTCATATACTATAATACTCTGGAGCCACAGAGTCTGGCCTTGAGTTCTGTATAGGTAAATTATCAACTGTTTCATTGCTTGGATGAGTGTTACCTGGTGTGACTCATTTTTTACTTTTTTAAAATCAAAAGCTAAAAGACAAATATTAGATCCAACTTTAACTCTTAATTCTCTTGTGGTAAGTTCAAATGTGAACTTAATTTTCAAATATGTCTTTTAACTTAGAGTACTTGGAAGCCATTTTCTGTACTTTCAAAATACAAATTTGCAAGTCAAGACTGTATAAAACCCAAAGAAAGCCAAACTATCTGGCTGGAAGCATATGGTTGTTGGGAGAGGGCAAGTGAGATTCATCAGTGATACAGCACTGCTAAGATGCCCCATTCCATGATGAATAACCTTTTGCCTAAGATCATGCAAGCAACCCTGATTTAACTCAGTGGGTTAAAAGAAGCATTTAAGTACAAAAGGATTAATAAGGAAGAATAAAGGTGCTAATTGAGGGGCATATGAGAGGGCAGTTAGGCAGGAATATGAACAAAATGCATACATTTATGAAAATTTCAAAACTTGAAAAATAAATAGAAATCAATTTTTTAATAAACACTTTCTTTATTGAACAAAGGTATGTGGCTTGAAAACTGATGCATGGATCTTGTTTACTTTATTAAGTCTTGAGAAAAAATAGTGTCATTGTGGTATAGCAGTATCCCAAAACATTGATTTGTTTAAAGATTAAATCCTAGGCAGGTAAGCATTATTGCTATGTAGACCACAAGAGAAGCTTGGTTTAATCAAAACAGCACACACCCAACTTTAAATTTCTCAGTTGTTTACCTAAGTAAGAAAGACAATCAATATGGGGCTTCATTTCCAGGATGTGTAAGAGGAGAAAAATACATCCTAAAGCATTTGGCCTTTCACCTTTGAATAACAATCCATTGTAAGTTGATACTAAAATTTATTTCTATAAAAACTCACAGTAGCAACAAGCATTAGAAAACAGCTCCCCCATACCCACTAGTACACACAAATAGTTAGAAGTGGGGAAAGTCAAGAGTCATGGACACCGTGTGAAGAACAGTTTCTATAAGAGTTCTATAAAACTTTCAGATGCACAAGATCTGATTGTTACCATGAAACACATAAGAGGTCTTATTTCTTGATCCAAAATCACTGGTTGTTCAGTAAGAATGCTACAGAAACTAAATTTGCAATAAATGATTTGTTGACATTATCACTAACTAACTCATTAAGCTCATAACACCACTTTAAGCAGTCAACTTTTAAGTGGAATGTAATATTGAATTTCTAGCTCAGACTCAATTGACTTTATACCAAGATAGTTGGAACTTGATGTAATTGATTAAGATCTATCAGCCTTTCGTTTCATCAGTTCACATTAGTATAAATCTGAGGCAAGCTTGTCTGGTAGAATTAAGCGATGAGTGTGGGTATAGTGCTTTCCTAATTTAAGTAAGGAACCAACTAAAATCTCCTTCAAATTGGCTTTAATGATAAACAAGACATCAGTGAAGCTTCTGACTATACAAACAACAAACTAGATGATGCTGGAATAAGTCGACTTTTGCTTAATAAACTTGAATAAATTGCTATGCCTCCATGGGATCATCCTTATTGTTAAGTATTTTATTTACAAGAGTGCTCAAATATACAAAGGCAATAGTTAAATTTTAGAGTAAGCTATAGTAAAAAATACAACTTAGCGGAGGTACTACTGAACTTTATACGCAATATACTTTATACACAATAAGAAAAGCCAGATCTTTTGTCACCTTTGATTTACGTGTAAATCAAAAGAAGCCAAATATATGAGCTTAAATTTTAATAAGAAAATTGTTTTATCACAACAATGAAAGACTTCTGAAATTAAAAACAAAGCAGGGCTGGAAAAATTGCTCAGTGTTTAATGAGCTTGCCTGTAAAGCTGAGCAACCCAGTTTCAATTCCCCAATACCCACTTAAAATCAAATGCAAAAAAAAAGGCAGTTCATAAATCTGCAGTTAGTTTATAGAGGCTGAAGGCCATAACACACCTGAACACTCTCTCTATTCCTCTATTTGTCTCTTTCTTGCTGTCTCTTAACTAAATAAATAAAATAAAATAAAATAAAATAATAAGCACAAACAAGATATTCTCAGAGCGGCTCAATTCGTAATACCTAAGAGCTGGAACCAACCCAGGTGTCCATCACTAGAAGAATGGATAACTAAGATGTGGTATATCTACACAATGGAATTCTATACAACAGTAAGATAAAAAGGACACAATTAAATTTGAGGAAAAATGGTTGAACCTGGAGCAGATCATTCTCAGTGAACTTACCCAATCACAGAAAAAAAAATCGCCACATAGTCTCACTCATCTACAGCACCTAACCTGAATCTACCCAAGATACCTTACATACCCAACAAGCATCTCATGGACTAGACAATAGAATGTGTGGGGAGGGAGGGGAGGGGAAAGGAGGGGTGGGAAACACAAATCTAGACCCAAATGGCAATGGTACCATAAAATTCTACTTCCTAAAAGGCAGACCAAATGGCTGAACCTTCACCAGGACCTTAGAGGGAACACCTGAACCACAAGACACTGGAGAGGCTATGATGAAGACTGATCTTAATCTTCTACAGCTCACCCCTCTCTCTCTTCTCCCTAACTCTTGCATATTAGTTATCTTTTTCCTCCTTTTCTTAGTGGGCACTGACCTGTAACTCCCAGCACCAGCATGTGGCAATCATCCACAATGAGCTTTTGATCAGAAAGACCTACAAGGTTTCCTAAAAGACAGACAGATTTCTGCCCGAGTACTTGATGACCCACCAAAGGTTAGTGGTAAGACCCTACTTCTGAAGACACCGTATGTGGTTGACACATAAAATGGAATGGCATGGCTGGAAGCTGGAAGACAGTCAGTCCCCAAACAGTCAGCACATCTAGTGCCAGAAGGTGCTACATGGGTGACTGGGGGAAAATGACCAATATCTGTCCAAGCAACTCATGGTCTAACCTACTTAGCAGCAAATAACCTGTTATGATGCCCACACAAGTGCAATAGTGGCACACAGCCATGGTGGGGAACCAACTGCTCTTGATTTGGCTAATAGATCTCCTCTCCTACAGAACCCATAGCTGGAGCTGGGAAACAAGTCAGAACCATATGCAAACATAAGCCCATTCTCCATTATCAAGCTACCATCAATCGTGGGCTACAAGAGGGCCTACACCTATTAAATTCTCTATTAAAAAAGTAATGGTTATCTCATTTGTCCTGGTGCTAACATACTCTCCTTTGGATAATCTGCTTCTCTTTTTCAGATAGATGTAGATCCTAAGGAGAGAGCCACCCCATCATACCTCAAAAAGGCCCCAGCTGAAACTAACAAAATTTGGCGAAACAAGCAAAGGTGCTGTTTTCCTGGCGAACTGGGTAGCAGCACAAGGGGGAAGGAGATCAACACAGAGAAAAATCAACTCCTACCAAATCAGAGAGCCAGAGACCCAGAGGCCCCCAACACCTCATCACTGAAGCAGACCAAAAATGAACCCAACATGGCTCAGGGAAATTTTGCGGAAGAGGGGGCAGAAAGAATGTCAGAGCCACATGTTGGGTCATGATATTCAGAGACATTTAGCTTACCCATAACTGTGGGCTAACTCCATAATGCATGATCCATATACCTCAGCAAGGAGGGGCCAAGGGGTGAGGGTAGGTCATGGACGAGCCTAATAATGGTACCAAACTGACTGTATTTGTTGAATACAAAACTAATTAATAAAAAATTAAAAATTTAAGAAATTAAAAATTAAAGAAAAAACAATTCTTAGACATATGAAGAATTCAGGCAATTGATATCTATAGATTACTGTCTATTTTATTATTTTTTAAATTTATTATTATGATGATGATGATGATGTGTGTGTGTGTGTGTGTGTGTGTGTGTGTCACTGCAAACAAATACCAGAAGCATGCACTACTTTTTATGGACTTATTTTATGATTTTACTGGGGAATAGAACCTGGGCCAGCAAGCTTTGCAAGCAAGTGCCTTTAACCACTGAATCATCTTCTAAGATCCCCATAGATTATTTGTAAAGGACAGTATGAATGATGTGTTTTATAAAATATTATATTTCTAAAACTTTTATTTAAAAACTGTTTTTTTCTTGTGTTTTTCTTCTAGAATCTGATAGTAATTTTTCTTTTCCTTTGAAATGCAGCAAAACCAAAATTGTATTAAATTTGATGCATCTTAAAATTTGTTCCTTTTACAAGTTAGATAAATATCTTCTTATACATGAGATATTATTTTCTCATCTATTCCTTTTTACTATTCTGTAATACTTTTATCCATTGAAGCTTCTTCAAATACATCACATACCTGGTCATTTATTAATTTTTCCATTGTTACATTTATGTCTTATTCTTTGAGATATTTCCTGCAGTTTATTTTTTGAGGTTTCTAACACAGACCTGTCTTCATACTGAATATTATGTTACTTGTACTATCAACCACACTTATGACTTATAAGTAAATGGAGATCTCCAGATGTCTGTGTTATATGCAGATCAAATCTTTGTATCTTCCTACTGGTGTGTGTGTGGGAGGGGGGGTCTGTATCTTTCCTGGATACTAATACTGCTAGAATCACAATTCTCTAACAGCTTGGCACATTCATAAATATTGGCTCACTTGGGTCTGCTTATGAGAAAACTCTGACAACAGTCATGCAGTTGATGGAAGATACAGAATTCTCTGTCTCCTCATATCTATGAAACAGTAATAGCAGAAAGTATGATAAGATCTCCCTAATGTCTCTGTATGGGTTAAATTTGTACTGCCAGTTCTTCATCATTTCTTATATTAGGATTATGTGTGTAACACCGTTCTTTCACTTCTGACTTGTCTTACTTCCCAAATATTCAGTAGGTAAGGAAAAATATAAAGTTATAATAACTCATATTATAATTTGTAATGATCACCACTCTAGAACCTATACAAGCATGTATCATGTTCCAGGAAAGTAGGCTAGTGTTGTGAACCATGGGTCACTGGAAGGTTTTAGGTGATGGGATCAGGGCTCATTTCCTTTTTGCAGTATGTTTTCCTGAAGCCAATGCAGCCATCCCTGATTCTGCCTTCTGGTTGGGAAACTTGGTGTTCTGTTTTCCAATGACTATACTATATGTGTTTCCTAGAGCTGTACTGTCCAGCAAATAGAAATATTAGAAATTATAGAAATGTTCTTTTAAATATTTTTGTTTGTATTTATTTATTTATTTATTTATTTATTTATTTAACAGAGGAAGAGGGAGAAAGAGAGAGAGAGAATGGGTGCTCCAGGGCCTCCTGCCACTGCAAACGAACTCCAGACACATGCACCCCCTTGTGCAACTGGTTAACGTGGGTCCTGGGGAATTGAACATGAGTCCTTCAGCTTTGCAGGCAAATGCCTTAACTGCTAAGCCATCCCTCCAGCCCCAGAAATGTTCTTTAAAAATATATTTTATTTATTTATTTGAGAGAGAGGGAGAGGTGGAGAGAAAGAGAGAGGAAGAGAGAGGGAATGGGAGCACACAGGCCTCCAGCCACTGAAAATGAACTCCAGCCACATGTGCCACCTTGTGCACCTGGCTTTATGTGGGCACTAAGGAATTCACACAATGCATGACCTGTATACCTCAACAAGGAGGGGCCAAGGGGAGGGGGTAGGTCATGGATGAGCCTAATAATGGTACCAAACTGAGTGTAAAAAAAAAAAAAAAATAAAAATAAAAATGAAAAAAAAAAAAAAAAGAAGTCTGAGCAAGAGTTTGCAAGGCTAACCCCTTCTTCAGGTTACATAAAGTGTAAACAATTATTTTGGGCCAAACTTTCCCACCAACCACGCTGTCTGCAGGTCATGCAGTGAGATGCAGATGAGATGCTGGGGTGGGCTTTTCAGGGATGGATCTGCGTTTGAGTCACCCATGCTCTGTAAGTAATGATCTGTAAGTAATCCTAATTTTACTCCATATCCAAAAAAAACCCCCAAAATCCAAAACCAAAACAAACAAACAAACAAACAAACAAAAAAAAGCCCTACTTTTGATGCAATTCTGCTTTAGTCTTTCGTTTGTGCTGACTCTGGCATGAATGGACATGTGTCTACCTCTCCCCAGGGAAAATGTTTCACACAATACATGTGATTCTGTGACATGGACTGGATGAGATCATTGTCTACTCCTTGAGAAATGAGTGAAAGGAGTTTCCTCCCTTTCTGTTTGTGCATGCACTAGTGACCACTTGTGCTTCCCCAAAATGAAGGACATCAGAGGAGGCTAAGAGGCTCTAGCTACTGCCATTTGATTTCTACCAAATCTTCTACCTTTAGTGATAATAGGTTCACTGACAAAATCTTTGAAATAATAAATGATAGCCTTTAATAATTATTACTTCACATGATAGATTCTCCAGGATGAATATGTTAGTTATAATGCTTCTCTTGGCAAGTAGCCATTTTGAGACCAGCCAGGACATTTAGTTGTTAAAATGAAAAAGAGATTCTTATTGAACTAGGCTAAAATTAAGATCTACTGCTTCATATAAACAAAGTTCATGAGAACTGGGCATACTTGGAGCATGGACTAAATGCTACCAGGACCTCATCTTCATGTTTCATTTCTGTTATTTCCTTCTTAATAGATTCATTCTCTTAAATCAGTTTTCTCTATGAGCCTGTCAGTTCTCAGTTTCATGTTTTTCAACTGTGTTGCTATATAAAAACACTCTTTTTCATTAGTTTGAACATGACTTACAAAATACTCTTCTTGACCAGGGTCAATGCCTACCCTTTATAAACCCAGTGTGTCCCCAGAAATGGCAGTTGTACTGTAAAGAATGATAATAATAATTATTATTATAAACAAAAATGAAAAGGGCATATCCATTAAAATCACATTCCTGGAATCATCTGTGGATTTATCCTTTCCCCTAGTTCAAAGCCAAATTTAGGAAATTAATTTAGGATATAGTGAATTGTTAAGTCACTTCCTCTCCTAGAAATCATTCATTTCATCCAGGTATTTTTGGAAGTTCTGAAGAGGCTTTTTGGTATTGTTTAAAAATTATTGTAAAATTTCTAGAAAATTTTCTAAGTGGATGCATAGAGTTATAGAGTTTACATTATTAGATAATGCTATAAAATGAAGTGTATGACTCTAGCTCTGCTAGACTCCCAGTTCCTCACAAACTGGGCTCCAAAATAATTCTTTGGTATGTATTTGACTTTGATTTTTCTTGACATTGACTTCTTGGGTGGGTTATTCCTATTTTATTTTTCTTTTTCAGGTAATAAGTGAAATATTTCTGTTTTTACACTTACAAACCAATTCCTATATTCCTTGACCCCTTGGATATTTAAACTTTGCACTTACTCCTACTCTTCCTTTATTCATCAACTTTTCCCTTTTTTATGGGCTCATTTCCATGACCTTAATCATGCTTCAAGGTCTCCCTTATCATGCTCCTTTCTGATCCACTCCCCACTTTAGATTTTTGTTGTTGTTGTTGTTGGTTTTTGCAGGTAGGCCACTGTGTCCTGCATCTTATTCAATAGACTCTGAGACTTCATTCTGGTAGTGTGGTGGTTTGAATAGAATAGATGGCCCCCAATATATTCAGTTGTTTGTTTGTAGTTTGCATCTTTAGCCACCTGGCTGGAGGCAGTGCCATTGTGTGGATCTTAAGGTGTGGTGGTGGGTTTCAGATTTCAATCTAAAGATATGCAAAGTGTGCCTAGCAGGAGTTCCTGAAGTGTGCTGTGGCTTTTGGCTTTAGGCTTGTACTTCTCTCTCTGCTTGGACCTGTGAAGGCAGGCCAGCTTCTTCTGCCATTTATGGAACTTCCCCTGGATCTGCAAGCTTCAATAAATATTCCTTCCTCCATAACTGTGCCTGGTCTGGAAGTTCATCTCAGCGAACCTTAAGCTGCCTGATACAGGTAGTGTCTGAAATCACTCCAGAATGTTACTCAGCTGATTATTCTTTTTTTTTTTCCCCAAGGTAGGGTTTCACCCTGGCCCAGGCTGACCTGGAATTAACTATGTAGTATCAGGGTGGCCTTGAACTCGTGGCAATCCTCCCACCTCTGCCTCCCAAGTGCTTGGATTAAAGGCGTGCACCACCAAGCCCAGCTCTGTTGATTATTCTTTAATTTTTGCTTTTTTTTGCGGGGGGGAGGGGAATCCCAACAGACTGGCCACACTGTCCTCATCCATGCTCACTTCTCTAAACAATCCCATTATCCCCATGGGTTTAATAAGTGAACAAGCACACACCTATGTATTGAAGACTCCCAGCTTTATATGTCCATGTCCACGAGTCGATTTCAAATCACCACAATTATGAAAGTTTAATTTTGACTTCCACAAAATTACATTCTTTTAAGTTAAAATTGTAGCAGTTTAGGAGTGAGAGGGTTCCCCAAAAAATAAAAATAAAGGATGTCTTTGAAGCAGTAAGGGAGAATCTAGGCCATTTCACTTAGTTCTGGTCATGTCAGATGGGCCTGGCCTTTTCTTATCTTTACCCTCTGCGTGAAAATCCTTCCACCCTGTTCTGAAGGTGTGTCCTGGGGGATTAAGATTTCTTTCTGGAAACATTGCCCTTTTTTCAAAAATTCTGACCTCAGACACCTGACTTCATGACTGGACTGACTAGACCAGCTTCCCATCCAGGCTGCTCCTTAAAAGATGCTCTCAGAGGTCACAGGGATGCAGGGATGGCTTCTCCATTTCCTGGGTCCCTTTCTGCTTCCATGGCTAAGAGCTGTGCCTTTTGTCCTTCTCTTAAGTTTTACCTATATTTGTAAACTTTACTCTCTGATCTGTGGATCTGAATTCTTTGAGTTCATAAGATAAGAATCTGGAGATGACCGAACCAGGGGAAGTTTTGCATGATCATTGAGTTTTCCAGCACTCTAATAGCTGAGTTATTATCTACCCAAAAACCAAGATAAAGCTCTGACAAAATTCCAATATGTGTGTGTGTGTGTGTATGTATTGATTTTCGAGGTACAGTCTCATTCTAGGCCAGGCTGACCTGGAATTCGTTATGTAGTCTTAGGGTGGCCTCAAACTCAAGGTGATCCCCACCTCTGCCTTCTGAGTGCTGGGTTTAAAGGCGTGTGCCATCATGCCAGGCTCATTGTCACAATATTATGTTTTGAGTAACTTATAAATTGAATAGTTTTCAACTTAAGGTAGTTATTTTATCTCCTTAAACATTTTTTAGTCATGTACACAGTGTGTATACAGTCATGTTGGTACTATCATTAGCCTTCTCCCTGTCCTCCCGCCTCCACAGGCACCTTCCTCATTGGGAAGTATGGGTTGTGCATTGTGGGTTTAGCCATCAGTTATTGGTAAGAGGCAATGTCTCTGTGCATAATGTCCCAACACGTGGCTCTAACAATTTTTCTGCCCCCTCTTCTGCAATTTCCCTGAGCCATGTTGGGTTGGCTTTAGGTTTACTTCATTGATGAGGTATTGGGAGACTCTGTGTTTTCTAGATATGTGGTTTAGTAGGAGTTGAGTGTTCTCTCTGTCTATCTACTTCACCCTTGTGCTTGTATCAGGTTCACCAAGAAAGCAGGAGTTTTGCTCGTTTCCCAATTACTCTTGGTCTCAGCTGGGGCCCTGTTGAGGTGTGATGGGGTGATTCTCTCCTCAGGATCTGTGTCCATCTGAAAAAGAGAAGCAAATTATCCAATGGGGAATGAAGTAAGCACCAGATAAGTGGGATAACCATTATTATTTTAGAGAGAATGTAATAGATATAGGCCCTCTTATAGCCTACGATTTGTGGGAGCTTGATAATGGAGAGTCAGATGGTTTTGTTGGATATGGTTCTGACTTGTTTCCCAGATCCAGTTATGGGTTCCATTCCACTGAGTGGATCAGTTAGCCAAATCAAGAGCAATTGGTTACCCACCATGGTTGTGTGCCATTATTGTACTTGTGTGAGCATCACATCAGGTTGTTTGTTGCTGAGTTGCTTAGACCACGAGTTGCTTGGACAGATGTCAGTCATTTTCCCCCAGTTACTCATGTAGCAACATCTGGCAGTAGATAAACTAACTGTCTGGGGACTGACTCTCTTCCAGATTCCAGCCATGTTGCTCCATGTTCTCTACCAACAGCATATGGTGTCTTCTGCAGTAGTGTGTTACCACTTTGGTGGGTCATCAAGTACTCTGACAGAAATCTGACTTCTTTGGGAAACCTTGTAGTTCTCACTGACCATTTTGGATGTTAACCACATGCTGGTACTGGGAGTTAATCACATGCTGATACTGGGAGTTACAGGTTATCACCAAGGAAAAGAAGGAAGAAAAAGATAGGTAATATAAAAAAGATACAGAGATGAGGGAGAAGAATGAAAGAGAAACAGGATAAGATTAAGGTTAGTCTTCATCATATGCTCTCCAGGGCCCTGTGATTCAGGTGTTCTCTATAAGGATCTGATGAAGGTTCAACCATTTAGTATGTCTTGTAGGGTGTAGAATTTTACAGGGAATATATTCAAGTTCCCATCTTTTAATTATATCAAGGTATGTAATTCATTACTTTTCATTGTGTTCTACTATAGAACACCAAAACGTATTGCTCCTACCTAACAATAGCACTGTAGACTTTGAATGATTGAATGACTCCTTTATTTTCTTACTTTTCTAAGTCTCTGGCAACATCTGTTCTCTTAATATACATGAAATCAACATTTTAATCAAACCCAGGTCTGTGTGAATGTTAAACAAGTAAGCTACCACTGACTTTCACAGGCTTGCTCAAGCTTAAATTTTAATACATGTTACTTATGGGCTGGAGATATGGCTTTGTGGTTAAGGCACTTGTCTGCAAAGCCAAAGGTCCTAGGTTCAATTCCCTAGGGCCCATGTAAGCCAAATGCACAAAGTGGCACATGTGTCTGAAGTTCATTTGCAACAGTTGAAGGCCCTGGCACACCCATTCAATCTTCGTCTCTCTCTCTCTCTATCTATCTATCTTTCCATCTGCCTCTTTCTCTGTTTCTCAAATAAATAAATTACATGAATGTCTAAACATATGTATTTAAAGAAAATATTGCCTATGAGTGAAATTGCTTAGTGTTTTCTTTCTATGCCTTATTTGATTGAATTAGTATCATGTTCTCCAAACCCATTTATAGTGTTACAACAGACAGGATACTTTGCTTTCTGTGGGGTACAGTATTCCATTGTGTATATATACATCTTTATCCATTTGCTTATCAGTGGACATTTCAATTGATTTGATATCCTGTATACTGTGAGAATAAGCTTGCCCTATTAGTGTATACATCACCAGTGCTTCTAAGATGTCTTTATTAATTTTCCCCATTACTGAATGACATCATTATTCACTCAGATTTTCAAACAAAAAGATCTTGGAAGAATTTAGTAAAATTTCTCCCTTTATATCTGTATCTAAGTTACTAGGTTTTAAGATCTATCTTTTTTTCTTCCAAGTTTTTTTTTGTTTGTTTGTTTGTTTTGCTTTGTTTTGTTTTGTTTTTGGAGATAGGGTTTCACTCTAGCCCGGGCTGACCTGAAATTCCCTGTGTAGTTTCATAAGATCTATCTTTAGACTATTTTCTTACACCAACCCATCTTACACCATTTTATTGCTTGCACATTCAGCTAAACCTTTTTCTTCTTTCACGTGGTCTGATACAACAGCCACCTGGCTGAATGCTTTGCTTTTACTTCTAACCTCCTAAAAACAGTCATGACCCAAAAGTCATGTTGACTTTCCTAAGCTAAAAGGTCAAAATTTCTACTTTTCTAAAACTTTCAAATGGCTTCATAGTGCATTAAAAATACCCTTGATGTCCTACTACCTCTTTCAGACTAAATGACTTGCTCCTATCACCTCTTTTGCTTCACCTCTGAACTCTGCGTACTCCACTATTCTGCATAGTATAGGTCCTCTTCTTGCTTTTCCTAGCCAACTCCTTGCATTCTCCCAAATATTTCAGGAACAATCATCCAGGATGTATTCAGGAATACCTCTCTTCTTGTAGGTCTCCATTGCAATATTGTCTCCAGAGGATTCTCTTAATTACCTTTTCTTTTATCATAATGTTTAATTTCTTGCATGTGTGTATGTGTATAATGTACTATGTTGTGTTGTGTGTGTGTGTGTAGTCTTTGCATGTGTGTGTGGTGTTTGCATGTGTGCATTACCTTGCAGTGCCCCTAATGCCATTTGTGGTGGGGATCATGCCCCTGCAAGAGTGGAACTTTGAGCATCCCACCCCATTACCCTTCTGCCTCATCTTGTTTTTGAGTCAGAATCTCTTTTTTACTAATTCCATTGAATTATTGTTTGTGCAGGAAGCACATTAAATTGCTGAGCCTTGACTACCTATTCTTAACTAGAAGTCTCAATGAATTCCCATAATTTTTCCACTCCATGTGCCATAAATCATCACAAATCTATTCTCTGCTGCCCCTGGAGATTACCAGGAATTTCCTGAGGATAGTATGTCCTCTTGTGATCCACCCACCACCAGCTGCCTCTGATTGGGAGAAAGCTTAACTCAGTATGTTGTCTAAATATTAAGTTTATTATTTATTGTTTGTCATTACATGGATGAGCTTGGCAGATATAATTTTATCCTTTTCCCTTTTTATTGGACTCATTTTTATAAAGAGTTCAAATGAAATTATATCAATCAATCAAATGAAACTATATTATGTACTCATATATTTACTTGTGAATTGTCAGCTTTCTATTGTAGTATTCCAATATAATTGCAATCTGGTCTGCCACGAATAGACAAATAGCTCTGCAGTTTAAAGGATAATTTCCTTTTGTTTCAACTTGTTCTTATTTATAATTTAAATAGAATAATATCTGACCTTTTGGTGTGCAGTACTACAAATTTTTACATTATGTATATTATGTGTTTTACAGATATATGAATGTATGTAAAAATACCTCAATCAAGAAGCATTTGTAGTCAGCTATTACCAACTCAGATTTCTGGTTCTAACAACTCTCTTGTCTATGTCTTTGGTCTTTGCCTTTTCTGAAATATAATATAGATGGAATCATTTTAGATATGTGATTTGCAAATATTTCCTCCAAATCTATGATTTTAATTCTTCTTTTATTTTCTTATTTGTGTGTGTGCGTGTGTAGCATATGGTGTGGTATATGCACTTTTGTGTACAGATGCGCATGCCCCAGCTGTTTGCATGCATGCAGAGGTCAGAGGAGGATGTCGAGTGTTCTTCTCTTACTGCTTGTCCACATATTTCTTCCCTTGAGATTGGCGTCTCTCCCTCAGCCAGGAGCCGCCATTCATCACTGTGTCCCAGTGATGGAACAATGTCTGCCCACTTGTACTGGGATTTCAAATGTGCAAGATCATGCCCAGCTTTTATACAGGCTCTAGGGAGGTGAACTGGGCAGTCTATGGTCCAAGAGTTAGGCTTAAATAGCAAGTGCTCTTAAATGCTAATCCTTCTCTCCAGCCTGCTTTTTAAAATTTTTTTTAATGTACTTTGGAAAGCAAAAGTTTCATTTGCATGTGTGCATGTATATGTGTCTATATATGATCAGATACACAGAGGACAACCTTGGGTTTTGTTACTAACTCACATTCCCTTTTTGAGACACGGTCCCTCCTTGGTCTGGAACTCACCAATTAGGCCAGCTTGGCTGCTAAGTGACCCAGGAATCTGTTTATCTGTGCTTCCTCTACATTGGGTTTACATCCAAGTACCCGCACACCCAGCTTTTTTATGCGGGTTCTGGGACCCAAAGTCTGAGCTACATGTTTTTGAAGAAAGAACTTTACTGATTCATCAACCCCAAACCAGAAGAATTTTAACTTTGATGAAGTCTCACTAATCCTTTACTTACTTTTTAGAACTGAGATTTCCATTTTTACCTAATGCATCTAATGTGAAGTTATTTAATTTTTCTCTTAAATTTGCTTCTTGGCAGATTACAGGCTTAGGTTTAGAATTCAGGTCTATGTCGGATCTATATTTAGCTAAGTATATACATGATTTCCCATCTAGGTTCGGGTCTGTGTGTTTGTGTTCAGATGCCCTATTTCTCCATCCTAAATTAAGAGTGCCCATTTTCACAATGAATTAGCTCTGCATATTTGTTGAAAATTATACATATGTGAACACATTTGTCTCTTTCTTTTGTTTTATCACACTATTTTGAGTAGTATAGCTTTTTTTTTTTCACCTTGGAATCACAGAAAGTTCAGTTCTCCAAATCTGTTTATACCTAGAAAATTATTTTAGATATTTAAGTCTTTTATTTATGGCTAAGTTTCAGAATTAGCTCAATTTCTATTAAAATTTTTTCTCAGGCTGGAGAGATGGCTTAGTGCTTAAGTGCTTGCCTATGAAGCCTAAGGACCCCGGTTCGAGGCTCGACTCCCCAGGACCCACATTAGCCAGATGCACAAGGGGGCGCACGCATCTGGAGTTCATATGCAGTGGCTGGAGGCCCTGGCACGCCCATTCACTCTCCCTCTCTCTATCTGCCTCTTTCTCTCTGTCTGTCGCTCCCAAATAAATAAATAAAAATAACAAAAAAAAAAAATTAAAAAAAATTTTTTTCTCACATTTGTACTAGAATTGTGTTAAATATGTATGGAAGTTTTAAGATGTTAGTTTCTTAGCAATACTGAGTTTTCTAATATATAAATATAGTATATACCTGTATCTGCTTTGGTTTATTTTCATCAATAATTTATAGTTCAGAGAACACAAATCGTTTATATATTTTGCTACATGTACATAAAAATTTCATAATTTTTGGTTTTGCGAATGAGACCCTAAGTTGAAATATTAGTTTCTCATTGACCACTTCCAGTATATGAGAATACAATTGATTTCGGTATAGAAATCTCTTAAATGTCAATCTTGATAAATAGCTTTCTTAGTTCTCATAGTTTTTCAGTGATTTGAATTTTGGAATGTTTTACTGAAATAATCATGTTGTCTGCAAGGAGATTTATTCTCTTCCTTCTCAATTTGCATGCTTTTTCTTCTTCCTGACTTACTGTCATGTTGAATATAAATGGTAAGCCTGACCACTCTAGCCTTGTAAATGTTAGGGAGAAAGAATGTTCATTTTTCACCATTGAGTATGGTTGCACACATAAGATATTATAGATATCCTTTTTTATGTTGAAGAAATTCTGTTCGGTCAGTAGTTTGCAGCAATTTATTATTGGGAAGATTTTTCTTCATCTACTAAAATAATCATATCTGTCTCTAACACTCTGTCTTTTAGTTACCTTTTAGTCTGTTATATGATGAGTTACACTCACTGATTTTCAAATGTAGATCAAGGATAACATTTCCTTGATAAACTATGTGAAGTTCTGATGTATTTGCCTTTCTCTTTATTGTTTGATTCAATGTGTTACAAACTTTTTCATCAATATACATGGCCTAGTTTTTTTGTGCTTATATCTTGTTTTGATTTTAAGAGTTTGTATGCAAGTGACATTATATCTTAAGTATTTGCTAGAATTTGTTAGAGATGGCCTCTAGGCCTGGAGTTTTCCTGTTTTATAATTTCTGAAAAATGAATTTAATTTCTTCAATGACTATAGCATTACTCAAGTTATCTATTTTTTTCCTCCAATGAACATTAGTAATTCAAGGAATTTGTCAGGTTTTTTAATAATGCTATAATTTTGGCATGAAGATGTCCATTGTATTTTTCAGTTTTGGAAGCTGGGAAGTCCATGATTAATGTATTCATAAATCCTATGTATAATGAGGGTCACTTCTGGGTGCATTGACTTTCATCCTGTCCTGCTGTTTCACATGGTGGAAAAGGTGAGGAGTCTTTAGGGTGTAGTTTTTAAAAGGCTCTTGTAACAGTTTCCTTCTCATTGCTGAGACAAAATACTCAACTAGAAGAAGCTTATGAGAGGGAAGGGTTTATGTCAGCTTATAGTTTCAGGAGGCAGTTTCATCAAGGAAGGGAAAGCATGACAGGCCTGAGCAGGAAGCCTGGATCACATCTCCACATCAGCATGAAGGAAATAGTCTCAGGGCTGATCTAAGTAGTACTGTGAAGCCTGCCCCCAGTGAGACACCTCCTCCATCAGGGCTCTACCCCCAAAAAGGCTCCACAACTTTCCCAAATTGCCTGACACCTATGTCACTAACTACTTGTGCTTCTGTTTCAGTCTCTCTCCATGTTTACACGTTTGCTGCTGCTTCCCATTCTATCCCATGTACTGAGCCAAAGCATAATGTGTAGAGTTGTGTTCATAATGCAAATACTTTATTCCATAAAATGTTTACAGTAAGAAAATTAAAGACCTATTGGAACAAGTTTGCAAATGAATGTTTTTTTTTTTTAACTGTTGAATCTCTCAATTGACATTCTTCTTATTACATCTAAGAGCAGAATTGCTACATGTTACGGTTTGAATGTTAAGATTCACATGTGGAAACACTTGGTCCCCAGCTGGGAGGGCTATCTTTGGGATATTATGGAAACTTTGAGCAAAATTGAATTGCTGGGGTAGGCCTTGAAGGTGTTATTCCCTTTTGGTTCCTGCCAAGCACTCTCTGTTTCTTGGTCCTCTAAGATGTGAGGAATTCTACCACATGCTTCTGCTGCTGAGCAACTGACCTACTCCTGCCACTGGTTACTCCCCGGCATGATGGACTGGTGCTCGCTGACAGAAATAGTTGAATTAAATACTCCATTTTCATAAATGTTTCCCTTAGATGTTTTGTCATAGCTATGAGCAAAGAACAATATAGGAAGAAAGGTCTCAAATATGCAAATGAGACCTATATAGGTTCAGTAAGTAGTTATTTTTCCTTTATTTAACAGAATCAATTTCATCAGGTCAGGCTGTATTTATATGGCATATGTAAAACCGCATTATAAATACAAACCAGGATTAATAGCAAATGTAAATGTAAGCTTACAAAATCCATTAA
This sequence comes from Dipus sagitta, assembly GCA_036346955.1. NCBI lineage: Eukaryota > Metazoa > Chordata > Mammalia > Rodentia > Dipodidae > Dipus > Dipus sagitta. The sequence goes on along the minus strand of CM070778.1, from coordinate 37,944,063 downwards.
CTAAATTTATTCCATCAATGATTAAAATATAAAACCAATTCTTTCAGGATTTGCCCAATTACTTAAATTATACTGCTTCTTTGTAATATGCATGTAATCATTTTGACTTTTGTAGTACCATTTCTGGTTTCCCATAAAAACGAGTGACTTTGAATTATCCTTCCTTCTGCTGATTTTACCTATGTAAGCAAGATGTGCCAGACAGAAATTATTCCCAGATCCTACAGCTGTCATTTGCTTTCAACAGCAGATATTTTATTAACATACTCAATTTCCTGTGAATCCTTTTTTTTTTCAAAAAAATAGTTATCATTTCCCAGCACTATTTCTTCCTTACCCCATCACTCCCCTAAAAAATGAAAAAAAAAAAAAAAAAGACTTTTCCTTCCCTTAGCAGCTACAGTAATGGTTAACGTCTAGCCTCTGAGACCAGACTACCTGAGATTTTCCTCCTTGGCATACCTTTCTAGCATTGTCATCTGGGACTTGCTGTTTGAACTCATTCTGCTTCAGTGTCCTCACTGAGTTTACTAATGATATGCTTGTGAGGTATCTATTAGGACTAAGTTTCTAAAAGTTGTAAAACTTTTGGGATCATGGTAGATGTTTAACAAACAGTCAATAAATGTCAGCTATCACTATTGTTACTACTACAGCCATCACATTGAGCTACCTTTTCTCTCCCTCAAATATTTATCCTGTCATCACTGTAGTCCTATAGAGCATTGTATATTTCCATGTGAAGAGAAACACTAAGGAGTCAAGACAATAAATTAACTTTATCTAACTGTAACTAAATTATCAAGTTCAGATTTGAATATGCCTCTATTTTTTTTTTTCTGCCAGTCCTACTGTCTGTTCAATGTTAATGAAATGCTGGAAGGATTTGGTTGATTTAATAACTTCTTCACAGAGATTTTAAAGAAAGATCTGCAAAGGGGTTCCTAGTGTTCAGAGGGTAGTAGGTGTGGCTTCCAACCTGGAAGAGTCAGCTAGAGGCAGGTTCTTCTCTGAGTACAAACCATCTTGGCAGAACCCTGTAACTGCAGGTGGGGAGACCACACAGCAGCTGTTTCAACAGCCTGGTGAGTGAGCTTGGTGCATATGCCAAGACTGGGGTAGAATACAGCCTGCATTCATATCCATCTGTTGTAAGTGGCATGTTGCCCAATCATAATGAAGGGACCAACCAAAAAGAATTTTCTGAAAACGAACTCCCTGCTTTTTTCTTCTCCTCTCTCCTCTTGAGTATGACCATCTGCTTAGGGCCTGTAGCTACCCTGGTTTTATAAAGCCTGCTTACAAAGTCACATTGAACTCATATTTCACAGAAATAGATGCTTGATTGATTGGATATTTCTGGAGTATGTATGGCTTCAATTAATTTTCATATTTCAAAATATATGCCTTAAAAATAGAAAGGCAAGGGATTAACACATTTAAGGTCCACTACATACTGAAGGTATTTGCATATACTATCTTCCTTAATTTTCACAAGAATTTGTAAAGGCAGTAATGAATATCTTCTTTTACAGATAAGCCATTTCAAAGAAACCAAACTTTATTATCTAGTGTCCACAATACTGGAACATGGTGGAACTGAGATTGGAATGCACACATTTATGACCCTTGAAAACACAGATTCCTTCAGCCCTGATGACTTTCCTCAGATACATGCACAATGAACCATAGTATATATTTTCTCCAAATCTTGCTTTTTTACTTTTTCTTCAACAGTTTCATGAGTACAGTTTCTCATATGGCTCACTATTATTTACAGCTATTTAGAATGCAGGGTTGAATAAGACCTTGGTCCCAAGGGCAATAACTTTGGTCACTATAAACAAGAGAAAATCTTCAGTTGCCTGTGTTCTTTGATATACATTTGGAAATATATGCACCTTTTAAAAATTAAATTATACAACTGTCTTCTGTGTGTGTATGTTGCGGAATAAGTTGGTGCGTATGTGTAGTTAAGGTATATACTTTACAAATGAGAACTAAAGTTTTAATAAAATCCTATGATCTGATACCCTGATTTTGGTTCATAAAGCTGTATAATGATGGAGTATGTTGAAATGTACCTTATTTGGTATGAGCATTTCAAAAGTCTCTGTGGAGAATTATGACTGAAAATGCTGAGATCAACAACTGTCTCTGCCCATTGTGGGAGCCAGTAGCCACAAGTGACTATTGACATTTATAATAGCTGAAGTTATATTAACTTTTGAACTCATTTCCTCAGCTGTACTTTTCCTATTTCAGTTGCTAAATTGCTGTATATTTGAGACTACAGATAAAGAATGTAACCCACATTGCAGAAAATCTTGTCTGCAGAATACTGTGAACTGTCACAGTGCCTGGACTTTATGAGCAGGACATCAGCTGCTTGGTGGTAGTTGCAGGAGGACAGTGAAAGAGTGGTTCAATCTCCTATGGTACACAAGTGAAGCTCACGACTCAAAAGCCATTCTGCCTCAACAATTTTCAGGATGATTCAGTTCCATCCTTACTGTTGCGGGACTGGGGGAGATAAAGTGATATTAAACAAACACCCCTATCCTCTTCCAGTTAATACATCAAACAGAATTATCAAAATGCTGTATGGTAACAACCTGAAATTATTTAGCTGTTTCATAGAATGGACTTTACATGATACAAAAAAAAAAATTCAAACCACAAAGCAATACAATTCAATAGCTGTCCATACAAAAAGCCCATTGGAAACCTTGAGTATATTTCTAAAATTATTTCAAATGATTTCCTATATCCATGATTGATCACACCTGTGCCAAAGCACTGCTGATATCTAGCATCTATGTATTGATGCTTGCATTCAGTCCACAATCACACTCTGCATCACCAGAGGCTCTTTTCTTTTATTCCTTAATGTTTGACAAGGTGAATGAGTTTTGTTTCAGCTCTTTCTCTTCTTCCTAAAGCTCATACTTGATATGGAAATGAGTAAAATGTATTCAATCACTGCAGGTATGGGGGAAAAGTGGGTGTATTAGTTACTTGTCTTTTCAATGAAACAAATACCTGACTAATGCAAATTGAGGGAGGGGTTTATTTCAATTTACAGCTTGAGGGGGTGAATAGCCTAATATATTAGGGAAGGCTTGACAGCAGCAATGTGAAGTGCTGGGGCTCAGCTCACTTTTTCTTGCTTTATTCAGTCCGAGACCCTCAGAATATGCAATGGTTCCACCTACGTTTAGGATGGTTTTTATCACCTCAATTTACCTAATCTAACAGGCCTAGAGATTTGTTTCCGTGGTGATTCTAAATTCATTCAAATTGACAGCAGAGATTAAACATTACATGAGGGAAAGGGAGAAATAGGACTAACTTTGGGTAGAAAATTGAATGCTAGCAGTGGAAGCAATCTTAGAAATTACTCAGCTAGCCAGCCCATAGTAGTTGAAGGATAAGACTGCAGTAAGTCTGAGTACAAGAAGATGCTGTTAACAGGGTTATAAATGGAGCTAAATATTTTTCAGAAGTCCTTTGCCTGTGGTTTACCCCCTGGGAGCTCATTTTCCATTCCCTGCCTCTTTATGCCATTGTCGACAATTAGCCACCAAGCCTGTTTAGGCAGTAAGTGGAGGGAGGGTATACTGACGCCATTTCTCCTAACTGGGAATATAACATTAGCATCTTAACTGTGCAGAACCAACCAGGAAAGGCTGTCTGATGTGCAGTCAATTCTTACGTTGATATGTCTAAGGATGATTTCTCTCAACTTTATTTCAGAGATTGGCTGAGCACTTGAAATATAAATTTTCTCAGGGGCAATGAATCCAGTAAAGAAGCTGAAATATAAAATATTCTAGTTCCGGGAGCATGAGCAACAAGGGCTCCACATAAAATGACTTCTTTCTCTATTACCATTAGGTAAAGTTTCTCCCATCTAAGTAAGCTTCAGCTAAAAAGTACAAGAAAGACATGTGGTCCTGATGAAAGGTTTAACGGAGCTCTCCAGTAGACCTTCTAGGCATCTATCACAAATGACACACTATTCTGGGGTCTTTGAGTATACTAACTTCTGCATAATATGCCACACCAGTCCTGAAGGACTGTTTCAAATGACTAAAAGCAACCCAACAAGCAGCAAAGCATTGGTTGTGATGTGATAAATTAGGAATTATTTTCCTACTCATATTGCCTTCTGGGAAAAGGTCATGCAGGAATAAAGGAGACATTAGTCTTCCAAGTAAATTTCCCTATATTTCCTTGTGTGATTGTCATTTATTTTAAGAAAGAAAAAAAAATCATTCCTTAATGCAGTCAGTGTTGCAGCTACCTTCTCGTTGCTGGGGAAAAACACCTGACCAGAAGTAGTTTATGGGAAGAGTTTATTTTGTCTTACACTCTTGAGGAGAACTTTCACTGTGGAGAGGAGACATCATCACTGTGGGGAGAGCATGGGGAGATAGACAGCTGGAAGTCATGATGTGTTATATCAGCTTGGCTATAGCAGCAAGAATGAAATAGGCTGTACCACTTTCCCAAATTGTCTCCAGCTTGGGACCAAGTATTCAAAGCATATGAGTCTATAGGAGATGGGGCATCTCATTAAAACGGTTACAGTCATTATGGTTGAAAAATGTGTAAAATTAAATAACTGAATGGATTAATTTCCAAACAGACATGTCTTGATGAGATGTGAAATACAAACTTTAAACACAAAAATTCGGCAGCTATCGATGGGTAAGAAATAATGGACCAAAGAGTACCTTGAGGATAAATTATATATAGGCTTGTTTGCTCTTTTGAGTGAAATTTTGATATTTCTCTGGCCTTGAGCTTACTTTAACTTGAGCAGAAATGATTAGCAACCAATGAAACAATATCTGTATATGAAAGCAATGCTGGAGAGCTACATGAATAACTCACAATCTAGGCAGCTCCAGAGTCACAATCAGTTGCAAGGATAATTTACTATTTCTGCAAAAGTGTTCTAACTGCATTAATCTTTGCTGAAACAGAGTCACTGCAGAAAATGACACAAGATATAAGCAGCTTGAGTCAAGACACTGGAATGGACTTCTGTCAGATGACATCCAGGGGCTATGATGAATCATTCTGCTACTTATTTTGAGCAGTCCCACAAATACAAGAGGACAGTAAGAGGCAATTCTGTGCCTTGGTGGCAGGATTTGGACTGATTTAGACCTTTATTTCTTTTCCTAGGTCTTTGTCTTGTTTTTATAAAACCGTCATACCTAAAATAAGAAAGGTCAAGGCAGCAAAGGAGTTGTGAGTGAACAGTGTCATCTAAGGGCTTTGCTTGGACATCTGGGTGACATCCCACTAAGTTGGCCAGTAGAACTACCTTATCAATGGAGCATTTTGGTAACTCACTATACCATGCCTTTGAACTTAGCTTCCTCTTATTCTGACACTTTTATTCATTTGAATTCCCTCAAAATTTTCCCTTTTTTTCATATCTGTGTACATTTTTGTGTGTGCAGTCATATGTTCATATGTCTGCACATGTGTGAGGAGTAATGCTGAGTGTTGTTTCACTCTCTTTGCACACTTCTGCTTTCAGTAGATGAAAAGATACAGGCTAATTACTCCTCCCGTAGCTTCCATCTCTGGTTTGCTCCTTTCTATCTCCTTAGGATTTCATCCAAATGGTCGGAATGAATCCTACACCTAAACACACCATGAATTATGTTACTCATTTTAAAGAAAAAATAAAATAAAATCTAACTCATGATAACAATAAGAGAGATGTAGATACTACTTAACTTTTCTTCTTTCCCAGGAAATGAGACACTAGCCCTGGGGATATGCAAGTCTCAGAACTGAACCTGCTGTGGTTGTGGATTACCACCTTCCGCCCTTCTTATAATGGCCTGGCTAGGAGAGAGGCACTCTGCAGTCTGGGCTTGTAGTACTCCCTGTCTGCAACATTCTTTGGAGTATTGTTTCTGCTGTGTTCTTGGAACTAGAGATTTGTGAGATGACAAGACTGTCCCTCCATGAGATGGAGGACAACAGTTCCAGGGAATTTCATGTTTTCTTTTAATTTTTAATTTATTTATTTGCAAGCAGAGAGAGAGAGAAAAATAGAAGAGAGACAGACAGACAGAATGGGCATGCCAAGCCCTCTAGCCACTGCAAATGAATTCCAGATGCATGTGCCCCTTGTGCATCTGGCTTATGTGGGTGCTGGGGAATCTAACCTGGATCCTTTGGCTTCACAGGCAAATGCCTTAATCACTAAGCCATTTCTCCAGCTCTAGGAATTTCATCTCGAAGTCTCTCCTTCTACTGGTAGGAAGGTGAACTTCCATGTCCTTCATAGTTTGAGCCATATAAAGTGATATTTGAATAACTCTACTTCTTAAACAACACTTTTCTTAGAAGTAGGAAGTACTTATCTACTTGGTGATTTTCAGGTTGGAAGTAGTGGAGGATCTGTAGCTTATTATCTTTGGGTTTTGATTTTCACATAGATCTAGTTTCTCCTTAGCAAGGGAGATTACCTTTTCAAAGGGCACTTTGTTTTAAGGTTGCACATCTTCAAGGAAGTTTATTAGATAACTGTTACTGCATAACAAATGCCACAAAAGTTAGTGAGTTAAAGCAGCATTTATTAAACCAGTTTCAAGTTCACTAACTCTAGTTGGCTTATCTAACACTGTGGCTTCATGGTTTCTCAAAGGCTCAAACTTTAGTCACTTCTTTCAATACTGGCTTCATTGGGAGAAAGCTGCTATTTTTTATCTTCAGCCTCTCAATTGCATGTGAATTCAAAGTATGTGACAGTAGTTTGGTTTTATTTTTACCCTTTCCTCAGTGTGTGTGTGTGTGTGTGTGTGTGTGTGTGTGTGTGTGTGTATCAAATGATTTACTTTAGCCAAATTAGTAAACCTTGATGGAGTTTTAAAATTTAGCCTCAATATAATTTCTTTTTAGAAACTTTATTAAGGCTTCAGAAGTTAATACGACCACACAGACTAAATTTGAATTTGGGAAATTCTTTTTTTTAATTAATTAATTTTTTATCATTAATATTTATATTTATTTATAATTTATATATTATATTTTTTTCTTTTTTTCTTCATTAATTAGTTTTGTATTCAGCAAATGCAGTCAGTTTGGTACCATTATTAGACCGTGATCTACCCCCTCCCCTTGGCCCCTCCTTGTTGAGGTATATGGGTCATGCATTGTGGAGTTAGCCCACAGTTATGGGTAAGATAAATGTCTCTGCATATCATGACCCAACATGTGGCTCTGACATTCTTTCCGCCCCTTCTTCTGCAAAATTTAAATTTGGGAAATTCTTGATCCAGTACCCCCTTAAGATGAAACCCAAGGTACTCTCCTGTTCACATTTTTCTTTACTTGCATTTCATTCCTTGAAGAAATGCCTATATGTCCAATGTCCTCCTATTTTCCTCATTACAGTGAAATTTTTCAGTCCAGTAGAGAACTTTAGGCTTGTGGAAAGAACATTGATGCTTTCCCTGATCACAGTCATTGTGGAGATGGATAAAGGCAGATATGGGCTCAAGTTAATGTGCAAGATTTACTCAATTGCCATAAGTTCTATATAATCCTATGTTGTTTACTTGGTGATAAATACTCAGACCTTAAGCATCTGTGTGTTCTCCACAAAATTGTGCCATCTTCATTATTTCTTGTAAAATATAATTTGTAGAATACTTCATTGTATTTACAGTAATGTGTGTGAGTTTTAACTTTACTGTTATATTCATTATTTATTTCTTATGGTTTAGGAATATGTGCATGTGTGTTTATGTGTGTATGAGACAGCTGCCCATTTCTACTATCATATTAGCAAACAAAATATTAAAATAATTAGTGAATAGAGTAAGGTAGATAAATAGGAGTCATGAAAGAAATAAGAAACAGGTTTATAAGGAAAAAATACTATAGGCAAAAACTGCAAAATAAACTTTAAAAAATCTATGTTTTTTCTGACAATGAGATGATATATCAATTTACACAAAGAAATTTAGAAATCTAGATTAATAGGGCAATTTAATAAGACTGTAATTGAACAGAATTACCCCAGATATTTGAACCAGAAGACATGACTGGAAAACTCTAATTTTAAATATTGCCATATACATAGTTCTATATTAATACATTTTCATTGAGCCCAGAAGGAACTGAGGTTTTCTTTTTTAAATATGAAACAATTCCAGAAGATAGGAAAATAAGTAAGTCTTCTTAAATGATTTGTAGTAGGTTACAGCTCATATTTACCTAATCCATACATGGTTAGAACACATGGAGGAAGCAAGCCTCCAGTCTGACCCAGCACAAGTTTTGAACAGAGTTTTATTCCTGTGACTTATGCTAACTGTCCATAGCTATGAGAGAATAAGAAACTTGAACTCTTGCTAAGAAGATTGTTTCATTCAAATTTTGATTGTGATATTGAAAAGGGAAGTACTGTATAATTATGTGGATAAACACTTTCCTTTGGCAGTTAGTTTATTTTATAAAAGAAAATATGTGCATTTTATTCAGAGCTGTCAACACTCCCACATGAAAAAAGAAAAGTTGCTATTAACAGCACATCTCACAATAGAGGGCATCTTAGAATCTGTGAAAAATGGCAGAAGAAGTTGTGGAGTCAAAGAGAAAGTTCAAAAGGAGCAGCCTTGGAGGACTAATTAAAATCTTAGAAACATAACTGAAGTAAAACCACAAGTAGCATGTTTGCTTGAAGGAAGGCTGGAAGGATTAATTAAAATCTCACAAACTGGGTTAAGCATAACTTCAATTAGGAATGAATGGCATAGATTAGAAAGAGGTAGAAGGCCAGGGCTGTTGCCTAAGGGACATGAAAAGAAAAGAATCACAAAGAACATTTATGCAAGAAACAAAGATCAATTTGAGGAAGGCAAAGGAGATGAGATTTAGTTTTTCATGTTACTGAACTAATGATAAATACGTCATGATGGATTCTTCATAGCACCTAATATGTGTGGGGTGGGGATGTTATTGAGCAAGGATGTCAGGAATATGACTAAGGTCAATGCTACAGTTGCATATGAAGCTGGGATTATTTTCCATGAGAAACGTTGTGGGAAGTACATTGCAGCCATGACATCTCTCTTCTGACACATGAAGGAATCTACAACATTTCACACAAAGGTGGGAAAACAGATTTAGAGATTAGATTTAAAATTAGGAAAATGTGATCATGAATTGTTTGTCAACTTTGTGGGACAGTAGGTATTTAGAAATTGGCAAACATTGTTTCTATGAGGGTAATTTTTGATGATATTAACAATTAAATTGGTTGAACACCTGAAAAGAACAAAAAACATTGGCCTTTCCAATAGAAAAGACTCGTGTGTGTGTGTGTGTGTGTGTGTGTGTGTGTGTGTGTGTGCAGGTATGTGTACAAAAGTCAGGAGACAGCATCTCATTTCAGTCCTTGCCTCTACCTTGTTTAAGTCAGGTTGCCTTTTTGTTTTCCACTGTGTTCGACAAGTTGGCTCTTGAGCCTCTTCTGTTTCTGCTTTTCTTCTTTGCTGCAGCCATTCTGAGATCACATACCCTTGTCCTACAGCGTCTGGCTTTATTTGTGTTCTTGATATCCTAACTCAGGTCCCCATGCTTGTGTGCCAAGCTCTTTATCCATTGATCCATCTTTCCAACCAGAAGACTACTTTTTAACTTGATCTGTAGCACTGGCTCTCTCTAGACCTCCTGTAGGAAACCTTGACACTTCAAGTGGAGCACTGACTATTTTTGATTACTAGCCTACTTGTCTCCGCTCAGAATTTTGTACTTGCTCATCTCCATAATTGTGTGATAGCAATCCACATGTAATAAACCTTTTTCTATATGCACTCTTTTTGCCTGGAGAAGCCTGACTAATTCAAGAAATAAGCAAACAAACAAGTACATGATGACAAATGTTTGAATACAACTAATAGGATCTTAAGATTGAAGAGTTTTTCTTCCTTTATCAATACATGTTAAAATATAGAGGCAGTGTTAAAACATGATCATTTCTCCCACTCAATTGATTTTATATTTTAAAATATATAACACTGCAGCAATATACATTTTAATGTATATATATATGTTTAAAAGCATATATATATATATATATATATATATATATATATATACATATATATATATATATTTAAAAGCAAGCAAGGAAATGATACATTTTCACTTTAATACATTCATGAGTCTTATAAAGAAAGTAGGAAGAGAATATGGAAGTGAAGAGGAGGAAAGCTTTAGTGTATTTTTTCTTTTCTTTTTTTTTTCCTTTGTGCCTGAGGAAAGTCCAACAGACTGGCATTTTTTTTATTTTTTAATTTTTTGTTACTTTTATTTGTTTATTTGAGAGTGACAGACAGAGTGAGAAAGAGGCAGAGAGAGAGGATGGGTGTGCCAGGGCCTCCAGCCACTGCAAATGAACTCCAGATGCGTGCGCCCCCTTGTGCTTCTGGCTAACTTGGGTCCTGGGGAATCGAGCCTTGAACCAGGGTCCTTAGGCTTCACAGGCAAGCGCTTAACCACTAAGCCATCTCTCCAGCCCCAATTTCATTTATTTTAAAAGTAAGAAGATATGTAACACAATGAGGAAAACTGGTCAAGTATCTTTTAAAATCTCAGATTAGATGCATTTCTTGTGATCCTGGTTTATGTATTTTTAATTTAATTTAATTTTACTTTATTTATTTTCAAGCAAAGGGAGACATAGAGAGGAGACAGACAGAAAGAGAATGGGTATGCCAAGGCCTCTAGCCACTGCAAATGAACTCCAGATGCATGTGCCCCTTTGTACATCTGGCTTACCTGGGTACTGGGGAATCTAACCTAGGTCTATTGGCTTTGCAAGCAAGTGCCTTAACCATCAAGCCATATCTCCAGCCCCCTGGTTTATATATATATTTTTTGTGTGATATTTGTTCATTGAAACAAGAATAATAGGAAAGTGAAAAAATGGAAGTAACCAGCATGGAAAATAGACTTGAATTTCATTGTGTATTTGTGAAGCATTCAATGGAGAGAGTAAGACAGAGATCAACCTCAAAGAGATATCATGACTGAGGATCAGGTAATCAAGCTTGTGGTTCTGTCTAATACCAATGGCAAGGGAGGCATCACCTTTACATGGCCTTTACAAAGACATGATGGTTTAATGATAACAAGTACAATGTAAATGATAGAACAAAATATAGACTGTACTATAGAAATAACCAAACTAAATTGCTTAAATGTTATAAAACGAATCACAGGTGTACAAATTGTAAAAACTACAAATACAAAAAAAAGACAAGTAGAGGGATGTACTAGTACGGTGGTTTTAATCACATGTGTCCCATGAACTAATGTGTTCTGAATACTTCTTTGACAGCAGATGGAAATTTGAGAGGTGAAACCATGATGGAGAAGGTGGCATTAAGGGTATTACAGCCATTTCCCTTTGCTAGAGCTCTGCTCCTTCTTTGGCTTTTCTTTTTCACCTGCTGTGGCAAAAGTGATATCCAGCATTTGCTCATGCCATGCTTAACCCTGCTTCACGAAGCTTACTCTTGAGAATTTAAACCAAAATAAACCCTTTCCTCCCATCAGGTAGGTTTGGCCAGGAGCTTTATTCCAACAATAAGAAGATGACTACAGCAACAACAACAAAAGCAAAGACCAAAATAAAGTAACTGTTATGTTAATGAAGACACTACTGGATTTTTTTTAAATTATAAAACAAAATAGTAGGGAAAACTGAAAGGATAAGTAGAAAAGAAGAAATTTTTAGGTAAAACAAAAGTAATGATGAAAAACTTGAAGGTTCAAAAAGAAAACATTTACATCTAAAATGCTAGAGAATACTTTTTTTTTTTTTTTCAGTAGTTAGGGTCTCGCTCTATCCCAAGCTGACCTGGAATTATCTTTGTAGTCTCAGACTGGTCTCAAATTTTTGTGATCCTCTTACCTCAGCCTACTGAAGTGCTGGGATTAAGGATGTATACCACCATGCCCTGTCCACAGTTCTTATTATAAGTAATTACGAAATGGGTTATGAAATTCAGCATCATAAAATAAATATAATTGAACCAGGCATGGTGGTACACGAATTTAATCCCAGCACTCTGGAGACAGAATCACCTTGAGTTCAAGGCCACCCCAGACTACATGGTGAATTCCAGGTCAGCCTGGGCTAGAGTGAGATCCTACCTCAAAAACAGCAACAACAAAAATAAGCAAATAAATAAATAAATTGTATAACAGGAGATATAATTGTATATCAGGATTATAATGCATATATTTGTGTTGTATTACATACTTTATAATATAATCTGTAAAAATAATAACTAAGTATAAAATGTTAACTAACTATGAAAATATAAGCACAATATATCAGTGAAATCCATATATATTACATATATATAAATGTATATTGGATATGGATATTGGATTAGGCAAATGTTTTTGGAGAACCATTGTCTATGTATATAATTTAATCAAAAACATATTACAAAATGATGATATCTCTATTCCTTATGCTGCTTAAAGTTATTACCTATTTGTAATTATGTTATCAGTGCAGATGCAGAGTTTTCATTAACTACGCTTCTCATTTCTTCTTTCAGGACTAGGAATTATGTCTCCATGAATATTCATATTGTGTTTTTTAGTAAAATGCACAATCCTGGCTACTTTTACTACCACCTATCATATGAAACAGCTAGGAGCATTGTTATTATTCACATAGCTTGATGATTGGCCAACACAGCTCAGAGTGCTGAGCCTATCAGCTCATCAGAGAATCACCCCAACAGGATTCATACAGGTTAATCTCATGAATCACAACAAAGAAACATCATACTGGTCAGTATAGGCAGTCTTTTAGTTTGCCTTCTCAAACTGAAGCCATTCACCAGACCTCAGGATGACACACTCCAAGGCAATCCAAGAAATCCTCAGATTATGTGGTCAACCTCTCTAGAAAGAGTTATTTTAGGCAAAATGACCTCCCCAAATATCTGTCCTTTTGTCTCTTGGATCCATGATTCTGTTATTTGCCTGATATTGCAACCAGCTTCTCATTGCTGAACAAACATCTGACCAGAAGGAGCTTATAGGAGAAAAGTGGTTCATTTCAGGCTTAAAAATTCCAGGGGAATGCCATCAGTGGAGGAAGAAACTGGCTCACTTCAACATTCTCAGCATAGAGACATCAGACAGCCAGCAAATACTAGCAAGCACAAATCACCAAGAGCCCAAACTGCTTTGAACACACCTAGTAGAGCTGGCCATCACATCTACCCCCCAGTGACATACCTCTTCCCCCATAGGGCTCCACCCACTGGAGATTCAAGTTGCAAGCTCAATTTTCACAAAATGTGCCTGAGTCTATGGGGCCATATATTTACATCACCACACCTGTCAATGGCGAGCTCGCCAAGATAGTGAAAGTTACAGATCTTCAAATGGAAAGATTATATCCTGAATTATCTAAGTGAGCTCTGTCTAATCACATGATTTCTTAAATTTAGTCCTTAAAATCAGGAATCTTGGAGATGTGCCTAACGGGAAAATCAGGGAGAACTGAAATGATTTATTGATGAAGCAGGAGAGGGGTTGTCACTCCTGTTGCTGGACGGAGGTTTCATGAAAAGCATAGAGAAAGTACAGGCAACCTTGAGGAAGGGGGGCTGGGGAGTGTGGGCTCCGGTGCCCTCTGGGCCCAACCATGGTTCCCAAAGGTGCCCAGGCAACTGGGGGTGGGTGAATGCTTGTAGAGAGAAACACTCCCGGGGGATAGTTGAACAGCTCTCTCAGTTTATTGTCAGTGAAATGGGTTCATAAGCACCTGAGGATAGAGGGGAGGACCCTAAGGGGCTTGGATATACCAAGTTCATTTCTGATGCCTAATTAGCATAAGGGGACATTCATTCTAACATGTAGGCAATGACAGGGGTGGTCAGGTGATCTAGGGTCTCAGGACTGTGTGAAGGCTGCCAGTTAGTAAGGAGGTTCCTAGGCAACTGGCCAAAGGTCACAGGACTATAGGCAAAGCCTAAGTTCAGGTATGCTGGGCTTGGAGAGGGAGTGGTCTCCTGTAACTTGGGGGTCCTTAGCCATGCCTGGAAGCTCAGGCCCCTCTCCTGAAGGCTCCAGCCTGTGCCTGGCAGTGCCCAACAGGGGAGGGCTTAGATAACAAGAGGTAAGGAAATTGGATTTTTCAGTAGCACAACCATGGGAATCTGGATTTGTCTAGCCACCTGATTGCAGCCAGGAAGATTGTTTACACAGTCATTAGGCTATTGACCTGCTGACATCTTGATTCAGCCTTGTGATGCTCTATGCAGAGCATTGACTGAGCCCACCTTGACTTCCAACCTACAGAGCACTAAGATAGTATATTTATTTGGTGTTCAGGTACTAAATTTCTTGTTATTTGTTCTGGCAACAATAGAAATAAATACACTGTAGGCATAACTACAGAAGGGTTAGATTAGAACTTGTTCTCAACAGGGAAACTGTAAGTATGAGGGTCCACACAGGTTTGAGTCTAGACCATCATGGCACTGAAACCTGTGGATAGACAGACAATTTTAAGGGAGTGACTTTATAGTTCTGGAGCTCAATAGCATGAGGCTCAGGCAGGATGTAAGGGCTATTCTGATCATCAATGACCTCCTTAGTCATTTGTTTCCAGAGTCATGGAGGAAGATTAGACAAATTGTTTTACAATTGCCAGGTGGGGCCTGGAGATATTTATAAAACAACAAGAAGAGGGGGAAAAAAAACACTTGGGTAGAAGGACATACTGTCCCCTACTCTGGTGGGTTATATTTTATTAATAGCCGATCACACTGTGTAAGCACCCACACCCATCACAGCATTTAACAATTCCACCCCTTCTTCATTTGCTGTATGTATCACTGTGAAATCCAGCATGCAATGCCCATCACTGCGAGAAGATGGGAAATTCACCAGGAAGAACTTGGCATTCTCAGGCTGCTGAGGTAATTCTGTGAATACTTTGTTGTCCTTTATTACTTTTTTACAAATATTTTATTTATTTAAGAGTGAGAGGAAGACAGAGAATGGGCACTCTAGGGCCTCTAGCCACAGAAAATGAACTCCAGATGCATGGGCCACTTTGTGCATTTGGCTTAGGTGGGTCCCGGGGGGAAAAAACTTGGGTCCATAGGCTTCGCAGGCAAGTTCCTTAACCATCTCTGCAGCCCCTTTAGTTTTCCTTTATATTTGCATTTGTCTTTTCTCTTCGCAAGTCTTTGACATTTTGTGTGGCATGATACTCATACCTAGGGCTATTTTTCAACATTTCCAAGCCTAGGTTATTCCTCAGATTCCCTCATTAGCATTAGCATTAGCAAAATGATGGATATTAAAATAAGAGGAATTTGACAGGCCAAGGGAAGTCTACATTCGGACAGGCTACATTTACTGTTCCAAAACCAGAAAATAACTCAGTGAATCCCTGTCCTGCTAGATCTTGAATTCTAATGAGAGATTGATTCTATCTATTTATATATCTACATACCATTATTTAATATGTTTTATAATTTTTATATAAGTAGATATGAATGTATATATAAGTACAAATATACACATAATAAATTAGTATGTGGACATTGCACTGAGGAGTATGTATCTATTTTTTCCCCCATGGAAAAACCCTCTTTGTTTATTTGATTAAACAAAAATAAAATAAGATGTATAGGGACAATTTTAAAGTCCAAAGAGACCCCAGGTTTGTTTTAAGGCTGCATTAGCCGACACAGCATCTCCTTGCTACTTCCCAGCCTTGCTCTGTGGACTGCGAGGAAAACATTGCGACGCGTTAGCGCACAAAGGAGGTTTGGGGCATTTCCTTCCTGGTTCTCCGCCTGCTCATTCCCCAACATGCCTGCGGCCTGCAATTATCTAACATATACTTAAAGTTTAAAGGTAAAAGTCAAAAGGGGAGGAAGGGGAAGGGGGACACAAAGGGACACTCCCACCTTAAGGTTTGGGGGCAAATTCCCCTAGCCATTCTCTGCCACAGTGGGGAGCCGCACTGCACAGCCAATGCCCATTCAAGACGTGGCCTTGGCAGTGGGCATCCCAGGTGGGTTCGCATAGAGAGGTTTCCCAGCAAGGGGAGGCAGTCTGGTGGCATACATTCTTTCTATTGGTTTGCCTTGGGAAAATAATCAGCAATAGAGAACTAACAACTTCATCTACCATTAGGCAACCTTTCAATTTCACCCAATTCTGCATTTGCTGCTCTCGAAAAATAGAAGGAAAGGAGAAAGAAAGAAAAATAAAAGACTCAACTGAGTCATGTATTCTATATTTAAAAATTAAAGCATCAGAAAAATAAATTAAAGTATCTTTTGTTTTATTTTGCTAACCAGGCATGAAAGCTAATGGAAAGTATTAGACAAGATTTATCCAAACCAAACTAACAACCTCCCCACCCACTCACCTATATGTAACGTGCTAGTTAAGTGTTCTTCGCCCACCCACCCTCACCTGAATTGACCTTAGGGAAAAAAAAATTCTTGCCACCCTACAAACAAGCAAACTTCATCATGTGAAGTCTTCCCTCTGTGGAAAGACTGGTGGAGACAGAGGCCTAGGACCGAGCTGGTTACTTAAAGAGAAAGTAAACGCGTCATTTCACATGCCAACATTCAGCCAGTGTGCTCTGAGAGAGCCGTAAGCAAAACACCACCTGAGCTCGTAAGTAAATACAGTCATAAAAGGAGGTCTAAGACTATGTGGATACACACTCACACACAAAACTTTTAGAACCATTACTGCTTAAATAATAATGGAATTCATCCCATCACACTGGCATTTTAGCCCATAAGATCAGTTTTAAAAATAGACATTATTGTGGTATTCCTCACCGTGACATTTCTAAACCCAACTCCCAATTACTACAGTGGTCACAGGATGCATTCACTCATCCTGGCAGACCAGAAGCTGACCCGGGATAGCAGAGTGGTAGAGGGTCAATACAGTATTATCCTGCTAATGTGCTTCGCAAATTCATCTAGTATTTAACAAACAAGGAAAAAGAAAAAAATAAAGGGTAGGGGAGGACAAAAGTTAAATCGTTACCTTTGGTTAAAAAAAAAAATAAAACACACACACATACACACACACACACACACACAAAAGCATCATATACTTCATCAGTCACTGCTCGGCAGACAGTGCCAGCTCCAAATCTGTGGTCATGGCAACCCAGCTGGATGCAGAAAGCTATAAATATAATCATGAAGTCAAAAGTCTTATTCCCTTCAAATACCTGATGTTCCCAAACCAGACCTTTAGGATTTCCACTAAAAGGGCATGTTTGTAGACCTTCAAATACAGATAAAATATTTTTCTCTTGGAAAAAAAAATGTTAAGTCCTCCAACAGGTCAGATTAACCAGTAGCATAATACTGAACGTTGTGGTAGGGGCATGCACAGTTGTAATTCTGTTGGTGGTGGGGAAAGCCAGACTTGAGACTTCTGAAGGTGAAGTGCGTCATGGAAAGAACGCTTAATAAATAATTGCGCCTGAAGATAAAATATAGATAAAACAATTCATTTTTTAAGAATTGAGCCTTTGGAGGCTATGGACAAGAACCTGAAAAGTCTGACATACTCCCTATAAAAATGTTAGTGTTCCCTGAACGATGGTAGTCTGAGAAAGTGGGTGTCACATCTTCAGAACATCTATTGAGCGAGAGACATACGTGCCCTTCCTAATAGTCTCTCAGTGACAGAGGGAGCAAGGGTGAGGCTAATGTTACCTAACAAGAACCACAGGGCCAAGGGAGCCTGCCTGCTGTGCACAGTGCATTGTAATGGGAGATCTCCTGTATCCATTTCCCTCATTTCTTCATCAGAGCTGGATGCAAGAGAGGGATCATGTCCTAGTTTCCTGCCTGGCCCAGGCAACCACTGCTATCCCACACTTAGTAGTGAGCCTCACAGCATACCTTTGACTGGTGTGTGATAATATAAGATGACACAGAGACAAAATGCACTTTTACCCTAGAGTCTGTAAACTGGACTGCCTATGTAATATCTCCAAATTAATATGAAATTAGAATATGCCAATAAACTTTTAAAGAAAGGGAAAGAGAAATTCATTGTGGCATATTTGGCAGCTATTAAAAAAAAAAAACCCCAAAACTTTCTCTCTCTCTCTCTCTCTCTCTCTCTCTTTTGTGATAGTCATGGACATATTTAGTATGGAAACAACACATGTTGGTACCATCCTTTCCCTCTTCCCTGCCCCTTTTCCTAAGGGGACCTCCTTGTGGAGGACACAGGTTATCCCCCTAGGGATTGTGGGCTTTACATTGTGGGAGCAGTAGTCAGTTATGGAGGAGAGGCAATGTCTCTGGGCATTCTCTGGGCATACTGTCCCAACTTGAGGCTCTAACAATCTTTCCTCCCCCTCTTCCGCAAAATTCCCTGAGCCATGTTGGGTGTGTTTTAAGTCTACTTCAGTGATGGGCTCTTAGGAGCCTCTGGATCTCTGCTCTGGTAGGTGTTGAGTGTCCTCAGTGTCTATCTCATTCACCCCTGTGCTGATTATCAGGATCACCAAGAAAGCAGTGCTCTTGCTCATCTCCTCCATTCCTCTGTTCTTTAGCTGGGGCTGGGCTGAAGTGCGATAGGTTGTTTATATCTTCAGGTCCCTCTCTCATCTGATAAAGAGAAGCATATTCTCCAACGCAGAGTGAAGTCAGCACAGGTTAAATGAGATAAGCATTAGAGAGAATTTAATGGGTGTAGCTAGACCAAGATTAGTAGTAGTTTGATATTAGAGAGTGTGGTGGTTTGAATAGAATAGATGACCCCCAATATATTCAGTTGTTTGTTTGTAGTTTACATCTGCAGCCACCTGGCTGGAGTCAGTGCCATTGTGTGGATCTTAAGGTGTGGTGGTGGGTTTCAGATTTCAATGTAAAGATATGCAAAGTGTGCCTAGCTGGAGTTCCTGAAGTGTGCTGTGTGGTTTTTGGCTTTTGGCTTTTGGCTTGTACTTCTCTCTCTCTGCTTGGGCCTGTGAAGGCAGGCCAGTTTCTTCTGCCATTATGGAACTTCCCCTGGATATGTAAGCTTCAATAAATCCCTTCCTCCATAACTGTGCCTGGTCTGGAAGTTTATCTCAGCGAACCTGAATCTGTCTGCTACAGAGAGCAAAATCATTGTCTGAATATGATTCTGACTTGTGTCCCAGTTCCAGATATGGATTCCTGTCCACTGAGTGGATCTTTTAGTGAATCAGAAAACAGTTGGTTACCCACCAAAGCTGTGTGCCACTATTGCACTTGTGTGAGCATCACATCAGGTTGTTTGCTTCCAGGTAGCTTGGATCCCAGGTTGTTCAGACAGATGTTGGCCAATTACCCCCCTCATGCCCCTGGTAGCTCATGTAGTGCCTTCTAGCACTAGAGGGGCTAACTGTCTGGGGTGTGGCTCTCTTCTAGATTCCAGCCAGGTCTCTCCCTGTTCCCTGCCAACAGCATATGGTGTCTTCAGAAGCAGGTTCTTACCATTAACCTCAGGTGGGTAACCAAGTGCTATGACAGAATTCTGTCTTGCTTTGGAGACCATGTAGGTCTCTCCAAACAACAGCTCATTGTGGGTTTTAACTGTATACTAGTACTGGGAGTTACAGACCAGAGGCAAGAGAAAAGAAAGAGAAAAGAAAAAAAGGAACAAGAAAAAATTAAGGTTAGGCTTCATCCCACCCTCTCCAGGGCCCTTCTTTTCAGGTGCTCCCCTAAGCTCCTGTTAAGGGCTCAACTTTTTAGTCTATCTTCCAGGATAAAGTTTCCTATGGCACCTGTCAAAAAACTTTTCCTAATATTAAAATTGCTTAAAATGAAATGTAAATTAATTTTAGAATTTTAAAACTTGTATGTGAAAACACAGTTCTTGGGGATGTTTTGTGATATGCTAAATCTCTTGCTGACAATATGATTGACTGAGTACCTATCTGTCAGTGGAATGGGGAAACATTGCACTAAAGAATGCATGTAGAAATACAAAACAAGCCTAACATGTACAGGGCCTCTGAAAAGCATGAGTGAAATAATAAAGGGCTGTTTTTCCACAGGAAGTCATTACAGCAAAATACTCAGGAAATTCAATTTTGGACTATTAATTGCAAGAGTTCAATGTTTTTGACACTAATCTTACTTATGCTGATGGACTTCTGAGTCAGGCAGTCTAAATTTTATATAAATTGGACTTATTCTCTTCATTCAATATACAATAGGAATATTTAAGCTTCTATGAACAAGTAAGTAAATTGTCAATGATAATGCTACTACAAATGGATAAAAATTTATGGCTTCCTTCAAGTCATATTAGTTGAAATTTCTCAATATCTCACAAGGCTTGGGATTATGCCAAAAGGCACAGTGACCTAAGTCCAGGCTCTGCTTTTCAGTACGTTATTGAAGATATATGAAGATCAACTCAGGCTGGAGATATGACTTAGCAGTTAAGATGCTTTCATGAGAAGCCAAAGGATCTAGTTTTGAGTTTCCCAGACTGACATAAGCCAGATGCACAAAGTGGTGCATGCGTCTGGAGTTCATTGCAATGGCTGGAGACCCGGACATACCCATTCTTTTTCTATCTGCTTCTCTGCTTCTTCCTCTGTCTCTCAAATGAATAAATAAAAATAAAATATTAAAGAAAAGATCAACTGTGCCATTTCTTTGCAAGTTTTGAATCTGGGACACAAAGGGAAACTTAAATCAGGCAAAGAAACAATGGCAAAAACAGTAAAATATTATTGAAAACTCCCTGCTCAATCTTTGAAAAACTTCTCAGAAAAAAGCAATCATATAACCTAAATTTAAATCATATTTATTGCGACTCTGCTTGTATTATTCAAATGTGAATCATAATGTATTATTCCATCTGCTATATGAAGCATGACTATAGTCATAGATCTGACTTTAAAAAAACATGGAGACTTATACAATCAATTTAGCGCTAACCAGCTAAACAGTGTTTTGCAATTGTTTTTTTTTTTTCCCTGAAACAAAATAATTTTAAACTTGCATTTTGGTAGTCTTTCTAAGGTCCGCATAAAAAGAAGTATATTGTAATCCATGGGAATCATATAACTTTGGTAGATAAAATTAATGTTGGGAATCAGTCCAAAGAATCTGGAAGGATATGATTAAAGAGGTCAGTGTTCAAGGTAAAGATTCTCTAAAGGATGCTTCCCTGAGAAGTGATAGTGATGAAGATAATGGATGCAGAAGTCTTAGAAGCCACTGTTCACATAGATGAAATGCTTCCCAGAAGTGATATTCTAACTTGGACTGGCAGTATGCATTATGTTTTTAATTCCTTAGATAGAATTTAGGTTAGGCACTATCAATATATCTACTATATTGTAAATAATAAACCCTAAAGAGACAAATAAGACCACAGAACATAAAAGAGGGGTGTACTAACAGAAAACAAGGGTATACAATAATGGATGTAAGAAGGAGCTGACTGTATAGGACATTATAGCTCATAGTAAGGACTTCAGCATTCACTGTGAGTAGCAATGGAGATATGAGATACTTTTAAGGAGAAAACATTGATTTTTCCTTGAAATATGTATTGAACTGATAACAAAAGCAGGGGCACAAAATAACAAGACTTCATTCCAATACCTCTGGTGAGAAATGGCCATGGTTTAGACCAGAGACAGAAGTAGAGATTGTGGGGCTAGAGTAGTGGTTCAGTTGATAATGCACTTGTTAGTTAACCATAGAGATCTGAGTTTGTCTGCTCAGCACCTATGCAAATGTCAAGTGTGGTAGTGTGTATCTGTGAGTCTGGGAGACAGAGACAGGCAAATACCCAGGGTTTGCTGGATAGCTATTGGCAAACTCTGGGTTCAGTGAAAGACTATATCTTAATAAAAAGATGGAAGGGCCAAACATAGTGGTGCACACCTTTAATCTCAGCTCCTAGGAGGCAGAGGAAGGAGGATTGCTGTGAGATCAAGAACACCCTGAGACTAGAGTGAATTCCAGGTCAGCCTGGGCTACAGCAAGACCCTACCTCAGAAAACCAAAATAATAATAAAAAAATAAAAGGAAAACCGAGGCAGACATGCAACATCAACCTTTAGCCCCTAAATGTGTACACACACATGCATGTGATAATGGTATACACATGTGCACTCACATATAAATGAACACACATTGTGAGCTAGAGTGCTCTGAATAAGCTGCATCTGTATTGAAGATCCTGCAGACTGCTTGACCTTGGCTAACAAAACAGTGATTACAGAGAGGTGGGATATTGGAGTCAAGAGCCAAGATCATCTTAGGCTATCACAGGACTTTGAATTTCCAGTTACCTTAACACTTGTGTGACCTAATAGATAAATTTCTTGGTGTATAATACTAAGTTTGGAAACCCTAAGCTTCTATTAGCTCTAAAGCTAAGAATGCTACAAGATAACATTTTAAACCTATAGACAAGATTTTCCCCACTCTACTGTATTCTACATGTCTGAATATTTCCACCGATGGATCTGAATATATTCATGTGTCCTGTGACCAAAAAAATATAAGCCTACTCTTCCACGGTGAAGCAAGCCTTTCAGGAAAACTTAGATCCCCTTTTCTTGAACACTGTCAGTCACTTTTGGCTCAAAATAGACTATTCTCTTTCAAAGCAGGGAGATTATTTTCTATTAACACTACTGAGAGGGGGGACTGTGTGAGGAATATGATGCTTAGAGATTTATTTGTCTTCCATACTAGATAACCAACATGAAATGGCTTCAGTATTCCAAATTTTAATCTTTTTGCTACTGTAAACCATCTATTCTTGATCAGTACTGGAACTTTGGGAAGACTGGGTCAAAATCTAAATTTCCCAGGGCATGAACCTAGAAAGGGAGAATTCTTCTGCCAATATGATCAAATAAGCATCCCCCTAGTGTTCAGTAAATTATTCTTTCACTGGGAGTGTTCTATTTTCTATGTTATCAAAGAAAGCTTCAGAGAATGGAAGCACCACTTTAGAAGTTGGCAATGTGAGAAGACCAAATGCTTCTGTCTTATATTTGATGGGTGCAGATCCTTGGGCACTGAAACAGTTATTTGACTTGAACAATCAGAAGTAGTAATAGAAAGCATTTCATAGTATAGAGAAGTTTATCTGATTCTTGAGTCTTAGAATCATGAAAATTGCCCCCTGCTATCATGAAACCTTTGAGGGTACTAATATGAATTGCAGTTACTTTTTTAATGTGGATCCAAGTTTAGTGTACATTAATATTATCATTATATTAAAAATGTTTGGGTGATAGAAATTTTGAGTAACTCAGAACAGATAGTTTCAATAACAGATGATAAGGAAAATACAGCTTTCCTTTCAATCAAATAAAATATGATCCCCTGTGTTGTAGTTTTTTTTCTTAACTGCAAATAGCAGTTTGAAAAAAAAAAAAAAAACAAGCAGATAATTGTCTGTGAGCCACAAATAATCACTTCTTATTTACATTCAGCTATGTCTTCTCTGTAACGATATTTTAGAGTGAAGTCTCTCATATTGTCATTAATGTCACTGTAATGATGGGTTATTATAGGTAATTTTACCATCACATAATTTTATTAGGAGTTTTCCTTTCTGATTCAATGAGGTTTTAGTGTAACAAAGAGTAATAGCTTATGGAAATGACCTTGGGACTTAATTTTTTTTGTTACTATGCTTCATTAAAATGTCAAAATGTGCTGAATACTATTTAGTTCATGAACTTTAAAACTGCACACTGCTGTGTTGACTTTGGTTTGATACTACTTTTAAATGGAAAAACTGGATTCCAATACACTTTGTGGTAGTTTGAATGAAATGTGTCCCATTGGCTCAAATGTTTTGAATATCTGGTCCTCACCTAGTGCCAATTGGGAAAGTTGTGGATCCTTTGGGAGGCTGAGTCTTGCTGGAGGAAGTGTGTCACTAGGGTGAGCTTTATCAGTCCAGCCCAGTGGCCCTGCAGCTATGGCTCACGTAAACAACTTTTCTATTCCTGATATATAATGATGTGAGTAAGCTTCCTGCATATGCCTTTTTTTTTTCCTTCAACCATGATGAAATTTTCTCTTAAAACTGTAGGTAAAATAATTCCTGTCCTCTTATAACCTGCTTCTGGCCATGTTTTTTGTCCCAGCAAAAAAAAAAAAAAAAAAAATAGGTTACATATTTTATCTGCTGGTTTCCTACTAGTCTTCCCTGACAATACTGAAACTCAACGACATTCTACAACTGTGAAGTAATGAGCCTTAAGACCTTGGAGCAATCCAACTTACATGACACATTGCCATGTCTTGGTTCTGACACTAAGACTAAGTAGTTCAGTTCCCTCTGCCTTTTCAATGCCAGATGACTGTGAAGAGTCACAGTCTGCTGGCCTGAAAACTGATTTTAGGAGACTCACTTTTCCAAGTAAATCTGAGTATGTCTATGTGGTCTGCACTCTCTGGTTAATGACATTGCCCACCACTACATGTCTGATTCATGGAAGCATTTCCAATCTGTAAACTTTTGTTAATTTCTAACTTGAACATTTTTCAGTCATGCCACTTTAAGGAATTGTGGGTCATGCCAAGGTATGTATTCCCCAAGTATTTTATGAACAAATTTTAAATGTCAGAACATTCTTTGATTTCCATGTGTGTGTGTTTCTCAAGGAAGGCTGTGCTCTCCACATTAGTGTATTTGCCAAACTTTTTGCATGATGCTATCTATCTACCTCTGCATTAAAAAAATGTTTTTGTTGATTTTTATGAGAGCCAGAAAGACAGCAAGAGAGAAAGAAAAGAGAGTGACAGAAGAGAGAAAGAGAGGGAGAGAGGAGAGAAGGAGAATAGGAAACTGGGCATGGCGGAACACGCCTTAAATCCCCGCACTTGGGAGGCAGAGGTAAGAGGTTCTCCATGAGTTCGAGGCCACCCTGAGACTACACAGTGAATTCCAGATCAGCCTGGGCTAGAGTGAGACCCTACCTAGAAGAAGAAGAAGAAGAAGGAGGAGGAGGAGAGGAAGAGGGAGAGAATGACATACTAAGGCATCTTGCCACTGCAAACCAATACCACATACATAAGAACATCTGGATTTACATGGGTACTGAGCCATCTACCCAGCCCCACCTCTGCTTTTACATAAGAAATACTGGAATAGACTATGCTTTGGATTTTATTAGTCTCTGGATAGTGTATGAGTGTGTCAAAGGACAAGCCACATGTCAAACCTCACCCTCCGTCTTTCACCTTCTCTGAGACAGGATCTCTTCCATAGGCCAGCTGGCCCACGAGTTTCTGAGGATTCTTATGTGTTGTCCTCTGACTTTGCTAGAGGTGCACTGGGATTACAGTGGTGGACAACCACATATAGCTTCATGCTTAGAGAATCCAAACTCAGGTCATTGTGCTTGCTGAGCAGCAGTTTTCCCTGATGAGCCATGACCTTCCCCATCACCATTTTGAATTTTCAACATATTGTAACCATTATACCTCTCAAATGGAGTTACATACCAAATTTCCAGAGCAGCCCATACTAGGTAAGGGATACATCTTTCAAATTACTTTAGTCCCAGATATTTTCCCAGTAACATCTGATTTGGTGGGTTTTAATTTTATGTTTTAATTAAATTATGAAACTTAGGAAATATTGTTCACAACAAACCATGTTTTATGCTTGAAGCTCAAATGCATGCACTAGTACACACACACACACACACACACACACACACACACACAGACACTCACTCACATAATTACTGATGCTCTTTTACTCCTCAAGGAACATGATTATTCATCTCATAATTTATAATAACTTCAACCTAAATTAATAGTGCAAGATAGCAGTTTTGCCTATAATTCTCATCCTATCCTTTGCTATAATTCCAAATCCTGTTTTCTAATTAATACATATATGATATTTCAGTTGTGAAGACTTTGTTCTGTATTGAAAATAACTGCCATCTAGCATCTAATAACTGAATTGTATGACAAGTTGTACATAAATCCTGAGAGCAGATTCGGGTTTTATTCCACCTTTGATTTTGGAATATTCGATCTAGGTATCATTAATAGCAAGCTATCTAATGACTTTTACTTTTGCTGTTTGAATCAATAAATGTCTGAATCAGACTTTTTGAAACCAATAAACCCTGTACCTTAATTTTACCTTTGGCCATTTTGTACATAGCTTTAATGCAGTATGACCTCCCCACTATCCTCTCTTATCCCCTTCCACGCCTGCTATATCCCTTCCTATTTTCACTCCCTGTCGAACCCTTCAATTTCCTCCCACTATTATGTCTTTTTTTCTTCCCTCCATCCTTTCCTTCCTTCCTTCTTTTCCTCCCTCCCTCCATAATTCCTTTTTCCTTCCTTTCTCTCTGCTTTCTCTCCTTTCTTTCTTTCTCTGTCTCTCTCTCTTTCTTTCCTTTCTTTCTTTTCTTTCTTTCTTTCTTTCTTTCTTTCTTTCTTTCTTTCTTTCTTTCTTCTGTCTTATTTCTATTTTGTGACCCACAAAGTTCAGTTATAATTGTTGCATGACCATGAGTGAGGGGTTACTTACTGGAACATGTACAACCCACTACTGGACAAACAACTGAAGAATATGACTCCACTTCCAGCAGCCATTATGCCATCAGCTCTTTTATAAGTAGTGGGGCGGGGGTTCTCATGAGGTCTTCCACCATCCATGATGGAATGCTCACAGACTTACCCATCTGCAAAATCTATAGCTGCTGTGAGATCTTGAGTATAATGTCCATGCCATGTCTGGAACACAATATTCCATGGCATTCCTTCCCATCTCCCATCTCTTACATTCTTTCCACTCTCTCTTCCAGGGTGTTCCTGAACCTTGGTGAGATGGTATTGATGGGCTGTTTGGAGCTAAGCACATAACGGTCACTTAATCCCAGCATTTGCACCAGTGTGCATCTCTGAATTAACCACTGCCCACTGCAATAAAAGCTTCTGTGACTGAAGCTGAGAGCAGCTGTGATCTACATGTGGTTTTAAAAATGTTTTGTTTTAATTTGAATACTCTCTTTTTCATGTATTACCTGCTTGGAATTTTTTGTTGTATTTGAATATGTGTAATTTTCTATTCTGAAAATTGGAGATTACATTAATGATAATGTTATAAAACTGCTGTAAAATAAAATATGATAATTCATGTAAGTCATATGTAGGCTACATGAACAGGTCATTTTCAATTACTGATCTTCAGTTGTTATGATTATTTCTACACAGACCTAGAAAAGTGAGATGTGACATGTTGTATTCTCTCAGCTTTGAAGATCAAGTTTAAACTAATTCTTTATTTTCTGAGTTAGTGTTAAACAAATGATTGCAACATTAGAATGATTTATCCTTTTTTTTTTTTTTTTTTTTTTTTTTTTTTTTTGAGGTAGGGTCTCACTCTAGTTCAGGCTGACCTGGAATTCACTATGTAGTCTCAGGGTGGCCTTGAACTCATGGTGATCCTCCTACCTCTGCCTTCCTAGTGCTGGGATTGAAGGCGTGTGCCACCACGCCCTGGTCTGATTTATCCTCTTAAAGGAAATGCAGTGGGTAATTTCGGTCATCCTCTTCCTCTTACTATTTGCAATATGTGAAAAGGAAAGAGAAGCAAAAGAGTAGGAATGGAAAAGCAAGGGTGGGAAAGAGGAATCTTAAGGTGGAAGGATATATGAAGCCGGGATTTCCCTCTAGTCCACAAGAGAGGATATTGAGTTTGCAACAACTTCAGTCTCTCAATGCACATTAAAAAACAAACCCAATCTGAGTCAAGTTAGAAAGACATGGAGAATTATGGGGACATGAGAGAAAAAAAAAAAAAAAGGAGTCCCCTTACACTGTGATTGAAGCCTCATGCCAGCCAGAAGCAAGGATTCTAGGATAATTAACAAGTTCTTATGAACTTTTCCCCATTTCCAGATGTGAACCTGTAATTTTCCAAGAGTCTCACCCAAAATCTCACTTACAATGAAAGTGACATCCGAATTCCTGTGTGTAAATCTAGTGACTTTATCTCAGAATATGGCAGCTCCTGAGCTATGTGATAGTCTTAATTATCTAAGAGAGGAGGGAAGGCCCCTGAAATTTGAGGAGAAATGGTTGAACCTGGAACAGATCATTCTCAGTGAACTTACCCAATCACAGAAAAAAATCACCACAGTCTCACTCATCTACAGCACCTAACCTGAATCTACCCAAGATACCTTACATACCCAGCAAGGATCTTGTGGACTAGACACTAGGATGGGTGGGGAGGGAGGGGAGAGCAACAGAGGGGTGGTAAACACAAATCTAGACCCAAACGGCAATGGTACCATAAAATTCTACTTCCTAAAAGGTAGACCAAATGGCTGAACCTTCACCAGGCCCTTAGAGGGAACACCTGAACCACAAGGCACTGGAGAGGGTATGATGAAGACTAACTTTAATCTTCTACAGCTTCCCTCCCTCCCTCTCCCTCTCCTTCTCCCTCTCTCTCTCTCTCTTTCTCTCTCTCTTCTCTCCAACTCTTATATATTAGTTATCTCTTTCCTCCTTTTCTTAGTGGGCACTGACCTGTAACTCCCAGTACCAGCATGTGGCTATCATCCACAATGAGTTTTTGATCAGAGAGACCTACAAGGTTTCCTAAAAGACAGACAGATTTCTGTCCCAGTACTTGATAACCCACCAAAGGTTAGTGGTAAGACACTGCTGAAGACACCTTATGTGGTTGACATGCAAAATAGAATGGCATGGCTGGAAGTTGGGAGAGTCAGTCCCCAGACAGTCAGTGCATCTAGTGCCAGAAGGTGCTACATGGGCGACTGGGGGAAAACAACCAATATCTGTCCAAGCAACTCATGGTCTAACCTATTTACCAGCAAATAACCTGTTGTGATGCCCACACAAGTGCAATAGTGGCACACAGCCATGGTGGGAAACCGACTGTTCTTGATTTGGCTAACTGATCCCCTCAGTGGTATGGGACCCATAGCTGGAGCTGGGAAACACGTCAGAACCATATCCAAACATAAGCCCACTCTCCATTATCAAGCTACCTTCAATCATGGGCAAAAGAAGGCCTACACCTATTAAATTCTCTATTAAAAAAAGTAAGGGTTATCTCATTTGTCCTGGTGCTAACTTACTTTCCATTGGAGAATCTGCTTCTCTTTTTCAGATAGATGTAGATCCTAAGGAGAGAGCCACCCCTTCATACCTCAAAAGGGCCCCGCCTGAAACTAAGAATAATTGGCGAAACAAGCAAGGGTGCTGTTTTCCTGGTGAACCAGATACCAGCACAAGGGTGAAGGAGATCAACACAGAGAAAAATCAACTCCTACCAAATCAGAGAGCCAGAGACCCAGAGGCCCCCAACACCTCATCACTGAAGCAGACCAAAAATGAACCCAACATGGCTCAGGAAAATTTTTCAGAAGAGGGGGCGGAAAGAATGTCAGAGCCACATGTTGGGTCATGATATGCAGAGACATTTATCTTACCCATAACTGTGGGCTAACTCCACAATGCATGACCCATATACCTCAACAAGGAGGGGCCAAGGGGAGGGGGTAGGTCATGGATGAGCCTAATAATGGTACCAAACTGACTGTATTTGCTGAATACAAAACTAATTAATAAAAATATAAAGAAAAAAAGAAAGAAAAAGTCCCATTGAACAATAGAATTCCAAAATGATCCTGAAGTCTTGTATAGTTGTCGTCATTACTCTTGACTGCAATTGTCTTAAAGCAGCCCATACCCATGCTCTTGAATGTGCTAGCCTTCTCTTTCTAACAGTACTTTGTTTTCTTCTAATGCTAGTGCTTAAAGCTGCATTCAAGCATCTTTAATAAAATCTTTAATGCTGCTTCCTACTTGCTCTTCCTTAACTTCCTTTCGTTGTCAAACCCAGGAATCCTGGGTTTAGCCCAATTTGAGGTCCATAAACATTTAGTGTGAAACCTTGTCTCAGTCACCTCATTGCTGACAATCCAGTTCCTAAAAGTTAGCTGACAGTCACATTTCAGATTCTAGCTTGAAAAACATTACAAATGTGTGAAGAGACCTTGAAACTCTTTGAAGCCAGAGAATATGTTGAGAAAAAATAATCAGAATGCTCAAGGAAGTATGCAAAACTCAATTAGGTGGAGGCATGGTAGTATCAGAAACAAAGATGCATAATTCTCACACTATTTTATGGAGAAATGTAAACTAAAACCTTCACTGCCTTGTTAAACCAGTGTCAGCAAAATGTATCTGTCATTAAATAGACTATGTGTTTGCCAGTGATGGAAACATGCAGAAAAAAGGTTAAAATTTAGGTATCTGGATTCCATTATAAGCATATATGCTTAAAAATACTCTACAACGAGATGTCCAAAAGTGTTTTCAAAGTAGTTTCATGTACAGCCCTGGTGTCCTATTACTTACATGCACTTTTCCATAAAAATAATCTCTTGAGGTGCAAATGGGAAGGTAATTTAGAAGTAGAGGTTTACCCAAACAAACCATTTTAAGACCTTTGCAAACATCAACTGGATAGGTAGAAGTGGTTGCTGTCTCTGCTTAAAATACTTCAAGGGTCCTTTTCTAGTTTATAGAAATGCCAAATGCTTTAACATTAGCACAAATTCCTCTAAGATACTCTCTATTCCTCAGCTATGTTCCTAGTCACTCTGCAAAGATTCAAATTTTCTGTTTTATTCAGAACAGACTATATTTTATCTGCTTTATAGTGGATGCCATTTTCTTGTATAGGAAAATTGTTCCCACTTTTATTTACTTAGCTAATGCTATGACTCACTGTGTTTTCAGGAAATCTACCTTAAAGTGCAGAAGTAGCTGAGGATGTCCCCTACACCAGACCACCTTCTATTAAAATGTGGCAAGTATAGTAACTTTGAGAGTGTTGTGCTTTTTCACTCAAAACGTTCTCTGGCTTCCTTGAATTGAATTTCTCTGCTAATCAAGACAATTATGTCTATTTATCTGGAGGATTTTCAAGCCTCACATAAAGTAGACACATAATAATAGTTCTCAATGGATAGAGTCATTCTTGATTCACATGTGTGAATTTTCTGTGGAGAATGGCAATGCTCATATTCAGGACCAACAGAGGTATGCGTTAGGGAATGCAATTTGAATTCATGACAAGATAAAGTGAGTTGGACCCTGTAAAGAGGTTGTTATATACTGTGTTATTTGGGCAGGACCAGGCTGCTTCAGATCTCTGAGCAGAGGTTAACATAGCTTAGAGGACAGAAATCTTCTCTGATCATCATGTTTCAGATAGGCATGGGGCCTTTTCAAAGCCCTGGCAGAAAGGGGGAGAAATCAGGATGACTACAGGCCCAGGTCCTATATTTGCTGAGACCAGCTGGTATCTGCATTTGAAGTAGAACAGATACTAATTAAAAGGTAGGTTCTGGAATGTGCAAATTTATAAGTGTATGGGGGTAAAAGGCATTAAGCCAACATTAACAACAAAATATTATGAAGGCTAAGACACCAAAAAACTGAAGAATTTTGAGAATATACTGGAATGCTTTTCCAGCCTGGGTGGTATTATAATTTTTCATTTCAAAAACCACACCAACAAACATCATTTAATTTGACTCCAATAATTCTCTGATTTAGACTAAAAGAACATTGAGCTGAATGTAACACCAGGAATCATCTTGTTTGTATTCTCAGATATATTTGGATACAGAAGCATCTCACATAAATATACAGTTTTGAAACATAAAACACTGTGATTGGAACAGGCAAAAAGGATAAGTGGTCTTCCTGCTGATTAACTGTATACTCTACTTCCTGTGCAAGTAATTTTACCCCTGAGAGGTCAATTTTAAGTTGGGATTAACACTAACTGATCTCACAATATGATGTAATTTTCAAAGATGAAGTGATTTACCCACAGTCTCACCAATAGATAAGGTCATGCCAGGTAACATGGGTTGTAGCAGTTTCTAATCCCATTTTGTCAATGCCAGTCATAAGCATGGAGCCACTTGTAGATCTGCCCAAGGTCAAGCAAATAATAAAGCCTAAAATCAGGATTGGAATGCAAGATATCTGGAGTTATATGCAATAAATTTGTACTATTATCAATATTTATACATTAAACATGGCAATCATTTCACAATAAAAATTTAAAACTAATACATAAGATGAATATTTTGTTTTCAACATGCACATATTAAAATCCATTAATTCTGGGCTGAGATGTCTCAGCAGTTAAGGCACTTGCCTGCAAACACTAATGAGCCAGGTTCTATTCCCCAGTACTCCCATAAAGCCAGAGGCACAAAGTAATCCATGCATTTGGAGTTTATTTGCAACAGCTAGGGGCCCTGGCACACCCATCCTTCCTTCCATGCTGTATTTTTTTTCTGTGTCTCTCTTTGCCTGCAGATAAATATAAAAAGTTAATAAATAAATAAAAATATTTTAAAAATATCCACTAGCTTCTGCAGAATCAAAATTTCAAGTGTTGGCAGCTGAGTGAGTGTCAGTTGGGAATGTCTTTAAGTCATTTACACGTACTTTCAGGTTAAGTAGTTCTGACAGAGAGCTTCAGTGCATCCTACATTCAGAAGCCATTGCTTGTTAGGCATGGTGGTGCATGTCTATAATCCAGCATGGGTGAAGATCAGGCAGAAGAATGGGGTGTTCAAGGCTGTGTGGTGTACATAGTGAGATCCTATCTCCAAACTAAAAATTAAAAACCATGTAACTGGAGATATGGCTTAGTGACTAAGGTTCCTACTTGCAATGTCTAAGGACCAAGGTTCAATTCCCCAATACACACATAAAGCAAGATACACAGGATGGCACATACATCTAAAGTTATTTTACAGTGGCTAGAGGCCCTGGCACATTGATTTTCTCTCTCTCTCTCTCTCTCTCCCTGCCTCCCTCCCTCTCTCTCTCACACACACACAAATAAATAAATAGATAAATAAATAATAAAGATTTTTTTTAAATCCACTTGTGCCAGAGAAGACTGAAAAAGTAGTATGAAGCCAGCCCAGATAGATTGACTGTATAAGCAGCAGGATTCTGAAAGCTCAGAGATGCCTACCTTGGTCATGGGAAAAAAGAGGTCACTCAGCATACTGTCTCCCTTGTCCTTTCAATTGTTTAACAGTTTTGTAACAGCAATAATTCAATATCTAGTCCTTTGTGTTCATAGGCAACAAAATATGCAGATTTCTGTCTAGAATCAATTATGTTTTGGGGATATTCTAAATCTTAAGGAGAGAAATAACTCCTCTTCATTGGTCAAGAGCCTAGCATTACTACCTTACACCATATTTCTAAGAAAATTTTAATTATTTCTTCTTTTTTGTTGTTGTTTTGAGGTAGGGTCTCACTCTAGCCCAGGCTGACCTGGGATTCTCTATGTAGTCTCAAGGTGGCCTCAGACTCATGGTGATCCTCCTACCTCTGCCTCCCGAGTGCTGGGATTAAAGGCATGCACCACCACACCCAGTTTATTTTAGTTATTTCTTAAATGTTATGCATACATTGAACTTATATTTACTAGTAGATATATAATTACACTCCCAAAATTGTTATTAATTCTTAATAATAAGTTAAAATAGTTTAAAACAAAACAAACTTTCTTTAACCACCAACCACAACCCCACTCCTTTACCCAAGGTTATCTACATTACCCTTCTGGTATGTTCCAGGTATGTAATATATAAAAATTCACTTCTGATGTTCAACTGAGATGATTCCTTGTTAGAACTGTTACCAACCTAACACACATTTTTCCAAGATTCCCCTACCTGCTGAATTTTGCTAAAATTTCACTGTAGAATTTTTAAATTTTATTGGCAACTTTTATACATATATATTGTTTATTGAAAAAAAAAACATATTTGGAAACAGTAAATCAAAGAGACCAAGATAGAGCTTAGCTCTGGTCTTCAAAGACCTTGCCTGAGGTCTAGAGGATTCAGCCTTATCCCAGAGGCTCTGAGCAGGCTGCTACCCTGCCTCTGGCTCACAGTAGAAAAAAGTCAGGAAAAGATACCAGTGGTGGTTCCCATCTAAGAGTTGGAGAAGAAGCTTGATATATACCTGGCTATGTTTCAGCCTGGAGGGAAAAGGGTTGATGCATAACTAGGAATTCAAAATGATTCTATTTTCGATAGTTGGAAATCCTGACAGGTTTCCAGTTGTTTGAATTTTTATTAAAAAAAAAAAACAGATTTCAATGCCTTACTTAACCAGAATGTCTATAAGGCAAGAAATAACATCCTTTGTGTATATGTGTGTGTGTTTGTATGTGGAATGGGATAATAAATTTTAAACATTTTTTCATGGTTATTGGATCATCAACCTAGGAAAATAGAATTAAAAATTATCAATGTATACTATATCCATCTGGATTATGTTTTTAGTCATGCATAATTCACTGGGTTTAATTCATATTTAATCTTCCATTTTATTCGAACACATTTTTTTCAGAATTGCCTGGTTATGAAAAGTGATTTTACATGCTTTACATTCACTTTCATAAAAATAATTTTCATTTCCTGTACAGTTTAATATTTCTGCCCTTTGCTTGCGAAAATGTCCAAATCAAAAGTCACCCTAAGTGATGCAATTTTTGGTTCTAGTTTTATTTTGAAAAGTTTACATATGGAGTTAGTAGCTCATGTTACTCTTTTATTTCCTCTAAATCAGTGTCTATTCTGGAGTATAAATGAGAATTATTTGAAGGACCCTGGCATAAGGTGTAAATTGTAACATATAAGAGTTAAATGATTTCTCTGGAGTATAATTTACAGACTAGGATAGTGATATTTGCTAGTTCTAACACAGCTAAAATACATGATTCTTGAGGTTTAAGCCCCCCTCCCGCCCTCCCACTGAAAAGCCTGCAAGTCATGCTTTTCACTTGACTCTCTTACCAGTGGAGTTTTGACAATATATAGATGTATGATATGGATATGAGAGTCCATATATTTGTTTTCAAGTTATGCAACAAGCAAATGAACTACTTCAAATAATTTGTAGATGGACCATTTTTTGTAATAATTCAAAAATAAAGTGCATAATCTCTCAACTGAGATATTTTCGCTCTTATTTCTTACTGTTATAAACTAGAGTAAATATAACTCAGGTACCTTGTAAATGTAACACGTGTAATTTCCCTGTCAAATGTGAGAATTTGGGCCAATCAACTGCAGTACCGATTTATGAGAAACCCAGGAACCCAGACTTACAGATTAATCATCCTCTTTAATTGAAATGCTTTCAAGTGTTCAGAATGTATGAGAAATATTCAATGAATCACTTAGAATACTCAAAATGAAAAATAAATCTATGCTCCCTTCCTCCCCCCTGGATAATGCCTCTAGATATATATTAGTGCATCAAGTTACATAAACATGACAAAGTTGTTATAATTATTTTCTTACTTATCTCCAGACTCTTCATTTATGAATATATTTAGAATGCATTACACTACAGTAATTCTATTTAATAGTAACCTAGCAACAACATGCCTGACAGAGGTTGTTATTTCACTAGAGAGGGATAGCTCTGTGATTGATGCACTATGTAAGATTCATGTTCATCAAGAGCTGGGAAGTCTCAAGAAAAGACTCATCACTAGCTGACAAAGTTAGAAATAACCATGGAAAAGACATCAGTTATCTTTCCTTTGCTTTTCTGCCCATACTGTTGAAATATTTCTGATCACTTCCCTAGAGGAAAAAGGAACAAAACAGTGAGCAAATGGCTTGTGTGTAAATTTTATTTCCATTTATTAAAAGGTATGTATATTTCAAGATGCAAAAATTCAAATATGCTTATTTATTTATGAGAGAGAAAGAACACGAGAAAGAGAAAGACAAAGAGACACATGGACAGAACGAGAGAGAGAGAATGGACACTCGAGGACCATCTGCCACTGCAAATGAACTCTAGACACATGTGCCACTTTGTGTGTCTTGCTTTATGTGCATAATGTGGAATTGAACTCATGCCATCAGGCTTTGCAAGTAAGTGTCTTTACCCATAGAGCTATCTCTCCAGCCATAGATGCAAGAATTTTGTACGTGAATTTTGATTACATTTTTTGGTCTGCTTTCCTATGTGCTGATTGACATGGCACATGAAATAAAACTTTTCTTGGAATTTTTGACTTTAGATCCTCAGCCATGGAACTGTGTAGCTGAATGAGTGTAAATGTCTTCGTGAGACAATTTGTGAAGACAAGAGGTTGAGTAATTCCAGCATTTTTTTATGAGTTGGAGCCCTTCATTGATCTTTATGATGAAGTCTGAAATAAAAAATGGAAAGTGTTACTGAAACAATGTATCATTTTTCCTTCTGTGTCTTTATTTTTGAGCTGTATAACATTCCTCTTGATATATCAGTGTTGCTTTGTTTTCTCACAAAATAAACATAACTTAATATCACCTTTAAAATTCAGTGCCCCTGGCAGGAAGGTATCCACAGAGAAAGATTGTTATTAACATACATATGAGTATGCAAATACAAATTATTATTTACATAAAACTTTCTCACAGTACATAAAGATTTTCCATAACTTATATGTTCTGAATCTTCAACACAATTCTTGGGTGTAGATACAGAGTCAATATTATTATATCTTTTCTCTGTTCTTTGAAAAGGTCCAGAGTATGCCTGAACTGCCACTGAGAGACTTGTTGGTATTAAGCAGTATTAAGTGATCTTAGGTTTTAAAGATAAGTTTATATATTATGCATATATATATATATATATGTATATATATGTATATATATATTTCACATAAAAAGTCCATTTAATGGAGACCGAACACAGACAGAACAAAGGATTCCATCCAAATCTAGTGTGGTGAACCATGGAGTTCATTATTGGGCTATGTTTAGTGGCATGAATGACTCAAAGACAGTTGCTTCACTGAAATACCCCATCTCAGCTTGGGTGACAGTTAAAATATATATTACTGGAATTCCTACACCCAGTTAAACTTTCACCTTTCACCCTCTCTAGCCACCTAGTGGTGGGGTGCGGTGAGGCTGGAATTTCAGGTGATCCTCCTCCCTCCTCTAGGAGGGAATGTTAACATCCTTATTATTATTATTATCTAGCCCTAGTTATCACTGTATTGACATATTTTTTTAGGCAAGCCCAATAGACTGCCTTTTTATGAGAGAGAGAGTGAGAGGGATAGAGAGAGTATTGGTGTGCCAGGGTCTCCAGCCACTGAAATTGAACTCCAGGCATGTGTGTCTGTTTGTACACTTATGTCACTGTGCATCTGACTTATGTGGGGCTTGTAGAGTTGAACATGAGTCTTTAGGCTTCACAGGCAAGGACCTTAACTGCTAAGCCATCTCTCCATCCTTGTGTTGAGTTTTTAATTTTATTTTATTGGCATGAATGTTTCGTGACGGCAGATGGTCAGGTTAATCCTAGGGAAAATAACTTTACTACAACCTATTAAAATTCAGATATCCTGTATATGTGTGGACATTTGTGGAAGAATTATTTTCTCTAGCTTATTTGCATATCGCAGCAGAGTTATCTACAGAACTTCTGGATAGTTCATAAGAATCAAGTGAACTTTAACATAGGATATTTTAAATGTAAAGAATAAGGCTGAAGATATTTCTCAGCAGTTAAGGCACTTGCCTGCAAAGCCTAAGGACCCAGGTTCAATTCTCCAGTACCCACATAAGCCAGATTCACAAGGTGGCACACATATCTGGAGTGGATTTGCAGTGGCTAGAGGCCCTGGAAAGCCCATTCTCTCTCTCTCTCTCTCTCTCTTCATCTCTCTCGCTCTCTCTCTCTCCATCTCTCTCTCTCTCTCCCTCTTTCTCTCTTATTCTAAAATAAAGAAATAAGTAAATAAAATATTTTAAACAAAGAAAAGAATGCATTCATGTTAGTTTGTGAACTAAAAGTATAGAAAATATAAGCCCACACCCTAGCTTAAAACAATACTGACCCTAGGCTAGAGCAGTCTTTAGCTTAGAGATGCATGCCATAAAGACAGATGTGCTTTGCTGTAGGCAGTATGTACTTTTGGAATTTTAGTTATTAGAGTAGATTTAATGTGTTATCTTTCTCAGAGAAATCTGGAGAACAGGAACGGAACTCAGGGCCTTATGTACATGTTTTAAATATGTACCATGTACTGTGTGTGTGTGTGTGTATGTTACATGTGTATGTGCAGAGGTGCTCACAGTTACATTTACAACAGAGGAGAATGCTGAGTATCCTATCTCTGCATACTTCCTTGAGACAAGTCTCTGAATGTGGAGCTGTTGTTTTCACAACCCCTGGCAATTCTCTTGTCTCTTGCCATTCTCTTCCCCACAGGAGTGAGGTTACAGAGTGTGTGTCCATGCCTCAGCTATTTATATGTCTTGGTAATGAAACTCAGGTGCTCTCAGGGCCTCTCAGGTTCTCCTGCTTGCAGCAAGTGCTTTGCCTGCTGAATCATCTCCACAGGCCTCACAGTGCCATCTTGAAGAGAGAAATTATATTGACTAGAGCAACTGTAGTTTATAGACAGAGCTGGGGACTTCTTACTTGAGAAGAATGAGATAAAACCTCTGCTGGCTCTCTTACACAGGCTGGTCCATTAATAGTGTCTGGCTTATCAAGAAGGCTTTCGGGCTGGAGAGATGGCTTAGTGGTAAAGGTACATGCCTGTGAATCATAAGGACCCAGGTTTGATTCTCCAGGTCCCACGTAAGCCAGATGCACATGGTTGTGCATGTGTCTGGAGTTTGTTTGTAGTGGCTAGAGGCCCTTGCACAACTATTCTCCGTTTCTCTCTCTGTGTGTCTTATAAATAAATAAAATCTTTAATTAAGAAAAGAAGGTTCTTGAGCTGGAGAGATGGCTTAGTGGTTAAGTGCTTGCCTTGTGAAGCCTAAGGACCCCAGTTCAAGGCTCAAATCCCCAGGACCCACATTAGCCAGATGCAAAAGGGGGCACATGCGTCTGCAGTTCATTTGCAGTGGCTGGAGGCCCTGGCGTGCCCATTCTCTCTCCCTCTCTCTATCTGCCTCTTTCTCTGCCACTCTCAAATAAATAAAAATAACACAAGAATTTGAAAAAAGAGAAGGTTCTTAATTTTTTCTATGAAAGAATGAAGAAAAGACAGGGTTATTCACTTTCACATGTCTCTTCAACACCATATTGGGGAATCTGAAGTACTTCAACCAGGCAAAGAAAAGAATTAACAAATAATCAGAGTGTAATTGAAATGGTATTTATCTTGCAATGAACATGATTGTACATATGGGGAATCTATAGAGGAAAGAAACTTTATAGAAGTAATAACTTTAGAAAGGTCCTAGGCTACACACACACACACACACACACACACACACACACACACAACAGTTACATTTATGTCTACTAGTAAGGAATGATTAGGAATCAAATTTAAAAGAAGTAAAACAATTATGATAGCAATAAAAGATGAAGTTCTTCTACTTTTATATATTTAACAAAATGCGTAAAGTATCTGTATACTAAAAAAAAATGGAAAATTCAGATGAGTGAAGTCAAAGTGGAAGTAGTAGAGACATACCACTTTCATGGATTTGGTTGCCCAATATAGTAAATTCACTAATTATCTTCAAATTAATCCATGCATTTTATATAACATCAGTCAAAATTCCATTAGTTATCTTAGTGCATGTTTATCAGATGTTTGTAAAATTTACATGGAAAGATAAGGCATCTTCAACATCTGAAATAATTTTGAGAAAAATGAAGACAGGCGCAAACACACACAAACACACACACACACACACACACACACACACACACACCTCTTTGGGTTAATTGGTAAGAAACTGGGCTCCACATAATCACTTAACTTTCTTTTCTTTTATATTAATTCTCATTTAGATGTTTTGATTAATAAGTTTTTGCTCTAGGAAAGCATTCACCAGTTATTTCTGAAACACTTCTTTAAGTTTTGCAGATAGCTCATATGCATAGTAATGCTTGAATTTTAATGTACTCTCTAAAGATTACCCAAAAGCACATAATGAATACTCTGGCTTGTGTAATAAGAAATTGCTATTCACACTTTGGGACTCCAGAGTACATACATATTGAATAGGAATTAATATTTATGGTTAATTCTTATAATTATTCTAAAACATAGAGGAAAGGCATCACAGTATTTTCTGATTATTGATGTAACGGAAAGAACTCCAAATGCATCTACTTCACAGATTGAACAGGGATGACTTAATTTAACAGGAAGAAACAAGTTTTAAACTCCACATGTTGGGCAACACTAAAGTTCAACATTGCATTTTAAAACATCTAAGTCTTTGAATCTGTGCATAGATTTTTAACCTCAAGACTTCTCCTTTTGCTCCTCTGGCTGAAACATGTCTTGGTTTATCACTTACTGACATATTCATTTGAAAGAAAAGTACTTGAATCTATCAGATACATCTTGACTGTTTAATATTTAAAAGCCAAGGTAATACATTTTATTTGGTGTTTACTTTCCCAAAATGATTTAAAAGAATTGGTGAAAACTGGCCTGTTTCTTACTCCTTATAATTGAACAAGGAAATATTGTAATACATTGTGATCTCTTTTGTAAGTATATAGTAAGAAAATGACCTACCTTGTGCAAAACTCTGAAGAAGGCATCAAGAATATAAGGAAACTTGAGCTGGGTGTGGTGACGCATGCCTTTAATCCCAGCATTTGGGAGGCAGAGGTGGGAGGATTGTCTTGAGTTTGAGGGCTCCCTGAGATTACATAGTGAATTACAGGTCAGCCAGGACCAGAGTGAAACCCTACCTCAAGAAACAAAACAAACAAACAAAAAATTAATATAAGAAAACTTGAATAAAAAAATAATATAAAAAAAACTTGGAGAGATGGCTTAGCTGTTAAGCACTTACCTGTGGAACCTAAGGACCCGGTTCGAGGCTCGATTCCCCAGGACCCACGTTAGCCAGATGCACAAGGGGGCACACATGTTTGAAATTTGTTTGCAGTGGCTGGAGGCCCTAGCATGTCCTCTCTCTCTCTCTCTCTCTCTCTCCCTCTTTCTCTCTCTGTCACTCTCAACTAAATAAATAAAAATGAACAAAATTTTAAAATAAAGAATATAAGGAAACTTAAACTTTCCGTCTCTCTCACAAATTTTTCTGCTGACATTATAACTTCCAGTACATCAGAACACAACTGTGCTTAGACATGAAGTCTTCAGTGAGTCAACTGAGTTAAAAATCCAGGTCAAGAGGGTAGGCTCGATTCTTATGCGGCTGGTATTCTTATATGAGGAAATACTTGCAACACAAATGGCCAGAAAGAGGCCAAAGACACAAGAAGAGAGTGTATGCACATCATGGGAAGAAATGGTCCCTCGCTACCTGTGCATACATGCATCCAGAATGAGGAAAAATTCAAGTTCAAGCCTCTCAGTCCGCACAAGCTGATACAAAGGATAGAGGATGGGTATGAGAGGTGGAAACAGGAAGACTTCCCAGGTAAACACTAGCATAGAATAGAAGGAAATGATGGCAATATCACAGAATAAATCAATACCTGATCTTTTTCAAAGAGAATAACATAGGAGTAGTATGAAATTTACAGCTGTCTAAGTAAAAGAAAAACCATCCTAGGGAGAGGGAATACCATGCACAAAGTCTTTGAGACAAAAAGAACTTGCATCCCCAAACTAAGGGAGAAATTGCTTGTATCAATGGAGTTCAGTGAGCTAGCAGGGGCGCAGTGAGCTGTGGGTGGATGGTGTACAGGAGCAGGAAAATGATTCAGGATTACTTTCTAATTTTCAGGACATAATTAGGATTAATGTTCCCTTTTGTCTTTGACACACTTCTAGGTAACATTCTATCTATAGTCTTTCTTTTCTGAATGTAGGTTTGTTTTTTTTCTAGGACTGTTGAGTGAAGGTGCATATTATTTTATTTATACTTCAATGTTGACAGAGCTAATTTTTACTGAGATCTGGGAAAGAGTATAAGACTGAATAGAGATATTTCAGACTCTCTTTTATTTTATTTTTTTAGTATTGTATTCATTTATTTATTTGAGAAAGAGGGTGGATGGAAGGAGAGTATGGGCATTCCAGGGCCTCTTGCCAGTACAAATGAATACCAGACCATGCACCACTTTGTGCATCTGGCTTTATGTGGGAACAAGGGAATGGAAACCAGGCTATCAGGCTTTGCTAGCAAGCACATTTAACCACTAAACCATCTCCCCTGCCCCCATTTTATTTTACTATTCTGTGGCTCCAGGTCCATTTAGGCTTCACTTATCATTATATGTGTAGCCTTTATATACACAACAACAAAAAAGGACAGAAAAGAGTAGAATTAATTTTGCTTGGAATCCTAGTAATTCAGAAGGCTGAGGCTGGAAGATAGAGTTTGAGGTTAAACAGGTTACCATAATTACTATAATTGGTTCAAGAATGAGAGAGAGAGAGAGAGAGAGAGAGAGAGAAGGGAAGAGGGAAAGATGAAGACAGGCAAAGGGACAAAGAAAGGAGGAGGAAGAGGAGGAAGGAAGAAAGGAAGGAAGGAAGAAAGGAAGGAAGGAAGGAGGCAGGGAAGGAGGGAAGGAAAGAAAGTAAACT
Organism: Dipus sagitta; assembly: GCA_036346955.1. Taxonomy (NCBI): domain Eukaryota; kingdom Metazoa; phylum Chordata; class Mammalia; order Rodentia; family Dipodidae; genus Dipus; species Dipus sagitta. The sequence goes on along the minus strand of CM070778.1, from coordinate 37,901,379 downwards.
TTCTATGAAAACTTTTAGGTCATGATTCATTGCAGAAAGACCTTGCAGTGTGTTCTCATTATGAGTTTGCTCATTGGTTTTGGGCCATTCACTTACCAGATGTTTATTACCAGGGCACAGACTGCTAACTTTCTCTTCAATGTTTATTGAGCAGTTAGAACTATGCGTCCCTTCTTAGTTCTTAGCACATATACAGGGAAAGAGACATTAAGTAGCCAAATAATTCAAGGGTGGAGACTCACACCTGCCACCCAGCAGAAAGAGACCAAAGGGTTGTTATCATTCAGGTCCAGCCTTATCTATATGGCCAGGATTACATAGAGAAATACTGTTCTACTGAAACAAAAAGAAAGCAAACAAAAATAAAACAAAAAGCCAAGTATTTTAATATGTAACCACAAATCCTCATGATAAAGATATAAACTTGTTACAGCAACTGACAAATGGGTTATACAAGAGCAATGTATATTAAAGTGGAACATACCTGAAAAGATGAGAAGGGTTTGACAGTGTGGAGGGATTTGGCAATTCAAAGACCTTTAGGCAGGAAAGATCTGTGAATTCTAGGAATTACAAAGCAGCCAGGTTAGTGAGGGTGTGGTATTGCAGAAGACAGAGTTAAAAAAGTACCTATGGGCCAGATCTGTGGGACAGAGCTAGATAAAAATACTTCTTAAATTTAAGTTAATTAAAAATATTTTTCCAACAAAATTAAAAACATATAAGTGGTTTGTAATTTACGTTTTCTATTATCCTTGTTGTTATTATTGTTATGTTTGTAGTTGAGGTCCCACTCTGTAGCCTAAGCTAGACTCCAACTTATAGGAATCTTCTTGGCTCAGCCTTTCAGGTGATAGGATTACAAGTGTGACCTACCACATCTATCTTCAAAATGAAATCTTTTAGGATCATTATAGTTTCTGAACTACACTCATGATGGAAGATTAATATTTTTCTCAACTATTGTTTTTTCAAGGTAGGGTCTCAGTCTAGCCCAGGGTGACCTGAAACTCACTATGCAGTCTCAGGGAGGCCTTGATCTCATGGTGATCATCCTACCTCTGCCTCCCAAGTGCTGGGATTAAAGTCATGAGCCACCACACCCAGCTCCAATTACTTTTTAAAATGTATTTCTTATTTATTTATGAGTGGAATAACTTCCAACTCCATGGCATCTGTATTCCACCTTCTTGGAGACAAGATCTTTTGGCCCTGAAAATTAAATGCCAGACTGCAAAGGAATGTCAGATGAGAGAGAGAGAGAGAGAGAGAGAGAGAGAAAACGAGAGAGAGAATGGACATACCAGGGCATCTGACCACGGCAAAAGAACTCCATACATATGCAAGAGTCACTTTGTGCATCTGCCTTGCGTGGGTACTGGGGAATCAAACCCTGGTCTTTAGGCTTTGCAGGCAAACACATTAACTGCTAATTAAGCTAATTGATATATGTGTTTCTGTCAGTTTAAAGGATTTTAGAGCAGCATGGTCTGTTGGGAGAATACACTATATGTTCCCATACATAAAGATGCTCAATAGAAGAGTAAATGCTGGGAGAGTGAGCGGTGTGCTTTGACATAAAGAGTAGTGACTAATTTCTCTCATACAAAGTCCGGTCTACAGAGTGTGAAGTGAAGCCTTGCTTTCAGACAAGGTTCAGTACAGCTTGGCTCTCTGTATTTGTTAACCTGACATGTAAAGAAAACTTTTATCTGGCAAAATTAAACCAAAAGAAGAAAACATCTATTGTGTTGAATCTTTCTTTTGAAGTTTCAACAGTGATATAATTAAAGTTGGATTTCTGTAGGCAGCATGGGGGAAAAAGAGGAACAAACTGTCTGATTTGCAAGAAAGTATCTTTTAAAAAGCAGAAATAATTAAGATTAAAGTTATTTAAGAAGCCAAAACCTGTACTGCTTTAAAAAGTCAATAGAAAGTTTGACTTCTTTGAGCTTTTGAAATTAGCTTTCAAAGGCCAGGGGAAGACATTAATAAAAGAAAAAATGTATGCTGAATATGACTGGTCCCTCGATACTAGATCTTTAAAAAAGATGAAAGAAGAAATATTGGAAATCTTGCACATAAAACAATGAAAATTTAATATTCGAGCTAGAATTTCAAATAATCATAAACTATAGGATTGAGTATAATCCTTTCCTTCAAGGAAACATCCAATCTTAGCTATGTATACATTCTTATGTAAATATAAGATAGATTTATTTTGGAAACTTAGGACTTTTTTCAAATTTTTCAGATAATGTAAATGTTTCCAGCATTCTTTCTACTGAGACCAATGCTGATGGTTGCCATATTCTTCCTCCAACTATCTGCTGCCTCTACCTCCCTGCCCCCTCTCTTACCCTGCCTCTCCTTTTGTTTCCCTGGGGATGCTTTTTAAAAATATTTTATTATTTATTTATTTGACAGAGAAAGAGGGAGAGAGAGAATGGTTGCTCCAGGGCCTCCAGCCACTGCAAACGAATTCCAGACGCATGCGGCCCCTCGTGCATCTGGCTAACGTGGGTCCTGGGGATCAGAACCTGGGTCCTCAGGCTTTGCAAGCAGATGCCTTAACCCGTGGGGATGCTTGTGATATATAACTATAACTCAGGCTGTTCTTAAACTTATTGTCTTCCTTCTTCAATCTCCTCAATGCTGGCATTATAGGCATGGGCTACCATGTCTGGCTTTCCAATTGTGTTTTGAATGCTGAGTAAATTGCTTGGGTTAATGTTCCAAGCTGAGTTCAGTGTTCTACAGTATCATAAAAGCACATACTGGGGTTGAAGAGATAGCTCAGTCAGTAAAGTGCTTGCTTTGTGCACAAGAGGACCTGAGTTCCATCTCCAGATCCCACTTAGAAATGCTTTGACAGCTTCTATTAATTATCCCAGTGTTGGGGAAGTAGAGACAGGAGGATCCCTGTGGCTTATGGGATCCTAGGTGAATTAGTGAGCTCTGGGTTCAATGAGAGACTCTGTCTCAATAAATAAGTTGGAGAGCAACTGAGGAAGACATTTGACATCAAACTCTGGCTGACACACTTGTGCATACACACAGACACAAGAAAATATACACATTAATAATAAGAAACTTTGTCAAGCACAAGTCCTGAATTTCATCATATTCTACATAGTAATATTAATATTTCTTTAAAATCCTTTTACTGGGAATTTTAATCCATGAACATATTGTAATTTGGCTATGCTGTCACCACATCACCCTTTTAAAAATATTATTTATGTATTTATTTATTTTAGAGAGATAGAGAGAAAGTGGGGGGGGGAGATAGAGAGAGAGAAAGAGAGAGAGGGAGAGATAATGGGTGTGCTGTGGACTTCAGCTGTAGCAAATGATCTCCAGATGCATGTGCCACCTTGTGTGTCTGGCTTATGTGGGTCATAGGGAATCAAACCTGGGTCCTTTGGCTTTGCAGGCAAGTACCTTAACCACTAAACCATCCCTCCAGACCTCACCCTCTATTTTAATATTTTTATTTTTATTTATTTATTTGAGAGAGAGAGAGAAAATGGGCATGCCAGGGCCTCCAGCCATTGCAAACAAACTCAAGACACATGCACCACCAAGTGAATCTGGCTTATGTTCATGCTGGGGAATCAAACCTGGGTCCTAAGGTTTCACAGGCAAGTGCCTTAATGGCTATGCCATCTCTCCAACACATGTCACCCTTTTTTGTTTCCTGTCCTCCACCCCTCATCCTCTGAGGGTCCTCCTCTTTCAAGGTAGTCCTTCCTCTGTTTTGTATTCTTAATCCTTTTGTCCACTTCTTCCCTCCAAGTCAAAATACTTATGGTCTCAGAACAGTGAAAATCTTGTGCTAGTATCCATAACCATTGTGGGCCACGAACACACTACTGGGTTCATTTCAGGAGGACGGTGTCCCACAGTATACCTTTCCATCGTGTGGGTCTTGCACTCTTTCTGCACCATTTTCTGTAATGTCTCCCTACTCTTGGAAGGCATGTTAGAAATATCCTTTAGTGTTGAAGTCTCCACCACCTCATATTTTCTCCTTTGATGACATTTTTTTTTTTTTTTGTCTCCTCAGTGTATATAACACCTTTTCCTTAGAGAAAGTTCTCTGGATATCAGTGAGAGCAACACTCATATCCAGTCCACCACAAACACATTTTTATAAGTGGAGGTAACAAGGTTGGATTTTTCCTATTTCTTGTATCCACCATAACCACTGTTAGCCTTTTGATATATGCCTTTGTGATGGTCTGTCTATATCTTTGCCTCACTGTTCTATCAGTATACATTCCTACCAAAACCACTCAGAACATCTGTCTCCCTAGAGCTCTGTTAAAATTTGTCTTTTAAATTCCCTGGCCCCTTTAGAGTATAAGTTTTTCTAAGACCAAGAAACTATCGCTCTCTTTCATCAAGCAACTTTTTATTCATTTTTTTTCACCAGAGTATAAATCTTATAAAATAGTTTCGAATATAACAGTTCAGGCTCAACAAATTATTCAATCTTGTCCTGACTATCAATAACTGGGACCCATAATCCCAATAGAGGCAAACTCTAGAAGTCTTCATTTTAATCCACTTTGACAAAGAGATGTAACTCTTTAAAAAAATAGCTTTTTTAAGGAACATAACTTATTCTTTCACAATATATGATGTAAACTAATCACCTTCTTAAGTGTGTTTCAATATATACTTTGTTTATTATCAAAGTTGAACGTTTTAATTATTATTGACTCTTTTTCTCATTTTAGGAAGGTTCTGTGTATTCTGCCTTTTAAGTGTAAGCATTTTATTCTATTTTGTAAGATATATTTATTTGTGGAGGGTATTAATGCTATAATTAACAATGCTTTTAAAATACCTGTGCTCATTAGATTTAAAATTGTTTCACTGTTTTATTACATAGGAAAATCTTCAGACTTAATAATAATTGTCTAATGAATTTTTAAAATTGCTTTAAATGGGTGTCTAAATTCTCAAATATACTTATTTAGATGTTGCACAAGTAGGTCTTTTGTAGTCTTCTTTATACGGTTAATTATTTTGTGTATGGACATAGTTATAACTCAGATAGTAAATGAATAACTTAAAGAAAAAACTAAACCTTTGGGAAAAAATGAGATTACGTTTGCTTCTCCAAATACTTTTATTTTTCATTCTGAATAGCAGTTATAATGTTTTTCTACTCAATAATCATGTTTTCTAAACATTTACACATATACATCTGTACTTATTCATAGATATATTTATGTAAATTACAAGACATTCTTTCATTCCTTCCTTTTAAATTAAACAGCAATTTCAAATGTATTTCCTTATTATGGGAAACAATTTGTAACCATTTTATGTATTATGTTTTACTGGGAATATAACACAAATATTAATAATTAAAATATACAAGTACATATATTACCAAATATATACATTAAATTGGTGGGTATTTATACTGTTTTCATTTGGTTTTGTTAAGGTGATTTACTTCCCCTATGTGACATTATCCAATTAACACACATGGGTGCACGTGCACACACATACACACACACACACACACATACACACACACACTTACACACACACACATATATATATAAAATTGTAATTCCATTGTCCAATACCATGTCTCTTTAAAAATGTGAAAGATATTGGCTAATTGCTTTCCAGGAAGCTTAAAATCAGCTTTTATATCACTATTGCATTCACTTGTTGTCCACCTTGTACATTGTCACACTTGAAATAACTGGCAATCTGCTGAGTAAGTAACATCATATTATTATTGATTGACTTTTTTGTATAAACCCTTTTAAATTCATCATTTGCCCATATGTATCCATTATTTATCGTAATGACTGTGATATACAACAAGCAACTATCTACCCAGTAAAGAAGCTGTCATTTATTTTCTCTCACTTCTGGGTAGCCGAGTGAGCCGCTATTCATGGGTTGCTCAGGCATCTGCAGTCACTGTACACAGCAAAGCAATTCTGCTAATCTTTGACTGTGCTGTCTCCATGGCTGAGGGTGGTGTCGTAGTTACCTGCTCAGGAGTGGCACTGGGTGTGGTGACTACTAGACTGATAGTTCTGCTCTATATCTCATGTGTCCATAGACTTTCCTAAACACCATTTCTTGGAAGAGGAAAGAGAGTGAGTGAGTGACAGAGAGAGAGAGAGAGAGAGAGAGAGAGAGAGAGAGATGCTTGAGCAATTGTTCAAACCTCACTAATGTCATGATTTCTAATATGTCACTGACCAGGATGCATTACATACTTGAGTCAATCAACATAATGGGACAGCCTGTGAATGTTGGATAAAGGCAATTCTAGCTGTTTGGGACAACTTGGCTAATTTATATAACATAGAACATTAGTAAATGAACAAAATGGGGTATCTTAAAATCCAGATATTGCACTATGTTTCTAATGGTGTGTTTATTTATTAGACTTAAAAGTTTATTGTAATCCAGGTGTGGGGGCACATGCCTTTAATCCCAGTACTCAGGAAGCAGAAGTCAAAGGATCTCTGTGAATTTGAGGTTAGTCCAGAATTACAGAATGAATTACAGGGCAGCCTGGGCTAGAGTGAGACCCTTTCTCATAAAAAAATTGTTTTTCTTTTTATCCAGAAAAAAACAACTGTTGAAATTGAATAAGAAAACAATAACCTTGTATATCTGTCCCCCAAATCAAAAAAGAATGAAAAAATATTAAACAGACTATTTGCTAGAGAAGCTATCCAAATGAACAATGTGTACAACATTATAATTTACTCTAGGAAGTGCAAATTAAAGCCAGAATGACATGTGATTATAAAACCAACAGAGTAATTGACAGAAATGTTAATTCAAAAGGTACTTTGTTCATTGCTATTATACATAGTATACCATTTTGGAAAATTACTTTCTACAAAGTTAAATACATGCTTCTCCTGTAATTTAACACTAACAGTCTTATAGGTATATCTTCAAGATATGTATACACATCCACAAAATAGCTTAGCAAATTAATGATAACAGCCTTTATGTGTTGATTACTTAAGACTGAAATGACCAATCTGAAGTGAAACTCCAAGGACCTTAGCAGGAGAACAAGAAAGTTGTCATGGTGCATTTTTGAAGCAAGGGTAGGAGAGTTTTATCAAGAGGTTACAACAGCCATGGTGGGGAACCAACTGCTCTCAATTTGGCTAACTGATCCCCTCACTGGTATGGGACCCATAGCTGGAGCTGGGAAACAAGTCAGAACCATATCCAAACATAAGCCCACTCTCCAATATCAAGCTACCATCAATTGTGGGCTACAAGAGGGCCTACACCTATTAAATTCTCTATAAAAAAAAAAAAGTAAGGGTTATCTCATTTGTCCTGGTGCTAACTTACTCTCCATTGGAGAATCTGCTTCTTTTCTTCAGATAGATGTAGATCCTAAGGAGAGAGCCACCCCATCATACCTCAAAAGGGCCCCAGCTGAAACTAAGAAAAATTGGAGAAACAAGCAAGGGTGCTGTTTTCCTGATGAACCGGACACCAGCACAAGGGGGAAGGAGATCAGCATAGAGAAAAATCAACTCCCACCAAATCAGAGAGCCAGAGCCTCAGAGGCCCCCAACACCTCATCACTGAAGCAGACCAAAAATGAACCCAACATGGCTCAGGGAAATTTTGCGGAAGAGGGGGCGGAAAGAATGTCAGAGTCACATGTTGGGTCATGATATGCAGAGACATTTATCTTACCCATAACTGTGGGCTAACTCCACAATGCAAGACCCGTATTCCTCAACAAGGAGGGGCCAAGGGGAGGGGGTAGGTCACGGATGAGCCTAATAATGGTACCAAACTGACTGTATTTGCTGAATACAGAACTGACTAATAAAAAAATTAATAAATTAATTAAAAAAGAGGTTACAACATGGACTATCTTCAGGGGATAAGTACAAACAAAAGAAAAGAGTTATAGAACATTTAAATACATAATAACAAAGGGAGAAAAAATAAATGATAATAGCATATATTTTACAAATATAGATAAAAAATTATTCCATCCAAATCTCAAGAAGTACAAAGTAGAGATTTTAGTTAGCCAAGAAATTATTAAAACAATAAATTTAAAAATGCTAAAATGAACCTAGTTCCAGGAATGTAGGTATAGTTTAGTATCTGAAAATCATTCCTTAACACATTTTAATCATACCATTATAAACGCGGGATGGTATAAACTGCCAATGGATAAGTGAAATATGTCATGTTTTATAACTTCTTTTATGGAAAATTATCAAATATGCATGTAATGGATTTTGATTATAATCCCCTCAGTTGCTGTCTTTTCTTCCCACATTCCACTGAACCCCTTCTTCATTCCAATGAATCCTCCTTTTATTTTGATATACACATTTTTGTCATCCATGACAAAATCTTGATGAGCTACATATTATGAAGACGTGTGCAATTTAATGCTAGTTTTTATCTCAAAGTCAAAGAGAAAGCAGTAAACTCATATTGTGATTGAAGTCACAGTAGTAGTGAGCTAGAAACTGACCACCGACTTGGGGGATACTTCTTGGGGGTTAAAGCCGAGCATCATGATTTGGGAGGTGATTCTATGATGGTATATGAGAAACTGAGGCTTTTTGACCATAGGATGTGATTATATCCTTAGATATTATTGAAGATATGAATTCTTTTTGCTCATGAAATGTTGTTTACATGTATCAATATTTATCATTATATAAGATAAATCTGAGGTGTTGCAAATTAATTCACTATAAAATAAAGAAACTACCCTATGGCATACACCATTTTTATCGAAAAGAACTACATTTGCTACAATGAGAAATATAAGATTGATTCTCTTTTCTGTTTTTTTTTCACATTTAAATAGTGAATATTGTCTTAAGGTGGATATTTTCATTAGTTAATAAAAATATTTGCTTTCTCAAACTACATTATTAGAAGTAGGAAGAACTGTTTTACATGACACTCAGCATTTGCAAGCTGAAACTTTGACTATTGATCCACTGGCATGATGTAATAAATTCAGATAACAAGCAACCCCTTCGTTCTAGGAATTAATACACCTCATTGTAGTGTTTTATTGCTTTAGTTAATTTCTGAGCTTATTTTACTGTGTTTTTATTTTTGTGAGATTTGGATACAAATGTTTGGCATGAATACTTATAAATTTAAAAGCTTAGTCGTGTTCTTTATGTTGTATTGCCATTACAATAATTTACACAAATGCTATTTGCCTTATGAATTAGAATTACTTTTGTTTCTGATTGTTTAGAAGTAGTTTATATAACATAAGAAATTTCTCTCTTAAAATAAAAACATAAATAATAGCTTTTCCTTGCTACATTTATTGAAGGATTGGGTTTTGCTACATACTATAAATTTTTATATAGTCAAATTCTGCATCACTTCATCCCTGCATTCTTTCTTTGAAAATATATCTTATATTTGACTGTACTATATACACCTAAATTTATTGTCCCTTTTAAAAACAAGCATGGAAGCTGGGTGTTTGCCGATGCCTTTAATCTCAGCTCTCATGAGGCTTAGCTAGGAGATTTTCTGGGTGTTTGAGGTCAGCTGGGGTACAGAGTGACTTATAGGTCAGGCTTTACATAAGTGAGTCCCTGCCTTGAAATAAGATAAAATAAAAGATAACAAGCATGACTAAATGTTAGCTTATTAGTAACACTATATTTTAACTTGAATACCTTTATTTCTTACCCTAGGTTCACTTTCAACACACTGGTTATTGTAACTTTCTCTCTTTCTCTCTCTCTCTCTCTCTCTCTCTCTCTCTCTCTCTCTCGTGTGTGTGTGCATGTGCATGTGTGGTTAGAAGACCATTTTTGAGTTAGGCCTCTTTTGTTCACGTTCTGAAGCAGGATTTTTCACTCTGGATTCTCACTCTACTGCTCTTTGCTGCACTCTATGAGCTTTCAAGCTTCTGAGAAAGTTCTGCGTCTCCCATCTGGCTTTCAACATCAGTGTGCTGGGATTACAGAAACCCTTGAGATTGAATTCAGGCACTCCAGTTTATAGCAGGTGGTGTTTTATCTTTGCACCATCTCCCTCACTCTCATCTAATTTTGCTCAAAACTGTTATGGAAAGTAATCATCAAATTTGTGTTAAAATATTTTAGCATATTCTCCTTTCTCTCTCCCCCTCCCTCTTTGTACATATATGTGTATTGGGTCTCTTTGTCTCACTAAATGACTCAAATAGATTTTATAGTCCAGGTTTAAAAATTCTTTCTTTGAACAATGAAAGTACTAGTATTTTTGGTGGAACAATACTTGGAGTTTTCTTTTAATTTTTAATGAAACCAACTGGTTCCTTGCAACTTGTTTGTTATATAGTCTTAATGTTGGAAAACTTATTTTCAGGTTTTTTTTTTCCTATAATAAACACAGAATGTCAGATACTGAATGAGATAGGAGTCTAACAAAATGCCCTGTGAAGTGTTGCTGGAGATCTAATATGTATTGACTTAGTCCATTGCTACATGAAAAGACATAGTTACACAGTTATGATATGACAGAATAAAAGATGGGTAATCTATTAACAGGGACATCAGAGACCCAAGTATAAGCATCAGAGGTATGCCAATTGTGCAGTCCAAAAGATGCCAGAGAAATATAACTTCAAACTTTTATCAGAGCTATAGTGTCAAGGTTAAGACAAGCAGAATATTAATATCCAAAACTGGAAAGAAGTCAAAAGGTACTCTGGAATATTGTGGAATATGCAGTTTTGTAGATGTCAATATTGAAGTGAAATAATTGATTAAGAGGCACTGGCCCACTAATAAGAAAGTGAGAGAGAATGGGAACACATGTTAAGAAAGTAGAGCAGGGGCTGGAGGGATGGTTTAACAGTTAAGGCACTTGCCTGCAAAGCCAAAGGGCCCAGGTTCAATTTCCCAGGACCCAAGTTAGCCAGATGCACAAGAAGGCACATGCGTTTGGATTTCGTTTGCAGTGGCTGGAAGCCCTGGCATGCCCATTCTCATTCTCTCCCTCTCTCTCTCTCTCTCTCTCTCTCTCTCTCTCACTCACACACACACACACACTCTAATAAGTAAATTAAAAAAATTAAAACAAAGAAAGTAGAGCAGAATTATTTAGAGTAAAGCTTTGAAGTCTAAGCATGGTAATGGTAGATTCCTGCCCTTGGCTGAGACAATGCATCCAGGCTCCAGTTATGTATTTTACTAATATTTGCAGATCGATGATGATATAAAGTAGATATGAATATGTTATAAACACGTTTGGATTTTCTTTATTCAGCATTATATATCATCTTGAACTGATATAAGACTATTTAAAGAAGGCTTCTTATAGAATACTTGCTATTTGAGGGCTAGGGGGATGGCTTAGCAGTTAATGTGCTTGCCTGCAAAGCCAGAGGACCCAGATTCAATTCTCCTGGACCCACCTAAGCCCGATGCACAAAGAGATGCATGCGTCTGGAGTTCATTAGCAGTGGCTGAAGGCCCTGGCACATCCACTCTCTCAGTTTCTCTCTCTGTCTCTGTCTCCATCCCTTCCCCCCCACTCTCTCAAAAAATAAGTAAATAAATAAAATATTTTTAGAATATTTGCTATTTGACATGAAACTACTCTTATAAGTTTGATTCATTAAAAATTTTCCTGAAACTTTTGCTAATTTTTATATTTTTAGAGTAGCTTTAGGATCCCAGCAACATTGGACAGAAGTGGCCATAATTTTCATGTACCTTCCAGCCCTTCCTGACAGGTACAACCTCCTTAATGCTAGATTCTCCTATCAGAGAAAACACCATCATTCACTGAGATATCATTATCACTCAGTGCTCAAGCTTTACATTAAGGTTGATTTTTAGTGTTATATATCCTGTGGGTTTAATCAAATTCATGATGGCATGCATTCACCATTATAATACCATACAAAATAGTTCCATTGCTATAAAAATCTATTTCAATTCCTCTTCCTCTTCAACCCCATCAAACTGCTGATCTTTTTGCTGTTGTCTGAATTACGCTTTGCCTAGTTAGAAGCATACACATGTATCATTTTCAGGTTGGCTCTTCTTTTATTTAGCAATATGCACTTAAGTTTCTTCCATGTTTTTTCAGGACTTGTATTTTATTTCCTCTCGATGCTGAATAATTCTCCATCATCTGGACTTTCAGCAGTTTTTCCATGAATCTACTGTAGTACACCTGAGTTTATGCTTGCTCAGAAAACTGCTAATAAAACTTCTACAAATATCCTTGGATGAATATCAAAGCATTAAAGTAAAATCTAGCTATAATGATTGGTGAATCACGTGGTGTGTGTTTACATTAGAAAACTGCTGCACTCTTTGAAAGGAGCTGTATACTTGTTGTTGTTGTTACCACAAGTTATAAATGCTGCAAGTTCTCACCGGTGTTTGGCATCATTGTTTTATATTTTGGCCATTAAATTAAAGGCATTGTGACACCTCACTCTTGTTTAAAGTTGCAATTAATTAGGGAAAATATTTGAGCATCTTTTCATGTATGTATTTACCATTTTGATGAGGCTTTTGTCCAGATTGTTTCACAGTTTATGACAATGGTGTTAAGTTTCTTCTAGTGGAATTTTGAGTTCTTTGAACATTTGATGGAATTGTCATCAATTCTGTGCCTTATAAATATTTCCCCCAGTTTTCAACTTGTCTTTCTACTCTTATGACAGTGTTTATCACAAATATTTTTAATTTTGATGAAATAAAATAAAGCTTGCCAGCATTTTTATTTCCTACTTGGGTCATACCATTACTATTGTACCTAAAGCAATTAATAAACCCAAGATTATCCTGACTTCTTCCTATGCTCCTACAGAAATTCTATGGATTTATTTTTTTAAATTTTTTATAGTTATTTATTCATTGGCAGGTGTTTGTGTGTACCCACCAGAGTTTCCTGCAAACTCAAATGAATGACCATTAGCTTTGTGTGGGTGGCTAGGTAATGGAACCTGGCTTGGCAGGCTTTGTAACTGCTGACTGCAGGCTTTTAACTTTGTAAAAGCATCTGCCTTTGACTACTTGGCCATCTCTTTGCTTTACCTGGAGATTTATGGTCGTTTTTCACTTATTTGTGCAGATTCTTATAGCTTTTATTCTAGTTTTTACACTAAAAGTCCAGTTATTTCTGAATTATTTATTAAAAACACTATATTGTTTCACATGAGTTTGAGATGATAGTGTGAAGGTGAATAAGTTAAGGCATATGATGTCCTATTGTCTACTTTTCATTGAAATCCAATCAAAGTTAGTTTAAGATAGAGGTTTTATGAACTAACATCATTCTATAGAAGATTCTGGATTCTTACTATTTCCAATGCAATACACAGAGGCTAGCCCTTTTCCTAGTGTACATAACAATATTTGCCATTACCTTATTTGAGCAAGAAATATTGGATAAATTTTTTTTCTGTTTGATTAAACGTTAATAACTTGTGCATTACTTTTCTCATTGCTGTGACAGAATAACCAACAGATACAACTTAAGAAGGAAGGATTTAACTTGAACCATGGTATCAGGGGATAGGAATCTATGGAAAGCATGGCTGGGGGAGCAGATCAGTCCATGTCAGCAGGAGCACTTAGCAAAGACACTGATATCCTGGTAGATCAGAGAGATGAGAATGGAACTGGAAACAAACTCAGAATATAAACTTCAAAGTCTCACCTCTACTGGCGTATATACACCAGTTAGTCCCTAATTCCCAAAAAGTTCCACAGCGTCCTCAAAATACCACCATTAGCTGGGGACCCAGTGTTCAAACACATGAACTTGTGTGGGATTCTTCAGACCCACACCACAACAACTTCTTACAATATATAATTGTTAAGCCTCAAAATATTGTGCAAGCTGAGACTGAGGATGGTCCTGACTTGAGAGAGTTACCACTTATATTTCAAAGAAGTTAAATCCCAGATGAGGAGCTGATGTTCCTGGGTTCTTGGGACTGTTCAGACAGATGTTGCGGTAGTTTTTCTCTTGGATATACTATCTGGCAAATGTGCTTTTAACATCATGTGTGAGCGTCAGTAAAACAAAATTTGAAACTATCTAGAGTCCTCATAACAATAAAAACCTTTGTAAATTCAGGATTAGGAATTCCACAGTGGGAACACAAAATCTTTCCTCTTCTGCTTCATGCCTCCTTACAAACCTAACTACCTATCTTATCTGGCATGTAAACATTTTCCCTTAACCCCAGAGACGCCCATCAACAAATTTATCAAACCTTTCTTATCCAGAATGTTAATGTTTCTGTAAATCTTTGCCATCTGTTCTGCAAGCTAATTGCAAATGTGGAGTGAACATAATTCATGATCATAATAAATTTAGATAAGTGGTTTAAATGCAATAAAACATTCTTTACTCAAGCAACATGGAGTTTTTTTTTTTTTTTCTTCCTATTTTCCTTCTCTTAGGAACTGTCATTTTCCAGGTCTCTATGTCCCAAAGGGATTTTCTTGAGAAAGACACTTTCTTCCCTGAGGTTGCTCACTACCTCCAAGTATAACAGACAGTAAATGAGATGCCATTAGGTTAGACCCAGGCTGTCTCCTCAAACACATGAAAAATGGAAATCATTCGCATACATATTTATCTCTCGCAGCTTGTCAGTCACTCATCAATAGCCACAACTCCAAACATACTTGCCTGGGACTCCAATGAATTGTTTGACTTTTAACTGGGCCCTTTTATTTCATTATATAAGAGGGTTTGACATTGTCTTGTTTTTTTTTTAATGTAAACGTTCTTTTTACCCTTATAAAATCACTTTTAATCCAGTTGTCAAAACATTTCCAGTATATTGTTATTCAACCACTAGCTTTTGTGCATTTCTAAAATTTACTTTGCTTTGATATGTGTTTAATTTAATATGTAGGACACTAAGAGGAAAAAAAAAAGTTTGGTTTTATGAAGTGGGTTTTTCACTGGAGCAACTAGACAGATGGTCTAAATCCTTAAATGAAAATCTAGTGAAAGCACTCACTGTAAGGCTACTAAGCCCTTTTCAAATCCAACACAAAATCTGTGAGGCAGGTTTGAATGTTCTTTTAGGCTTTAGACACTCAACTTGAATGGAGTACAAGTTAGGTCACTGGATGGCTCAGTCAAATGCACACCATTGACTGTCTCATCTGGGAGAGACTATACCATGATCAGTCTGCAGGCCTCTCCAGGGCTGTGCCCTCCACTGAAAAGATCCAGGTAGAGGCACACTCTTTGTGATTACAGTAGGTCTTGTTCCCTGAATCATGGACAACTTGAGGTGGAGATCTATCTTTCTTTCTGTATTCTTAGAGCTTGGCATAAAAAATGGCATGATAGAGTTTTGTGAAATTAGTACATCATGTATAATGAATGTTTGTTGAGAGAATCGGAAAAGAGAAAGTACCTTGGGTTACAAAAAAGTTCAAAGACTAAAAGACTATTTCTTCCAAGTGAGCTTTCTTTTTTTTTTTTTTTTATTACAAAGCCTAAGACAGTGTCAACTTATTTATAAGCCAGTGTAGACAAACTAACCTGTTGGAAGAGATGCCAGAAGATACTGGTAGGGAGGGGAAATCCTTAAAAGTTTGGTGGATTCCTTGCCAATGTCTTTGCTTTAACATGGGGAGGAAGTTTTGATGAGGTCTGAGGACATGTTATCCAACTCTAAAAGGCACTGCAGAGAGGTGCAGTCAAGGACATGTGCCAATGCATTCCATTCTGACAAGAACTTACCAATGCTTGCATGGAACCTTGGCTCTCCAGAGGCGAAATGCATCTGGTTTAGTGTAATTTCCTTTAAACTTTGATATCACTTCATCAATATAACTCCAACCCAGTTAATTCATGTAGAAAATTTCAAAACCACACATACAGAACCACAGACTCTTTCAACTAAGTAAGTTAAAAATTCTTTCAGAAGAATAGCAAGATCAAGTAAGTAGAAGACCTTTAAACATATGGCCCAACATTTGAAAGCACATGTAGCTTATTATAATTTCTTTGCATGAGAAAAATAATCTACTTATAACTAGTTAATTATTTCCCAATTTTTTTCACAATATAACTTAAATGTTTAAATCTCCAAGTCTAACCTATTCCAAATGCATACTTCACTCAGGCACCAAGTGACTAGTACTTAACAGAGTTGCCTGCTCCGTAACCAGCTCAATGCATACCCAGAATTGGATAATTCTTTTGGTGACAACTGTATGCTACCTATTACCTTGCATTCACTCTGCTTTGGAAGTTAATGAGTATGAAGCTAAAAGGTTAGTATGTTTTTTTTTTCTCTTGTTTTTGCCCTTGGATATAATGACTAGAATCAGAGTAATTTTTCTGACATGTAATTCTGTTGGTGTCATTCAAGCACTTTTCCAATGGCCTGTAAAGAATTCCATTTTGAAAAGCTGGAGAATCCTCTCTGAAAACCAGTATTCTGCTAGCGAATTAGATTTCTTGTCTTAGGATTTGACCTGTTCTCTTCAAATCATGTGAATTTAATAGTGTTGCTGGTGAATTTTTATTATCAAATGTACTAAATACAACACTAAGATTTTAAAATGTCATTACAGGATATAAATGACTTTTTATTATGACATTCATATATATGGCTCAGTTGTAGGTATGCATTTTCCAACACAGTCTTCCCAAACAGGAAACATTATTTTATTTTGGTTATGAATTTGCCACTAAGGATTGAGAATATAGCCAAAAAAATGGTCTTTCTCTATCAATATCTTCCTTGTGGGGAAATGTAAAATTGGCAGGAGTAAGAATGCTGCTTTGTTGTCTGAGTTTATCATAAACACCATTGAAACCTCAAATTAATTAAGAATTTGTTCAAGGTTTTCATTATTATTGGCATAAGTAGAATAAGTAGATAAGAAAAAAAAGCATGTCTTATCTCAATTGATGGCATCTTCAGCTATAAAGAGGCTGAAACACAAAGTAAACAAAAGCAAAGATGTGACTTTTTGAGAATATTCTGTTTTTAACCGCATTGACTAAGAATTTTACCAATTTTTCCCTGAGGTAAAACTAAAAAGGTATCACATACAAAATGACTATATGTACATATACACATATCAATTTTAGAGTGTTTGCAATATTTTATCTTATCTTTGAGCTCAGCCATCACTATCTAATTATTTTGTTGCTTGTATTAAATTTAAATTTAAATTATAGAAAATATCTTTGAATGTCAACACAATTGTAAATATCTTACCTTACAATAATTTAGAGATGGATAGGAAAATAATTAGATCTTAATATTCTTTAGTATACTGTGTTATTCATAGTATTATATTTATAGAGATATATAAATTTATTACATAAATTTACATTACATATTACATAAAATAACATTATTACATAAATTTATATTATAAATTAGATGATATATAAATGTACATTAATATAAACATAAAAATAGTACTATACATAATACAGGTTATATAGAGTAATATATACATATGTATATATGTATATATATATATATAATTTTACTTATCTGATATATATGTATATATATAAAATATATCTATAGATACATGATTTAATAATAAACATTTATATAATTTGACTATCCAGTGTTATAGCAAATTAACCAGAAGGTAAATTATGAAAATTATAAGATAACACTAGCATTATGAGAATATAATTACTATTATTATACTTGTGGTAGGTTTTGAACCTGTTAGGTTGGGATGGTCTCCCAATATGGAGTCACTATAGTGGGCAGAATGGGGACAGGCATGTGGAAGTAGACAGTCCAAAGCCTTCAGGAAACCACCTCGTCATTACCTGCTCCTTGCCTAACAATGCCCCAGGTCATGGATTCACACCCCTTTATCTCCTGAGTCACTTGGTCACATTCTGGCATCACAACCTAGCTATTTCACCACAGTCATATGTAAATGGCTAATGTAGTACTGTCCCCTAAAGAACTTCTCTATTCAACTTAACAAATTAGTTGTTTTATTTTCCTTCCTCACCTTCCTCCAACTGAAAAAGTCCTGTAAAGCCCATGAACTGAAAACTCAGGTTGGCTGTGCTCCTGTCTTGTGAGTCAGCCCTGGCAGCTTGTGCTTTTCCTAAACAAAAGCTTTTTACATCTTTGCCTAGGAGTTGTTTGCTGGCTCTTGGTCACTCCCAATCCTTACATCTGGTGCTATGACTTGGATAGGAGGTCCCCATTTCTAAGTCCTTTACCCCCTTCCAGCAGCCAGGCACCCTTTTCCTGACCAGACCACTGAACCTCTGAAGGCTCCAGACTCCCTAGGGTTGGCTCTTCCACTCACCAACATTCAGCCACACTCTCCTTCTCCCTTCTTCGTGGTAAGTAACCCTCTTGGTTTGGCCTGGTCTCAGATTTATGCCCTTCTCATGTAAGTCATGCTGGCATGCCAGGCTACACCCCTCTCCCTCTTTTGGGCCCTACCCTCAGGTCTCAAGAACGATGGCCCCTTGACAGCTCTCAGGTCTCTCACTGTCTGTTCTACTTCACCCTAAGGGGCACTTTTTGTTTCAGTTCCACTGGTCTTGGGACACTTCCTCTCCCTCCCTTCTCTCCTCCAACTCCGCAAGGCTCTTCATTCACTGCTAGTTGCTTATTCCATCAGGAGCACAGATACACACCTTGCCCACTAGCAATTTAAACTGGCAATCATGGTCTGCATGGCCCCTGCTCACATGGAAGGTGCCAGTACCATTCAACCTAACAGGCCAGGGGGTCATATTGGGGTTTTGTATAAACCCATCTTAGGCTCTGGTTCCTTTCTCTCACCCTTGGTTCCCTTTCTCTTTCTCTTCTCACTATCCCTTTTTACCTCTCATGCTCCCAGGGGAATATAAACTCTAAGCCAATTTCTATTACCACTATCCCCTTGGCCTGTCTCCTTAAGAAATTAAAGTCTATAATGAATCTTAGAAATGTAAAACCTCTTTATATGATCTTTTTCTGCAACACTGCTTGGCCATAAGATAAGTTGCACAATGGGTCCAAATGGGCCTAAAATGGTACTTTCGATTTCCAGATTCTCACTGATTGAGAAAACTTCTGCCACTGCACAAGCAGATGGTCCAAAACTATCCTATACCCATTCATGTTTTGCTCTGTGTGCACAGGCCTCCCTACTCTACCTGCTCTTCTCAACAGATCCTTCTAACTGAGGTCTCAGGCATGCACTCTAATTCAACCCTTCTCCCATGTCCTTCCTCACCCTTTACTTTTGATCCAGATGCCAAAGATGGCCTGGCTGCTGCAGCTCCTCCAGCTCCTCTGACTCCTCCAGTTCCCTTAGCTTCTCCTGAGCCCCTGCCTGATACCCACACTCCTTCTACTTCTCCTCATCTTCCTCCTGTTCTGCCTCCATGCCCCCTACCACTGTCCCCCATCTCCTCTCCTCTTTTCCCCCTCCTGCCCATTATACTCGTTCTAGCACAAATGGAATGTGTGCTTCATGTGAACTTGAAGGCACTGAAGGAACCATTCACTTTCATGTTCTTTTTTCCACGTCTGATCTATCTCGGATTGAGATCTAGAGTCTTTCTCCGATGCTCCAGCCTACTATACCAAAGAATTTCACAACCATACCCAGGCCTATGACCTAACCTGGCATGATCTCTTTGTAGTTCTTTCCTCCAATCTCACTCCTAATGAATGAGAATGTGCTTGGGCAGCCACTCAGACCCTGCTGATGAGGTTCATTTAACTGATAGTACTTTCCCAGTAGAGGTACTCACTACCCCCAGGGAGGACCCTGACTGGGAATACTCTTCTCCTGTTTTCTCCCCTGGATGGGTGGCCTGTGATAGGATAGTTCTTTGCCTCCGGTCTGGCCTCCAAAACATTCCATAAGTTTGTCAATTTTGACAAACTCCAGACTTACCCAGAGGCCTGATGAAAATCCAGCTGAGTACATGGAAAGCCTGACTGAGGCACTCACCTAATACACTCCCCTCAACCCCACTTCCAAGAGGCACGGTAGTTCTCAACACCCATTTCCTGTCTCAGTCTGCTCCTGGCATCAGGAAAAAAAAAAAGAAAAAAGAAAAAAACTTCAACCCCTAGAAAAGGACCCTCAAGCTCCTAAAGCTAATCTGCTTGACCTGGCATTTATAGTTTTCAGTAACAGAGAGGACCAGGAATGGACTGATGGAATGGCCAGTGACAGATGGCAGTTCCAGTTCCTGGCTGGGGTCCTGAGGCCTCCTCCAAAAAAGACTACAGTACCCCAACACTCACCACTGGGACTCTGCTTCAAGGGTTGCCACACTGGTCACTGAGCAAGAGCCTGCCAAAACCTGTGGCCACTGCTAGGACCCTGTCCCCACTGCAGAACTGCTAGACACTGGAAGGTCAAATATCCTTCTTTGCCTTGACAAGGTAGGCCAGCCCCTTCCCCTAATCTCCCACAGGAGCCAATTGCTGATCTTTTGGGCCTGGCAGCCAAATACTGATGGTGCCCTGTGACTTCAGCCCTCACCAACACTTTCCGTGTCACAGTGGAGGAGCCCAGGGTCACAGTGCAGCTGGCAGTTAGGCCTGTCTCATTTTTTTATGGGATATGGGATCCAGATGGTCCATCCTGCCATCTTACTCTGGTAAGTCTTTTCCCTTGTAGTTCTTTGTGTCAGGGATTGGTGGCTGATACCACTCCCAGCACATTACTCCTCTCCTTACCCTACGTAATTTGGGACACTCCCCTCTTCCATTCATTTCTCATCAAGCCCTCTTGTCCTGTGCCTCTCCTAGATTGAGATCTTATGGAAAAACTCTATCTCTCTCTCTGACTTACCCTTTACACTCTTGTCTTCTTCCTCACACCAGCCCCCTCCCTTACAAAAGTTCTACCCTATCTCCAAGGTTGATCCGATGGTATGAGACATTTCCTCATTGGCACTAATCTCTCATCACATGCCTGTCCTCATTAGACTGGAAAACCTGGCATTCTTTCCCTGCCATGAACAATACCATCTCACTTAAACATCAACAAGGACTCAAACCCAGTATTTCTCACTTGCTCCAAGCCTGCCTACTTTTCCCCACCCACTCTTCTCTCAACACTCTGATCTTGCCTGTTATCAAACCTGATGGGACCTACCACTTAGCCCAAGATTTGTGCCTAGTCAATGCCTCTGTTATGCTCATTCATCCCACAGTCCCTAACATTTATATTCTCGTCTCTCATATACTCTCCTCCACTACTCATTTTTTCAGTTTTTGACCATAACTATGACTTCTTCTTCATCCCCCCAATTCCAACAATCTCTTTGCCTTCACCTGGGAGGACCCTGATACTCATACTGCCTCTCAACTCACCTGTGGTACCCTATCCCAGTGATTTAGAAACAGCCCCCACATATTTGGCCAAGTTCTCTCCATTGAGCTTTTGTCCCTGGATCTGTCCCTAGCACACTTTTACAATATGTATATGATCTTTTGTTTTTCTCACTTTCTCTTTCCTTATCTAAACTATATACCAACAAACATATCAACTTTCTTAGATCTAACAGATATCAAGTTTCTCCTCAAAATGCTCAACTTTCTTTAACTCAAGTTAGATACCTTGGCTTTCTACTTACCCCCACCTCACAATAACTCACCCAAACTCATCTTCACTCCCTATCCCCAACTACCTCTAAGGAAGAAATCTTCTCTTTGCTTGGATTTGCTGGGTACCTTAAAATGTGGATTCCAAACTTTGTCCTGTACTATACTTAAAGTGCAACTTACTTAAATGACCATATTTTCATTAACATGAAATGTATTTTTCTTTTTGGTTTTTTTGAGGTAGGGTGTCACTCTATCCCAGGCTGACCTGTAATTCACTATGTAGTCTCAGGGTGGCCTTAAACTCAAGGCAATCCTCCTACCCCTGCCTCCTGAGTGCTGGGATTAAAGGAGTACACCACCATGCCCAGCTAACAGACAAGATTTTTTTTTTTTCTTCCTCAACTTCCCACAACTGAAAAAGCCCTCTAAAACCTACTACCTTAAAACTCAAGTTGGCTGTGCTCCTCTATTGTAAGCCAGCCTTGGAAGCTTGTGCTTTCCCCAAATAAAAGCTTTCATTTTTTTTTGCCTCAGAGTGGTTTGCATGGTCTTGGTCGTTTCCAAGTCTTACAGGACTCCGGTCTTCATGTATGCTAACCACATCTTCTACCATAAAGCTACTCTTGTATCCTCTCAAATTGCTTTAATTTAAAAAGAGAAAAGTCAAACTAGAGTATAGTAGACATGTTTAAGGCAATTATTTCTTCTTGGAGCTTAAGCTTTTGTTTTCTACAAATAAATGTGTATGTATATCAAATGTATATATATGTATATGACTATAAATCAATATTTTCTACTGTGTATAGTGGTTTTAAATGTGGGAAGCTAGACTATATAATATGGAAATTGATAGATTCACTGAACACCCAAAATATTTGTACTAGATTGCAATAATAATAGAAATAATGTAATAGAAATAATAGAAAGTAAAGAGATTCCACTTACACCATACTTCATATTAAGCTTGACCAACCTTCTAGATATGAGTTTTTCCCTCAGCTTCATTGTTTTATTAGAGATTTATTTGTTTATCACCATAATTAAAGACAATATTCAGAGTTTGATATCAGAGGTTTGCTTCACATTGTGAAGGACACCCGGTTCTCATCCTGACCAAACATCAAGGATATTCTTTGGCTCTACCTAGATATGATCATCTTTATAAAGTTCATCTATATTCTCAGGTAGCCATTTCTCAAACCAATCCTACCAAGAAGATTCAGTGATAGTTTTTATCAGAGGATTTGTAATATACACAAAGATAAGCATAAAGAGCAGAGAGATAAATGGTAATAACCGAAAACAAAAGCACATTTCCACAGTGGTTGGGATCATCTATCTCAGCCTCTTTCTACTCAGATGATTAGCCTCAGGTCTTAATTTACCTTTTCAGGGAGAAGAGTGACTGGGAGAAAATAAAGCTATACCAGGTCACTGTAAGAATTAATATATATCTTAACAGACCCACACTTTCAAATATCCAATAGAAACAAATAATGCATGTGAGATCATCACCTAGAGAGAGTACTGACATTAGTGGCTTCCTTTTAAACCTCACTGGAGGACAATTGTCCTAAAAGATATGATGGTTGGTGAGGAACCTGGGTCTTTAATGCCTGTCCTCAACCAAGTATTCAAAGTCATGATAGGTAGTAAAATATATCTTTCCTCCTTTCAAATGATTCACACTTATAAACAAACTTACTATAAAGAACTCACCATCAGAGAGTTGCCTTACTTTGTCCTTTGATCCTAAATCAGATTGTCATATTGAAAAATAAATTACTCTCAGGAAAACCAGTGCGATCTTTTGTTCTAATTTTAAAGTGTCTTTTTCCAAATATATTTTCTGGACTTTGAGTTAATTGATTACTTCCAAATGTTTAGTTTGCTTTCCTTGAGATGTCTGTTGGGCTCTGCTCCTTTGGTTGAAATAATTTCATAAAGAAATTATCTTTCATATGCAGAGAGCTAAGTACTTTTGTGATTTTCTTGGAACACCAACATATTCTTAAGCAGTTCTCAAAGTACTTGCAGTGATAAAATATACATTTTGTGGAGGAAAAGTTTCTTTTCCTTTTGTCAAAGCCCTTTTTCTTTGTACTTCTTACAGATACTTTTCTGGCATGTAAGTGTCAGTTGTTATTATCAAGGGCTGTTATGAAGGACTTTGAAGATCACTTAAAGACTGATACCTGTTACAAGGGAGAGGCAAGGAATTTAGGAGGGAGTGACTTGCAGAGAGGTTCAGCTGTCTGCTTGTAAACTAAAACATGAAGCACTATCACCTATCGAGAAAAGCATAAAATATAAACTAGTTAACAACTAGGAACTCTCCAGAAATAAAGTAGTTTATAGAATTTCACTATATTAACTTTGGATGTCTTGCTCTACAAGTGTTTTTGTTTTTAAAATCATTGTTTATTTTTATTTATTAATTTATTTTTTTGATTTTTGAGGTAGTGTCTCTCTCTAGTTCAAGGTTGACCTGAAATTTAATGTGAACACTCAGGGTGGCCTCAAACTCATGGCCATCCTCCTACTTCTACTTCCTGAGTGCTCAGCTTGTTTGCTTATTTAAAAAAAAAAAAATCCATAGGTAAGGCTGTCTCACCATGTCCTTTGATTCTCATCTGTGTTCTTTCCTCTGATAATCACCCACCAGAAGGTCAATATTCCATCCAGGCAAGAGTTTTAATTTTTATTAGCTATGAACATATTTAGTATGGGAACAACACATGTTGATACCATCCTTTAACTCCTCCCTGCTCCTTTCCTGGAGAGGCCTTCCTCATTGGGGATGCAGATCAACCTCATGGAGATTGTGGGTCATGCTAACATGTGGCTTTAACAATCTTTCCACCCCTTCTTCCACAAAATTCCCTGAGCCATGCTGGGAGCATTTTAAGTCTACTTCAGTGATTGGCACTTTAGGAGCCTCTGGATCTCTGGTTTGGTAAGGGTTGAGTGTCCTCAGTGTCTATCTCCATCACCCTTGTGCTATTTCAGATTCACTAAGAAAGCAGTACTCTTGCTCATTTTCCCAGTCCCTCTGTGGTTTCAGCTGGGCCTGGGGTAGAGTGAACTGGGTTGTTTATCTCTTCAAGTCCAGCTCCCATCTGAAAAAGAGAAGCAGATTCTCCTACAGAGACTGAAGTCAGTACCAGTTAAATGGGATAACCATCATTAATTTAGAGAGAATTTAAAGGGTGTAGACCTTTTAATAGTCCAAGGTTAGTGGGCACTTGACAGTGGAAAACATAATCATTATCTGGATATGATTCTGACTTATTTCCCGTTTCTAGATATGGTTCCCTTTCCACTGTGGGGACCTGTTAGCAAATCCAAGAGCAGTTGCTTACCCACCATGGCTGTGTACCACTATTGCACTTGTGTGAGCTTATTGTCAGGGTGTTTGCTGATGATTTACTTAGACTTTGAGTTGCTTGGATAAATGTTGGCCACTTTCCCCTAGTAGCTCATGTAGCACCTTCCAGCACTAGATGGGCTAATTGTCTGGGTACTGGCTCTCCCCAGATTCCAACCAGGTCTCTATGGTCCATAGCAACAATATATGATGTTTTCAGTAGTAGGATGTTACCATTAACTCCTAGTGGGTAATCAAGTGCTCTGACAGAAGCCTGTCTTGCTTGTTTTGGGGGTTCTAGCAGGTCTCTCTGATCAACAGTTCACTGTGGTTGTAGAGCACATCCTGGTACAGGGAATTACCAATCAATGCCAAGGGAAAAGAAAAAAGAGAAAGAGAAAAAAAAGAAACAGGGGATATTTGATGTTAGGTTTTGTCTCACACACTCCAGGGTCCTTCGATAACGGTGTTCCCCCTAATGTCCTCTTGAGGGTTCCACCTTTTGATCTAACTTCCAATTTATAGGATTCTATGGTACCAGTTCAATTTGGGTTCAGATTTGTGTCCCCTCACCCATCCCCTTTCCCCAAACCCTACCCTCCTTGTTGTCTAAGCCTCAAGATATTATTCAGGTATTTCAGCAACTCAGGCTGATCCAGGTTAGGAACTGCAGATGAGTGAGACCATGCAACTGTTGTCTTTCTGCAATTGTGTAAGTTCATTTAAAATGATCTGTGCCAAGTTTGGCTATTATTCTACAAAATTCAGTGTGTCAGTTTTTTCTTACTGCTGAGTAGAATTCAATCATGTAGATACACCACTTCTTGGATTTTCATTTATCCAATGATGGACACCTGGATTGATTCCAGTTTTTTAGCGATGATGAATTGAGCAGTTATAAGTATGGTTGAACAAATATCTATGAACTGAGAGGTAAAGCTTTTAGGGTACATGCCCTGTAAAGGAAAGACGGAGTCTGTTGGAAACTCTATATTTATCCTTTCCAGGAGTCTCCATATTGATTTCCGTAGTGGTTGTACCAGCTTAAATTCCCACAGTGAATGAGTGTTCCTATTTCTCTACATCCTCACCAACATTTGTTTTCATTTGATTTTTTTTTAAAATGTTTGCTATCCTTACTGGGGTAAGGTGGAATCTCATAGTTGTTTTAATTTGCATTTCCCTAATAGTTAAGGATGTTGGACATTTTCTTAAGTGTTTGTTAGCAATTTATAATTCTCCCTCTGAGAACTCCCTATTTACTTCTCTGTCCTTTGGAGTAGGTTGCTTGATTTTTTTATTGTTTAGTTTTTTTGAGTTCTTCGTGGATTCTAGATATTAGGCTTCTGTCACTGGTATAGCTGGCAAAGATTTTCTCCCATACAGGGGGTAATCTATTGGTTCTGTTTATGTTATGTTTGTCTGTGCAAAAGCTTTTTAGCTTCATGAGATCCCAGTGGCTGAGTTCTGATTTAGTTTATTGGGCTACTGGAATTTTATTCAGGAAGTCTTTTCCTAGTCCTATATCATGGAGAGTGCCTCCTATATATATATTTTTTTTCTTGCAGTAGTTGAAGAGTTACAGATCTTAAATTGAGGTGTTTAATCCATTTGGACTTGATTTTTGTGTATGGTGAAATGAGTGGGGTCTAATTTCATTTTTCTACATATGGTCATCCAATTTGTCCAACACCATTTGTTAAAGATGCTTCAACATCTTCTCTCCAGTCTACATGATTGGCATCTTTATCAAAGATCAAGCAGCTGTAGATGCTTGTTCTAAGGTCTGAGTCTTCAATTCTGTTCCATTGGTCTATGTTTGTTTTTATTCCAGTACCATGCTGTTTTTGTTGCTATGGCTTTGTAATATATCTACAGATCATTTGTGGTGATACCGCCAGAAGTGTTATATTTTTTATTTTCTGAGGATATGTTTGGATAGCCGAGGCCTTCTGCCATTCCATATGCGTTTTGAGATCATTTTTCCAGTCTCTGTGAAGAATGATACTGGTAATTTATTGGCATTGTGTTAAATCTGTATATTGCTTTTGGTAGAATTGCCCTTTTCGCAATATTAATTCTACCTATCCAGGAGCATGGATGACTTTCCACATTCTCAAGTCCTCCTCTATTTCTTTCTTGGGTGTTTTTATGCTTTCATTATGTAGGTCTTTCAAATCCTTTGTTGTTGTTATTCCAAGGTATTTAGGTTTTGTTGTTGTTGCTGCTATTGAAAATGGGACAGCTTGATTCCAGCTCTTAGCTATTACAAATTGAGCTGCTATAAACATGGTTGAGCAAATCTCTTTAGTCTGTGGTTTGAAGGTTTTAGGGTAGATGCCCAATGGAATTCTATACAGCAGTAAGAAAAAATGACACAATGAAATTTGAGGAAAAATGGTTGAACCTGGAACAGATCATTCTCAGTGAACTTACCCAATCACAGAAAAAAAATCGCCACATAGTCTCACTCATCTACAGCACCTAACCTGAATCTACCGAAGATACCTTACATACCCAGCAAGCATCTCCTAGATTAGACACTAGGATGGAAGGGGAGGGAGGGGAGGGCATCAAAGGGGTGGGAAACACAAATCTAGACCCAAACGGCAATGGTACCATAATCTTCTACTTACTAAAAGATAGACCAAATGGCTGATCCTTCACCAGGCCCTTACAGGGAACACCTGAACCACAAGACACTGGAGAGGGTAAGATTAAGACTAACCTTAATCTCCTACATCTTCCCTCCCTCACTTCCCCTCTCCCTGTCTCTCTCTCTCTTATCTCTAACTCTTGTATATTACTTATCTTTTTCCTCATTTTCTTAGTGGGCACTGACCTGTAACTCCCAGAACCAGCATGGGGCTATCATCCACAATGAGCTTTTGATCAGAGAGACCTACAAGGTTTCCTAAAAGACAGACAGATTTCTGTCAGAGTACTTGATGACCCACCAAAGGTTAGTGGTAAGACCCTACTGCTGAAGATACCTTAAGTGATTGACATGCAAATTAGAATGGCATGGCTGGAAGTTGGATGAGAGTCAGTCCCCAGACAGTCAGCGCATCTAGTGCCAGAAGGTGCTACATGGGCGACTGGGGGAAATTGACCAATATCTATCGAAGCAACGCATGGTCTAACCTACTTAGCAGCAAATAACTTATTGTGATGCCCACACAAGTGCAGTGGTGGCACACAGCCATGGTGGGGAACCAACTGCTCTCAATTTGGCTAACTGATCCCCTCACTGGTATGGGACCCATAGCTGGAGCTGGGAAACAAGTCAGAACCATATCCAAACATAAGCCCACTCTCCAGTATCAAGCTACTATCAATTGTGGGCTACAAGAGGGCCTACACCTATTAAATTCTCTATAAAAAAAAAAGTAAGGGTTATCTCATTTGTCCTGGTGCTAACTTACTCTCCGTTGGAGAATCTGCTTCTCTTTTTCAGATAGATGTAGACCCTAAGGAGAGAGCCACCCCATCATACCTCAAAAGGGCCCCAGCTGAAACTAAGAAAACTTGGAGAAACAAGCAAGGGGGCTGTTTTCCTGATGAACCGGACACCAGCACAAGGGGGAAGGAGATCAGCATAGAGAAAAATCAACTCCTACCAAATCAGAGAGCCAGAGCCTTAGAGGCCCCCAACACCTCATCACTGAAGCAGACCAAAAATGAACCCAACATGGCTCAGGGAAATTTTGCGGAAGAGGGGGCGGAAAGAATGTCAGAGTCACATGTTGGGTCATGACATGCAGAGACATTTAGCTTACCCATAACTGTGGGCTAACTCCACAATGCATGACCCGTATACCTCAACAAGGAGGGGCCAAGGGGAGGGGGTAGGTCATGGATGAGCCGAATAATGGTACCAAACTGACTGTAATTGCTGAATACAGAACTGACTAATAAAAAAAAAAAAGAAAATGGGACAGCTTTACTGATTTCTATCTCTATATATTTGTGCTTTGCATATAGAAAAATCTACTGATTTTATGCATTGATTTTATATCCTGCCACTTTGCTGAAGGAGTTTATGACCTTTAGAAGTTTTGAGATGGAGACTTTTGGGTCTCTTATATATAGGTTCATGTCATCTGCAAATAGGGCTGTGGTGGTTTGATTCAGGTGTCCCCCATAAATTTAGGGGCCTGGATTTCCTCTCCTTCTACTACAGCCAAGTTCAGGATGTTTGGTTGCTTTAGGGTGTCCCACAGTTCCCTTGCATTATGTTTTTTTTTTAACTTTTAATAAAGTTTTTGGCCTCATGATTAATTTCTTCTGTCTTGTCTTCCAGGTCAGAGGTTCTATCTTCCACATGAGTAACTCTGGTGGTCAGGTGTTCTAGAGAGATTTTTTTTAATAATAATAATTTCTATTTGATGTTTGTTTTCTCTTGTGTTATTTTTTCACATGCCCATATCTTTCTTGAGATACAATTTCAATTCAAGTTCTGATTTTCTTGATACTTTCTGGAGTTCATTCTTGTATTTGATTAAGTCTTTATTAAACTTAATCAGCCATTTTTTTTGGGGGGGGGATCTTGTTTCTTGACTCACCTTCAATTTATTCATATCTCTTTGGAGGGGTCTAGCACTTACTTCAATCATATTAAGCCTACTGTCAAAAGCTAAATTCCCTAGGAGACAATTCTGTTCAATGTTATTGATACTAATGTTGGTTCTTTGATGATTTGCTTTCATTTCACTGATTTTTTTTTTTTTATCAGGGTCTCATTAATTGTTGTGTTTACATTTTGGGAATAAATTTCTGTTGATTTCTGAATGATATCATTGGAGGCTTCTATTATAGGATGAGGCATCCTTGGTGGAGTTCTCTGAGTTTTCTGACTTTCTTTGCCTTTTTTGCATTGTTGTCTACCCATTTTAGGGAGACTCTTTATCTTATTAAGAAGGAAGCAAGTTTTTGTCCCTTGGCCTGTTCGCCCTCTAACTCAGGTGAAGAGGGATGTTGGTACCCAGTGGCCAGTCAGGATACCAGACCAAAGGCCTGACTCCACATCTCATACAGGGACCAGGCCTCCCCAAGCAAGGCACAATTGGATATACCAGGACCAGGGGACTGGGAGGAGCCAGGGAACAGGGATCTGGCCTATTTACTCTGCTCTGCACCCTCCAGCACACAGACCAGCTCAGGGACTTGGACCAGGCAACTAGGAGGAGCCAGGAAGGAGGGGTCTGGCCTACTCACTCCACACATCCAGGCCCACCCACTCAATATTTGTGCTGGCAACCCATACTGGGTTGGTGAGGAGCCCTGAAACAAGGGTCTGGCCTACTCACTCCAGACCACCACATTCACCCACACACTGTCCATACAGGCAACCAAGAGTTTTTATTTTGTTTATTAATTACATAAACTCCATAGACATATTGTATAAATGAATATAATAATATTATCTTACTCAAAGGAAATTAGTATGTGTAAATTAGGATGTGTTTTTGAAAAGAAGTAAGCATCATTGGTTAAATATGAGGATGTGAATGTCTGACTATTAGGGATTACTACCAGCTGAATTGTGTGTTGAGTTGGAAGTAGAGGTTATAAAAGAACACAGAACATCATATCAAAATTTTTAAGATTGTTTTCTAACATCATTTGTTTTTCATAAGTTCTGATACAAATTTAAAAATTGGCATTTGATTTCCTTCTTGGGATCTCTTGTTTGATTACCTATTTTCCCCTTTACATTGTTAAACATTGACAACTATATATTTTTCACCAATGTCATATTTACTTATGATGTATATCAGTGCCTTAAAGAAGACCTTTCCTACAGGATGGAACTTGGTTTTTATTTGTACAAATATCTGTGTTCTAGAATCATGTTCTCTTTCCATCCTAAGGCTGCATAAGTATACTAAGTAGATCTGAAAAAATAATATTTTCCACTTGAGTTTTGTTTGCATATTATGTCTCCTATTTCTATTTCAAATTGTTCACAAATAATGAGATTTTCATTTCAAATTTGTTTCATGATCTACTTTTTTAAAAATATTTTTTACTTACTTGCAATCCACTGTCAATGAACTCCAGATTCATATGCCTCTTTCTGCATCTGGCTTCACATGGATACTAGAGAATTGAACCTATGTTGTTAGGCTTTGCAGGCAAGTACCTAAACTTTGGAGCCATTTCTCCAGCTCCAGGATGGACTTTTGCATGCTATCCAAATCTTTAAGTTTCTAATGAACTTACCCTTCCCTTGCTTGCAGGTCTATATTAGTTAATCTATTTTCCTCAGAAATATTGTAACATAGTGACCTCAAAAATATATTTTTTGGATTAGTTGATGTTCTGGTAGTCTTTTTTATGTGTGTGTATGTGTCCTCTTTCAAATATGTAGCTAACAAAGGGATTTTTCTCTCATTCTCTAGTTAGTTTATCTCTTTACATAGTTGTATTTATCACTATGCTAAGGATTTTTTTATTATTGTTTTGAAACATAGATTTCTCACTGTAGCCCAGGCTGAACTAGAATTCCCTATGTAATCCCGGCATGGCCTGGAACTCACTGCATTTCTCCTGAATGCTAGGATTTAAAGTCCATGCCCAAGTATGCTAAAGATTTTTAAGTTTATTCAATTTGTCAGATCATGGTATTCTTTCCTAAATTATTTTAATCCTTTTCAGAAAATCTTTGCAATCTAATTAATAAGCATATGAAATGAATAAACAGTTCTCAAAAGAAGAAGTGTAAATAACAAATAAACATGACAAAAAAAAAGTGTCAAACTCCTTGCCCATTAGGGAAATGCAACTCAAAATATATTTAGGTTCTATCTAACTCCAAACAGAATGCCAATCAGGTAAACAAATATAAACAAATATTGTCATGGAGATGGAAAAAGGAAGCTTTTCTATACTGCTGGTAGGAAGTTAAATTATTCCAGGTATTATGGAAATTAGGACTGATGTTCCTCAAAAGCAAAGCAACAAAAACAAACAAACAAACAAACAAAAACAGGAACTTCTGCATGATTGCATAATCCAGTGTTTTCCCTCCTGAGAATATTCTCAGATCAGTCTATTAGCTCACTACACAGATACCTGCATAGCCATTTTTGCTGAAGCACTATTCACAAAGGATGGTCTATAGAATTAACTTAGTTGCCCACCAACAAATAAATGTCTACAGCAAATGTGATTATACACACACACACAATGGGGTCTTATTCAGTCATAAAAAATGTGAAATTGGGCTGTAGAGATGGCTTATCGGTTAAGGTGCTTGCCTCAGAAGGTTAAGAACCCAAGTTTAATTTCCCAGCACCCACGTAAGCCAGATGTACAAGGTGGCACATGCATCTGGAGTTTGTTTGCAGTGAATGGAGGCCTTGCGATGACCATTCTCTCTCTCTCTCTTTCTCAGGTAAATAAATATTTTTTTTAAAAAAAGAAACTCTACATTATGTCATTTGCAAGAAAGTGGGAGAAAGAGGAATTTGTCATATTAAAGGACATAAGGTAGACTCAACAGCAAATATCACATGTATTCTATGGATCTGAGACTTCTCGGTACTCATAAGATTTTGTGTGTGTGTATGTGTGTAAAGTAGAATAAGTGAGATTATATTCAATAAAGAAGAAGGCTAATGGGAGAAGGAGGTAAATGGAAATGGTATGAGGGACACAGTTAAAGTACATTATGTACTTGAAGGCAGGTGTCTTTATGAAGTCTAACACCATGTACAACAAATAGATAACAATCAAAATGTTTTTTAAAGATTTGTTCAACATCTGAAGCATTTATAAGCATCTTAGATTTTCTCTGAAAGTTTAGACCACCTCAGGAACTTCCAGAGTTTTCCAACTTTTATCTCTTCCATCACTATATAAGCTATAAAGTTCTTTGAATTACAATCCTATTAATTTTGTTGTAGAAGCCCTGTTGTAAAGTATGCTATTTACTTTAAACCCTAGCAAATATTTAAAAGGTTTAGTTGAGCTAATAGAAAGCAAAAGTGGAGG
The DNA here is from genome assembly GCA_036346955.1 of Dipus sagitta. Lineage (NCBI taxonomy): Eukaryota > Metazoa > Chordata > Mammalia > Rodentia > Dipodidae > Dipus > Dipus sagitta. The sequence goes on along the minus strand of CM070778.1, from coordinate 37,868,437 downwards.
AATAAGGGAATTGACAACAGATGAAACATATAGGAATGAAATGGCAAAATACAAGTCCTAAGTATGTCAATATTGTCCCAAAATGGGAATATATTAAGTGGTCTAATTACAAGCCAGATACTAGAAATATTTGCAAAAATAAAAAACATAATTTATAATATTTGCATATGTAAAATACAAAACTATGTAAAAATAATTGGAAAAGACATTTACTAAGGAATTTAACATCTAAGGTAGACTTTATTACAAGACATAATATAAGAAATAGAGTAATATTTCATTTAAAATATTGGCCAAATTCATAGACTTTGTAATTTATGGGATTTGTATGTAGTTTGCATTCCAATTAAACCCATCTTGTTTTATGTTAACATTTTCCCTTAATCCTTTAATCAATAAATGCACATTCAAGAATAATCTTTTAGAAAATTCTATTCATTGTGCACTTTGGCTTATAATCCTTTGTTTTAATTTTTCTTTTTGTTTTACTTGTTTGTTTCATGCCCAGTTGTTTTCTGAAGTATGCTGGATTCAGTTTCTTCTCATGGAAAACTTAGTCGTCCTGCCTAAGCCACATTTGTACTTGTGCTAACTCAATTAGGGCTTTCAATTTCAGCATCATTTCTCTCAGAGTTTTCTTTTAACTCTGTGTTTATTGAAAGCTGAATGTAAATTTCCATTAGTTTCTCTTGCAATTTCCCTCACACTAACTGGGACTGAGCTATACTAAAGAGAAACATTGTATTCGGAGACAGCTCAAAGAGTTCCTAGTGAAGACTTGAAGCATCTTCGAATTTAAGTTGGTGAAGATGAAGAAGAATAAGGGAAATAGGAGGAAAACCCCCAGATACACATCATCTCCTTTGATCATGATTTTTGCTTCTAATTCTCTTGAATTCCTACCATACACTAGTATATGCTTTCTTGTAACTGCCACATTTTTCTTTCTACTTGGTGTTCACTTTCAATAGAGAAATCCCCACTGGTTTACATTCCGTCCTAAGGTCTAGCAAATTAATATTTATGAACACATATCAGAAGGGTGAGTTTGGATGAACTGGCTGGGGGGCCATCAGGGAAACATTGTCGATCTATAACCAAAGGGTCCTGCAAAGGTAAAAAACATGGCTCTTTTCAAAGAGATGCAGAAAGAGTATCACAGACGGAATGCTGAAACTCAAGGCCACCCTGCATTCTATGAGACTGAAGAGTTAGACACATGCAGATCACTGAGAAGCATAGGTGAAATGGGTAGTTTATTTATTTATTTTATTGTTCTTTCCACTAAGAGCAAAAGAAAACCTTGGGAACATTTCAATGAGATGACTGAAATCACACAAACATTTTTAAAATCATCTTTTAAAAGACAGGTTCCAGAGCTACTAGTCCTGCCTTTCTGGCTGAGTAGTTTCGACATTCTTCCTTAAACATTTTGTTCTGGATTCCTGCAGATGCTCACACATTTGTCCACAAGATCAGTGGCTGAAAATAGTATAAATTTACCACCTTATAGTCCTGGGGGGTGTTAAACCTAAAAAGGGGTTCAATAAAGGTGTCAGTAGCAATTGGTATAGTGGTGGAAAGTGGGGTTTGCCTTTTCTAAATTTAGAATTTGCCTTTGTGTTTAGCACAAGATCCCTTCTTCCATCTTCCAGCCAGCAGTGTAGCATCCTCCTTTCCCTCCTTGTCTGAGACTGACCATTTGCTTCCATCACATCTCCTCCTCTGACTCCACCCCTCCTGCCTCCCACTTATAAGAACCCTTATAGTTATACTGGGTCAATATAGATAACCTTATTTGAAGATCCTTAACCCAATCACATCTGAAAAGTCACATTTGTTATGTAAGTTAACATGGTCATAGGTTTTGGAGATTAAGATGTAGAAATTTTTAAAAGACTTTTTTGTTTTCATCACAGTTTGTAATTAGAGAATTTTCTGTTTACTGATCCATCATCTCTTCCTGTGATGTACAAAAGCCAGATTCCCCTGTACATACTGTGGAAACATAGCACACATTAGTATAATTTTCTGCTGTTCATTTCTCTGTAATTGTATACTGAGGGCTGAGAAGATGGCTCAGCAGTTAAAGGTGCTGCATGTAATTGTAGACTGAATGTATAAATTAAGAATGACTTAGAGGTAGGATTAGTTTATCCTGGAAGTAATGAATATTTTTGTTCAAATATTTTTAATAGATATCTATGCAGTATGCTTTAATCATATCAGAATGCTTCCACTCATTTTATCCCTATAGCCTAAATTCAACTGATTGCATGCATTCGTATTCATATTGATGACTTACTTTGTGGCTTTATGCTTCTCTGAATCTAAGCCATGAGCAATAGAACTAATTGCCTAATTATGACTATTCATGTAGTATTCTGTGTTATAAAGTGGAGTCACTGAAACCATTATTTTGGCTCAGTAGATAGACCAAGTGTTAGTACCCTATGTAAATTGCATAGTTCAATTGGTGGTATTATAGAAATTGCAAGCTTTCTAATTTTGAACACAAATTATATTTTCCTAGCCTTAAATACCACATTCAGGATCACAATACCAAATCAAATGTTGTTGATTTGTTTTCAAATCTCATATAGATCTGAAGAATCCTGGAATATAATCCAAAATTTTAATCATTTTAAAGGATTCTTTCTCATACCCCTTCAGCCCATGTAAGAAACGTAACACACAGCACTGACATGTTATATATTTTCTCTGTATCTGACTGGTCACTGTTTTCTCAAACATCTCTGGTGAAATCTACATCTTAATGTCCTTTGTGTAGTTTATAGCATGATCATCCCTTTTCAGAATGTTATGATTATCTAAGAACTGGATTCCTGTATCCTTGAAGTCCTCCACTGTGGTACCTTTCTTTTTATAACACAGATTGATTTTTTTGCCTCTTTAGCAAAATGTCACTAAAACATAAGAAGATTTATGATTTAAATTAAAAGGATATTTAAAATAAGAAACATACAAAAGCTTTCTGGCGAAATAGAGTTGGAGTTCAATGCACAGTGGCCTCATCACTTGTTCGGGCTCTTGAAAAGCAAATCCCTCCCTGTTTACTATATTTCAGTGGGACGCCCTTTGCTGTGGTGTGCATGGAGGAGGGCACATATGCCTAGACCTGGTGCCAACTTTTTGATAAAATGGGAAGACATTTTTTCTCCTACCTAGTAATTTTTCCATTTCTTACTCAATGGAACTTTCTTAGCAGCTTTTGCAAAGTATAAACCTGATTTTATACTGCCTTTTAGTAAAACTCACAATAATAATTCACATATTTTTATGACTTCTAGCTTCTGTCTTACATGGGTACTGGGGAATCAAACCAGGGTTATTAGGCTTTGTAAATACATGCCTTAACCACTGAGCAATCTCTCCAGCCCACAATCTTTCAAATTTTATATATAATCATTAGCTCTCAAAATACTTTAAGTATGATTTCTTTTGTTGTCTAAAATGAAGATAAGAGGCTAGGGAGATGGCTCAGTAGGTAAAGGCACTTGCTTGCAAAGACTGTAAGCCAAAGTTCAATACTCACATAAAGCCAGATGCACAAAGTGGTGCATTCATCTGGAGTTCATTCTCAGTGGCAAGAGGCTCTTGCATGAACATCCTCTCCTGTCTCCCAGAGAAATTAAAAATTAAATATTTTATTGGCTGGAGATATATGGCTCTCTCTCTCTCTCTCTCTCTCTCTCTCTCTGTGTGTGTGTGTGTGTGTGTGTGTGTGTGTGTGTGTGTGTGTGTGTTTGTGTGTTCTAAGATCCTCCAAGACATGGCTTTTCTTTATCTTTCAAAGTTAATCTCCTCACAGTTGGCTCCTCTATACATGACATTCTAAGTAACATAAATATTTGAAACCCCTGGTCTTTCCTCTTTTGCTAGATCATCATATAAAAGTACCCCAGCTTAGAAATCTGTTTTAAATTTCAAAATTATATTGGACTTCTCCTTGAAGTCTTACCTCAGGTTTTGTTTCTTTTCTGTAAAGCTTTGTACAAGTGATGTTTCATGAACCTGACCAGGCTGTGCTGATCATGATTTATTTTGCACTGACATTGTATCTCATAACACTGAGAACACTACACTGCATTTTTATGGTAGTTTTCTTTGTAGCCACAAAACAGATCTCTTAAACACATGTTTTTTCCACCCATATCAAGCCTGCATGTGATCAATTTTAAGAGATGCCTTTGAGCAGGGCAGAACTTCTTGATAATATAAATACATAAATAAGACCAACCTTTGAGGAAGAGCATGGATAGATATCAAAAGCTCAGGTGGCCTCAAAATTTCAGTCCTTCTGCCTCAGATTACCAAATGTTGGGATTATAGTCATGTGCCACTATTTAAGGCATGTGTTTCCTAAAGCATTTTGGCTAGTAAGACTTTCATTGTTGTGACAAATATCTAAGAAAAATAATGTAGTGAGGAAAATTCAACCTATCATGGTGAGCTGGGTGAGGCTGAGCACGGCAGCTCACAGCACAGCTGGCAGAAAGTAAAGAGAGAATACCTGTACCAATGGGCTGTCTCCCTGTCCTCCCCCTTTCATTTCATCTGGTCTCCCTGCCTGTGGGATATCCTCACTTAAATCCAGGACATGTCTTCTATCCCTTTCTTGAAGTACCCTGGCATGCTGAACAATCCTTCTAAGGGCTTCTCAATACAGTCAAGTTGACAATAAAAATTAACAATCACAGCAAAATTATATATACATATATATATATATCTGCAACTAGTTTTGTTAAGAACTTTCACTTAAAAATTAAATGAAAAGTTTTCTTGAAAAAAAATCAACAACCTTATGTTTTACAGGCTAGGTAATGTCAGTCTATGGAAATACCTTGTTAACATGAAGGGAATAGTTTTGTTGTTTTACCAAAGGAGAAGGAAGTTCTGATAAGTGGAATGCATGATGAATGCATATTCAATAAAAAAATTAAGTTAGAAATCTCTAAAACCCACACGTTCTAAATACTGTCTTTTTATTTCAAGTAAGTACAGATTCTTCAAAGTTATATTTAATCTTAAAGTAAGCATTTGATGGTTAGGTGGCCTGTTCTCATCAGAATGGCAAATACCCCACTTTGAACCTATTGTCTTCTCTATCAAATGATGCTCAAAATCTTTGAAGCAAATTAATTTTCCCATAGAGGGACTAATTATTGCCTCATTTGTTTGAAGATTGATTCATTGGTGCACTTGTCTGATACCTGTAGAGAAACGTGTTTACTTGGAATCAGAATCAGCTTGAGGACCCATACTGGAGTGAACAGCAGTTTGTGTTATTTGATTCTTTCATCTTCAGTGGTTTTGGGGAAAATAATTATAAGAATGGATTTTAAAGATGTGGGATGATGAAGGAAGGAACATAAGATTGGATCAGTCAAAATTCATTGAAATGGGCTCATTGAGGAGAGATTATAGATTTAACACTGCAGCTCATGCAGTTATAAGAGGTGCCAAGAGTATATTTGATTGGTTGGCTGAAGTATGGATCCAAAGACAGCCTACTGTGAATGAGCTTGAGAATCCTGACATTCTTTGGCTTTATATTGATGAAGGTATTTAAGGCCTCAGAGAACTTGGAATGTAAGAGTGGTTTTTGTCATGTAAACTCATCTTTTCCCAAACAGTGGAAGCATCCAAAAGATCTGACCTTCACTAAGACTATAAGAATCAGAATTTTGAGGGGAGCACCAGCTCACTTAAAGTTGCCAGTAGTCACTGGGATATGTAAAGAAGACATCACAGTGGTAGCTGCAATTGCTACATTCACTGAATTAGATGTGCCACTTTGAATTATAGCAGCAGAGAATCAAGGCATCTTAACCAGTATCCATACTAAAACCAGTTTACAGATCCAGAACCCCTTCACTGAAGGGGTGGCTGGGTCTCTATGAGGAAGTACTCTCCTACAACCCCACTCCTGGTACCACAGTCTGTATGACTCAGGGTTCTCTAGAGAAATAGAACCAATAGAATTAATTATATTTAAAAGAGGATTTATTGGATCAGCTTATGGCAGTCCAAAATAGCAGTCTGCAGGCCTGAGAGTCAAGGAACCCACTAGCTGCTCAGACCACTTGGCTGGATGCCTCAGCAATTCCAATCCATCCCTGAAGGGTTGGAGGCTTTCTGGAGAACCACTGGTCTTCCATCTGCACTGGTCTCTAGTTCCTACCATCCTTTACACCACTCTGGAAGACAGCAAAAGGCATGGGCCACCAGGAGGGAGGAAGAGGTCTTTTCTCCAAAAGCTTCCTTAAACTGTCCCCCACCACAATAGAGGCCATCCACTCTGGGGGGAAGGGCTCACTCTTCGTGAAGGACTTCTTCCTTCAGTTAATCCTTCCTGGCCCATCCAAGACAGGAATGTCTGTGGATTTCTAAATAGAACAAGTTGACAGCAAAACTTTACTATCACAAGAATATGGCTTTAATCATATATGGTAAATGCCACAAATAAATTTAGGATTAAATTAGCTCATCTGAAGTCCCAAGTTTGAATCTCGAGCACTTTTTCAAATGGATACATCATGCTGAGTGTATCATTTGCCTAATGACTTTCAGTTCCTCAGTGTATGATTGTGGGTGATAGAATTGTGATAAAACTAACTGTACATAAAGGTTCACTTAAAACCTTGTGACCCCTATTCACAATAAAGAATCACCCACATGCCTATAAATAGATGAATAAAGAAATTGTGATATACAAGCACAGTGAAGAAATATTGAGCCACTAAAGAACAATTGAATTGTGTCATTTTCAGGAAAGTGATGAGACTGGAGATCATATCACCTGAAATAAGCCATACTCAGAGAGAGAATTATCATACCTTTTTTCTTATATGCAGAATCTGGAGGAGGAAAAACACAAGGTAAAGAGGGCTTTTATAACAGAAGAAGAGAATGTCAGGGGAAGCAGGAAGAGAGTCATACAAAATAATGTCAGTGCCCAAAATCTAGGGGAAGCAGGAAGGGTCATACAGAACACTGGCAGTGCCCAAAATCTAGGGGAAGCAGGAAGGGTCATACAGAACACTGGCAGTGCACACAATCTAGGGGAAGCAGGAAGATCATACAGAGCAATTGCAGTGCACACAATCTAGGGGAAGCAGGAAGGGTCATACAGAACAATGGCAGTGCACACAATCTAGACCGAAGAATTCACATAGAAGTAGCTGCGTGTTTCTTACGTTCAATATAAATAGTTTTTGTATCCATTTAGTATCATTTTCATGATATAAATATAAAATTTTGTTATAGACTAGCTTTTTTTTCAATAAATTATCTTAATGTGGAAGGTAACCAGACTTGACTTCTAAGCAAAGAGTCAACCATCCATGTTGCAATCCCTGTCAGGGAACTTTCAGGGATCTTGCAAGCAATTTGGAAGTAGCAGAGATCTGAATTTCCTTTTTAGTCATCCTCCTTCCTATCTCCATTTCTGCCCTGAAGTAGTTTCCCAAGTATTTCCTGGTTATTTTCAACTGAGGTCTGTCCCAAGTTGCCAAAGTAACTCCAATGGAAATAAAACAATTTTCATCTTCAACTGTCTAGAACTAAGTTCTTCAAGTCAATGAGCATGTACTCCTTTCAAAGTGTGCTGTGTGATTTTGTCCCTCTCTAGACATTGGCAGGACTGGTTTATTCTATTTGGGAGAATGTTGTCACACTAAGATGACACCATTTTCTTACCTTCTGTTAGTGCATGGTTTACTTACCCTTGTCCCAGGTAAGGCATTGTCTCCTCTGGAAAGGCATTGCTCTTTGCATCAGAGATTCTCCTGTCTCCATTCCTCACAGGACTGGGGCTAAAGGTATGCAGGTGTGCCATGTCATATCCAGATTATTACATGGATACAGGGAAGCAGCAAGAGCTCTTTTCTGCATCTTCCCCACCTTTTACTTTCTCTATCTTCCTATGGACTACACCTAGTGCATACATTGAGGTCTTAATCCTAGAAAGTCCAGTGCATCCTGATTATTGAATAGATAATTGATATTTGCAGAATACACCAAATGGGAAACTAAAGCACAAAGCTCCTCAGTGTCAACATAACCTATTTTAACTGCCTTTCTGAAACACATGCACACACTGTACAATTTGGGTTTTACGATATTGACATGGCCCAAGATTTTCTTCTCTTTCCCCTGATTTCCCACAATTAACTGCTCCTGGGAGTTAGATTTAGAAGGACCCTGGGACACATAAATGTTGTTAGAGTACTATTAAATCATTTGCCAAACATTATTAAATGCTGTGAAAACCATAGACTGGAGAGATGGCTTAGTGGTTAAGTGTACTTCTTGTACAAGCCTGATGGCATGAAGAGACCCGAGACACTGCTTAAGTTACATTCCCATGACCTAAATAATCAGCTGGGTGTGGTCATGTACATCTGTAATCACAAACACTTTAGAGAGCAGAGACCCAAGAATTATTGGAGCTCACAAAATTAACGACAAGCTCCAAAATCAGTAAGAGAGTCTGGCTCAAGTAAGAATATATGGAAGAGCAATGGAGCTAGACAATCAACACCCCACTCAGGCTACCATAAATGAGTACATCCTGACACTGGTGAGGGAGCAGGGTGCTGCAAGGGCACATATTCATGCATGTGCCCCCCCCCACATACATATACCACATTACATAACATACACAATAAAAGAAAACAGTGTAAATCACAATGTTAATGGCAACTCCATATTTTAAGTATTCCTTCTGATGTTTATTTTTCCTACAAATAAGCCAATATACTGAGGCATAGACCAATGTAACCCCCCCAATTGACAACTGTTACAGTCTTTCCTGATGTTCCGGTTGGCTCATGGAGAGGATTTTCAGACCAGCAACTAGTCAAACTACCCTCATAGTAGCACTGGCTGTTTTCAATATTTCATGGACCTCTTGTCAAATCTACACAAGAATCACAACTGTTTGCTGTCAAAACACAATACTGTCTTCTAAAACTTCAGCCCCAGCTATATCTGCACAAGAATACGTCTGTAGCCATTTCAACCCAGGTCAGAAAACATCACTTCCCTCAGTAGCCCAGCAGAGAGATTGCTGTGACTATGGCAAGGCTGAAAAATGCAATAGTTGTAGTGAACAGATCCTTCATTGTATAAAGTCAACCTATGTTGGTTGAAACATCCCTTTTATGGCTATGTACGAAGGCTGTTTGCCTGTTGGAGCAGGGGAGGAGGTCATCACAGGAGAAGAGAACTGCAGAGGCTATGTGAACAGAGCAGTATTAGGGACAACAATGCTAGTGGAAGCTGTGGGGCAGAGATATTAGTAGCAGATATTAAGCACCAATTGTCTCAGAAACCAGGATCTCTGCAACACTAGCCACTGCCAAGGGCTGAGACACCCTGAGACCTAGCTAGACTTGGGCAGCATAATGCTAGTGGCCATCAAGAGCTGGGGACCTGTGTAAGAACTCTAAAACTAGGAGCACCAACTGCTTGTCCTCCGAGCTGTCACCTACCCATCATCCCTCTCTGGGCAGAACAAAGGGACCATAACCAGAAACTATCCTTTCAGACCTGAAATAATGGATGCATTCATAACCTCACAGTGGATGTCATTACCTCCACTAGACTTGCGCAGTGTTAAGCCCATCAATATTATGACACAGATTCTGGAAGAGGACAAAAGGAATGAAACATCAGAATAGAAGGACGGCTGGGATAGCAGAGGGACTTCAGAGGAATAGAGATATATAAGGGGCATAAGGGGTTAAAGGGAGGAGATTATAATCAAATAGCAATATATTTATTTATTAAAATTTGTGAGGAAAAAAGTGATCCCCAACTAGTTGGTTGGTAATAAAATGATTTTGTATTCACTTAGTCAAAAGCTGGGTGTTCCAGAGATTTTAGTTCCTTCCTAATAAAAATATTTTGTTCACTATTTTGACATGCTAAAGACACATGGGAAATGGTGAATTGTGAGAATGAAAAAGAACAAACTTAAGGAATTTGGAATCTTTTTGTGATAGAGTTTTAGTTGTACTGTAGAAAGAATTAATTCATAGAGATATATTCATGAGATAAGGTGATGCAGAGCTTAACACAGTTATATATATACACCAATTTAATAAAAATATTGCAATTAATACATACATTTCATCCTTTCCATCAGAACCTTTTTACATTCTCACAAAACCTTCAAAGATACTTCTTTATTATAGGATCTCTTCTCAATATGTCAGCTTTAGTTCAAGGTGTCTCTGAAAGTAATATGAAGGTTCGTTAAAAATGGCATTTTAATAGCATGCTCCGTACCCTATATACTCATTCTGTGCTCATAAAAAGTTTCTCATAAAATATCTTCATCTAATTTTGTTATTCATTCATTAATTTTTATGAAAACAACAGGTACTTAAAAGAATGCATTGGAAATGATGTTGGTTTTAATAAAACTATTACTCATTAATTTTTAGAAAGATATATTTGTTGGTTTATTGATGCTAAAGTATACCAAGCTCCATGCCTATGCAAAAATTCATAAACTCTGTTCCTTTTCTTTTTCAATAAATGAGAATTAAGCACATTGCGTCAAATAACAGTCTAGTGTTCTGGCATAAATGCATGAAAATCTATCATATTTTTGCTCTGTTGTTGCTGGTAATTGTTTTATTTTTTTCTGAAACAACAACAATGCCTGGCTATGTAGTCCAGTGAGACCTTGAACTTATGGCCCTTCTGCCACTCTCCTGAATGCTAAGGTAATAGGCATAAACCATTACAACAAGATCTTGGCAGTGAAGTAATGACATCAGAATTACTGAACATCTTCTTTCTGTTTACATTGATTATATCAAAATGTATTAGTTTTTATGTGTCTTCCTAATTTATCTATGCTATATGAAGCAAAATAGGAAGACTAGTTCTAAGTAAAACCAAATAACTATGGGCTCCATGACCCGCATTTCAGATAAAGAGAGGTGCAGTTAATGTTTCTCTTGAGTAAAAGAGCCTATAGTAAAAAGAACTATAAAGTTCTTTGAGTTTCCTTCCATTACGAACTGTTCATTTTATCCATGTGTATTTTATAGTATAGAAACCACCTTAAAACAGTGAATTTGGCTGAAACATGCTAATATTATAGAACTCCCTTAAATATTCTCAATCATGCACACAAGGGCACTTTTATCACTTTCAAGACCATTTTCATTCTGACTGATATCATGTTGGTAAACAGAGTAAGGTCATAAAATATCCTATCTTGTGCCATTAATCTTACAAATGAACTCTGAGTGAATTGAATGCCATTAGTGTTATTTGTAGACAGGTACCAGAGCAGGCCAGCTATTTAAATTGCTTCCAACTAGTTATAATTTTAAGACATTTTTCTTTGCTCTTCCAGAACAATTTTGCATATATGACTCTATTACCAAAACATAAAAATATATAAAAACAATGAGCATGGCCAAATATCCCTTTCAAGTGTTAGAACTACGAAATTGATATAGGTTTTCAGGTCATTGCAACTTTCTCCCTTAACCTTACTAATAAACAGTCATGAATATGAAGTCATGAAATATGTCAACTAGCCTTGAGGTGTTTCAATTTTTTTTTGTTTGTCTCCTAATATCTAGTGTAGTGTTTTCCAGTGTAGTCAATCATGTTACACCATATCAGGACCCCGGGAAGAAAGAGAGTGAGTATGGGATAAAGCAGCAGTAATAAGGACTTTGTGATGGTCTTTCATAGCGACTTCTGTCAGTAATCATGATAGCAGAAGCTTCTTAAAGATGTTGCCTGGAGGGACAATGAATTACATTTACCACAGTACAAAATTTGGTAAATGATGTTTACTGTGTACATGGGAATAACGTGCATGTTTGCTCACTTATTATGAAACTTCACAATTTTGACTTTGCTAATTTTACTGACAAATAACTAATTTTGAAGCAGAGTTGCCAAATGATTATAAGCAACATGATGCAGACCTTTGTAATAAGATTAAGATAATCATGACAGACAGAGAGAGAGAGAGAGAAAGGGAGAGATGCAAGAGAATGTAGTAAGAGTTATTGAGTTATTGATGGTTTTGAGATGATAAATACTTTAATTGTCTTGGTAGCATAACCTTTATTAGCCTGTACTCTAAGTGTTTCATATATGCATAGACCCATGAGATAAGAATTGTTTTTGCACTTATTTTGTAGGATAACGAATGGATGAGCAAAGGGAAAAAACAATGCTTATGACTATAAACCTTATATGTACATAACCATATATAAATTGTGGTAATTTCTAAGAATGTGTGTTCTGCATGGAATGATTGTGCACTTGCATGAATCATGATTATCTAGAACTCAGAGACAACAGCAACAGTCTTCTGGAAGAATCCTAAGGGGAACACAGTGACTAGAATCACTACCTACCACTCTCCCTACATCATTTCCTCATGGTTCTGTGTCCTCATGGTGAGCAGCATACAATTCAGCCACACCTAAGCCAGCTACCTATAGGTGTACATGCTAGGCACTGAGAAGAGGATTCATCCATTGACAGAGGGAAGTTCCTCAATTTATCACTGTCAAAGACCATGTACAGTATTTGACAAAGCAATTTCTGCAACAAAAATGAGGGTGTAATAGTTTCAATGGGCAATGCCCTCCATAGTCTCATGTGTTTGTGATCAGCGCTCATACAAAATACCTAGCTGGTGGGGACTTGGAGAAGATAAGCCTTGCTCAAGGAGGTGTGTCACTGGTGGTGATCACTGAGGTTTATTAGCCCAGCCCTGCTGGGTGTTCGCTATCTAGCTCATTCATGTTGCTTCCTCCCAGATGATGTGTTAAGATGTTGTGGTGATTTGATTCAGGTCTCCCCTATAAACATGTATTCTGAATGCTACATCCCCAAATGATGGTATTTTGGGATTTAACCCCTCCTAGAGTCAGTGTGTTGTTGGGGATAGTCTCAAGGGTGTTATAGCCAGCTTCCTCTTGCCAGTGTTTGGCACACTCTCCTATTCTCCATCTGATTTTGCCCAGGATGTGATATCCACCCTCTGCTCATGCAATTTTTGTTTTCCCCTGACATCATGGAGCTTCACTGTGAGTCTGTAAGAAAGAAAAAAATAATAACTTTTTTTCCCACAAGCTGCTCTTGGTTGGGTGTTTTCTGCCAGCAATGTGAACCTGACTGTAACAGATGTGATGGCCAGCCTCTGCTTTGCCACCATGAAGTTTCTTCTCAAGACTGCCAGATGCAATAAACATTTTCTTCCCAGAAGTTGCTTTTAGTTGTATTGTTGGTGTTGTCCCAGCAATGAGAAAGCAACTGAAAGAGAGGGAATTGCTGAAGGATACATGGATGTTCACTTGTTTGAAACTGGTGAATGTTAACTACATTGCTCATTTTTTTTTATAACCTATCAGCTCTAGCATTAGTTGTCAAAAGTATCTAAAATCAAGAATAACAGTTACAAAATACAATTAAACATGAGGGATCAGTCTTGGTGTTCCAAAGAGCAGTGGTATAAGAATAATTCATAATGACTGTTGCAGTCAGGTTTGCATTGCTGGTAGAAGTCACCCAACCAAGAGCAGCTTCTGGGAAAAAGAGATTTATTTTGGCTTACAGGCTCAAGGGGAAGCTCCACGATGGCAAGGGGAAACAATGGCATGAGCAGAGGGTGGACATCACCCCCTGGCCAACATAAGGTGGACAATAGCAACAGGACAGTGTGCCAAACACTGGCAAGGGGAAACTGGGTATAAAACCCATAAGCCCGCCCCCAACAATACACTCCCTCCAGGAGGCATTAACTCCCAAATATCCATCAGCTGGGAACCTAGCATTCAGAACACCTAAGTTTATGGGTATACCTGAATCAAACCACCACATTCCACCCTTGGCTCCCATAAACTGATATCCATACATGATGTAAAATACAATGCATTCAGTCTGACTTAAAAGTCCCATAGCTTTTATCAATTCCAATGATGTTCATACATCCCCATAGTCCAAGATCTTTTTTTTTTCCCTTCATTAGTTAGTTTTGTATTCAGCAAATACAGTCAGTTTGGTACCATTATTAGGCCCATCCATGACCTACCCCCTCCCCTTAGCCCCTCCTTGTTGAGGTATATGGGTCATGCATTGTGGAGTTAGCCCACAGTTATGGGTAAGATAAATGTCTCTGCATATCGTGACCCAACATGTGGCTCTGACATTCTTTCCGCCCCTCTTCCGCAAAATTTCCCTGAGCCATGTTGGGTTCATTTTTGGTCTGCTTCAGTGATGAGGTGTTGGGGGCCTCTGAGGCTCTGGCTCTCTGATTTGGTAGGAGTTGATTTTTCTCTGTGCTGATCTCCTTCCCCCTTCTGCTGGTATCTGGTTCATCAGGAAAACAGCACCCTTGGTTGTTTTGCCAATTTTTCTTAGTTTCAGCCAGGGGCCCTTTTGAGGTATGAAGGGGTGGCTCTCTCCTTAGGATCTACATCTATCTGAAAAAAAGAAGCAGATTCTCCAATGGAGAGTAAGTTAGCACCAGGACAAATGAGATAACCCTTACTTTTTTATAGAGAATTTAATAGGTGTAGGCCCTCTTGTAGCCCATGATTGATGGTAGCTTGATATTGGCGAGTGGGCTAAGATCTTTGAACTGAGCCATAGTACCAAAAAATAACCTCAAAAAACCAGAATGGCACAGAATAAATATTCACAGTGCAAAAGATGGCATTGGGCATAGCAAAGAAACATTCAACCAATACAAGATCTAAAACAACTAGGGCAAACATTAAACTCAAATTCTAAGTCCAACAACTCTAGTCAGTGACAAGTCTCCAAGTCCAATAATTCTAACCAGCAACAAGTCTCTGGCATTCCAATTCTACCCCTCCAGCTAGGATACTCACAGTCCTGGAAAACTTCATCGGGGCCAGCAGCTCTCCTTGGCAGCCATCTCGTGGTCCCAGCAACCCTGCACAACTTATCAGGACATGGGCATAAGTGCAAGCTTCTCACACAAACTGCTAGCCCAGTCCAAGCAAAGCTCTGTCTCACCCTCATAAACCAAGCCTCACAGTCCATAGTTTTTACTGCATTCATGTCTCACAGCTCAGACCAGAATAGTCCATCAAGCTGTACTTACAGCACTGCAAGGCATCTCTTAGGCCAAGGTTTCAATTCCTCCTACATTCCTCTTGAAAATCAGCTCCAAAAGGCCAAAGCCACACAGTCAGGTGTCTAGCAGCAATCTCACTCCTCAGTACCACTTTACTGTTGTAGCCCTGGTTCGCATTGCTGGTAGAAATTACCCAACCAAGAGCAGCTTCTGGGAAAAAGAGATTTATTTTGGTTTACAGGCTCAACTGGAAGCTCCACGATGGCAGAGGAAAAAGCTCCACGATGGCAGAGGAAAATGATGGCATGAGCAGAAGGTGGACATCACCCCCTGGCCAACATAAGGTGGACCACAGAAACAGGAGTGTGCCAAACACTGGCAAGAGGAAACTGGCTATAATACCCATAAGCCCACCCCCAACAATACAGTCCCTCCAGGAGGCATTAATTCCCAAATCTCCATCAGCTGAGAATCTAGCATTCCCAACACCTATGTTTATGGGATACACCTGAATCAAACCACCACAATGACCCACAATGTATTTTATGAAGACTGAGGGGATAGGTGCTGAAAGGCTCTACACGCACAAAGAAATAATGAGAAGTTAATGCTAATTATCCTGATATCATCAGTGTGCACAATATGTCTAGGTTGAAATACCACATTAAGCCCCATTGATATGTATAATTAATGCATGAATCAAAGAGAATATATTTCTTAAAAATTTCGTCTATCAAGATAAACCATTCTCTTAAAGTCAAATCAAAGCTTATTTCTCTTTCATAACATCTGCAGACTAAGAGATGTGTAGCTGACTAGGTAGCTAACACGAAGCAAGGTTAAAAGACAAAGAAGCAAGTAAATCTACAATCTGGATCAGCAAGTATCTGTGTTGAAAGGCTGCCCACATTTATCATCAATGCTCTTCCTTTTTCTGTGATCTTTTAATTTCTCTTGGAGAAGCACCAATTAAGTGCTAATAAACCATGATCACTGGTTAATAGTTAAGCAATTTCTGATCATTTAACAACAAAAAAAAAAAAAAAAAAAACAAGTTCTAGGCTTTTCACAGAAGAACAAACCAGTAAGAGATAGACACAGAGAGAAATAGGGAAAAAATATAACATCAAGATATCTTCAAGGGAACCATATTCTAAATCTATATGATGCATACCTGAAATCAAAATACCAAATCACTCAATTAGTGACATAATTGCTAATCTACACACATACACATTTATAATATGTCTAGGAATAAATAAACTATTAATCATATATACATTTATTTCAAGTGTTTTATCTCTGATTATAAAATTCTGTGAAGCTTGTATATATAGCTGTCATTAGAGAGCAATGTATAATGTACTTTAAAATAACTTGTCATGTCAAAATGAAAAGGGGAGATGGTGAGGACAGGCAGATTCAATTGGCATTCTTTGTGAAAGCACCAGCAGTCTTTGAAAAGAATGTACCAGTCTAGCTCAAGATAAACAATGGAGACATGAAAGTTCAATAAAAATGTATGTCACAGTGAGAAGATAAATGGTTGAAAAATGACTAGGAGGAAAAAGATAAAAATATGGATATTTAGTAAGATACATAGAACAATAGAATATAAGGGTAAGTGACTGCTTGGCAGAATAAATCCCAACATGACAGATTTATAAAATCAGCTACAGGAACATGAGAATCTGTGGTAGCATCATGAGGAATAACTCTGAATCCAACAGCTCTGCATGAGTTCTCATTATGTCTTTAAGCAAGTAAGGCCTGAAAGTTTCAGGTTTCTTGCTTTTGCCATGATTGTTTTTATGAGAACTCAGTTTAAATGAATAAGAGATAATAAACTCCCTTTCTAGGCAATTGTTTTGTAACAGGGTGTCTTTTGGGTAGTTTGATTTCTCTATGGGAACTTTAACAAAAAGTAATATATATTCACCGAGAGAACAGAAATGCTTTCTTTTTCACGCATGGAGGCAAAATATTCTCCTTCTTGATCCAGTGTCTCATAAATTCAGAAGCAGAAGAGAAATCTTAAGGAAAGTTAGGGTAAATACAGGCCTTTGAGGAAAGCAATGGATTTTGGTTCCTGAAAGCTGAGTTTAAAGATTCATAATTTTTTTTGTTGATTGGTAGAGAAGTGCTAGCTGTTGAAGAGAGATCAAAATCCAGATCAATAGAGTTCATTTGACAAAGGGTTAGGACACATTCAAGCAGGTACATGAGGGTAAAATATTCAAAACAAGAGAATGGTTTGTGTGTAAATCCAGTACCTACATCAGTGATGGTTCAAGCTTGCAGACACAGGACAGTGTTCCCTGATCCATGATCTTAGATAGTTCTCCTCCTGTGCTTCTCTGTTGTGCAAAGATGGGAAAGGCACTGCTAGTACATGTTTATGGATATGGGCAGAAAGAAAGACCTGTGTATACCAAGGGATTTATATTATGTAAAAGCAGGGTCTAAAGCAAGTGTACAAGAAAATATTTAAGAAAATATCATAAGATCAGATAGGAAACAAATAGGTAACATGATTTGCACTTGAAAGTACCTACCCTACTTAAGGTGGCAGTTCACATCATCTTTAGATTGCTACTGATTAAAGAAATGGTAGGTGATATTTTCTGCAATCTGATTTTTTTCGAGAGAGTCAAAATGTTGTATTTGGTTACAGAATTGCTCACATTAATTTATATTAGCATAATCTAAGTACTAATTATACCTAGAATAGAAATATATGTAACCACACATATAAATTGATGTGCACAGCAGAAAATTAACAGCAGGTCCTCTGACTGCTCTGAGGAACATAGGAGTCTTTCATAGTTATCACTGAGTCCCAAAAGGCTACTACCAGGGAATGAGGGGTATTAGCATCCATAATATATAATACAGAGAATATAAAGATGCATATGATCCACAGACAAAAAACCAACATAGCAAACTACAAGTTCAAGGCTATCTTGAGCTATAATAGTGAGACTGTGCCTCAAAACCAAAATTAAAAATAAAAAAGTATATTTAAAATGATTAATATACATTTTGAAAAGGCTGTAAAATGGACATCAGTTTAAAAAAATTACAGTTCAAAATATTTTATTCTGCTATAAGATATACTCTGTAGCCAAAGGGTGATCAGACAGACAGTGGTAAAATAAAATGCATGTATTAATACTATTAATATGTAGACAATTTTTTCAATGTTTAGTGTGTTACTATTTTTCCATGTTAAACAAAATAAATTCAATCTATAAAGGAGCTCAAAGATGTAACTAATAAAGATTAAACTAAAGATATTGACTTCTTCCTATAAACATATACTTTATCCTAAGTGTAATGTGCTAACTATAAAATTAATTTTGGACTGTCCTTTGATGGTCTTTGGATGTGGACAGTTCCACTGAGCCTCATGTGTTTAAAGCCTTGGTCCTCATATGAAATTTTTATTTTGGGAAAATTTGGAACCCTTAGGGGTTGGGATATAGCTGGAGGGAGCTAGTTTCTAGGGGTAGGACTTCAGGGCTATAGCCTGCTTACCATCCTATTAGATCTCTTTTGGCCTCCTGGTCTACTAAGATATGGGAAACCAAGCTCCGTGCTCCTACCACCATAAATTATCCCCTTTTTTAAAACAATTTATTGTGTAAAAAAATATTTTACTTATTTACTTATTTTGAGATAGAGAGGGTGGGAAGGAGGGAGAGAGAGAAAGAGAGAGAGAGACAGATAGACAGAATGGGTGCACCAGGGCCTCCTGACCACTACAAACAAACTCCAGACTCTTGTACCACTTTGTGTATCTGGCTCATGTGGGTGCTGGGGAATCAAACTTGGGTCCTCAGTCTTTGCAAGCAAGCACCTTATATGCTAATGCCTGCCACCACGAATTCTAATGTGATTTTTCTGTCAAATATTTTGTTAGAGTGAGGAGAAGAAGTTTCTAACACATTCCTTAAAAATAAAACAAAACTGAAGTTGAGAAAGAAAGCCATTATCTTGCTCAAATATTATGATCATAATATAAACTGGAAATTAATTTAAGATGTTTTAACAAACAATAAGATAAACAATGATTATTAACCTTAGCAAAGGAAAATAACCTTCTAAATTACCACTACACCTGAATAAAGACACCACTTTAGTATATTAGATTAGACTAATTAAGGGAAACATGAAAGTAGGAGTTCATTACAACACTTCTCAAAAGAAAATACATATTTCTTTTCTTTTCTTTTTTTTTTTTTTTTTTTTTTTGGTTTTTCGAGGTAGGGTCTCACTCTAGCTCAGGCTGACCTGGAATTCACTATGTAGTCTCAGGGTGGCCTTGAAATCTCAGCGATCCTCCTAGCTCCGGCTCCCGAGTGCTGGGTTAAAGGCATGCGCCACCATGCCCGGCTTACATATTTCTTAATCTATTTGCATTATAACATAAGTGAACACTCAGTTTGGAATTTAACAAAAGAACAATTCTACCAACACCAGGAATAAGCCCATATACCTCAACAAGGAAGGGCCAGGGGGAGGGGCTAGTACATGGATGAGACTAATAATGGTACCAACTTGACTGTGTTCACTGAGTACAAAACTATTTAATAAAAAAAAAAACCTCAAAAAAAGAATTATCTAATACTAGAAAATTTTTAAAGTATGAAAGTTGAAAGCTGACTTAAAAAAACAACACTAACAAATCTAATTAAAATCAGGGAAAGAAAATGAACCAGATGGAGTGAAAATGAGATAAGAAAATTATTGCAAGTGAGAATAAATATATTTTATAACACGATACATGTTTTCTGATTAGCAAGTATTATTTAAGATCATCATCAATAACATACTACTTTTCAAAAGATTTTACAAAACATGAATTCACGAAGGACCAAAATATATATAGAGTGAGTGGATAGGTGGTTGGAAACTATGTCTGTGTAGAACTGGGTAGAAATATGAATGGGGTAATGAGGTAATGTGAAAATAAATATAAGCACAATATATACAATGTTTTTGTTGTAGAGTTAGTGCTATTGTTAATCACATACCTATACATATAGTATACAGAATAAGACAGCTATATTAACTGTGAAAGAGGCCTGTTTTCTTTGTTTAACATGTATGTATTATATATCGCTGTAATATATCTATCTAAAATCATCTATCCATCTATAGTAATAGTTGAAATAAACAGTGTAAGTGATACAACCTTTCTTGGAGGCAGGTTGTCTAAGACACACTAATATTAGAAGTGGTCAGAAACAGTTTTACCAAGATGGCTGTATATGTCTTAGAACAAGAAAGGAAAAAAAAAAAAAAGAGATGGGAATGTGATTGAACTTGTAGGCAGAAAGAGGTGCACTGCGTTAACTGAATTTGTGAAAAATAAAAGCCATTCTTTCCTAAGTAATGTGTAGAAGGTGAGGGGAAAAGGCAGGGTGTGGCATGATGGCAGAGGTAATAGTGATGTTAGAAGCAAGTAGAAGTGAGTTGCTATACGCCAAGATGAGAAGCATCAGTCACTATGCTATAGACCACCTAGGAGAGAACTGTGGTGTTGGGAGAATGTAAACATCGTACTCTTTTAAGAGGTCTGAAATCAACACATGAACAAAAAAGGGAAGAAAACATTCTCTCTTATGCGAACTGTCTACCTCTCTTCTAAATAGATGTTAAAGGAACGTGGCCTTCACTTTTTGACATCACTTCCCTATCTTCTTCTTTCTGACTGGCTCAAGCAAAACAGTGTTCCAGTAACTCCCATGTGCCTTTCAATTTCAGCCATTCATGGTGCAAAGCGTCTCTTCTGAGCGAGAATAAAATAAGCACGTAGATTTCAAGAACCATTGCTAAAAAATTCTAATCCTACAAAACATGACAAAGGAACAATCTCACTATCCACATTACAAAAAAAAAAAAAATCACAATATTTTCTTAGCAAAGGTAATTTTCCCGTAAAAGAACACACTGTTGAGTATCTTTGAGACTTCCTTTTCTAGAAACACATCTGTGAAATACATGACATGAAATATGGATAGATTTCCATGGCACATAAGGAAAATATGCCAGACCTGAGCTCATTAAAGTTAAAAAAAAAGGCCTAGAATTATAAAACGGAAAGTATCAGGGGATTGGAGAGATGTCTAACTGGATAAAGCTCTTGCTTCAAAACCCTGAGAACTTGAGTAGGGATCTCAGACCCCATGTAAAGACCTGGAAGCTATGTCAATGGGTTCCTATTATAACAATGGATCTAGTGCAAGAAGGGTTATGGAGGCACAAGGATTTCTCAGGAATACGAGGGGTGGAAAAGTTAACCTGGTAAATTCAGTGGGGAACCTCAAGTGAGAATGAGACACCCTGCCTCAAATATAGGTGGAAGGCCAGGACCCATGCCCAAAAGTTGTCTTCAGACTTCCCTGCATATACTCACATGCAAACATAAATACACACACCAAACCAATAACTTAGAAAATTGAGTGTGAGGGCCTCAATTTTCAACTAATGCAGAAAATAATGTCACTTATTGATTTTCATTTATTAGGAATTTACAAGTGTGAGCTATGAAACTATATAACATTCAATAATAAAATGTCTGAGTCACTATAAAAGTGAGAAGATCATATTTAATAATTAACTCCCTCAATTACCTAATAGCCCTGGGCAAACCCTCCATCTAAATTAAATCAGTTTTATTGTCTCATAAATTGCAGATAATAATATAATTTATCTTATGGTATAGTGAGTTGTTATGAGATGCAAGATACATGTGATCTCTCAAGTCTCACATAAATATTACTATTATTGGATTTTGTAACTGTCCTCCATACACCAGACAAGGAGGGTAGCATTTGCAAAAATCGCACACTAACAATTAGACAATTAGAATGTGTTGGCCAGAAGGGTTATCTAATATACACACCTGTAAAAATAATGGAATTTTTTTTAATTGTCAGGTTTGGCAGGATTGGACAGAAGGGTCACCTGGGTACACAGCTAATTGAATATTCTGGCACCGACTGGCACCTGTGTCAGTTTCTTTTTCTGGGGGTTGAGGTGACAAGGAATTCTATCAGAGATAGAGCTCATTAATAAAATCTTGAGTCATTTATATTTTTATTTACATTGATCCTTCATACAAGTCAGATTCTCACTTCCTGTCAACAGCGTCAGTTGGAGGAAAATTTTCTAACTTCAGTTGCTATTGTTCATATTATTTTGTTATTTTTAAAGAGTCTTCTTTTGGCAGGGACTCAGCAGCAAGATAGGAGAAATAGCATCTAAAACAATAATCATAAATAAAACATGAAATCTGCAAAATAGAATGTTTGATGCATATCTGACCTGAATAGTGCATCAACCTGGGACAAAACTGTTGGACCAAAATGCAAAAGTAAGCTTCAGAAAGGGGCTAGTCATCACAGAAATAGGAAAAAGTTACTTTTGGGAAAAATTATCACTATTCCCACTTGCAAGTTTTTCATTTATACTATTTCTACAATGTCAAATGTTTCACAATCTAATTTCACATTGCTCGAGAGAGGAAATTTTAAGACCTGTGTTCAGGATGAGTGCTGCCTGCGTGCTGCCTGTTAGAGGTATACGTTTAAGGGAAGTCGTGTTTCTTTTAGTGCATTGTACAGAGGTTTTATGGGTTTTTATGTAACAAATATTAACAACAGAAACTAAAATTATATAAATAGGAAAGCTGCCAAGTGTGCATAGGTGATTAAAATCAATTCACTTGTATATGTATTCTGTACTATGTTACTAGTTCTCCTTGCATGTTGTATGTGTTTGCATAAGACATTTTTGCTTATGCAATTGATTTTGTCTGAGGAGACCTTTAATGGCTACTTAATATTTATTCAAAAGCTGTTTCGTACTCCAGTCAACAGTCCCTATCTTAAAGCATTTTTTCTGTGTTAACTTTAAAAAATAAATGTTTTTTTCTTTTTATTTATTTACTTGAGAGAGAGAGAGAGAGTGGCAGAAAAAGGGAGAGAGAGAAAGACAGAATGGGTGCACCAGGACATCCCGCTGCTGCAAACAAACTCCAGACATATGCACCACTTTGCACACCTGGTTTATGTGGTTCCTGGGGAGTCAAGCCTGGGTCCTTTGACTTTGTAGGCAAATGCCTTAACTCCTAAACCATCTCTCCAGCCCAATTTTTTAAATTCATAAATAAAGGTTGTATTTTCAAACCATATTACAGCTGCAAGTTTATCAATGTTTAAAATAAATTATGATGGTGGCTGGAGAGAAGCCTCGACAGTTAAAGGTGCTTGCTCTGCACCTTTAAGACACCTGCAGACAGAGTTTGGGACCCCAGCACTCATGTAAAGCCAGATGCAAAGTGGAACGCACACATGTGCTCTCCTAGTGTTTCTATAGCAATAGCAGATAGGAGAATTCCAGAGCTCAGTAGCCAGCTATACTGGCATTCTCAGCAGCAAAATAACAGCAAGAGAAGCCCTGCCTTAAGCAAGGTGGAAGGAGAGGCTCATCACACATGGTGTCCTCTCATTTCTACCTGTGTGCTATGGTGTATGCATGACCACCCACCTACACACACAAAAATAAACATAAAATTAAATGAATAATGACCGTTTATGTACACTCAGAATTTTATTTCCTCAGGCTGAATTCTTAGAAATGAATATGATGGGAACTAGAAAGATGGCTCACTAGTTAAAAATGTGTGCGGCTTAAGAATGGAGGGCCTCTTAGGCCTGACATTGCCAAATTTTACTTCCTAGAGCCCGTATAAAATGCCGAGTGTGGCCACTCTTATATGTAAACACAGACCATGGGAGAGGAGTGATGGAAAACGGCTAGCACTCACTGTCAGACCACAGCTGTAGGTTGAGGGAGAGGTCAGTCTAGAGGAAATACATGGGTGGATGAAAAGAAAAGGGTACCCTATGCTCTCCTTTGACTTTTACATGCTCATGCATGGGGCGAGTGTGTCTGCACACACATATGCATATACCTGTACACACCATATGACACACATACTCTAAACACACCACACACACACACACACACACACACACACACATAGCAAAAGCAAAACAAAATAAATGCCTAAGTTAGTAAAAATTACTTTGAGATTGTACAAGAGCTATATGCTTGTATTTTAGACACAATTATTGTACAATGCAAAGGAGCAGTAGGGCTGAAAAGATAGTTTAGTGGTTAAGGTCCATGCCTACAAAGCCAAAGGACTCAGGTTCAATTCCCCACTACCTACATAAAGCCAGATGCACAAGGTGGTGCATGTGTCTGGAGTTTGTTTGCAGTGGCTAGTGGTCTTGGATTTCCCATTATTTCTCTCGATCTCTCTCTCTCTCTCTCTTCTCTCTCTCTCTCTCTCGCTCGCTGTCCCTCTGTCTCTCAAATAAATTAATAAATAAAGAATTAAATAAAGGAGTGGTAGTAGCAGCTGAGCCATCACTTCAGCCCTGTAAACTCTTCTGCTGAAGATTCATGCTTAAGAAGGCTCAACTCTGCAGACAACAATAACTGTGTTCAAACTCCTAGTGGATTCTGCTGTTGGAACAGTCAGGCAGGATTTGAAAGGGAGGATTCAAGTGTGCCGTCATTCAATCATTGTTAATTTTTTAATTAAATATTTTTACTTATTTACAATCTGAGAGAGGTAGAGAGAAGAGAGAGACAAAGAATATGTGTGCCACGGTTTTCAGTGATTGCAAATGAACTCCAGATGCATGCACCACTTAGGATTTCTGGCTTTATGTTGGTACTGGGAGATTGAACCCTGGTAGTTAGGCTCTGCAGGCAAGCAACTTAACTGCTGAGCCATCTCCCAAGCCCAGAAAGTATTTCTTTCTTTTTTTGAAAAGAATAACATTTGTTCATTTAATTACTGGCTAAGAGCAAGAATGAGAGAGAGAGAGAGAGAAGCAATGGTCACACCAGGGCCTCCAGCCACTGCAAATAAACTCCAGACACATAAACCACCTTGTGCATCTGGATTACATGGGTACTGGGGAATCAAACCTGAGTCCTCGTGCTTAACAAGCAAGAGCCTTAACTGCTAAGCCATGTCTCCAGCCCTAAAAATATTTCTACTGAGGCTAGAGAGATGGTTCAGCAGCTAAAGGCACTTAATTTCAAAGCCTGCCAGTCCGGTTTTGATTCCTCAGTGCCCAACTAAGGCCAGATGCACTGTATGGCAAGAGGCCCTGGCATAATCATTTTCATCCTTCACTCTCTTACTACTTAGCAAGCCTGGCAATGGATGCCAATCACATACCCAAAGCCAACAGGGAAATTCCTCATGCTATTCTGATGCTGTGTTGTTCACTGCCTGACAGCAGCCATTGCTGCCAATGTGAAGAGCAGAGCTCTGCAGCGTGTTGACAAAACAGTGTTTACAGCCCCTCAGTTGGAGAGAGCGAAGATTTCCAAGCATTTCTTACGCTTGCCTGCCAGATGGTCTATTTATTATCCTTCATCTGGGTCTCCTCACCCACCTCTCTTGCAAAGCTTTTATCACTGTCTTTTGTAAATCTTTCTTCATCCTTGTGGAGAGCACTGTATTGATACCTCTTCAATTTATGATGTGTGATATGATATACTTGTTGGTTATATGAAATGGATGGTTGCCTGGTAACCCAGGTGTCTGTCAGCTTCCAAGGAAAGAGACACTCATTAATCTTAGCACCTTTTTGTTCAGTGTTACAAACAACGTAGCTCCTTTTCCTGAAGAGAGTGGAACTCCTTGGAATTAGACCCATATTTTAAGAGACCAAAGCATTGAAATGGAAAAAAAAAATAGAAAGGAATAATATAATTTACTTTCCAGTTAATATACTTTGTTACTCTCTGGATGTTTTCAGGTTCTTGGTGTGTTACACTAAGAATTCAAAAAAGAAAGGTTTACACAATTAGTCATGTAGAAAGACATTTTATTAAGACTAAAGCAATAGTAAAGGTTTGAATACAGTGCCAAAAGGTCCTTGGGCCACTGGGTTACAGAGTATTAAAGGACTCCAACAAGTGATGGGGCTTCCCTTTATACTTTATTTATTCTTTTTTAATATTTTTATTTATTTATCTGAGAGAAATTAGAGAGAGAAAGAGAGAGAAAGAATGGGCTCACCAATCCTTTCAGCCACTCAAGATGAACTCTAGACACACATTCTACCTTGTATATATGGCTTACATAGGTCTTGAAAAATCACACTAGGGTCCTTTGGCTTTGCAAGGGTGTGTCTTAATTGCTAAGGCCATCTCTCCAGCCCTATTTATTTTTTTAATTTTTAGGAGAGGATGAATTTGTTTCTAAGGGTGTAATTTGGGTTGTCCTCTGGCTTGGTTGATAGGTTTGGGTTATGTAGTGTTTTTATTTCTACTGCATATATTTTTTACCATGATGCTTCTGATTTTGCACATACATAAGCCCAGTTAGGCACAGGCACAAGTCAGGTAAACAGGGGTTTCTCCATAAAAGTTCACTAAGAGTACAAAGATTGCCTTACTGCACATGCATCCAAACCCAGTTTAGGCTGGGTGCCCCCTGATATTGCTGATCCCTCAAGGAATATCTTTCAATAGGTACTAATCATGAAGAAGCAAGGAAAAAAAAACATTCATTGTATGGAGCAGGGTGTATGTACAGCTCTGTGAGGACTGAAAACTGTAACATTGTTACCTGTGGATCTCTGCATTCACCTTTACTCATTGTATAATGAAACTTCAGTGTTTGAGGCTATAAGCAATATAAAACTAGAACAATCCTGGATATTTAGAAAGTAGTTTGACACTCTGTTCAATTAGCATTACCACAGTATTGTGTTCCCTCCAAGAGTCTAGTTCCCTAGCCACACTCTTTTGGCTAGATTATCAGTAATGGGCATGACTTATTTCTCTCCTGCAGAGCAGTTCTAAACCCAAACAGCAAATATATGGTTACTATCAAGCCAATGGACACATCTTGTCTTTAATGTTAAATGTGAAATGCATAAGGTTCACAGCTGGGTGGCTTTAGTGATGCCTTTTTTGCCAATACCAATTATTGGATAGGAAAAGAGAAAATGGCTCTTAAGAGAATTCTGAAATTTGACAGCTTTTTAAGAGGAGTAGCTTTAAACTGAAGATGAATCTGAGGTTCAAGAACATGAAGTGAGTGACAGATAGGTCTATCATCAGGATAGGTATGGATGGAGAGCTATCAGACGCCATTGCTTGATCTTCTTCTCCAACTAGAGCACACATTCCCCTTGATCAACTAGCTTCACCCCCTGCAGCCAAATGAAGAGCTTCCTCGCCACAGCCCGAGATGCTGCACTTAAGCTCTGGGTAGATGACATTGTGGGGAGCCTCCTATATCCTGAGGAGTCTTCCGATAGTGGGGTGTCTCCTTATCATGAGAAATCTCCAAAAATCTCAATCTAACGAAAGCTTATGTACCTGCCTTTGAATTTATGAGCTCCTGTGAGAGCCGTGGACTGTTTCATTCTTTTGCATATTTTATAACCTATTAAGACAAAATTGTGACATTTTCTTAACCTTTATTACACAAGTGTGCATATATGTGTGTGATATTTTATTTACCTTAATTACATGTGTGTGTGTGTGTGTGTGTGTGTGTGTGTGTGTGTGTAAGAACATGCATGTATATTCAGGTGGGGCCAGAGGACAAACCTCTGGTTATTATCTTTAGTAGCACAATTCATCAACCTCCTTTGAGACAAGGTCAATAATTAGCGTAGAACCCATCCATTAGGCTAACGCGGCTGGGTAGCAATCTAAAGAAATCCCTCTGTTTCCACCTCCTCAGTGTTGGTATTACTGCTGTGCACCATTGCACCTAGTATTTTATGTGGGCTCTGGGACTGAAACTCAGGTCCTCATGCTTGCATGGCTATGGACTGAGGTGTCTATTCAGCTATATATCTGCCTACATCTATATCTATATATGATTTTGAAGTTCTCAAGTACATAAGGATCATTGTCTGGCTCAAACATGTGTTAATCTGTGTTTTCTAAATAATTAATCTGATGTCCCTTCTTTACTAAACATCTTCTGAATAAAATATAGTAATGTGACAAAGGTATCATTTAAAAGACAGTTAAAAGAAAATATGACAAGGATATCATTTAAAATGTTTTCTTCTATATAACTGGGAGAAATCCATAGGAGCACATCTTATTACGTCAAAGAAAACTGACATTGCCATTAAGAAGTAAGTGAAGAAGATTGTATTATATAATGCACTGCCTCTAAATGATACTTGACAGCATACAGACTTCTGTTCAATGCTTTTCTCTCATTTGCTACTTGCAAGTTACTCAGAACAATGGCATGTTAATACTTAAAAACTGAATATAGAAAGAAAGCATCATCTGGTGGTCCTACTGTCAGGAAAAGTTCATTGCTTTTACAGTCTTCAAATCCAGCAGGAAGATTTAGTGAGCTAGTCATCCCTCCAGTGGATAGGTCAGCAAGAGAGACAAATCCGACTCTGTATGATTCAAACACCAATGAATGGGTGCAATCTTGAGAAGGAGTCTATCATTTAAAATTGGGTTATGTTGGTGACATATGAACAGGGAAAGCCTTTAATCCAGGAAGCTTGACATTTTCCTACTATAGCTTCATAGTTATGGGTCTACCAGAGGGCTCTGGTATATCAAGAAGGGAAACTTTAAAGTGAAAATAACTTTGGTGGACATTGAACACATGCTCACCACCAGTATAAAACATAGGAGAGATGAGAGGACACAATTTCCTAAAGTCATATTTTATCATGTGACCTCACAGCTTCTTTAACAGTAAACAGAGTCTATTGCTTCTTTCATTGAGTCTGGGCTATTCTGATGTCTATGTTAGAAAAATGTGACAGAAAGATTGTGAGTCAACTCTAAGTCAAGGCTTATATAAACCTTGAGTGTTCCTTTCCTCACAAAGTTCCATACTTGTCATGTAAACTTATCTGGATTTACATATTGAATGGATGTGAGAGCTCACATACAGGAGAAACAAATTATGCTAGCATGGGTATGGGTACACCTAGACTTGAGCTTACCCACCAGGTAACTATGAAATCAGATCACTGAGACCGCTGAAATCCCGATCAGCAGAATGAGCCAGTAAAGCCCATACACTTCTGAATTCAATGGATACTCACATTTTCAGTTATTAAGCGTTGGAGATATTTGAGCTATTTGTCACCTAGATTATGAACTCTTTGGGTATATCTACTTATTTTGATTCCTTAGATTAGCTTTCTTTCTTGAGTTATAACTATTTAAAAATAGGTCATTTATTTATTCATTCATTCACTCATTTGCACATGTGCGCATGTGGGAGTCATACAGGGATCTCCTGCTGCTGTAATTGAATGTCAAAGCCTTATATCACGTTGTGTATGTACCTGGGGAACTGAATTGATGCCACTGTTCTTTGCAAGCAAGAGCCTTTCACCACTGAGCCATCTTCCTAGTCCACAAATTTTTCTACTTGACAACAGCCATTTTAGGTAGATTTTTTTTTAATATAGTTTATGTACTTGTTACCCAGCATGAGCACATCTTCACATGAGGAAGATTTCCCCAGGGACATGAAAGTTCAGTATTGGTCTCTCTCACTGATAGTCTTCAAAATTGTCAGTCTTATTATGGTTACTATTAGTTTCATAGTATTGAAAAATCTTTATAATATCTAGTAATACAATTCATTGACTTTTTATCTCAAACATTAGCAAGTCTATAACATTAAAAAGCATAGTTGAGGTTTGACCTACTTCTCATAAGAATTTTAAACATGAGATGTCATCAATTTAATTAACAGAAATCATTTATATTATCATACTTTTCAGCTTATATTGGTGGTTTTCTTACTGATGTTTTAAAATTTTGAATCTATTTATTTAAATTGTCTAGATGTGTTGGTGTTATCTCCCCCTTAAATATCAGTGGGTTTGTGTAATTTGTCTCATAAATTCACATAACAATATAGAACATAAGTAAGACTTATTTAAACCTATTAACACAAAGACTAATTAGTATTTGGTTAACTACCACTGACAGGAAGAAAACACTTTTTTTTTTTTTTGGAACAGGCTTACCAGAAGGAGCAGGAAATTGAGGTCAATTATCACGGGAAGAAGAGAGAAAGAGGAGCAAGCAGAGGACTATAAACCCTCAGAGCCCGCCCACACTGAAATGCTTCCTCCAGCAAGACTAACTCCTAAAGTTTCCATAACTTTCCAAGACAGTACCGCTTTCTTGGGGATCAAGTGTTCAAACACATAAGCCTATATGAAGTAGCTTACATTAAAACCACCATTGGCATATGGTGCCCATGTTAATATGCTAATAAATAAAACATATGTGATCTTATGTTTGAGAGATTTCCATGTGCAGTTAAACAATCACCAGACATTATCATCAGAGCACCATTAAAAAACTCATTTGCTGAAAGCTATAATTGATAACAAGTAGAGCTGTTAAATCCTACAATCAAGAAATCAGCCAATTATATAGATATGAGTTTGAGCAGGAGTTTATAAAGAGATTTGTGTTACTCAACTACCTGCATGTTGATAAAAATTTTACATCTGGAACTATGTACAGATGAGCTACACGCTTAAGGTCTCTGGGTTGCTATCCTCTATTTGGGTTCTCTGGACTGTAGAATACTAGTATCTGTTTCTCTAATAGTTTATGCTATAAAATATAAGAAAAGTGATACAGTTCCAAAGTAAAACTCTGACATTATTTAAGAAAATAACTATAACATAATATATCTGGTCAGAGGAATATTCACAGACCAGCACAGTATTGCCAACTTTCTGTTCATCAAAAGTGCTAGGACATGGTGGTTCATGCCTTTAATCCCAGCATTTGGGAGGCAGAGGTAGGATGATCTCTGAGAGTTCAAGGCCACCCTGACACTACATAGTGAATTCCAGGTCAGCCTGAACTAGAGTGAGACATTACCTGGAAAAATCATGGCCAACATAAGGTGGACCATAGCAACAGGAAAGTGTGCCAAACACTGGCATAGGGAAACTGGCTATAACACCCATAAGCCCACTACCACCAATACACTCTCTCCAGGAGGCTTCAATTTCCAATTGCCATCAGCTGGGAAGACCAGCATTCAGAACACCTAAGTTTATGGGGGACACCTGAATCAAACCACAGAGGAATGGTTATTTCCTAGGACTATAACAACATACCACAACTGGGTGGCCAAAGCTAATAAAACTAATTCTCTCAGTGCTGGAGACCAGAAGTACAAAATGACAGGATTAGCAAGGCCTTGCACCTTCTGCAGGTCCCAGAGAAAGAACTGTTTCTCGCTTCCCTCTTAGCTTCCCATAAGAAAGCCTTTGGCATTTCTGGGTTTGTTTTCAAAATAATATACATCATGAATTATAGGAAAATAGAACCTCAATATACATTCTTAAGAGGGCACAATTCAACCCCTAAAGGAGCCTCAGACAAGACTAAAACTAAATTGAGAGGCTGGAGAGATTGCTCAGTGGTTAAAGACACTTGCTTGCAATTCCTGCCAGCCTGGGTTTGAATCCCCAATAAAGCCAGATGCACAAAGTGGTGCATACACCTGGAGTTTATTTGCAGTGGCAAGAGATGCTGGTATAGCCGGGCATGGTGGTACACGCCTTTAATCCCAGCACTTGGGAGGCAGAGGTAGAAGGATCACCATGAGTTGGAGGCCACCCTGAGACTACATAGTGAACTCCAGGTCAGCCTGGGCTAGAGTGAGACCCTACGTTGAAAAAAAAAAGAGAGAGAGAGAGAGAGATGCTGATTTGTCTATTTTCTCTCTCCCTCCTTTCTCTCCCTCCTCATCCAGTTCCAAATAATAAAATGTTTTTTAAAAGGAAAAAAAAGTGCCAGAAAACATGACATACTTTTGTGTTTAGTGTGAATATTAAGCTTATGAATATAAATTTAGAAATATAATGTTTCAACATAAAGTTAATTCTTATGAACTTATGTAATAATTTCTTAGTGATTACAAATTTAAAAAAAAATATTTCATGTTCTATAAAACTGTGGAAGGAAATTTCAGCAGACTTAAATTTGCAGAAGAAAAATAACACCAGCAATAGACTATAATTTGGTAATAATACCCTCTATTGATTTTTTTTTGCCTATCTGTTGCATTTTGTAGTTCCCCTTTCTTTCTGTCTCTTCTGAGCATTACTCTAACTTAACTTATTTTGGGACACATGGGTATCTTTACTTGTACTATAGTGTCCTATTAAGACAACTAATACATTTTCTTCCAAGGTAACATCCTTTAACACTAATCAAAAATTGGTGACTCAAAACCCATAGCCTCTAGACCAACTGCTTACCCAAAGATCTATACCCTTGTATTCAATTGTCCTCTGGAAATCCTACTCAGAAATCCCATAGACACTTCAAATTTAATATGCCCATATGTAAACTTTACTAAACCTTCTTTCCTTTCATTGTTACTAAATTATGTTTATTATTAACTACTGGACAGTAGAAGCTCCAAACACAGGATATAGTTGCTCTATTAATCCTTGTTCCCCCACCAACCTCTTTTTTTCCTAAGTTCTATTAAGTAGAATTTTCATTGGTTTTTTAGAATTATGTTGTCCATTTATCTGTACCCCTTGCCCTTGTGTCTTTAGAGGCTTTGGGTGTCATTGCCTTGGTGGTATCACCGTACAGTATTCTCACCTATTCTTACTATAGATCATGGAGTATATAATCCTCAGTGTTTCTTTTAATCTGTACATTTCATCATTTTTTATTTTGCTTAAATGCTTCGTATTTACAATAATATGGTTGAAATGCATAAAGAAACTAGCCAGGTAAGTCATTTAACGAAAACCACAGCAGAGCATCTTCAGTCCCCTAAATGTGTGGGTTTCATCTTAAAAGGGAAGTAATGATTCAATGCTAGCTTCAGTTCATAGTCCAGAATATGAGACCAGTTTAGACAGATGGTATGGTATTTCAAGAGAAACCAAATATTAATTTGAATTATCCCTACTTTTACATGTTTGCAGTGATCCAAAGGGTAAAATTTAAACTCTTTGATAGATAAAGATTTCTGTCATCTGAGATTTCTCCTCTTATTTCCCTTTTCACTGCCTTCCTTGCAATTTAGTTTTATTTAACTGATACCAAGCAATTTTTTGAGTGAACTTCCTTCTTCTAGCTTTCTGTAAAAAAAAAAAAAAAAAGTTATATTCTCTATATACTTAGATGGATCCCATTCTCTGTTCTCAGCCCCTTGAATATTTATCACCCCCTAATGTTTTCTATCTTTATATTTCTTACTGTAGAAGTTGCAGTGTGTGATTGACTGCAATTAAATGTTTGCATTTATATCTTCCCATATAAAAGTAAACTCTCTGGAGAGAGAAACTGGGTTTCACACTTCTTTGTATTTCCAGCATTTAGCATATTTCATGGTACATTATAGGTATACAACAGATGTTAGAACAAATGAACTATCAAAATGAACAATGCAAATAATATATTTTAGAAAATATAGTTTTTAAGAAAGAGTTCATAGTTATTTTTCTAATATTTTGTGTTAATAAGAATCCAGTTGAGAGATATAAAACACACCTATTATTTCAATAGGTATAAAGTTGTTAGCTGGACCCTGGAGAGAATAAATGGGAACTTATAAGACGTCACATTACAGCACTGTCAGGAGGCTGCCACTCTCCTTAAAAGCTTCAGGGTAAAAAAGAAGTGACCGGAATTGTAAAATGTCAGCATATTGGAGCAGTGGTCGGTTCCAAGGAATGAAACAGACTTCAGGTAAAAGCTTTGTAGATATGGGGTTGGAGCCATGGGGCTGAAAGAAAGTTGATATGAACCAGGAGGGGCCCTCTGAGCATAGCCCAGCCTGGAGCTGATGCATCCTTTATGAAACATGGTAAGAACTGGATCTGTGAGTTTTACAAAAAGTGGATTCCGAGTTAATTTTTTTTCTCCTGCAAAGAGCTGTTAGAACCAATCTGAAGAAGAAACAATGAGATAATGACCCAGAATGGATATAAAAAGGAAGAACTTGTGCCCTTTGCACCCTCCAGCTTTAGTATCTCCCTTTAGACCCCTTTTTGTCAGCCAAATATGGGTCCGGCTGGGAAAGGACACATATCATTTGGTACCTGACAGACCGAGATTGACTTTTTATTTCCTCATAGCGAATGCTCACAGTTTGCTAATGAAATATACAGAAATTACAAGATTCAGGAGGTTCAGACAGTTGTAAGTTATAAGCAGTAAACCGTTGTTGGGAAGAGGAGACACCCCTTTTGGAACTACCTACAAGATGGACAGGAAATTTCTTGGAATCAGCTTTCATCAGTTGTCACCCACACCGGAGTGGCCTTTCAGTTACTGCAGTTGCTTTTGGGTCACCCATGTCCCTGTTAGCAACCTATCAGTCTTGTTCCTGTTGGTAACAACTGGTAAATTCATTGATTCACCAAACTAAACTTGTATAGAATTGATTTTTCGGTTTGTGGGTTCAATGCCTTATCTGAGGTGAATGTTTGCTCCTGTCTCAACAGGAGAGGTCACATAATACCCGGCATGGAGTTTGGTAAAGGTGATATAAAAGATTAACATGAACTGAACAAATTACTTTAACAGATATATAAGTATATAGCAAAAGTAGAGATTGAATCTTAGTAGACAGATGACAACAAAGTTACATTATTGGTCGAAACTGTACTTCCATGGTGACTAAAGAAGTTAGGAATTATTTGTTTATTGGCTTCTTAAGTTAATTTCCTGTTTGTGTATGGTAATAAATCTTCAGATGATTTGTGGAAATTTTCTTAATATTTTTTGGAAATTTTTAAATTTTATATTATGGATATTTTATTTATATGTAGTTTATGATCATTTCAATTGTATATTTGTGTGGTATGCATATGTACAGTTTATGTACATGAGTGTAGATGCGTCTAAAAAGAACCTTGGGTGTCATTTCATATTACTCTTCCATATTGTTTCCTTGAGACAAAGCCTCCTCACTGAATCTGGAGCTACCATTTTATCAGTCACACTGGCAATTCTTCTGTCTGTGCTCCTGACCTATACTCCAGAACTAGGGTTTAAGGTGCATGTGGCCATTCCCAGATTTTAAAAAAAAAAATCATGACTTTATTTATTTATTTGAGAGAGAGAGAGATTCCCAGATTTTTATGTGAGTGCTGGGGATTGAACTCAGACTCTCTTGGGTCCTCATGCATGTGCAATAAGTGCCATTACCCTTTGAGCCATGTCTCCAGTTATGATAGCATTAACTTTTATGTATTTATAAAAGTCCCAGTGGTATCTTTAAGTTTATAGTGCTTACTTGGTTAAGTCTTTTTTATTCTACAAGGAAGATCATGGTTATATTGTTCATTATTTTAAGTTTACAAATGCATAATTTTATTTACTAACTTTCTTGGATTTTTATTTAAGTGTGTGTGTGCATGTGTGTGTGTGTGTGTTCATATGTGTGAATGTGAAAAAGGCATGGTGTGTGTGTCAAGGTCAGAGGACAACTTTCAGATATCAGTCCTTGCCTTTTACCTTGTTTGCAGCTGTGTATCTCTTATTTCATTATTCACCACCCTGCACTCATTAGGTAGCTGGCCTTTGAGGTTCAGGACCATTCATTCTCTGCCTCCTTCTCAACCTAGATGATCTAGGATTATACAGAAGCATTATAGCAACTGGTGGGCTTTGGAGTCTGATACCAGGGACTCAAGCTTTGAAGGCATCTTATCTCTAGCTTATAATTTTTAAATTTTATAAATTGTACATTAATTTTATAAAGTAATTTGTTTCCTTATTACTTTTCACACAAGTATATCAGAGTTTTTCATATTCACTACTGTTATTCTCTCTTATCACCTGTCTCATTCATCTTTGTAAATAATCCCCTTTCTACTTTTATATCATATATATAAATCTCGACTCCACATATGAGGGAAAGTTATCTCATTTTATAAACCTGCTTCATATTGATATTTATGAAAATAGTCTGATGTGAATGTACTTAATTTCTCACACATTTTAGTCAGTGGTCCTGACAATATTAAAATGTTTGTTTTTCCTTGCTGATTTTAAAATGTTATTTGTGTCCAGTGCTAAATTTGCACACTAATAGATCTAATTCTTTTCTTCTGAAGACATAATCTATATGTTCTAGAACAAGCATTATTATGTTTGAATAATCATATTTTATCAGCATGTGTTGACCATAGCAGGGAAAGAATAGACATTGTTTATTTTGTTTAAGCATTTTTTTTACAAACTTACTCTGCAACTTAAAAATTATGCCAGCTGGTCAAATTCAATGAAAGTTTCCCCTAAACTTTTAATTTAAATTGTAATGAATTTACTGACTGACTTACTTAATAAGCCTTTACATTAGTGAATTATTACACTTATAAGCATTATAAATTTTTCAATTAAATTCCCCTAATGTCTAAACAAATCTCATACCCAGTCACCCCTCAATAATGTTTCATCATTGCCTCTTCTTTGTATAGTTCCCGTGTTCTTTAAATATCTTAATTTACTATTTCTTCTCCTATCTATCATCTATCTATCTATCTATCTATCCATATATGCATATATATATTTATATATTTGTTCTATTATAATTTCCATAATCTCTCTCTCTCCTTCTCTCTCTTTATGAATCGATTTCAATAAGTGTCTGGAAAATTGAGTTCTTTCAAAAGAAGAACAAATGAAATTATGTAATGCAAAGTTAAGTTGGTAGATTATTTTTAATGTCAAGAACTTATTGAATCTACTTTGTAATTTAAAAATGTTTTCTATTAAAGTTGGGTTGTGATTTCTGCACATTACTCATGCATGAATACTTCTGAAAATTTATGTGTTTTAGAGACTAAGCCATTCCTTGATTGACTGCTGGCTGTAGCAATATAGTCTCCTAAGGTTTTTATAAAAAAAAAAAAAAACACAGAAAACTTTTCTAGTTTTCTATTCTCCAGTCTCAACAGGATAGTTATTTAAACTATTCCTCATAATGCTGTGGTTTCAAGAACTCTCTTGGCCTCAGAATGTGGATGAGTAAGGTTAGAAGCTCTAACAAATGGAAGGCACAAAGCCTCAAGGGATGGCTGGACATATTTGGAAAAAGCATAGTAAATTGGACTGCTTATCATAAAATCAATAAAGAAGATATGATGCTTATCATCCTCATGAGAATTAAGCCCACAAGGAAAATACACTTTTTGCAGTTCTGAACCCAAGAGCAAAGTAGCATATATCCAACTGAATCAAATAGAAAAAACATGAACTTATAATATGAACTCATAAATTTGTTTTTTTTTCCCCCAGAGGAATACTGGAATTATATTTTCAAAATATCCTTTCTTTAGAAAGGAATATACACCTGGGAAAGTTTGTTCAAAATGAGTATTCAAATATGTTTTTCTCTGCATATCTTATGTACATGCTTGCATATCTATAGTATATATGTGTTTATACTGTATGTAATAAAACATACTTACACTGTGCATTGTGTGTATGTGTGTGATTTGAAGATTAAGTCTAAATCTCAGCAAGTTCTTAAAGGACATAATAGTATGTAATCATGGAAATTTATTTGGCATTGAAGTTGCTTTATCACACATGATCCATATCTTCATGAAATGTAAAGTGTAACACAGATAGACACATGATCAACTTAGTCTATGTTGCAGTCAGGTTCGCATTGCTGGTAGAAATCACACAACCCAGAGCAGCTTGCCGGGGGAAAAAAAAAAAAAAAAGGTTTATTTTGGCTTACAGGCTCCAGTAGAAAGCCCCATGATGGCAAGGAAAACAATGGCATGAACAGAGGGTGGATATCACCCCTGGCCAGCATCAGGTGGACAATAGCAACAGGAGAGTGTGCCAAATACTGGCAAGGGGAAACTGGCTAGAACACCCATAAGCCTGCCCCCAACAATACACCACCTCCAGGAGGCTTCAATTTCCAATTGCCATCAGCTGGGGTATCTAGCATCCAGAAAATCTAACTTTGTGGGGGACACCTGAATCAAACCACCACAGTCTATCATAGATAACCTTCATGTAATTGGTAGCTATATACATATTCAATAGCAGGTCATATTCATTTCTTTGGAGGTGATCATCAAGATATAGATAGATAGATAGATAGATAGATAGATAGATAGATAGATAGATAGATAGATAGATAGATATTTCTGAAAACAAGATAAAGAGGAGAAAAGTTAAGACAAATGAATAATAAAAATATAGGGCAAGTCAGGTAGCTCAGTTGTACCAGATCTGGACTGTTTAAGGAAAGAAAAAGTAGGTAGTTGCCAATTGTGATAATTTTGAGTGCCCCTGATTACAAAATGGAGCTGGATATAATGAGCAAATGACAGTCATTGAACTTTCAACTTTCTATTTATATTTCATAAGGAATTATCTTTATCCAGGGTATAAGGCTATTGGAAGGGAGAAGAAAATGAGAGTAGCTACCTAAAAAAAAAATCATGAAATTTTCTAGGTCTGGATTTCTCATGTTGGAAAGTAGACATGCTGTTGCTCCATGAGAAGGCAAGCAATTTACCTCAAAGTTGCAGATTAGTCAAGCTATATCTTTTCTTAATATTTATTTTGGAGGAATTTTAAACTGTCATAAGCAGTGATGAAGAAAATCTTAAACACAGAGAACTGAGGGTCTCCACAGAAATTAATCCTGTTTCCTGACTTACCTTTGGGCAGGGACAGCAGCAGCAGGTGTGCAATCCTGCGTGAAAACCATCAGCTGCGCGTTGCATATTAGCCCTTTAGACATAGGATAAAACATCTTGTCTGAGGGGTCTCAGGTCATTACACAATCTAGTTCATTTCAAAAACTGAAATCATATAGATGGTGCTCTGGTCACAGTAGACTGGAACTGTAAATCAAATATGAAAATGGAGAAAACATTTAAAACATTTGGAATCTAACCAGCACACATTTAATGAATCATCAGGCTATGCCAGGCATGGAGACACATGCCTGTAATCCTAGTGCTTAGGAGACCAAAGATGGACAGATATGAGCTTAAAAGAATTCTGAAATCATGATCAGCATTCACTAAATAGTGAAAAATTTGTTTCCAAAAAAAAAAAAAAAAGGAAGCTGGTGATATAGATCAGGGTTGTTTTGCCTTATATGTGTAAGTTCCTGAGTTCAATCCCTAGTAATGGACAAAAGACTAAATATGTAAGATGCTTAAAAAATAGGATGAAAATGCATTGAACTTAATGAAAGGTACAAAATAACATATCAGAATTTGAGAGATCTTGTTAAGGCAATTATAGCAGGGCGTTTATTACCATTTAATGCACATTAGAAAAGAAATGTCTCAAATCAGTAGTACAAACTCCTTTCTCAATAATCTAGAAAGATAAAAGGAATTAAATTTAAAATAAGAAATAGGAATATAATTGTACCAGGCAATAAAGAAATTAAAAATAGAAAGTAATACATAATAGTAGTGAAAAGGCTGATTCTTTGAAAAATCAATAAATTAACAAATCTCTTTCAGAGGGGAAAGATAGAAGTGACAATTTGCTGTTAGGAAACAGCATGAAGTAAAAGCCATTACTGTAGTTCTAATTATAGTAAAAAGATAAAACATAAATGCTAAAAGACATTGCACAACTTTGATAACCTATGTGGATTGGAGTGATTCCTTAAAGGTGAAATTAGTGCAATTTATTCAGTACAGAATAGAACATTAGAACAGTCCTATATCTAATAAGGAAATTTAATTTATAATTTAAAATTTCATAAACTATAACTATATATAGACATAGCTCAGAATTTGAGTCCACTTCTTGCATAAGCATGAAGACCTGAGAGGACCTGAAACGGCTCCAGATTGAGTCTCCAGATCCCACATAAACAGCAGGAGATGGCCATGTGTGCCTGTAAACCCAAATCCCACAAGAGGAACAGAGACCAGGGACAGAAACCAAGGTTCTTTTCTAGCACCTCCCCTCCCAAGACAAGCAAGTGTGCATAGGATGTCACAAGGGAACATAGACATGAATATGTTATAACACACACACACACACACACACACACACACACACACAGTCACATTGCACACAAGCAAGCAAAAGAGTAATAGTAAAAAATATATAAATAATTCACAAACTGGAATGCTCCAGACACAGTAATCTATCTCAATATAAAATTCTAGTATTCAATAAAGAATTAATCAAACCTATTTTGGAGCTAGGGTACAGGGAAAGCCTTCACCCTGAAATCCCCTTATGTTGTCCCTGTCCCAGAATTTGGGTCCTCTGATTCCAGGCAGAAGCACATGGTAGTCAAGATGTCATTTTCAAAAGGCTTGAAGTTGTCTCAGCCTTATCAAGTCCTACAGAAAGATTAACTATCTAATGTAGACTATGTTTATTGACCATCACCACTATTCCTACTAATGGCTCATGTCATTGAGCAAACCCTCAAAAAGGCCTGAGAATAAGCAAACATGGAGAAGTGTTAGACTATAATAGACTTGAGGCTTTATTTTGAAAAAAACTGTTCTTGTTAAATCCAGAAAGGATTGTAGATAACATGTTATCAATAAACCTCATGGTCTCTCTGTTGTGTGGATCCTAGTTTATAATATCTATGGGAATGAATATAAAGTGTGGGAAATGGGAGTAAAACCTAGAAAGCTAGAATGGTACTGAGTGAGTGTAGAGGAGTAGGAAGAGTGGTGAGGGAAGGACAAAAGTCCACATGGCCATGTAAACAGAAGGGAGGCTGCTAAGGAGGTGCTGCAGTGACCTTTGTATCGCAGGGACAAAACATCCAACATAAAGCACCTTGATTGGTGCAAAGGGTTGATTTCAGCTTAAAGATGTGAGGGAAAGTTTCACCATAGTGGGGAAACCATGTCAGTTCTAAACAGGAGACCAGGGACACATGTCCACATTGAAGGAATGCCATAGTCCAAGTGAGACAGCTCCACTACCTTCTCAATTCACCACTATCTAGAGACCACACATTAAAATCACATGAACCTATGGGGACAATCCGTTCAAACTATTACAGGATGAGAGAGGGAGTGACCAGTGGTAGGGGGTGGTGAGGATCAACTAAAACAAATTGTTTTAAAAATGTCAGAATGAATGCTACTTTAATCTTTGTATGTTAAATACAAGAATTTAGTTTTGTACTCAGTGAATACAGCCTAGTTGGTACCATTGTTAGGCTCCTCCCTGTCCTCCTCCCTCCATCTGGGCCCTCCTAGTTGGGGTATATGTGTCATGCATTGTGGGGTTAGCCATCAGTTATGGGTAGGAGGAAATATCTCTGTGTATCATGTCCCAACATGTGGCTCTGACATTCTTTCCGCCCCCTCTTCTGCAAATTTCTCTGAGCCATGTGGTGTTCATTTCAGGTCTGCTTCAGTGATGAGGTCTTGGGAGCCTCTGTGTCTCTGGATATCTGATTTGGTAGGAGTTGATTGTTCTCTGTGTCGATCTCCTTCACCCTTGTGCTGGTACCAGGATCACCAAGAAAAGAGCACATTTGCTTGCTTCCCTAATCACTCTTGGCTTCAGCTGGGGCCCTTTTGAGGTACGATAGGGTGGTTCTTTCCTTAGCATCTGCATCGATCTGAAAATGAGAAGCAGATTCTCTGATGAAGAGTAAAGTTAGCACCAGAAAAATGGGATAACAATTATGTTTTTAGAGAGTCTAATAGGTGTAGGCCCTTTTGTAGCCCACTATTGGTGGTACCTTGATAATGGAGAGTGGGCTCATTTTTGGATTTGGTTCTGACTTGTTTCCCAGCTCCAGCTGTGGGTTCCTAATAATACAATGGAGTGGACTTAAACTTGCATAGGGACCCCGAACTGCTTGTCACTTCCAATCTGTAAAAAGCAAATCTGACAGACATAAAAATGACATTTGGCTCTCAGGTATGCCCCCTTATGGGATGTGTGCACTGAAGCAGGCATCTGAGTCTGGCAGTGTGAAAATCCTCACGCTAAATGCAGTGCCTGTATTTTCCACCTGTGTGTTTGTATTACTCCTATGATCTCTGCAGTTTGCTCTCTACATTATCTAAAAGAAATACTGGGAATAGTCTATCAGTCAGCTCTACACTAGACAAAGGTTTTATAGCCTCTTATCTCATTTTAGCTCATTGAACATGAATGTGTTCTAGAGATATTGCCTAAATTGTATATATTGCCTAATAATATTTTTAAAGAAACTTTAGTGATCACCTATAGCAGCTAGATGCACAGCTTTAGAACAAAGTTCTAAACAAAGCTGGTTCTTTTAATCCTTTTAGAAAATAAGAAAGCCACTTGAAAAATATGGAGTACCTTTTATATGCAAGAAATACAGATATGGTTCTAGGGAAATGTCTCAGTGCATAAGAGCACATGGGGTGCAAGTATTAGATCCCAAGTTATCTCCAACACCACAACTCATGCTGAGGGTGTCAGAAACAAGATCACCAATCCACACATCTAGCCAAACAACAATAACAACAAAATGTTGATGTGGATAAACTACATGTTGTAAAAAAAAAAAATGCAAACCTTGTATGTGACTCAGGAGTAATACCTAGAAAATGTCAAAGCTCAGCAGCCAAATGTCAAATAATAAGGTCAGAAAATAAGTAAAAGAGTGAAAAAGTAGTTTCCAAAACATACACAAATGAACATATTGCAAAATGTTCAATATCAGCAGCTATAAACTTCAATTGAACTTTGATTTGGTATTATCATAAAAATAATGACAAGTCCAAAGATTTGAAAGTAAATGGAAAGATTAGATTGGTTATATATTGCTGGTGAGACTATAAAGTAGAAAATGGTGCTTCTCTTTAAAAACTAAACATGAAACTCGCTATATGATCCAGAGCATTATTTCCTATATTATATTAAAGATGCATGAAAATTGCACACTCATATTCACAGTACTTTTGCTAAAAATAGTAACTCCAAACTAGAGATGATCTATAAATCCTTCAGTGGGAAAATGATTAAAGAAACTATGGTCTATCCAGACATGGAATTGAATCATTAAATCATATCTCCACTGACAAACAACTTGGATAAGAATAATGTTGAGGGAAAAATTAACTCCAAAATGATTTTTATGCACAGATCATTTTAAATGAAAACAATCTAGAAAATTTGAGAGCGATGGTTTCCAAGAAGTAAGAATGAGGTGATGAATTTGGCATGGAAGCGAATATGTCTTTAAAGAAAAAAATATTGTCAGTGATTTTTGAGGTGAATGAAATGATCTGTACACTAACCATATCAAATTAATATCCTAGGTCTGATTAAGCATTACAATTTTACAATAGATTATCATTTTCAAGTGGTTAAAGTACATGACATCCTGTTATTTCTTACAGACTATAGTTGCTTAGCTGGAAAATGTTTCCCATAACATCATGTGTTCGTGATTAAGCCTCATACTTA
Organism: Dipus sagitta; assembly: GCA_036346955.1. Classification (NCBI taxonomy): domain Eukaryota; kingdom Metazoa; phylum Chordata; class Mammalia; order Rodentia; family Dipodidae; genus Dipus; species Dipus sagitta. The sequence continues at coordinate 37,824,822 of CM070778.1, read as the reverse complement.
ATCTCCAACTGGTGAAGCCTTTGGAAGACGGAGCCTTGGTGGAGGTGGTATGTCACTAGGGCCACCACCTTGAGGTTTATTAGTCCAACCCATCTGGGTTACTGTTTCTTCCCTACTGAAGTAACAGTTGTGATGCCTGGCTGTCTACACATTCCATGCTTTCCAGCCATGATGAAATTTCCCCTTGAAATTATAAGCCAGAAATAAACCTGTTCCTTCCATAAGCTGTTTTTGGTCAAGGGTTTTGTCCCAGCAACAAGAAAATAACTGCTACACAAGCAAACTAATTTCAAAAGAAAAAGGTACCTAGTAATAATGATGAGGGAAATTCCCTAAGTTAAATTCTAGTACGATATTAAGGTTTAGCACACATTGCATGGTCCCTACCGATGTGGATTATTTTCTCAACATGAAGTAAAGGTTTCAGTTACTATTAGATTTTAATCTTGAGGATAGGTTTGCCTAGAGTGAAATTGTCAACAATAAAAACAATTGCCTTCCCCTTTCTCTTAAACGTGTTTCTGATCTGATATTTGAAAGTATTAATTTTTAAAAATTCTGATCTAGCCCCACTGTGTGTGTACTGCTGATAAATTTAGAGTTGAAAATCTTCCATGTACCTCTGAAGCTGTTCTGAAGTATTTACAGAAAACGCATTACCAGTAAAGACAGCATATAGAAGATTAAACTAATAAAACATTAATGTTAAAATTAGGAGAAAAATGAAAACATGGATTTTAAAAATAATCATTCAAGCCCTATGCCTAAAATCCTAGCAAAAAGAGGCAGATTTAGGATGATTGTTGCAAGTTCATGGCCTACCTTGTCTAAAAAATGATATTCTGTCTCAAACCCCAAATATTACTAGTAGTAATAACATAACAATAATAATTGTGATGATAATAATAGCGATACTTCAGGCTTACAATTCAGTGAAGTCACTTGCATGCTGTCATGGTATACTATCTGTTGTTTAGAAAAAAAAACTGCTACACATTAACTTGATTAAGGACAAAAGAGTAAGATGATAGGCAAATAGACAGACAGATAGATGGGTAGATAGATGATAGGTCATATATCAGATATATGAATTTATATTAAGATATGGATATGTATACAAAAAGATATAAAATTTTATACATAAAATACATAATGAAATGTAGTGAATTCTGAGCTACCCTTTATAGTTAACCTTTTCTTATTCATTTGAAAAAGGAGCTCATGTAGCCTAGGCTGGCATTAAACTCACTGTGACTCCAAGGATGATCTTGAGCTCCTAATCCTCCTTTCTTCACCTCCTAACTGCTGGGATTATAGGTGTGCATCGCCACACCCAGTTTTAAGAAAGAATAATGCTCCCACAAGTGGTTTGAGATGTGACTTTTAAGAGTGGTAGAGAGGACATTGTTGGATCCAAGTTATTTAGCTTATTTAAACATTAACTATTTATTAAAAGAAACTGGAATAACATTGATATTAATAATAACGGCACGTTTAATTTCATTATGTTAATGATGGGATAAAATAGTAATCATACCATTTAGTACAGTGCATGAAATGTGATAAGCTGTTAGTAAGCATCAGCTATTATTATTAATATAAATGTCATTCCATACAATCTCAAATTTCTAAAAAAATATTTCTTTTATTTTATTTTATGTTTTTAGCAGTAGGAATCAAACCTAGAGCTTTATGTATTTGAGGCCAATACTGCACCACAGAGTGCCATTCTCAGCACTCATTCTTTGCTGACAAGGTCTCATTATATTGTTTAGTCTGGCCTCAAGCTGGCAATCCTCCTGCTTCTGCTTCCCAGGTGCCAAGGTTACAAGTATGTGTCTCTGTGCTTGACTTTATAATTGATTTCATTTCTTCTTAAACATAAAGTGCAGATTAGAAAACAAGCAAGGGGCATAGTAGAAATAAAAACTTATCAAACCTTGTTTACTAATGTGCAAACAGGTGGCAGCACAAAGGAACAAGATTAAGATTCTAGAATAACAATAGAACCAAGGATAGCTTACCTATTTACTGAGTAGTCACAAAATAAGCAGGTGCTAGGCACCTAAAAAAAAAAAAGATGCCAAGCACTAAAAAACTGTGGTTGAGAATGTTCTACAACATACCCAGAAGAAGATAACTTTCATCATAATTAACTGAAACACATTTTAATAGATAATTAGTTACCACTAAGCATCTTAATCATTATTATGGATATACAGAAAGTTTATTAAACAAATATTTAGTAAGTACCTTCCTAGTTCACATACTACTCCTGCTTTCTTAGAACCACTATTTATTCTAGTGAAAGGGAACTATCATTTCTGGAGGTAATCATCAGTACTAGATGGTGGCAGATTGGATGTAGAGGTTGAGGAACTAGAATAATCAAAACTGTGAATGATTTAAGTCTATCTTAGAACTATTAAAGTACCTCGAATTGCATCCATTTACATTTCTGTCTTCCTTTACTTGTTTCTAAGTTCCCTGGAGAAGGAAGACTTTCATATTTGTGTTCATTACCCCAACTTGGCAATAGTAATGCAATGTACCCAAGTTGCAATGTGCTCAGGATACAGATAATAGAGAAAAGAAAAAAAGAATCCAAACAAGGGCAATGGAGAGGGTGAGAAGAAGTCTAACCTTAAGTTTCCTGTGTTTCTTTATTTTCTTCCTTTCTTCCTTTCTTCCTTTCTTTATTTTTTCTGTTTTTTCTTTCTTTTCCCTTGGTGCTGGCCTGTAACTCCCAGTACCAGGATGCAAATAACATCTACAGTGAGATGTTGATCAGAGAAACCTTCAAGGTTTCCCAAAACAAGACACACTTCTGTCAGAGCACTGATTACCAGAGGTTAGTGGTAAGACCTTACTGCTGAATACACCTTATACTGTAGGTATGGAACATGGAGAGACATGACTGGAATCTGGAAGAGAGGCAGTCCTCAGACAGCCCATCTAGTGACAGAAGGCGCTACATGAGCTATTGGGGAAAATGGCCAACATCTGTCTGAGCAACTCCAGGTCTAAGCAGCAGCAAACAACCTGATGTGATACTCACCCAAGTGCAATAGTGGCACATAGCCATGGTGGGTAACCAACTGCTTCTGGATTGGCTAACAGATCCATTCTGTGGAAAGGAACCTATAGCTGGAATTGGGAAACAAGTCAGAATGAAGTACAAATAATGATTTTGCTCTCCAAAATCAAGCTCCCACCAATCTTGGGCTATAAGAGGGCCAATACCTATTAAATTCTCTCTAAACTAACAATGGATATCCCATTTAACTGGTGCTGACTTCACTATCCATTGGAGAATCTGCTCCTCTTTTTCAGATGGATGCAGGACCTAAGGAGAGAATCAGCCCATGATACTTCACCAGGGCCTCAGCTGTAGCCATAGAGGAATTGGGGAAATGAGCAAGAGTGCTGCTGTCTTGGTGAACCTGATATCAGCACAAGGGTGTATGAGATAGACACTGAGGATATTCAGAACCTACCAAACCGGATAGCCAGAGGCCCCTAAGGGCCCACCACTAAAGTAGACTTAAAACTGACTCAATGTGTCTCAGGGAATTTCGTGGGTGGGGGATTATTAGAGCCAGAAGTTGGGATATTATGCACAGAGAGCTTGCCTCTTCCCCATAACTGACTGCTGCCCCCACAATGCACAACCTGCAATGGCCATGGGGTTAACATGTATCCCCAAAGAGGAGGGTCACTTTGAAGGGGGGCATGGATGAGGGAAGGGATGTTACCAACATGTGCTGTTTACATACTGAGTATGTCAATAAATAAAAAAAAAAAGTAGAGCTTATAATGTCTGATCCTAGATCAGTATTCATTCAGTCTTCACCACATACATTAACTAACCCAATGAGCAGAACTCAGCACAATTGGAGGCTCTTCTCAATGAATATGAAGCCAGACAGAATGCTCATTAGGATAAAAGGTATAATCATTAAAATTGCATTATTTAGAGAACAAAGGGTTATGGGGTATGACTATAATTCCCGTTCCTGCTGTGCTGTCTACAAACCAGTCTGTCTGAATGTCTGCCAGTGGCAGTCCCATACATTTAACAATGAAGATAAGCACAATTCCCTGAGAAACACCTGCAAGGAAACAGAAAAACAAAAGTCATTATTCAAAACTTGTAAGTCGTATCATCAACATTATCACATCATACAATTTGTTAAAAATGACACTTTTTTTTTGTCCAGTCAAATTTAGTTGACTGTCAACAGGGTAATAGCTATAGCTTTTTTGCCAATTAACATATATTTCTTCTGTTGGAATTCATGCTATTTTTCTTAATTAATCCTGACCTTTCATCTTTCATTTTATAAGCTTCTTAAGAAGCTAAAAATAAATAATTCAGTCCACATATTTTCAAAAAGGAGACAAGCTGTTTTACTCTATCCTCAGAGAATAAATTAGATAGCTACTCAGATTAAGCTCAAGAAAATCTGGGTAAACAAATTGTAAAATGATACAGATTTTGCTTAAAACACATAGAGGTGGTGATGCTGGAAGAGTACACAAAGACTTTACAGTTTCTGGTAAAAAAATAATAATAAACAACATTGTGAGCGGTGTTTTCCTCTTTTCTGTACTAAGGGGGGGGCATCCTGCTTTTAGGATGTGTAACACCAAAGCTCACATTCAGCGTTTGAAATTTAAATTATGTCGTTGAATCCTTTCATATTTCCCTAATATTACTATCTTTCATAATGTGCTCATACAAGGCACATGTTAATAAATCCTTTGAAATATTATTTTTACCATAGTTCTAAAATGTCTACCCTCTTCCTCATTATCAGAACATGGTACTCTACCAGTCAGTCCTCTCCGATTCTGAGAGTAGTGCTGAAAATGCAAGCCTTTTCATATCACTCTAGTCCTTTTAAATCCTCAGAGCATCATATTGCCACTGAACGTTTTCTTCACATCTTGTTTTTTTCAGTCTAATCCTAGTCTGTCTACCTCTATACAGTCAATGTTCAGGTAAATAAGTAAATTCCTGATGTTTACCTATAATATGACTTTTCCTGAGCTACTATTTTCTAGCTAGAATTACCCCCTACCATGTAACAATCCCCCTCCATTCCCTCTTCACTTACATATCTCTGAGCACTGAAATTCCATCCTGCCTTTCAAATGAAGGTCTTTAAGAAACATTCTATAATGCCTTCAATCAGAAATGTACCCATCTTACTTGTGTAAGCATTGTTCGTGTCATTCAACTTATATTGACTTATAAATATTTAATCATAAGCAATCTGTATAGTATTTACATAATAACTGAAAAGTTCTTCCAAAGGGTGGATTGTTTCTCTCCAACACTTAGCAAATGATCTGATACATTAGATGCATTACTGAAAAGTATATTCAACAATTAAAGGATGCTGTACCCACCTATGTAAGTGGAAATATTCTAGAAAGGAAATATGAACTGTAGATATCTAAGTGCTCTTTGAATCGTAGTTTAATAAGTATTATAGTAAAGTAGTAAGTTTTATTTTAGTTAGGCTACAAAATGGGCTTCATTATGACATTTTAATCATCGTTCTGTTTCTTATTCAGCCCTCATCACATCCTTCTCTTCTGTTTGTGTGTTGGGGGAGGGTGGGTGTGGTGCACCTATGTCTGCATATTCCTGTGTCCATGCTCTCAACTGTGCATAGGTGTGTATGTGGAGATTTGATGACAATTTCAGGTGTCTTTTCCACTTTGTTTTTATTTTAATATTCATATTTTGTTTTATTTATTTTTGAAGACAGTCTTTCTCTGAACCTGGTATTCATTGATCTTGCTAAAATACCTTGTCAGCAAGCCCCAAGCCCCTGTCTGTACCTCCTTGGCACTGGGAATATAGGAAAGCACTACCACACCCAGCATGTTCCTGTGGGTATTGGAAATCCAAACTCAGGTTCTCCTTCATACATGACAAGCATTTTATAGACTCAGATATGTCCCAAGACTCCTTTTTTATCTTTTGATATATGAAAGTAAATAAGGTGACAGTGATTTTGCTTGTATAATTTTTAGTGAAAAATATTAAGTATTATTGAGAAAGATGTATAGGAATGATTACCTCCATTTTGGTAACTAGAAATTATATGTGACTTGCCTAAGGAGGTGTGTGTCAGAAATTGAGTAAGCTTTAGAATCTTCACTTTTCAGTGCTCATTTAATTTATGAAAATCATCAGCTAACTAGCTTCTTAATGATAAAATTTTATTTGCTAAATCTGTGAAAGAGAAAGCTTATTTCTGGATAAATGGGAAAATAGAACAGTTGCCCACTTATTAATTTTTTGTCCTTATTGCCTTTCTTCAGTAAATTTATAGCAAGAAGGGAACAAGAGGTGGAAAGAAGGCAGAGAGAGTGGTGTTCAGACCAAAGGAAATGTAGTATGAAAGGCAGAAAGGAAGCCATGGTTGGAGAAAAGTACAAAGGGGAAAGAGGAAGAAAAAAGAGGGGGAAACAAAACGATTATTTTCTTGAAATACAACTTAATAAATCTTATTCTTTGTGTGCTATTTAAAGTTAAATAAATTTAAGATGAAAAGATTCTAAAGCTTTCCAAATAACTATGCACCTTATTTGGTCAAAGTCATCTATCATTTAATAGTCTGTGATCAGCGCATTTTTATTTTTATTCCCACAACAATTAAATTACAAACTTTTTCCTCCCTTAATTATTAACACTTCAATGTGATTAAGTTTTATTCAGCAAATTGTCTATTTTTCTTCATAATATAATTTGAAAATGGATTTTTATGTTTTCTAAATGACATTCAGTGCAACTTAAAATGTTAGAGTTTTTTCTTTCTTTTTAATACATTTTATTTGTTTATTTGCAAGGAGAGAGAAAATGAAAAAGAAAGAGAATGGGTATGGGTCTTTTGCATCTTCAAAGGAATGCCAGATGCATGGGCCATTTTGTGCATCTGGCTTTATGTGGGTAATGGGAAATTGAGACAGGGCAGTCAGACTTTGCAACTAAGTGCCTTTAGCTGTTGAGCCATTTCACCAGGCCCAGGGTTAGTTTTTAGTTGTCAATATTTTTTTGTAATGTTGTATGATTAAAATAAATTAAAAATATTATCCTCTTATATTCCTTCTTCCCTGACCCCAATCAACTGAGTGCTTTCCTCAGTGGGGTTATGGGGTTATTGCTATTTATAATGGGGTTAAAAATACATCAGTCAGGCCTTGAAAGATAGCTTAGCAGTTACAGTGCTTGCCTGTGAAGCCTAAGGACCAAGGTTCAGTTTCCCAGTACCCATGTAAGCCGTATGTATAAGGTGGCACATGCATCTGGAGTTCATTTGCAAAGGCTGAAAGCCCTGATGTACCTGTTCTCTATCTCTCTTCCTCTTTCTCCCTCTGTTTCCCTCTCTATCCCCCTGACCCTTCATTCCTATCTCTCTCAAATAAGTATATAAATAAGTAAATTTTTAAAACTTTATCATTCTGCCTTCTCTTCTGCAATGGTCCCTGAGCCTTTATGGATGTGTTACGAGTCTACTTTAGTGTTGAGCTCTCTACAACATCTGGATTTCTGCTTTGATGAGCTATGAGCGTCCTCAGTGTCTATTGCCTTCTTCCTGGAGCAGGTTGTCAGGGTATGACTGACAATAGCACTCTTGTTTAGATCACCACTCACTTCTTCTGTGATTTTATATATATATATATATATATATATATATATATATATATATATATTAAATATATTTTAAAAACTATGTGTATATATATATATATATATATATATATATATATATATATATATATATATAATCAGTTTTGTACTCAGTGTATACCATGGTTAGTCTCCTCCCTGTCCGCTCCCCTCCTCAGGAACCCTCCTTATTGGGGAATATGGGTCATGCATTGTGGGGTTAGCCAGCAGTTTTAGGAAAGAGGCAATGTCTCTGTGTATCATGTCCCAACATGTGGCTCTGACATTCTTTCTGTCCCCTCTTCTGCAAAATTTCCCTGAGCCATATTGGGTTCATTTTATGTCTGCTTCAGTGATGAGGTCTTGGGAGCCTCTTTGTCTCTGGATATCTGGCTTGGTAGGAGTTGAGTGTTCTCTGTATCTATCTCCTTCACCCTTGAGCTGGTACCTGGTTCACCAAGGAAACAGCACTCTTACTCATTTCTCAAGTTATTCTTAGTTTCAGCTGGGGCCCTTTTGAGGTGTGATGGGCTGGTTCTCTTTTTAGAATCTCTGTCCATCTGAAAAAGACAAACAAATTCTCCAATGGAGAGTGAAGTTAGTGCCAGATAAATGGGATAACCTTTGTATTTAGAGAGAATTTAATAGGTGTAGGCCCTCTTGTAGCCTGCGATTGGTGGGAGCTTGGTAATGGAGAGCAGGCTTATTTTGGATATGGCTCTGACTTCATTCCCAGATCCAGCTTTGGGATTCCTTTCCACTGAGCAGATCAGTTAGCCAATCCAAGAGCAGTTGGTTTCCCACCATGGCCGTGCACCACTAATGCACCTGTGTGAGCATCAAGTCAGGTTATTTGCTGCTGAGTAGTTTAGACCACAGGTTGCTTGGACAGATAGTGGTCATTTTCCCCCAGTTGCTCATGTAGCACCTTCTGGCACTAGATGAGCTAACTGTCTGGGCACTGACTCTTCCAGCTTCCAGCCATGCCACTCCATGTTTTGTACCAACAGCATATGGTGTCTTCAGCAGTAGGGTCTTACAACTAACCTTTCGTGGGTCATGAAGTACTCTGACAAAAATCTGTCTTCTTTTGGGAAACCTTGTAGGTCTCTCTGATCAAGAGCTCATTGTGGATGATTACCACATGCTGATACTGGAATTACAGGTCAGCTCCCAATAAGAGAAGGAAGAAAAAAGATCAGTAATACAAAAGAGATAGAGAATAGAGAGAAGAGTGAGAGACAGTGAGAGAGAAACAGAAACAGGAGAAGATTAATGTCAGTCTTCATTGTACACTCTGTAGGCCGTCGTGATCCAGGTGTTCCCTCTAAGGGCCTGTTGAAGATTCAAGCACTTAGTCTGTCTTTTAGGAGGTAGGATTTTATGGTACCATTGCCATTTGGGTCCCATTTTGTTTCCCCCACCCCGACTCTTACGCTCCCATCCCTCCCCACCCACCCTATTGTCCAGTCCTTGAGATGCTTGTTAGGTATGTTGGCATCTCGGGTAAATTCAGGTTAGTAGATGTAGATGAGTGAGACTATGCAGTGATTATCTTTGTGTGATTGGGTGAGTTCACTGAGAACAATCTGGTCCAGGTTCAGCCATTTTTCTTCAAATTTCACTGTGTTACTTTTCCTTACTGCTGTGTAGAATTCCATCCTGTAGATATACCACATCTTAGTTATCCATTCATCTAGTGATGGACATCTGGGTTGATTCCAACTCTTAGGTATCATGAATTGAGCTGCTATAAACATGGTTGAGCAAATCTCTCTGGACTGAGGCTTGAAGGTTTTATGGAACATGCTCACTAAGGGAATAACTGGGTCTGTTGGTAACTCTATAGTCACCTTTTTTAGGGTTCTCCATATTGCTTCCCAAAGTGGTTGTACCATCTTACATTCCCACCAAAAATGGATGAGGGTTCCTATTTCTCCACATCCTTGCCAGCATTTATTTTCATTTGATTTTTTTCCAAATTTTTATTAACAACTTCCATGATTATAAAAATTACCCCATGGTATTACCCACCCTCCCCCCACTTTCCCCTTTGAAACTCCATTCTCCATCATATTCCCTCCCCATCTCAATCAGTCTCTCTTTTAACTTTGATGTCATGATCTTTTCCTCCTCTTATGATGGTCTTGTGTAGGTAGTGTCAGGCATTATGAGGCCATGGATATCCAGGCCATTTTGTGTCTGGAGGGAACATGCTGTAGGGAGTCCTACCCTTCCTTTGGCTCTTACATTCTTTCTGCCACCTCTTCTGTGTTAGACCTTGAACCTTGGAAGGTGTGATAGAGATATTGCAGTACTGAGCACTGCGGTTACTTCTGTCCAGGACCATGATACCTTCTGAGTTGTCCCAAGGTCACTGCCATCTGAAAAGAGAAGATTCTCTACCAAAAGTGAGAGTAGCATTAATACAAGGGTATGAATATTAACAGATGTGCTTACTGGGCAGTTTGATAAGCATAGTATATACATTTAGCCAGACAACAGCAGACATTATACCTCTAGGGCTCATGACTATCCCTGTTTTAAATTTTCAGTATCAGGGATGTATTCCCTCCCATGGAGCAGGCCTCCAGTGCAATTAGAGGGCAGTTGGTTTCCACCATGATAGACATGCCACTATTGCACCCATTGGCTCACTTGGCCTAGCTGGCCAAATATGAGGCTTACAGTGTGCATTGTTTAGTATCTTCACTGGTGATTTCTCTTTCTCCCATTGAACTGCATGCAGAATGGCTTCTTCCAGTTTTCTGTCAGCATCATTTGATTTTTTAATGTTTGCTATCCGTACTGGGGTAAGGTAGAATCTCATAATTGTTTGAATTTGCATTTCTCTGATTACTAGGGATGATGCACATTTTCTTAAGTGTGTGTTTGCCATTTGTATTTCTTCCTCTGAGAATTGCCTGTCCAGTTCCTTGCACTATTTTGTGAGTGGGTTGCTTGACTTTTTATTGTTTAGGTTTTTGAGTTCTTTGTAGATTCTAGAAATTAGGCCTCTGTCAGTTGGATATTCAGCAAATATTTTCTCCCATTCTGTGAGTAATTTATTGGATCTGCTTATTGTATGCTTGTCTGTGAAGAAACTTTTCAGCTTCATGTGATTCCATTGGTTGAGTGACTGTTTAAGAACCTGTGCTACTGTTTTTGTTGTTGTTGTTTTGTTTTTCCAGGAAGTCTTTTCCCGTTCCTAGGAATGCCTCCTATATTTTCTTCCAGTAGTAACTGAGTTTCCAGTCTTAAATTGAGGTCTCTTGTCCATCTGGACTTCATTGTTGTGCATGGTGAAATGTGTGGATCAAGTTTCAATTTCCTGCATATGGTTATCTAGTTTTTCCAGCACCATTTGTTGAAGATCCTGTTTTTTTTCTAGGCTATATTTTTAGGGCCTTTGTCAAATATCAAGTAGCTGAAGTTACTGGTCCATTGGTCTACACTCCTATTTTTATGCCAGTAACATGCTGTTTTTATTACTATGGCTTTGTAATATAGCTTTAGATCAGGTATGGTGATGCCTCCAAAGGTTTTTCTTTTGCTGAGGATATGCTTGGATATCCGAGGTCTTCTGCCTTTCCTTGTGAATTTTGAGATCATTTTTTTTTTCTATCTCTGTGAAGAACAATGTTGGGATTTTGATTGGTAATGCATCAAATCTGTATATTGCCTTTGGTAGGATTGTCATTTTCACAATGTTAATTCTGCCTACCCAGGAGCATGGGAGGTCTTTCCATTTTCGCAAGTCCTCCTCAATTTATTTTTTGAGTGTTTTTATTTATTTCATTGTATAGATCTTTCATGTCATTGGTTAATGTTATTCCAAGGTATTTTTGTTGTTGTTGTTGCTATTGAAAATGGAACAATGTTACGTATTTATTCCTCAGTATCTTTCTCATTAGCATATAGAAAGTCTACTGATATTTGTGCATTGATTTTGTATCCTGTTACTTTGCTGAAGAAGTTAATCACCTTTAAGGGTTTTGAGATGCTGGCTCTCAGGTATGTTTTGTGTAGAATCATTTCATCTGTGAATAGAATAACTTAACGTTTTCCTTTCCAATTCGCATTCCTTTTATTTCCTTTTCCTGTCTTATTGCTTGAGCTAGGACTTCCAATATTATATTGAGGAGCAGAGGTGAGAGTAGGTAAACCTGTCTTGTTCCTGATCTCTATGGGAATTTCTTCATTCTCTCTCTGTTAAGTATTATTTAGGTTTCAGGAGCTTTATATATAGTCTTTATTATTTTGAGATGTAAACTGACCATACCAATACTCTCCAATTTGTATATCATGAAGTGATGTATTTTGTCAAAGGTCTTTTCTGTGTCTATCAAAATGATCATGTGGTTTTTGTGTTTAAGCTTATTTTTGTGGTGCAGTACATTGACAGATTTCTGTATGCTGAACCACCTCTGTGTTCCTGGAATGAAGCCTACTTGTTCAAGGTGGATAATGCTTTTGAATTGTTGTTGGATTCAGTATGTGAGGATTTTGTTCAGGATTTTTGTGTCTAAGTTCATCAGGGAAATAGGCATGTAGTTTGTTTTTCTGTTTGTTGGTTTTTGTTTTTGTTTTTTTTCTTGTGGCCTCTCTGCGGTTTTGGTATTAGGGTGATACTAGCTTCATAGAAGGAGTTGGGGAGCTTTCCCTTTTCCTCAATTGTGTGGCACAGTTTGAGAAAGATTGGTTTCAGTTCTTCTATGAATGTTTGATAGAATTCAGCTGAGAAACCATCTGGTCCTGGACTCTTCTTTTTGGGGAGGTTTTTAATTACTTTTTCAATCTTGATGGGTGTGATAGGTTTGGTTAGGAGATTAATCTGTTCTGAGTTTATCTTTGGTTGGTGGTATGTGTCCAGGAATTCATCCATTTCCTCCATATTGTCCAGTTTTGTGGAGTAGAGGTTTTTAAAATAAGTCCTGTTCACTTATTTCTGTTGTGATCTTTTTCATTTTTAATTTTGTCAATTTGAACCATCTTTTTTTTTTTTTTTTTTGGCTTGATCAAATTGGCCAGGAGTTTGTCAATCTTGTTTATTTTTCTCAAAATCCAGCTCTTTGTTTCATCAATTGTCTTAACTATTTTCTTAGTTTCCAATCATTAATTTCTGCTCTGATCTTAATTATTTCTTTCCATATGGAACTTTTTGGGTTGGATTCTTCAAGCTTTTTCAGTGCCTTTAGCTATGTAGTTAGATTTGTTATGAAGGCACTTAGTACTATTAATTTTCCTCCAGGGACCACCTTCATTGTGTCCCATAAGTTTTGGTACATTCATTGCCATTCATTTCTAGAAATTTTGCAATTTCATTTTTTATTTCATCCACTGCTCATTTATTGTTTAAGAGTATGCTGTTCAGTTTCCAGGAGCTGGTGGGATTCTTGGTGCATCTTTTGTTGTTAATTTCTAGCAATACAGCATTGTGATCTGATATCATGCAGGAAATTATGTCAATCTTCCTAAATATGTGGAGGCAGGCTTTGTGACCTAGTATATGATCTATTTTAGAGAAGGTTCCATGGGCTGCTGAGAAGAATGTGTAGTCAGTCTCTGGATTTGGGGTGGAATGTTCTGTAGATGTTCATTAGGTCTAATTGTTCTATGCTTTTCTTGAGCTCTCTCTCACTTCCTTGTTGATTTTCTGTTTGGATGATCTATCTATTGTTGATAATGGAGTATTGAGGTCCCCTACTATGATGGTGTTGATGGTTATTTCTTTTTCATTGTGAAGTAGGTTTTGTTTTGTGAATTGTGCTGCCCCTGTGCTTGGTGCATAAATATTGATGACTGTGATATCCTCTTGATGGATCATTCCCTTGATAAGTAGGAAGTGGCCCTCTTTGTCTTTTTTGATTACTTTTGGTTTGAAGTCAATTTAATACAGTATTAGTATTGCTACACCTGCTTGTTTCTTATTCCCATTTGCTTGGAATATCGTTTCCACCCTTTCACCCTGGGGAGGTGTCTGTCTTTGGTGGTGAGGTGGGTTTCTTGAGGACAACAGATTGAGGGGTCTAATTTTCTGATCCACCCTGTTAGCTTGTGTTTCTTGATGGGTGAATTAAGGCTATTAATATTTAGGGTAATGACTGTGAGGTTTGATTTGATCCCTGCCATATTGTGTTGGTTTATGTGGTTTGGTGTTTGCATGGACTTTGAAGTTTTCTGTGTCTTCTCTGAGTTTGGTTATTGTGATCTGCTTCTTGTAGGTACTTGAGGTTGATTATTTGATTCTTCTGTGTGGAGAATTTCCTGAAGTACTTTCTGTAGATTTGGTTTTGTGTTCATATAGTTGTAAGCTGAGTTTTGTCATGGAAACTTTTTTTCACCATCTATCATGAGGTATACTTTTGCTGGGTAGAGTAGTTTGGGTTGGAAGCCATAGGTTCTTAGACTTTGCAATATTCCATTACAGGCCCTTCTGACTTTCAGGGCTTCCACTGAGAAGTCAGAACTAATTCTGATGAGGTTACCTTTCAATGTTATGTGTTGTTTTTCCCTAGTTGCTTTTGGGATTTTTTTTTCTTTGGCATCAATGTTTAGAGTCTTAATGACAATATGTCTTGGAGAGTTTCTCCTTTGGTCCATTCTGTTTGTAGTTTTGTTAGCTTCCTATGACTTGATGGGCATTTCTATTGAGAGAGTAGGAAAGTTTTCTTGATAATTTTGTTGAATAAGTTCTCCAAGACTTGAATGTTGGGACATTTAACGGTATCCCACAGTTCCCTCATGTCCTGTTCACAGAAATTTTTGATCTTACTTTTTTAAAATTTTTTTGTTTGTTTATTTTTATTTATTTATTTGAAAGTGACTGGACAGAGAGAGAGAGAGAGGCAGATATAGACAGAGAGAGAATGGGCGCGCCAGGGCCTCCAGCCACTGCAAACGAACTCCAGACGCTTGCGCCCCCTTGTGCATCTGACTAATGTGGGTCCTGGAGAATCAAGCCTCGAACCAGGGTCCTCAGGCTTCACAGGGAAGCGCTTAACCACTAAGCCATCTCTCCAGCCCCGAATTTTTGATCGTATTGAAACTATTTCTTCTGTTTTGTCTTCCAGATTTGAGTTTCTATCTTCCATGTGGCTGACTTTATTCTTGAGAGCTTCTATAGAGTTTTGAGCTTTCTCAATTTGGTTTTCATTTTCTATGACTTTTCTATGTATAGTTTCCATCCCTCTGTCAAGTTCCCTTTTCATGTCATTTTCTGATTTTCTTGATGCTTCTTGTAGTTCATCCTTGCATTTCTTTATGTCTTTATTGATCATAGCCAGCAGGTTTTTGAAGTCCTCTTTTTTTTTTCTCTCTCTCTCCTTCATATCCTTTAACTCTCTTTGTACCCCTTCCATTTTCTTATCTTTTTGGTCTAGTCTAGCATGGAAAGCATTCATATGATTATTGGCCCTTTGTTGCTTCTCTTCAAGTTCTTCTATTTGCTTGGTCAGTGTTGCATAGCTTATAATTTCACTTTGGGATTCTGATCCTAATGTCTTTTCTATGCTGTGATTAGAGACATCCATTGTAGGACTGGGCAATCTTATTGGATTTACATGTATTTGGTATTTCATGTTATTCTTTTTGGGCTGTGGTCAGCCCATCACAGTGTAGGGGCAGGGAGAGAGGGACTTTGGTTGAGAGGGTGAGGGGAGCAGGACTGAGGCCTGGAGGGGAAGGGGGAATGGGACTGAGGTTGTCAGAGTCAGGGGAGCAGGACTGAGGTCATGGGGGGTGGGGAGAGTGGGACTGTGTTCACATGGGGCGAGTCACAAAGGTGCAGGGAGAGTGGGCCAGCTTCTGTGTGGGGTAGTGGGAGTGGGACCATTGGGTGCCACAGGTGGAGATACACTAGCCTGTGTCCCCTTGCCTGCAGTTAGTGCAGGAGGAACCTGTGGCTGGCACTATGGCTAGGATGGCTGCTTGAGAGGATTGGGCCACTGGTGGGCTACCAGAGTGCATTGGAATCAGCCAGTTCCTTTTTTTTGTTTTGGCCCCTCTGAACCCTCCCACTGGAGGTCTATCAGAGTTTGCTCCCCTCTAGAAGACTCAATGAACCCTTAATTTCTTGCCTTTCCTTTCTCAGGAAGTGTGGCACAGTTAGGCCAAAGCCATCTTGACCAGAAGCCTCCTCTCTGATGATTCCTGTGCCCTGGAAAATGTGCTAGAGGTGGTTGGTCTCATGCTAGGCAGTAGGCTATCTTTTCTTGATGTACCAATCAATCATTGTAGAACTCAGAAATTGTCAAATTACTTCCAGATCACAGGCTCTGATTCATGGTTGTTAAGGATGAAATTAAATAAATACTTTAGTCAATTTTCTACTACAAAATTTTGGTCAAATATTAAAAAAACATATATAACATTCAGTATCAAAATGTGATGTGGATAATTTGAAGAACATATGATTATATGGTTTTAAACCTTTTATGGAGAGATGGATTAGCACTTCAGGTGCTTGCCTTCAAAGCCAAAAGACATAGATTCAATTCCCCAGGATCCACATAAACCAGATGCACAAGGTAATGCATGTGTCTAGATTTTGTTTGCAGTAGCCTAAGGCCCTGTCTTGCCCATTCTCTCTCTTTATCTGCCTCTTTCTTTCTTTCTCTCTCTCTCAAACAAATAATGTTTTTTTTTTGAGGTACGGTCCCACTTTAGCTCAGGCTAACCTGGAACTTACTCTGTAGTCTCAGGCTGGCCTCAAACCCATGGGAATCCTCCTTCCTCTCCCTCTCAAGTTCTAGGACTAAAGGCATGTGCCACTATGCCTGGCCTATAAGG
Organism: Dipus sagitta; assembly: GCA_036346955.1. Taxonomy (NCBI): domain Eukaryota; kingdom Metazoa; phylum Chordata; class Mammalia; order Rodentia; family Dipodidae; genus Dipus; species Dipus sagitta. Next base: position 37,808,345 of record CM070778.1, on the reverse strand, counting down.
AAAAGTTTTATTTTTTTAATTAAAAAGAGGATAATGTGAAGGGAATGGAACCAACATGTGATTTGTTCATACCGTAAAGTTCATGATTAATAAAAAGGTATACAAATAAATCCTGAGTTCTTCTTGACTTCTAGCCCTCTGTCATGTGTATGTTTATGGCATAATTATCACCAGCTGAGGTCTTCTAAGACCTTAAAATTAAAGATTCTTTTCCCTAAAATCCATATCTACCATTAAATCATCCCCAACCCTGTTAAAGAGATTAGCTGGGACATCTTTGTATTAACAATGTATTGTATCAGTGAGTGAACATGGTTGAATGAGGCAAAGGCATTGGTCTACTAGCTCATCTCAACATTATATTACAAACAACATGCTTGATAGTCACAGTCATAAGCATTGTTCTAATTTGCTATTAGCTTGAGGTAAACACTTCATGGATAATTAATTTTACTATTGTTATTATTCCCCTTGCTTGGGGCTGGTTGCACTTAGTTGTCACTGATGTCAAAACTATATGATTTCCTAAACACAATATGAATTGGCATTTGAAAGAAGTAAGCTCCATTTTATTTATCTCAATACTCTGTTAGTTTAACCCTCCTGCTTCTATCTCACTATCTTTAGAACCATATACATCAGTGGGAATAACTGTACCCTCAGGGAAGAATGTGGAACTCCTGGGTTAGCAGGGTAGTTAGGACTCTCTAGCACTTAGTAGACAAGAAGAATATTTGAATCCTTTCAGTGAAAGATGAGAATTGTTTCCATGTTCTGCATGTCTTAAAAAGACCCCATTGTTAACTAGATTAGAAACTGTTTAATAAATAAACCCAAAATCTTTCTTCATTTTACAAATAAACTAAGATGATTTTACCATATTTTGTCTATGCAACATTTCCCATACATTCAAAACTTATATAAGTGAAGGGAAGAAAATACTTTATTCATGTTTTAGAAGTTCATATTAAGAATCATTTTCTAATTTGGAATATATTTTACTGAGAACAACACATTTTTAAAACTCAGATTACCAATACTAAAAGATTATTATTGTTTTCTTTTGTGGTTAATATGCATGGGCTACTATTCTTAGGTATAAGTATATAATTTATTAAATCTCCAAGTATTTGTCAAAGCTAAGTACTTAGATGTGTAAATATCTGTTATTTAATTATAAATTAGTTTTCCATTCTTTCTCCTTAATGCTGTTTGGGTTTAAACTCATTTTATTAGGACCACATGTGTTGATATGCAATAGTATATTGTGAATTTATTCCATGAAAATAGAAGTGATGTTATAAACATTAAGTGAAAGGACTATATTAATAAGAGATCTCTAGATGAATAGACCCAATAGAATGAATAGGTATCATAAATGGGTTTATTAGGTTAGCTTATAGGATATGGATTGAGCAGTCTACAAATGGCTGTCTGGGACTGGAGAGATGGCTTAGTGGTTAAGGTGTTTGCCTGCAAAGCTAAAAGATCCCGATTTGACTCTCCAGGACCCATGTAAGCCAGATGCATAAGGGGCACATGCATCTGGGGTTCATTTGCAGTAACTGGAGGCCCTGGCAGGCCATTCTCTCTCTCTCTCTCTCTCTCTTTCTCTCTATCTCCATCTCTTTCTCTCTCAAATAAATAAAACATATATTTAAAAAAGATTGGCTGTCTGCATGTCGGAGAGTCAGAGAACATGATAGCTGCTCAGTCCATTGTCTGGATGTCTCAACAGTTTCAATCCATCACTGAGGCCTGGAAGATTCCTAGAGAGCTGCTACTTGGCAGTTGAATTATAAGGCTGATGAAGCAGGGTTCCAGCATCAGTGAAAGAAGTAACAGGGTAGATACACCCACCAGCAAGCAGCATGGAAACTGAGCAAAATCTCTGTTTTTTTTTAGAGCTTCTTTATATATAGTCTGTCACTAGAAGGGCCACTCATTCTGTAGAAAGGAATTCCTACACATCAATCCTTCCTGCAAATGTCCTCACAGATCTAACAGGCATGTCTCTTTCTTAATCTTCATACGATCAAATTGACAACAGAACTTAACCAATACCAGGGCTTTGAATATCATGGGAACGTGAGTTACTGAGTTAGAATGGATTCACTTTTACAGTAGTAAAGGCAATATTAAAGGATGTTGATATCTCCTTTTACTTTCCCAAATCAAACTATACACATGGTCGGTTATGTTTTTTTCCTTTTGAAATGAATAGAATATTGAGTACTTAGGTGTGTGTGTGTGTGTGTGTGTGTGTGAGAGAGAGAGAGAGAGAGAGAGAGAGAGAGTTATCCTTATTTCATGTTGTTTTTTATTGTGTGGATTTTTTTCTTTTATTACTGCAGTTTGAATGCATGGTTTTGTGTTCTACTACTAAACTATATTCCCAACTTTCACATTGTTTTGAGTGACATGAGATGAGATATATTCTTTAAATTGACACCCTACTGGAATGTGTCAGTGAAAGAGATGAGAATTAACCTGTATCAGTAGCAGTGTGTGTGTGTGTGTATGTGTGTGCATGTGTGTGTGTGTGCTCACTGGTGTGTTTATACATGCATAGGTAACTTGTACAAAATTAAGAATTGATCATATTTTAAAAGTAGTAGGCTATATATGAAAATTACTGACTTGTGGCTGAGTTTGGAGAAAAATACCTGTCACAACAATAATATAGGGTTAAGAAGTGGCTGCCTTCTTTATACAGGGCCATCCCTCAGAGAGTTATTTCCTTTATTGTCTCTCACAAGCAGCCTGATACATTGATTTATATTACATGCCAGAGCCATATGTGTGTAAGCCCTATGTATATGTATGTGATCTCTGGATTAACTGGATATACAAGTACATACAGAATGACAAATCAAATATGAGAACAGAAGCATATAAGGAGCTACAAAAGGAATCTAAAGTTATAATGTCTTATGAGATATATGCTAATTAGCATATAATTAATACAATCATAGAGGATGATTTAATGATGAAGCCAGCAAGAAAACAATGTGAGATTTTACCTAGGGTTAGGTATAATCTGCTTTATACCTTTGCTTATCTGTGATTTATAATCTTATTTATTTTATTTTTTCTTTAATAACTAGAATTTTTTGCAGTTGGTCCTGAGTATTCTTCTTTATTGTGTTTTCCCACCTACTTCCTCTGTTATTGACACTGCGGATCATATGGTACAGTTGTTCCAACTGATGAGTGATTATTGATTAACCTCGGTCTACTTTGGGATCCACTTTGTGAGTTGCACATTCTTGGTGCTGTATGATCCCGTGTGACTTTCTGGAAAACCAAAACCATGGGGAGAATAAGACCAGTGACTATGGAGGTCTGGGGTAGGGATGGGGACAAGTTGGCAGTGCAAGGGAAGTTTTAAGACAGTGAAACTCATCCAGAGAATATTGTAATCGTGGACGTTTGGCACATGTATTGTTTCCTTTCTCAACTGTCAGTTTTCTCCTCTGTGAAAGAAAATAAGGACTCCCAACTAAGGGGTATGATGTTTGGGCTCTGTTTCCATTCCTTTGGTTTACTTTTATTTATTTTTTATGAAATTCTTTCAGCCTAGTAAAGGACTGCCTTGGGCTACTGACGCCTATATTCTTGCAAATGGAAAGACACAGAATGTCTTGGAAAATTACATTTTCTTTGGAGCAGGCTCCAAAGTGTCTGCAGGTGATAGGGAAGTGAACCTTTCAATTTCTCACCTCCAGCTAGTAGCATTCTTTCTGCAAATGAGGTTAAGTAAGCTTCCTTCTACTACTGTGTGCTGATATTGCACTCTTTCTTGGTTTCCTAAGCTTCCTTGACCTATAACCAGAGGTTGATCTTTTACTGTTTTGTGTGACATATAAGCCTCCTCTTAAGCTTTGATTACTGAGTTCCCCAAGTGAAATGATAACTAATTCTCACTGGTGAGATGAAATAAGAAACATCAAATTTGGAAGTTAATACATTACTATAAAATATTTTCTTTAAAAGTATTTAGAGGGCTAACAATATGGATTAGTGGTTAAGGTGCTTGCCTGCAAAGCCTAAGGACACAGGTTCAATTCTCCAGTACCCACATAAGACAGATGCACAAGGTGGCACATGTGTCTGGAGTTTGTTTTGAGTGGCTAGAGGCCCATTCTCTCTATCTGCCTCTTCGTCTCTTTTTCTCCCTCCCTCCCTCTCCCAAATAAATAGATAAAATATTTTTAAAAATATGTTTAGAGTTGTCAAGGAAGAACTACCATGTTTTCCTGTGCCCCAAACTTGGTGAAAGCTTTAACTTAGAAAATCTCTTGAGAATTGTCTGAAGCCCTTATGTCATGAAGGCCTCCAAAGTCAAGAAGTAATGCTTCTATACAATGAAAGTGGAAAGAGAACTACGATGGGGTAGTGCACAGCTGATGTGAGTGGAGACAAATTAAGTGCGAGTTGTTTAACAAAACCATATTGAAACCTAATTATTTACATGCAAATAAAAATAAAAAATTCAGATTTTTAAATAATTTTTTATTTATTTGAGATAAAGAGAAAGAGGCAGACACACACACACACACACACACACACACACACACACACACACACTGTGTGTATGAGAGAGAGAGAGGGAGAGAAACTATGCGCACACGAGGGCCTTCTGCCACTGCAAAAGAGACTCAGACACATGAACCACTTTGTGTGTCTGCCTTTACATGAGTACTAGAGAATCTGGTATGAATCTGGGCCATCAGGCTTTCCGTAGAAACACCTTAAGCAACTGAGCCATCTTTCCAGCCCCACACCAGCTTTTTACATGAGTACTGGGGTTCCGAATTCAAATCCCTAAGCTTGTGCAGCAATCACGTTACTGACAGGCATTTCAACGGCACTGCTGTGATGTATTTAACTTAAAACTTCTGGGCTTGAGAGATGGCTTAGTGGTTAAGCCCTTGCTCTGAAGCCTAAGGACCCCTGCTCGAGGCTCGATTCCCCAGGACCCACGTTAACCAGATGCACGAGGGGACGCTCGCATCTGGAGTTCGTTTGCAGTGGCTGGAGGCCCTGGCGCGCCCATTCTCTCTCTTTCTCCCTCTTTCCCAGTCTGTCTGTCGCTCTCAAATAAATAAATAATTTCTACTTAAAAAAATAAGAACAGGTTGTTTATAAGATTATCCTCACATTTTCAACTTTTTCTTTCCATGTTTTTATTTGTGCAGCTGTGTTTTAATTCTGTATTTTCTCATTCAGCCTTGTGTGACACATCAGATGAACAGTGAATGTTCTTTTTTTCTTGAAATTGTAGTGAAAACTCGACCCCCATACTGCAATTGTCATGAGTTTGTTGAATATATGCATTCTTTAATTTTGATCAGATATTCTACATACCTAATATTGTCTTCACACGACAGTCTTACTGTTGCCCTTGGCAATTACTTTGTTTCATTGCAATAACCAGCCATTCTCAAAATTTGAATCTATTTTTATTGGCAAAAATCTAAGAAACAAACATTCAGTTCTCCACTAGGTGTGAATTTTAATGGGCTCAAAAGAGGCATATTATGCCTTAAACTAACATTTGCAGATGTTCTGTTAATTTGATTGCTGTCATGGCCAACCAGCATGTGTCCAGTAATAAAAACAGAAACAATTAAAATAAAAAGCATTCAGTGGAAAACTGCTTGCTTTGACACTAAATTATTTTTTAAATATTCATCAAATCAGTTACTTAATTTAGAAACATAATTTCAGCATAAAATAATTGGTTTGATTTTTTTTTCACAGATAACATGAAATAGAGAGTGTTCTAAAGAAGCTCTGGTCAAATTTAACATGTTTTCTTTTGGCTCAAGAAATCAGTTAACTTAGTCCAAAATTCTTGCTTCTAATGACTATAGACTCATGCTTTATTATAATGATGAATAAAACCACCACTTAGAATTATACCTATTTTGGGAGGGCAGACACACACATATATCTTAACAACTGTTTATGAGGGTGGTATATGTAGAGATTTTAGAGTTACTAACTCATTGCCTAGGCATAGATTTCAAGTTATGAAATTTTAGGTCAAAAACAATATAGTATTTAAAGTTTCACTGAAAGTTCATCATGACTTAAAGCACAAAAATATTTCAAACACTACCATCTGTTCTCTTTCTCTTCTTTTCTTTATTATTTTTCCTATTTGGGGACATATTCTCACTATGTAATCCAACCTACCTAGAAATTGCTTTATATCCCAGGTTGGCCTTGATCTTATTGGAATCCTCCTGCCTCGGTCTCCAAAGGGCTGGGATTGTAGACATGCATCAAAATATCCAGCTCATTGTCTGTTCTCAGGAGCATTATTTGCCTTAGCTATTGTAATTTCAAATCATATATAATTTATTAGTTTTAAAGCAGAGACAATGTAAACTATTCTAAAATGCATATATGAATATTTGTATTCTCAGGAAATGATAAATATGTAGCAAAATTACAAATACTTAAAGACATGACTCCTCTACCCTAACATACAAATTATAGGGCTATGCATGTATTGATATACTTAGTGCTATGAGAACACATAGCAAGATATCTAATTCTGAGTGGGGGTTCAGAGAAGCCTTGTCACGGGATATGCAGAGTCACTTATATTAAACACTGTTGACAAGTGAGAGTTAGACATCTGATCTTCATAACTTTCTATTCATATTAGTTTTTTATATGTAAGTGAAGTCTTCTAATATGCTCTCAAAAAATCTGGAATCAATGAGGATATAGGTTACATATATTCTAAAAGGAAACTGTAAGTGAGCTATAAGATGGAACAAAAACTTGTCTCATTGTTATTCTCCAAATTAAAAAGTTATTTATTTTGTTTTGTTTTGTTTTTGAGGTAGAGTTTCACTCTAGCCTAGGTTGACCTGTAATTAACTCTATAGTCTCAGGCTGGCCTTGAACACAGAGAGATCCTTCTATCCTGTCCCCGAGAGTGCTGGGACTAAGGGTGTGTGTCCCCCCCACCCGACTCAAATTACACATTTTAAGTTTTCAATGTTTTGGCATGTGTGTGGTATGGTGTGCAGATGTGGTGTATGCAAGTTGTGTGTGCAGGTGCTAATGCCCCATGTGCTCACATGCAGAAGCTGGAAGAAAACGTCTGCTGTCCTCCTTTATCATTCTTCCATGCTGCTTTCCTTGAGACAGTCTCTTACTGACCTTGGAGCTTCAACTTCTGGTTATATGGATGACTAGCCAAGATAACCTGAAGCTTGCAGGCCAGCTAGTCTGATTTAGTCTATAGTCAGGCAGTTCATTTGTACTTGGTAGAGACTGTCCCTGGAAGGTCAAGCACAAACACCTGAAGTTGTCCTCTGACCTCCAAATGCATGACGTGGTATGTGTACCCATACACATTACACACACACACACACACACACACACACACACACACACAAACACACACACACGCACAGAGAGAGAGAGAGAGAGAAGAGAGAGAGAGAGAGAAATAACTAATTAAGGTGATTTGGGGTAGGTTCAGTTATATGAACAAACATGTTTACTGGATAAGATTTTCCTCTGGAAATGTTTGGCTAATGCAGTGAAAGTGATTATAAATTCATTTACTACAAACCAATAACATAAAGAAGTAATAACCCTGGAATAGAGTTCCTTAAGAAGTCTGAACAAGATATTGCAAGCATTTCCCAGTGTGTGGCATGGTAGATAATGGTTCTACTCAAAATCAAAATCCTAATATGACTTCAAAGAGCTTCTGAGCCAGCCATTCACTGTGCATTGTGAGAGGCTCTATTTGAAGAAGCTCTGGAGAATGTTAATGCAGGAGGTGAAACTGGGCATCGACCATTGTGACCTAGTGTCTGAGTCCTTGGAAGGAACTTACCTTTTGACATAAAACGTTGTGTATTTACACATTTTTGTAAAACTGTAAAGATTATCAAACGTATGTTTGAAGAAAAAAAATCAGATTTTAAAATTGAACTCTTGGTGGTGGCTTGTGTCTATCATACTAGCACTTAGAAAATTCAGAATGAGTTCCAGTTCAGCCTGGGGTGGAGTGAGAACATGCTTCATAAAAAAAAAAAAAAAATTAAAACAAAACATGAAGACTTTAGCAGGGTAAAAGTCTCAGCTGATATGAACACTTGCTGTGCAAACATGAGAGGCCAAGATAGCCAAAGTTCAATGCTGAACATCCATGTATATGTACATATAAAAAAAAGCCTGTCATGCTCATACATGCCTACAACTATACCTCTCAGGGAACCAAAGACTGGAGAATGATTGGTATTTCCTCAGAGAAATGCTAAGGTAGGCAAGTGCTACTGTTTGTTTAACAAATTTCATGGCAGCTCAGTCTTCAGGCTGAGGCATAGGGTTTTCTCTGAAGTTGCTGCCAACTTTTAGGGTGATATTTTCCCCTCTGAGTTAATAATTCTTCCTGGAAACACATTCACATATATGCCCTTAAGTGTGTCCTCTAGGCTGATCATAAATCTTGTAAAATTGACTAGTGTACTTAGTCATACTCAACTCATGGACTGGGTATGAAATGTCTACCACAGAGTCATGTGTTGCATACCTGGTGATGATTCAAACTTTAGGACATAACCCATGAAGGGAAGAAACAAAAAGAACCTCAAGGTCTTGTCTTAATGATTTCCCATAGTCCCCAGTCCCTTTCTCTGTTCTCAACTTCTCATATCTATACCTTGAGGTCAGCAGTATCTTCCACAGTCTAGCACGCCAATGATAGCCTCCTGCCTCATGACAAAATTAAAAGCATGCATCCAAGTGATTAAGGAACCCTTCACAACCATGAGCTAAAATCAGTCCTTCCTCCCTTATGTGTTGTGTGTCAGGTATTTTGTCACAGTAGAAAAAAAAATTGACTAACACAAAAATTGGCAGGAGAGAAGCATGGTGATTCGTGTGATGGCACATGCCTGACACACATGTTAAAGTTGGATGGCAAGTGCCTGTAATCCCAGAACTGGGGAGGAAGAAATAGGAGGCTCTCTGGGGTTTTATTGGAGATCTAGTCTAGCTCAATCAGTGTGCTCCATATTCAGTGAGAGACCCTAGCTCAAAAAATACGGTGGAAGTTGACTGTAGGAGATACCTCATGTCCACCGCTGGTCTCCTCACACATGTGCACACACATGTACATATAGCAGCATACACACATGCACACCCTCACCCACACACAAACACACATGCATGCACTATATTTATAGATAGATGGGGGGGTGGAGACAGAAACAAAGATTCAGCGCCTTGACTCAAAAAATAAATAAACAAACAAACAAACAAAAAGATTTGGAGTATCTTAAGATTTGGCCAGACCCAACCACTTTAGTCTTAAAGCAATGAGAACACATATTCATTAAAAAAAAAAGTTCCCTGCTGGAGAGATGGCTCAACAGTTAATGGTGCTTGCTTGCAAAATCTGCCAATCGAAGTACCAGTACCAATGTAAAGCCAGATGCCCAAAGTGGCACATGTGTCTAGCATATGTCTTGCAGTGGCAAGAGTCCTTGGCATGCCAATACTCTCTGTCTCTTAAACAAATATACAGTTGTTTTCTCAGAATTAATTTTAATAAGTTCAGTCCCCAACACTCAATTGTCAGTGCCTCTATGTTCCAGGAGGCTCTGCTATCGATGGATCAGGGAGCGGACATTGGCACACTCTATGTACTAATGGCTTGTTAGACATGCTGAAGGCAAATATGATGGGGTTATGGAAGCTTACACTGAGATTTCAAATGAGGCCAAGCAATGTGTGATAGCCAAAATCTTGCAAACATTCCCTTGAAATAGTGAAGAATGAAAATGTGAGGGTGAAACCTAAGCTGAAATGCAAAACCAAGACTTTGAAGGTTCTTATATCACATGAAACATCTGCAGAGCAATATGCCAGGAAAGGATCAGAGCTAGCCAAAGTGAGAGGTTGTGTGAATTGTAATTGGAAAGACTATAAAAGCATGACTGCTCAAGCCTATGCCCATATGTGCTTACATCAAATGACATGTGACCCTGATGCTACAAATGGAGGTACAGGATTTAATGTTCTTTTTCCTGTTGCAATTTCCTGCTTTGTGATTCTCTTATTTGCCCTCTTTCAAATGGGAGTGTTGTGTGCTAGCATTTCTTGGAAATATTTATTTTGAGCTTATGTAGGAGCCCATATTTAGACTTAGAGATTGTGAGAACAGTTTAGACTTTGGAGACTTTTGGAAATGGACTAAATGAATTTTGTCTGATGAGGTGATTATAAGCCTTTGAGGCCAGGAGTGGAATGTTGTAGTTTGACTAACAGATGTTCTCATAGTCTCATGTGTTGAGTCCTTAGTCCACAACTGGTGCTATTGTTCTGGGAGGTGGTAGAAAGTTTTGGAATTGAGGCATAGCTAGAGAAAGCAGGTCAAAGGAGTGGGTGGTGTTTTCGAAATGAAACCAGGCCCACCCTGCCCGGTCCTTAGTCTTGCTTTCTACCTTCACTCACCATGTAATGGACGGGGTACGTTGCTGGTAGCCACACAGCGCTGCCTCACTATAGGCCAAGCAACAAAGAGCCGAATTGACTGATTCCTGTGAAAGTATAAGCTAAAATAAATGTTTCCTTCACTACACGCATTTGGCAGGCACTTTGCCAAAATGATGAAAAATTCTAACACGCCTAATATTTTCATATCTTTAAAACTATTGTTTTACCTGGTGACTACTATTGGCACTTTATAGAAAGCATTATGTAAATTGACTGTGGTAGGACACATAGGTAATCTCAGAACTTGGGTGGTGGAGGTAGGAGAACTGTGATTTCAAGGTTATGTTCAATGCATAGCAAGCTAGAGGACAACCTGCGCTACACGAGACCTTGACAAAAAAAGAAAAAAACTAAACTAAGGAATAGAAAATCCTAAGACCTTAACGGAAACTGATAACCTTGGTTAACTCTTATGCAGATAAATTAGATATTAAACTTTCACTATGATGGTAAATAATTTATTTATAAACACATAGTCAGTAATCAAAGTTTGATGAAAAATAAATTGCCATGAATTCAGAGTTCAGTTTGGGTTTTTAAAATTATCATTATTTGACCTAAGAAGTGAAAATCTTATCTGTAGAAAAAGTACTGAATTTTATATTTTTATTGTCTCTTCTTTCCTCTAGATAGATGCTGAACCTGTTAAACAATGATTAAATGTCATTTTCCTAGATATCCAGTTGGATTTGATTTCATATTATAGAATAAATTGTTGGACATGACCTATTAAGTTTCTAATACTATTAATTTAAATTAATTACCCTCACTCTGGAGCTAACCACATAAAAATATGACATTACTTTTGATTTTAAATTCCATTTTATATAACACTGAACAATAGATGTCACTGTTTTGCCAATAACTATGAAATGATTTCATTTGATTATTTTTCTTCATAAACAACTCTATGCTCAACAGATAATTTTAAAGTTCTGATACAAAAGTCCCAAACAGAGGCAGCATCTTTTAAATATTAATATCTCTTAGTGTTTTCTCTAAGAAACAAATTAGTATGCTCAATTCATTATTTTTTGAATCATTTTAAACATAACCAATTTTAAATTACTCATTTCATGTCCTCACAGTTATGTTTCTGCAATTAGGTGTCATTGTATGGAGAATTACAATAAGATTATTTATAAAATGTGTTCTAAAATAAGGAAAAAGCATCTCAGTGTATAATTAATTTCATATCTTAAGCTCGTGAAAAGGATAGGAAGTTGACTTTATTGTCAGATAATCTATAAAAATGGAAATCAAGGATAGAGATGTCAAGAAAAAAGAGATATTGAAAGGAATGCAGTTTGGGCCAGGTCCAAAGGCTGGTCCCATGATAGATTATATTACAGACCTTATGGCTGGTGTCAAGGCCATATTCAAATTTGTATCAATTTTGAATAGACAAGTCAGAGTTGTTCAAAAACTGAGGTCAAGTTGCAAGGCTATCTGCAGAATGATGACCTCAGGAATACAGTGGATGGCGTGTGGAGATTGTTTAATGGCAGTACTTTAAAGATGAAGCATATTGTGGAGGAAGAAAGAAGATAGAAACTTTATTATGTTCTTAGCCCTCCATAGGTTATAACATACTCTGCTAAAGCCCAGTTGTATGTCTAAAGTACCAAGCAGCAGTAGTTCAATTCACAATGTTTTGTGAATGGACAAGAGCCAGGTATGAATCATGTTAAAGATCATAACAGTGCTTACAGAGGGCCTAGGATTTATGAATTACTTATGTCTCATTACCACCCCCTACTCTATAACTCTTCAGCCTGTTGCCATCCAACTTGCCCCAACATTTTCATTCAAGCTAATCTCTTACGGGATCTTATTGACCTGCACACCTCACAACCACCACTCATGCATTGCTATTCTACTACATTGCTGGTTTTTCCTTTTAGCATAGATTTCTGCTCTCTTCATTTTGAAATTCTATTCTCCTGGATTGGAGAGATAGCTCAGCAGTTAAGGGTGCACACTTGCAAGCTTGACAGCCCTGGTATGAATCCCCAGAACCCACATAAAGCCAGATGATACACAAAGTAGTAGATGCATGTGGAGTTTGTTTGCAGGAGCAGGAGAGCCTGGCTTTCTCTCTCTCTCTATCCCCTCTCATAAATAAAAATCAATACTTTAAAAATTAATTCTCTTCTCCATTTATTTCTGTATCTTTTTTCTTCTCAACCCTATTTTTCTTCCATTTTTTTTTCTGACCATTTTACTTAAACCCATGCATTGATGATCTTTTTTTTCACTGTTTTGTCTCTTACTATACAATTTTGAGGATTTTACCTCTGGCCTTCTTCTCTGTAAATACTTTTCTGAATGACTGTATTGATGGGGGGGATATTTTAAACTATCATATGGAGTGCTTAATGTATTGGTTTGAATAAAATGTCCCCCATAGACTCATGTTTTGGACACTTGATCCCCTGAAGATGGCAACTGGGGAACATTACAGAGGGTGACATGGTCTATCCTCAGGAGGAAAAGGACACTTGGGAATGTGCCAATATTTTTAATCATTTATTAATGAGAGAAAGAGAGAGAAATGGACATGCCAGGGCCTCTTGTAATTGCATGTAAAATTCAGACAGATGCACCACTTTGTGTCCATGGCTTTATGTGGGTCCTGGGTAATGAAACCAGGGGTTAGTTGGCAGGCTTTACAAGCAAGCACCTTTACTCACTAAGTCATCACTTCAGCCTGTGACTATGTTGAAATTTTGACTCTTGTACATATGACTTCTTTTGTGCTGCCCTCACCCTTTCAATATAGTTCCTATTCCTACCCGAAGAGCCCAGTGCTTATGGAAGCTTGCCTTATAAAGAAAGACTCAGCACAGAGATTTACAGAAAACGAAGTGAATCCATATTTTAGCACTTTATGTTAAAATAGACTTACCTGGTGTGATGACAAAGATCATGGTCTTAGGAAAAAGGCTCTCTGATGTACAAACAACATTTTTTTGTTTCTCTATGTTCCAAAAAACTCATATCATAAATCATATCCCATGAATAATATTTTTTTTCTGCCTGTCTGCCAAAATAATAACCCACATTATTCTAATGAGAAAACAAAACAGGGTATTCTAGAGATGCAAGTATGGTATGTCGTTTTTCTTTTGGGCCTTGTAGGAATGGGACCTCCGAAATTTGTTTCAGAGTTCAGGGCTGATTATAACCTCTGTTTAAGTTCCTTGCTGGGTAGAGAGAACACTTTATGTGGTCTAGCAATCTTTAAAGCCAGAAGTAAATAAGCTCAGGATAGATTACTGATAGGCAGAGGAAAGACTAAAATGTCTGCTCTCAGGACTGAATATAACATAGCTGTGACTGCAGATGGCAAGGGACTCGGTGGATCCCTGTGGTTAAGACAATGAAATAGCAGTAACAGCTGGACTTTAGAGTGTTGCATTGGGCAAGCTAAGGGCTGAGATCAGGTAAATGCAAGTTTAGACATGTAACTGCTTAAGTCCAGCTATGTGTGGATGCCAGCAAGCACTGCAGATGAGGCCTCCCTGTGTCACAGACCCCATGAAAAGTTTTCTTTCTGCCATGAATAGAATTATTTTCCAAAAAGAAAAAAGAACTTTTTAAAAAAGAAACAACTATCATTTCTCCATACTCTAGGCAGGTAAGTGAAATGGATAAAAATATACTTATTACCCCATGAATGTTGAGTGTTTATAAAGGATCAGGGATGGCTGTAACAGGATCATGACATCAACTCAATAAGGTGCTGTTCATGATCTTAGTGACTTTGACTTGTAGTAGGAGAGTTCTTTGATTGGTTTTCATTTAGTCTGATAGATTCAGCTTGCTTATTCCTCTGAGTATGTCCTTTCCATTTTGTCCTATGAGGTCCCTCCTTCCACCCTGTGTATTTAAGGATGTGACATCCTTTGACACCTCCTACAAGGCTTTTGTTTTTCTAGATTAACTGTTTCCTTCTATAGACCTCTCATCCCTTCTTTTCTTCTTTTCTTCCTTCTTTCTTTCTTTCCTCCCTTCCTTCCTTCTTCCCTCCCTCCTTCCCTCCCTCCCTCCCTCCCTCTCTCTCTCTTTCTCTTTCTTTCTTTCTTTCTTTCTTTCTTTCTTTCTTTCTTTCTTTCTTCCTTTCTTTCTTTCTCTCTTTCTTTCATTAGAGAGAAAGAGAAAATGGGCATTCCAGGACCTGTAGCTACTACAAACAAACTCCAGATACATGTGCCATCATGTGCATCTGGCATACATGGATACTAGAAGATCAAACCTGAGTGGGTCCTTAGGATTTGCAGGCAAGCACCTTAACTACCTTAACTACTAAGCCATCTCTCCAGCTCTCTTTTCATATTCCTATAAACTTTGCATGCAAGCATAGGATTTTTAAAGTTTGTTTTAACATACTGTAAGAATTTGTCTGTTAATTTAAATTATAAGCTCCTTGAAGGCAGGACCCATTATAAATGGTTGAACCTATCTTTAACATATAAATACTAAAGATTAACATCATTTTATTGATATTTCTTATGTTGGTTTACAAAACGACTGAAATAAATGTAGCAATTCTTCACATCCCTTTAACAGATGAGAAAATAATGAAGACCAGAGAGAGTCAAACTTGTGTGAATTCCCACAGCTACTAGATAGCAAAACTTTAAATCAAACAAGTATCTGACTGTAACTCTGACATTGTTATTCATGTAGCTCATTTCATTCTAATGTCAACATTTGTGCAGATAGTATAAGATAAATTCAGATTCTCTCACATGGCTCAATGTAAACTTCCCTCCACACACTCATAAAACAGGTAACAAACTGAACCTAACCATTGTATATATGTTAACTAGTATCATATCAAAACTTTTTCAATCAATTCAGGGTAGGATAAAATCATTCGTATTTATGGATGTGATATCTTCCACTTTCCCATTAACCAGTCCATTACTTCTTGTTGTGAAGTTTTGTCTGAGCCTGTGACCTGTTGCTATAACAAAATACATGAGATGGACCGATTTATAAAGGGAACATATTTATTTAGTTATAATTTGGATATATGTATGTCCAAGATCATGCCTCCTGCTTGGTCCTAACAAAGAAAAGGGCAAATAGGTAGATCTGGAAGAAACAAACAGGCAGATCAAACTCCCCTCCCAGAGATGCATTCATCTTTGCTAATGAACTAGCTAATTGCAACTTAAAGGCACTGTCTGCTAATACTGCCACAGTGGCAATAAAATTTCAACATGAATGTTGGAAGGAAAGAATTATAATCAAACCACAGCACTGGGCTGGAAAGATGGCTTAGCAGTTAAGGCAATTGCCTGTGAAGCCTAAGGATGATGTTCTACTGTCTAGATCCCAGCATTAGCCAGACGCACAAAGGTAATGAGAGCACAAGACTGCAAAGCCCTCTAGGTGATGCAAGTGTCTGGAGTTTGATTTCAGTGGCTGAGGCCCTGTCACTCCAATTTTTTTTTCTCTCTCTCTCTCTAAAATAATAGTAATAATAAAGCATGGTATCATCTAAGCCTTCTACTCTAGCTTTGATTAAAGGCAGTTTCATTCATCTTTGGAATCCTCTCAAACAAAGATGCACAGAGACTGCCTGTAACATTTTAATGTGCTTTTCTGACTTGGCTCAGTTTCTTACTTAAACCATTAAAACTTCTTCCTTTTTTTAATTTCTAAAATTACATTTATTTAAGATTAAAAAGGAAATGCCATGAATAAAAAAAAAATCACATTTCAGGAAAATGATGTGTTAAGGTTTGCTATCTGCAATTACACTTTTGGAGAATAAAAAGAATTGTACAAATACTTCACAAATGACAGGTTTTCTTTGAAGATAATATCCTACACTTTGAATAACAGAAGAGTTTAATGTTTTTTTTTCTTTAAGTGGCACATGTTAGAAACTGTATTTCTGCTATTGAAATGATATTTTAAATCTGTAATCAAATTGCAAAGAAAAACTCTTTCATCCATTGGGTATGAGGGGTGCTCCACTGAATGGAATTTGTATCCTGTACAGAAAACCTAGTCAAAAGTCTATGGCTTGGGTAGGGCTGGAGAGATGGTTCAGCAGTTAAGGCAAAGCCAAGGACCTCAGTTCGATTCCCTAGGACTTATGTAAGCCAGATGCATAATTTGGCACATGCATCTGGAGTTCATTTGCAGTGGCTGGAAGTCCTGGCACACCTACCCATTCTCCCTCCCTCTCTTTCTTTGACTTTGTGACTTTGTGGCTCAGCACTATATAATATATGTGAAATATATATTATCATACCCTTCAAGGCTCAGCAGACAAAGAAGTGGAAAGAATGTAAGAGCACCAGCATGGAGAGGAGTGCTCCAGAACACTGTATTCCAGGCATGACGTGACCATTGCATTCAAGACTTCACAGTGACTATTTTGACCTGCACAAGACCCACATAATACTTGGCCATCAACATATTCTCATGGATGTTGGAGGAGAGAAGGGGTCCTCGTCCCTCTCTGAGGAGTTATAGGTAGTTAATTGTGGCAAGAGAAAAAAAATATTCTGGAGTACAGTACTTCACTGGTAGATTTTATGTGCTCTTGTAAATAATCTGCACCTGGGCCCATGCAGGCCACCTAATTAAACTCAGTGGGATACACTCACACACAAGGAAAGTAAGACATGTAAGTAGAAGAAGTAACAGTTAGGAAGAAGGAATGTAGGGGAAGAAAGATGAGGAAGGAGGTAAAGAGATGGTAATGTGATGGAATTGTAATCCAAATACATCATACACAAAATTGTCAATGAATAATAATAAATCATTTAATTAGCAAAAGTTATTCAAGAACCCCCCACTGTTTTGTTATGTAGATTATTATAACTTTAATGAAATGAAAAGTAACAGAAAATAGCTACCAATCTTATAATCATGGGCTAATAATGAAAAGGAAAATTTGCAATGTTGAAACCATTTTTTTTTTTCCCAAGGTAGAGTCTCACTCTAGCTCAGGCTGACCTGGAATTCACTATATAGTCTCTGGGTGGCCTTGAACTCACAGAAATCCTCCTACCTCTGCCTCCCAAGTGTTGGAATTAAAGGAGTGTACCACCACGCCCTGGGAAACTTTAAGTTTGGTATTTTAAAGCCATTTTCTTGTTAGTCTCAAGTACATGAAGCCATGTAAAATGTCCATTACAAGAAAGGAGTAAATCTACTTTAAGGTCTTATAATTAGCACCTCAACTTTCTTTTAATGTTTAATTCATTTATTTGAGAGAAACAGTAGGAGAGGAGAGAGAGAGAGACAGACAGACAGAGACAGAGAGAGAGAGAGAGAGAGAGAGAGAGAGAGAGAACCCACCCAGCCTCTGTGAACTAACTCCAGACGTATGTGCCACCTTGTACATCTGGCTTATATGGGTACTGCAGAATTGAAGCTGGGTCCTCAGGCTTCTCAAGCAGGCTCTTTAAATATTAAGCCATCTCTCCACCCCAGAATCTCAAGTTTTTATACACAAATGGATGATTTCAATTTACTAGCAGTATTTGTTTTTCTTAGAATAGGAGCTCTGTCATTTTCCTTACAAACTTGTTAAAACCTTCATTTACTTTACAGATCATGGGCATTTTTGTACATTCTGTTAACAGTCATCTTATTGGGCTCCAATTATTTTATTTTCTGAATCATTTTAACTGAATAATATTTTATTCTCTTGTGTTCATATGGAATTTTCACTATGTGTTTTCATATAACCAGATATATTCTTGGAAAAGAAAAATCTTAAAATCAGTAGGATGTAGACAACTGCCTTAACTTCTGAGCCATCCCTCCAGCCCTATAAATTCTTAAGTTCTACATATGAGAGAAAGCATGTGAGATTGTATTACTTCCTTTTGCATGAAGATATACAGTACCAATCATATATTTTTTAACATAACTTTAGTTTTCTTAATGGGTGATTAAATTGGTTGTGTATGCATACCACACCTTTACAACTCCATGCACTGATGGGTACAAGGCTGATTTTATACTTGTCTGTTATGAATAGTGAGGCAATAAACATGGATGTCTAGACCTAATTTGTATGCCGACTTGCATTCTTTTAGATAGATAATAGGTAGATGACAGATAAGATAGATTGATATATTGATCTAAAAAGTAGACTGATTCCCTTGAATCAGTCCCAGTTTTAGCAGAAATGCTTTTAATATTTCTATTTACTATAATATTGTCTCTGGACCCATCATACACAGCCTTTATTATATAGAGGTATGCTTCTATTTCTAGTGTACTTATCATGGAGGCTGAACTTTATTAAAAGCCTTTTAAATGTGCTACTGCATTAACTTTAAATTATTTCACTGAGGATTCTTACACCTGTATACATTAAAAACTGAACTAGGTTTTTAATTAATATTTCCTTATCTAGATTTGATATCAGAGTAATGCTGGCTTCACAAAATGAGTTTGGATGCATTCCTTCTCTTCCTAATTTATGCAATAATTTGAAAAACATTGATGTTAGTTCTTAGTAAAACTAGTTGTGAATCTCTCTAATCCTGGACCTTTTCTTGATGGCAGACTATTATTGCTCAATCTCATTGCTTATTAGTGATTTTGTTGACTATCCATTTGGTTGGTCATATATGTCTAGAAGCTTCTAAACACTAGATTTTGAAATATATCTTGGTACATCACATGCCTGCAAATTTATTGGTGATAAAATTTCAAATATATTGAATGCAAAATTATTCAAAATATTCTCTATAATGACCCATTGGATTTCAGTAGTATCTGGTATAATATACCAAAAATCGTTTATTTCTCTTTGTTTTTGAGTTAGGGTCTTGCTCTAGCCAAGGCTGACCTAGAATTCACTATGTACTCTCTGGCCAGCCTGGAGTTTATGGTGATCCTTCTACCACTGCTTCCAAAGTTCTGGGTTTAAAGGTATACAACATCACTTGATTAAACTCATTTATATTTGAAAAGAAAAAGCTCTGCTTCATTGATCCTGTGAATTATTTTTGTTTGCATTCATCAATTGAAACCCTGGTCTTCATCCATTACTTCTACTATGTTCAGGCTTTGTTTTTTTCTTAGTTTTCTAAGGCTGTGGCTCACAATTAGGTTATTTATTGAGATATCTTTGAATTTTCAATGTAAATACTTATAGCTATTTTTTTTTCCTCCTCGGGGACTGTCTTAATTCAAAGGTTCAGATAAGTAATGTACTCATTTTTCCTTAATTCTGGGAGGATTTTAATTCCCCCTTATTTATGTAATAATGTTGTAATTTACCAAACAGTGTATTATTCAATCACAATATGTTCATTTAACTCATGTTATTTCTTTTACTCTTGATTACTAGTTCTATTCCATATGATATGATAAGATACAAGAGATCATTTCATTTTGTTTTAATTTGTCAAGCCTTGAAGACAACAACAAGATTACAAAGAGGGCTACAGATATAGATCAGTGGTTAACAGAACTTGCCTATAAAGACTGATGACCTGGATTCAATTCCCCAGTACCCTCATGAAGCCTGAAGCACAAAGTAGCACATGCATCTGCAGTTTGTTTGCCACTTCAGGAGGTCATGGCATGTGCATACTCTCTCTTTCTCTCTCTTTTTGTTTTAATTAAAAAAATAAAATGATGTTTAGAAAGATAATAGAAGGGCAATTCACAAATAGGAATTATGATTGATGTAAATATCTAAAGAAATCATCTTCAGGATATATATATTACAAAAATGAGTGTCTAAGTTACCCAGTAGGAATATCTGAAGATGTCCAATATAGTTACTGGAAAGAAAGAAAAAAATTAAAAGCAATAATGGCACATTTCCATATACATCAGAATTTGTAAAATTTAAAAAATAATTACAAATGATTATACCGGGATTGGGTAAGCATGGGGAGCCAACAGTTCTTCTGGTGTCACAAAATCCCCATAAAGCATGATCTATGTTGTTTAATGTACATACACTATGAACCAAGGAATTCTACACCTGGACATATTTGATGGAAATCCACATAAGAGTTCAAAATGATATGTATATTTATATGTGAGAATATCTGTAGTATCATTTCCAATAAATGTTAAAGCCAAAAATAACTACCTATGAAGAGTCAAATTTTAAAGTTGTGATATTTATGTTATAGAATACTAAGGAGCCATTTATAAGGTCAGATCAAAGTTTTGTTTGAAATTATTAATCTGTTCCAGGTTCAACCATTTTTCTTCAAATTTCATTGTATTATTTTTCCTTAGTGCTATGTAGAATTCCATTGTGTAGATATACAATATATTAGTTATCCATTCTTCTAGTGATGGGCATCTGGGTTGAACAGATTATTCTCAGTGAACTTGCCCAATCACAGAAAGATAATCACCATGTAGTCTCACTCATCTACAGCTCCTAACCTGAATCTACCCAAGATGCCTTACATACCCAGCAAGCATCTTGAGGACTAGACAATAGGGTGAGTAGGGAGGGAGGAGAGGGAAAGGGAGGGGCTGGGGGACACAAATCTAGGCCCAAATCGCAATGGTACCATAAAATTCTACATCATAAAAGACAGACCAAATGGTTGAACCTTCACCAGACCCTTAGAGGGAACACCTGAGTCACAAGGCACTGGAAACGGTACAATGAAGACTGACATTAATCTTCTACAGCTTCTCTCTCTCTCCCTTTCTCTCTCCTATCTAACTCTTTTATATTACTTATTTTTTATTTCCCTTCTCTTAGTGGGGACTGACCTGTAACTCTCAGCACCATCAGATGGCTATCATCCACAATGAGCTTTTGATCAGAGAGACCTACAAGGTTTCATAAAAGACAGACAGATTTCTGTCAGAGTACTTGATGACCCACCAAAGGTTAGTGGTAAGACCCTACTGCTGAAGACACCATATGCGTTGACACATAAAATGGAATGACATGGCTGGAAGCTGGAAGAGAGTCAGTCCCCAGTCAGTCAGCGCATCTAGTGCCAGAAGGTGGTACATGGGCGACTGGGGGAAAATGACCAGTATCTGTCCAAGCAATTCATGGTCTAGCCTACTTAGCAGCAAATAACCTGTTGAGATGCTCACACAAGTGCAACAGTGGCGCACAGCCATGGTGGGAAACCAACTGCTCTTTATTTGGCTAACTGATCTGCTCAGTGGAATGTGACCCATAGCTGGACCTGGGAAACAAGTCAGAACCATATCCAAACATGAACCCGCTCTCCATTATCAAGCTACCACCAATCGTGGGCTACAAGTGGGCCTACACCTATTAAATTCTCTGTGTAAAAAATAAATAAGGGTTATCCCATTTGTCTGGTGCTAACTTTATTCTCCACTGGATAATCTGCTTCTCTTTTTCAGATAGATGCAGGTTTTAAGGAGAGAACCACCCCATCATACCTCAAAAGGTCCCCGGCTGAAACTAAGAATAAATGGCAAAACAAGTAAGGGTGCTGTTTTCTTGGTGAACCAGGTACCAGCACAAGGGTGAAGGAGATCAACACAGAGAAAAATCAACACCTACCAAATCATATATCCAGAGACACAGAGGCTCCCAAACCTCATCACTGAAGCAGATCCAAAATAATCCCAACATGGCTCAGGGAAATTTTGTGGAAGAGGGGGCAGAAAGAATGTCAGAGCCACATGTTAGGTCATGATATGCAGAGACATTTCTTCCTACCATAACTAACTCCACAATGCATGACCCATATACCTCAACAAGAAGAGGCCAGGGACAGGGGTAGGACATGGATGAGCCTAAAAATGGTACCAACTTGACTGTATTCATTGAGTACAAAACTAATTAATAAAAATAAATAAATAATAAAACAGGTAAATATTCATCTGGTTTATCTAATACAGAATTCCACTCATATGAACATGTCAAAGGGACAAACTGTTGGGTATTTTTTTTTAATCAAAAGCTTTTTTTTAAATTTTTTTGTTCATTTTTATTTATTTATTTGAGAGTGATAGAGAGAGAAAGAGGCAGATAGAGAATGGGCGCACCAGGACCTCCAGCCACTGCAAACGAACTCCAGACACGTGTGCTCCCTAATTTTAATTTTCATAGTCTTTCCTTCTGACATGGGCACTAATGCCTCACATGAAGCAGGCCTGAGGCATCTGCAGAACTCACTGTGCGCTAGCCTTGATGTCTGTGGGCCGCATACAGATTTTTTCTGTTTATAAAGAGCTATTGAATCATACAGCTATTTGTGTACTTTATGCTACACAGCAGTAAAGCACTTCATTCAAAATTTTTAAATCTTGGGGCTAGAGACATGACTCAGCAGTTAAGGCATTTGCCTTCAAAGCCTAACAACAGAGGTTTGATTCCCCAGTGCCCACATAAAGAGAGATGCACAAGGTGGTGTTTGCATTTGGAGTTTGTTTATAGCAGCTAGAAGCCCTGGTGTGCCCATTCTCTCCCTCTCTTTCTCTCTCTTTCTCTTTCTCTCTCTCCTCAAAACAAATAAAATTAAAACATAAAAGAATAACAACTGATATGAGGATGTCAACATTCCTAGTAGGCTGTTCCAACATTTATGTGTGGTACAGAAATGGTAGGGCCAAGACAATAGTAAGTAGAACAGGTCTATGATAAGAACTTCAGTATTTTCCATAAGTGACAAGAGGGAAGAAGGAGAAAATGAAACCACTTTTTAATCTTTTGAGGTGGATCTTGGAAATCATCCTGTTTATGTAAAAAGACTAATTTTTGTGTACAGATGTTCCCTAATCTGCCATGTACTTCCTTTAGAAATCATTTTATTTTAAATTTTAAAATGTAGAGAACATTTGAAGTCAAAAGATTCTTCTTCTTGTTTTAATCTTTCATAAATTTGTTTGCTTGCTATTAGATTATTAGTTCACTATATAATATTAAATTATAATTGCATTTGTATCAGACTAACATTTCTTAAGGGAAAAAGAGATGGAATTCTGGATCTCTAAATATCCCCCCAAATTCTACATATCTAATTGACCCAAGCCATGAAAGTTTCTAACATCTTTTTAAAATATATTTTACATTTAAGATTTTTTAATTTTTATCTATCATCTATATATCTATCTACCTACCTATCCATTGCATCACCATGTGTATCTGGCTTACGTGGAATCAGAGATTCGAACTTGGGTCACTGGCTTCACAGGCATCTACCTCAACTGCTAAGCCATCACTCCAGCCCCAAGTTTCTAAAATATTTTTGGAGGATTTTATAGGGTCTATTCCACTCTGTATGAGAATTTTTACTAACTGGTTCCCTATTGTAATCTTGAAGCAGACAGCTTTTTCATGGAATCACATCAGGACAGGCTATAGTAGAGTGTGAGGGGAAACAGAAGTTTAAAGACATGAGACAACAACCAGAACTACAACATTCTTTTATAACTCACAGATACTTTAATCTACTTCAGGGAACACAGACAATATTTTGCGATGTCAATTCTCACACATATTTCTATCCCTCCCTACCCAGAATGACTGATCTTTGAAATTATGTAACTCAATACAACAATGTAATAGACAATGATTTATGAATAGATATCATTTTTGATAGCATGTTATTTCCTCCCATCCTTACTACACAGTAGTAATATTTCTTGTTACTAACTACAAATATAGGCTACCTTATTTCAACACAGCTTGTTTCTAAAGCATGGTATCTCAACCTCAGTACTACTGTTCTCTCAAACAAGTATGTGATTATTTGCTGTGGATCACTGTGGCATTCATCATAGAATATTTTTAAGGATTTTCTGTCCTCTACCCACCATATGCCAGTGAAACCTACCTGTCTGCTATTTCAACTGCCAAGGAAGATTGGGATAGGGGACAAAACCATCACCAGGTGAGAACCAGTGCCCTACAGAATCAAAACAAACTACAGAAATACTGAAGAGTCTGGCATGGTGGCACACAACTTTAATCCCAGCACTTGGGAGGCTGAGGTAGGAGGAATGCCAGGAGTTTGAGTCTAGCCTGAGACTACATAGTGAATTACAGGTCAGCCCTTGCTAGAGTGAGACCCTACCTCAGAAAAATAACCCAAAAACACAAGAAAAAATAGAGAAGAAGAAAAAGGAGAAGGAACATGAGAAGAAACAATAAATTTCTGACCAACATGTTTGAAGATGTAAGCTCCCCTAGAGGAACTTTATGTTTAGATAATTTGGACAGATTTTTCCCGAAGAAGAGGTATAAAGTGCAATACTGTCTCCAGTATTTCTTTGTAGATCTCAAGCTATTGGCTTCATTCAACTTTGCTCTTCTTTCTGAGGTCAGCTCTTAAGGATTTGAGTTTCTTTTGGATATCAGTCAGAATGCTAATTTTTTGCTCCAAAATAGACAGTGACTGGGTTATGCAAAAATCAACACTGTAGTAGACTCCATCAGCTGACTCCTCCTGAACATTCCCCCAGCACTGGCTCGATTCCCTCCAGTAAGCCTCAGGGTCCTTCGTCAGTGGTGTGGATGATGTTTCATCAGCTTCACTTTGCTTTTCCTCCTTGCCCCAGGTGCAAGGCACATTAATAAGTTCACCTTTCTGCAGGGATGTTTCTGAGTCCCTCGGGTGCTTTCCTAACATGGGTGTTGGCTCACAGTCAACCGAGGAGGGGCAAGTATGGTTGTTAAACTTTCTGTCTAGAGCTAATTCTTTTACTCTGTTAGCATATCTTAAAGTGTTAAGGGTGTTTCCACAAGAACTCATCCCCGGCGAAATGGTAGCGATCATGCAGGTGAAGGAGTTATGGCCTATGAAGGAGTCCCGGAGCACCTGTGTGAGTTTGCTGGCTCTGAATGGAGCGTGAGCCTTGTTCTTACCCAAAGCCCTGATACATTCTTTGAGAGCCAGGAGGCTCTTATTAATCTCAGCCCCTTCCAGCTGCCTCTTGCGGGTGGCCTTGGAAGTATCTGGTCCTCTTTCATTCCCAGCCAAGTCAACGAGAGAAAACTTGCCATGAAGTTTCCCTGCGTACTTCAGAATGATCTGGAACACCGCATGGCTCCTGGAAGAGTGAACATTGACAGAGGTCTTCCCGGAAGTCCGACAGCTGTTCCCTAGTTTCACGAGATTCAGCACATCCTCCACGCTATGCACCTCTTGCTCGCTCAGCCCCACCACCTGTATTTGCTGGTTGCCGTCCTCAAAGACTTGCAGCTGCTTCTTGCAGTTTAACAAATCATACACTTTGCCGCCATAAATCTCAAAAAATGTCCCATAGACTTTGAGATTCAGTTTCTCGTAAGAGGGGTTTTTAAGTAGAATGAAGACGTCCTGTGCTACCAGGGCATAAATGCCTTTAGAACAATCCTGGGCCTTGTCAGCAAAGACTCCGCCCATAGTGTGCGTTTTCCCACTGCCAGTTTGCCCATAGGCAAAGCAGGTGGCCATGCCCTTGTGGAAGATGGACTTCACCAAGGGTTGGGCTGTGAACTGGTATACTAACTCGTTGGAGGCTGTGTCGTCAAAGGCATGGTCGAAACAGAAGGTCTGGTTCTCCAAGTATCTGGTCAGGTCTACCTTCTGCTTCGACTCATGTACCATAACCACGTGGCGAGGGAGGATAGTAATGATATCCAGGTCCTTCAGGGCACTCTCTCGCTGGTTGAGAGGCCTTTTCCTCACGCACACACAGATCCTGTGGTCTTCTAGGGCCTCCGGGCTGGACACCTTGCTGCTGGCCAACTGTCTGCGGTACTCCTCGATCATGCGCATGGTCTCATAGTTCGGGTTTTGCCTGTTGGCATCAAGCGCACGTCTAGCCCGTATCTCCATCTGCAACCTTCTGCGCTTTTCTCGCTGCTTCTGCAGTTTCTCAATTTCCCTCAAGCACGGAGATTTTTTCCTTGTCATCAGACAGGGGCTGCTGGGGACCACCAAGGATTGGCTATCTCCTGAGGGTGGCTCCTGTCTTTGGGGCATCATTGCCATCCATTTGGTGGAGGTACGTTGGTCCCCTCCAGCTGCCGTGGGCATTAGAGAAGTGGGGCAAAGGGACCTGCGTGGATTTTGGTATTCAGCAAAGGCCAGAGCTGGATTCAACAGGATTATGGTCTCCAGATCAATTTTCTTACCTTTTTTAACTCCTTTCTCCATCCACTCGACTGTGACGCAAGAGTTTTCTCTGTTAATCTCCGTGACCACAGCCAAGTGGATCCGCCTGTCACTGCGTTGAATGGCCACCCGGATGCCTGCCTGTAAGGTCATGAAGTGTGACTTCAAAGGTTTTAGGGATGAGCTGCGTGGGGCCGGAGGGATGCAGAGCTGGCTGGCCATGGTGAGCGATGGTTAGGGCTCGTTTCTGGGCCCTTGGAGTTAGCACAGCAGGACCTGAGCCCAAGCCAGCCTGAAGTGCCCAGGTTGCAGAAGGCAGGCAGGTATAATTAGCCTTTGTGAGCCTAATGCCAGGACCTTGGCTAGGGTCACTGGCGTCACAAAGGAACGTGGAGATGAGACAGGAAGAGCTGGGAGCCTGAGGGTGAAAAGTAAAGGTGAAGCAATCATTATCTGTCTGTGAGTGTGAATGGATCTGAGGAGGGGCTGGAGTTTTCTGGATCATGGTTTTAAAATAATGCGAGAAACAGAGAAATCGTGGAAAATAAGGGATCTGAATGTGCAGGTTTCGTGGACATTTGTGAATATGTTTTTGGGGATTTTGGGGATTTTCACTCTTCCTTGAAATCTCAAAGGTCTGTACTTAGGGTAAATTTGCTTTAAAGTTTCTTTTCACATCAATCTCCACTATTCAAGAAGAGCATATGAAACTAGAAATGTTTACAGATCCAGAGCTTGGATGAAAACCTGCAACAGGATCCAGTAGCAGCCGGATGTTATCGTCCCAGCCCCTTTGAAACTTGTCTGACATTCACAATTTAAAGTTATTCCACTTTAATAGACTTTTACATTACGAAATCAGGAGTCGAATGTAGCAGGTCATTGTGGTAATTTGTTAAAACAGACTTCCTTTGGTACAGCATCTGGGCTTTCAAACACAAGATGCTCACCACATTCCAAGTGGTTCTGACAGCTATGAAGTGTGTGTTGTTGTTCTGCAGTCAATGCCATGCCTGAGATTAGTCCAGTAATTACCATCCCAAACTCCTTCAGTAATTACACTTTTGACCTCATTATCCTTAATCTGAAGAGAAAGGAAAAACAGTAGTGGGAAAAAGTTTCATCTTATACCACCTCATCCCACCTGGAAATGTGTAAGTTGCTAAGGACGCACTTAGAGCGGAAAGGAAAACAACTAAGATTATCAGAGGCAAAATACATTCTGTCAATATTGCACATTTTCTTTCTATAGCATGACTGGCTTCCAAAAGAAAAGCTAACTTCCAGATAAACTAGGACGAGGATGACATTTATACCTTATGCACCACTCTCTTTCCCTTTCTTCATGTCCCATTGTGTATTTTTTGGGTGTGAGTCCACTTACAATTGTCCTCGTAACTCTGAAGTAACACGCTGTTAACATAGCATCCTTAAAAGATTTTCTAGGACTGATGGGTTGCTATGGAAATAAATTCTGTTATAAACTAACTTTTTAAATGGTGTACTCTGCAGTAAATTTAGTAAAGATTGGGCTATTCAACAAGTTGGTAATTTTAGGAGACAGAAGGTATACTGGATAACAACAATGGAGAGAGAAAGGAATTTGGGAAACTCCCATTTTATGATTTTTTTTAATTGTCCATATTACCAACAATTAAATTTGTACTTTAAATCAATTGTTTTGTTATTTGAAAGGGCTTTTATAAATGTTCTTCCACCTGTCATCAATTTAATTATACTTGTTAAACCACTGCTGCTTGAGAATTTGTAACGACCTGTTTTAAACATGTACCTTTGAAAAATCCCAGTGTGTCTCAAAATTTGCAGTCCCTAGTTTTTTTTTTTCTGACCATATATTTTGCACTTATGATAATGATTTTTGGAACTAGATGATAGAAGTCCTTGGTTGCTCCACAAAAACATAAACAAACAAACAAAAAAAAAACCAGAGATTAAAGTTCCCTTTGTGTATTTCCTCCTCCAAATCCCTATTTCAGGGCATTCCTTACAATCCTATTACATAGTTTCTCTGGGATATATCATCTTCCCTTCAGTTTATCTTTACATGTAACGATCTAGCTGAATAGCTGATAAACAGAATTATGAGTACACAAGTACACATACATAGGCCTACAGGAACTTCAAATTCAACCAACCTCATATTGATTTACATTGCTTTATTTTCTACCTGCAAATGGCACCTTTTAGAAATTCATATTGCTTTTAGTACCTTCAAGATCTTCTCTCTTATATTTATATATTTTAATTTATCTATTCGTTTTGTCATGTGTAGTGTGGTGTGTGGGGGATCATTCTATGGCTTCTTGCCATTGCAAATGAGCATACTGCTTTACATGGGTGTCATCTTAGGAACTGAGCCAAGGCCAGCAGGTTTACCTTCAACCACTGAGCAGTCTTCCCCAGGCTCCTCTACTCAACCTTTAGAAACCTCACACAGATCTTTTTCTTCTCATTCAACCCCATAAAAATGTAGAGCTAGTCCTTCCCCAGTAGACATCTTCTGTATCTTTGACATTATTGAATCCCTCATGGCAACCTCATCCAGTCAGGGACTCCAGAAAGTTCTCACATTGTAAAATGAGTTATTTGAAAAAATGTATTTTTATTAATTATCTCATGATAAGCATGTTCATATGACTTCCTTTTCATCACCAGTCTTATTACCACTGGCTATACTTAGACTAAACATGACCCAGTTTGAAGAACTGAAGTTTGCTAAGCACACTACTGTCTTTCAAATTTCTAGCTTCTAGTCTCATAGTTCTCAGTATTGGGCTATATGAAAATCACCAAAGGCTTCTTAACACAGAGACTATTGGACCCCAGCCCAGAGGGGTTTTGTTTCTGTTGTTGTTGTTGATTTATTTGAGGTAGGGTCTCCTTCTATCTGATGCTGACCTGGAATTCTCTATGTAGTCTCAACAGCACAGCAATCCTCCTACTTTGACTTCCTGAGTGCTAGTATTAAAAACATTCATCACTATGTCCGGCTAGAGTTTTTGATTTAGTATGTCCAAAATGTGGCTGAGAAATTGTATATCTGAAGAGTTCCCAGGTGGTACTGGACTGCTGGTTATAGGATATGTACCTTTAAAAAAATTCAAGGGTCGGGCTGGAGAGATGTCCTAGTGGTTAACTGCTTACCTGTCAAGCCTAAGGACCCTGGTTCAAGGCTCAATTCCCCAGGACCCACGTTAGCCAGATGCACAAGGGGGCGCACACATCTAGAGTTCGTTTGTAGTGGCTGGAGGCCCTGGTTTCTCTCTTTCTCTCTCTCTCTGTCTCTCTCTGTCGCTCTTAAATAAATAAATAAATAAATAAATAAAGTGTTTAAAAAATTCAAGTGTCTCTCGAAATTATGCAAACTCTAGTTTTTGTTTCTTTTTCATATTCCTGTGCAAGGATTAGATGTTAAAGTTTCCTTTGTGTATTTCTTTCAAGTATGCCACAATTGCACCCCTCCCTCTTTCTCCAAGACGGTAGTTAAGGACTCCTGATTTGAATAAGTTTACCATTTTGAAAATAACTGCTTGAGCACTCCTGAGTAAACTAACAGCATCTTTCTCTTCATTTTCCTAGAGTGCTCAATATCTATTTCATATATCAACACTCACCTCCCCCAATAAGATTCTCTGGACTTGTTTATATTAACCAGGTAAAGTAACATTAACTAGCAACACATTGTGAAGCAGTAATATCTGTTGGTAACTGGGTTTAGCTTATTAGCTCATTCAGACAAGCCTAAAGATTAATTTTCAATAGTGAATAAAGAAAAATAAAACTCATAGATGAATAGAGCAGTCATCTGTTTATGGAGAGTCGTTTGGATGGTTTTTACAATTTTGATAATCTGGAATTTCATTTGTAGCAATATTTTTGTGTCTGCTGACATAAAATTCAGAATCTAGAAGCCATCTGTGTTGCTCTCACTTATTCTAAGGGTACATTTCATGTAAGAAAACCTTGTGAATTTTGAGTAATGAGATAAATACAGTGTTTGTCCCAGTGGAAAGGCCCTGATAAAGCTATCCTGTCACCCTTGGCCATAATACAGATTTAGAGAGCAAGGCCACCACTTGATGTGTTTGAGAGAATTTAAACAAGCAATGAATACATATGAAATCCTTTCACGTGCTGTTTCCTGCATCAAGGACTGCTACCTTGAAGCTTATCATTTGCCCACTTTGTAACTGCTAAGAAGTATGTGCTTCAACATTCAACAACAACAACAACAAAAAAAAACAGCTGAGTAATAGATCCTATTTATTTCAAATCTCATTTTTTGAAGCCTAACAAGTATGAGGCATAGCTCCATGAGGGAGTGGTATGGGGAGAAGTCAACACAGAAATGAGATTAGTAATTTTCTTTTACTAATTGCAAACATTCCCACATTGAGGCTTGTCAAAGTTGCTTTATAGTCTCATGTTACATATGGATCTCCCAGGAGAAATTCATCAAGTATGTGTTTTCCTAACACTACCTGAATGGATATCTAGCATCTGTTGGGTCTGTCTGGTTACCTTGGGAGTCCAGGATATAAGGGCAACCTAAGGTGGAATTCTTCAGAAAAATTCCGTAGATTTTCCCTGATCTCTTTGTAGAAGTTTGGAATGAATCATTTGCTGTTTTTTAAGTTCCTTTTCCTTTAAAGAAAGGAAATCTAGATTACTAAATGTGTCTGGGGATAATTATAGGATTCCTACATATAAATTTATACCTAAACCTACTCAAGATAGTAAAGCTAACAACCATCAGTGTTTCCTTTAGAACCAATTATGTTTGGCATATTTTAGTTAGCTATCAATATTTGTTAAGTATACTGAGGAGGGGTTCTGAGTTTTATTTGCATTTTACTTAGTAGTCACTTGTCACTCATATGAATGTTATAAGAACCAGATAATTAGATCCATTTTTAGGTCATTTGCAGCTGTCTACATAAATATGTTCCCCTCCCCTTGCTTTCATGGACTATTTTTACAGTTTAAAATTCAGGGTATTTGCATCAATTTCATGTGGGATAAATATTGGTATTGGGTACATAAAATGTATGTTGAATATCATTAAAGAAAAGGTATTTGAGTTATAGCAATTTCAAAATAGGCATTTATTTATACTTGAAAAATTATCATATAGAGGAGGACATCATTTAATTACTGTCTGAACATTCAAGTATTTAAGTGTTGGGCCATAAAAACTCATCTTACCATCACTTTTCGTGGAAAGTATTTTTGGGTATCCTTTTGCTTCCACTTTAGTTCCAGTTCAGGCTAATGGTCTGTATTTTAATTCCCATATTTCTTTCATACTTACTTTAGCACTATACTTACCTCTTTTCATTAAAAGTATATGAATTTTCCAGTTTTATTTTTAATAAGAGCCTTGAGGGGTAGGATGATAATTCCTTATTTCTGTTGATATTTCCTTTATCTGATATGTGGATTTACAAAGTTTCCCAGAATAACACATGACTGCATTTGATGTATGTTTTAGAGAGAACGTCAGGCCGAGCTGAAAAGGACCCATTCAATCTAGTTCACATTCAACAAGGTTTAATAACCATAGCATCATTTTAGGAGACACATATTAGAATAGAGCCGCCTATGAATATGCACACATATATTCATCCACATAAAGCCACATAGATAATATTCTAGTAACCATAGTAAGAGGCAGGCTCCTACCTCATGGATATGAAAGCAAGGGATAAATGAGACCTTACTAGGGACAGCAGTATAGATCCAGGGGCTGGGTTAGAATTCATTTCTCTAACCTGGCTACTTTATAGAATTCACTGTGGAGATGTGATATTGTACAGATTGTGTGGCCCCACCCAGACCTGCTGAATCAATCTGCAGGGGCTAGAGCACTGGTAATCCATATTACTAAAAATCACCCCAGGAGACTCTTGTCACTGAAAAGCTGGGAAAAAATGTGTTGGATTCCCTGCAGGTCCCTTTTTAGACAGAGATTGTATGGTCCTGTGGTGTGTGAATGAAAAGGGGCTTCACTGTACACCTGTGGCCAGTAGAAATTTATTTTATTTTTATAGCATTTTGAATGTATAGATACAACTATTTCAACATATGAGATAAAATGCAATAAAATGCAGTTTTATAGGGAAAGCTACTTTTCAGCTTCTACAAGGCTTGCTACAATCTTTGATATTATTGTTTAACAACATGAAGTAAAAATACATATCAAGACCTCATGCTATTAAGAGATTTGTAAGCCTTCAAACATATCGTTTAGTTTTTATAACTCCTATAGTGCTCGGAACGGCATATTTCATATTGTAGATATTTAATAACTACTTGTGAAGTTGAGCTGCTGGATAGTAACAGGTAAATATATATTTCAGAGTGCTTATCTTTAGAGCTACTCACCCCTACTTGCTAAATGTATAAGATTAAAGTCACACCAAGACTGAAAACCTTTACCTCTATAATATGTCTTAATAGGCTCTCTGTAAACGATGTTATAAGCAATATTTATCATTTTTTGAAGCCAGACGTAACACAAATTTACCATTTTGCAACCACCCCCCCCCCCTTGTAGAGGAACATATAGCAAGTAGGCTAAAATTCTAAATAGGATATTATGTGAAAACAACCATTTGTTTAGAGCAAGTAAAGTCTATTAAGTGGTGAGTGCAAGCAGAGACCCTAACGGAGCTCCAGCTCAATGTAGTCAATGAGAAGCAGATCATACTATCGTGGCACTATGAACCCTAGACACAAATTCCAGAAGAGCAAGGATAGAGAAATGAACAAGGGATCAGAGGACACTCTTGAAGGTCAAGCCACACATGCTGGTACTGCTGCTGGCCCCATGTCACCAAACACGGACAAGATTTAAGACAACATGGAATATACATGTTATAGGTCTGAAACTGAAAATGCCTCCCATTGGCTCAGGTTTTGAGCTTGTTCCCCAGCTGATGGTCCTAGGGAGCAGGAAGTACCTAGTGGAACTCCATCACTGGGGGAGGCTTTTGCAGGTGGCATCAACCCCCCGGCTTCCTGCCTCACTCTCTGCTTCCAGGCCCACCATATGAATAGTCTCTATCCCACGCTCCCACTACCATGTACCTATCTAGTCCACCATCCCTCCTTTGCTGCTGTGGTGTACTGAAATCCCTGGAACCTGTGAGCTAAGATGAGTCCTTCTTCCCTTACATTGTTTTTCTCAGGTATTTTTGTCTGATTGACCCAACTGTAAGTAATGAAAGAGATAAAGAAATCAAATTGTGCTGCGATCATGGTTTTCTTCTTCTTTCTCTCTTCCTTCCTTTCTTTCTCTTTCTTTATTCCTTCTTTTCTCTTTCCTTCTTTCCTTCCTTTTTTGTTACTTTTTTCTTTCTTTTCTCTTCCCTCCTTCCCTCTTTCCTTCTATCCCTCCCACCTTCCTTTCTTTCTTTTTTCTTTCTTTGTTCTTGTTCTCTTTCCTCCTTTCTTTCTGGATTATTATTATTATTATTATTTTGAGGTAGGATCTCATTCTAGGCCCAGGCTGACCCAGATTTAACACTGTAGTCTCGGAGTGAGTGCTGGTATTAAAAAGTGTGCACAACAATTCCCAGCTGTGATCATGATTTTCTTTTGACCAGGATTTTGAAAGTGAAACTACCCCTCTCTCAGCTAGCCCTCATAGTGCTGGGAAGCACTGTAGGAGCTGCTGGAAGAAAATGGTCACCGAAAACATGAATAAATAGGGAACCCTGCAGGCTACAAAATCAACCAGCTGGACAAGAAGTGCACATTTGTACAATAGTACCACACAGCCTCTAAGGGTAACCAACTGTTCTCTGATTGAACATGAGGCCTGCTCAGTGGGAGGGAACTTATACGTGGCATTGGAAACCAAACCAGAATCCCACAGTTGGGAAACTCATACTTCAGAGAGAAGCCCCCACTGCTCTTTGGGGAAGAGTGGGCTTGCACACCCAAAGTCTCTCAAATAACTTTGTGCACCTCCTTTAACACAAGCTGCTCTGCTCTGCTCTGAGTCTTGGTTGGAGAATCTGATTTATTTTATGGATGACAGAAAAAACAAAGGAGAGTCAAGGTACATCCATAAGAAAAGAAGATAACTGACTACCTATCATTAGACTTTCTACCTCTTCCACGCCTGCCAGGGCCCAGGAGAACTTGCAGTGGAAGCGACACCTTGATCACTGCTTTTACTGGTACCCTGACAACCAGCTCCAGGGTGATGGGGGCAGACAAAGTGATCAGTCCCAACCAATCAGAACAAAAATCCAGAGGCTTATAAAAAAAAAAAAAAACTCAACACTAATTCAGACTACTAACAGGCCTGCCATGGTTCAAGGATCATTGTAGAAGGGCAAAAAGGTTTTAAAAGCCACAGAGAAGGTGAGAATACTCAGAGGCTAGGCCCACCCATCACACTGGGACTGACTGAGGCCTTCATGATCCCAAAGTAAATCCCATAACCCCACAGAGAAGGTCCCTAGGGACATGGGAGCAGAGGAGAGGGGAGGAATAAAAGAGTATAATCTGTTAAGAAAGAAATAAACAAGGTTCAGATCAATTTGCAATCCTACATTGAAATATCTCTGTGACTTTGCAATTACACCTAGAAAAACTCTGCCTTTATTGATGATGTCCAAGACCCTCCACAATTTGCCTTTTGCAGTCTCCGTCTGGTTTCTGTCATCATGAACACATCAGAATTTACAGTTCAGGTATGTCAGCCTTCTCTTCATTCTTTGTTCACCTGACATTTTCCTGGTTCATGCACTTGCACATTCTGCTTTTCCTAGAACTGTCTCTTGTTACTATTCATAACTTTGTGCTTTTATTATTTCTTGAGTTTGAAGCCTGACTCCACTTCTTGCTAAATCTATGACCTGGATCAAACTATGCAGCCCCTCTGTGCTTGAGCTTCCACATATGTAAAAGACCCTAAAAGAATCTCCCACATGTAGGTACTGAGAAGAATACATACAAGTTCACAATAAAATGTACTTAAAACAGTGTATGGTATGCAGTAACCCCATACTGCATGCTTTTACTATGATTGTATTTCATAATAAGTGTGTTTCTTATTGAATCCTCCTTTTGTGTTTCTCCTATGGTTCTGTGAATTTATGAAACACAAGTCCATAAGACCAAGGGTAAGGTCCAAGCTTGTCAGCTCAGGCATCAATTCATTGGTCATCTTGAGTAAGCAGTACCAACATTGTGATATTTTATTTTATGTTTTGGTCTGAAAAAAATAAACCCTCAAAATCGCATTAGAACAAATACTTCAATTCTTCTCTGGCTCTGAAATAAGATTACTTCTAATTTTCAAATAGATAAGCATTCTTCCTAAGGGGATATGATCATAATCAACTCAAAAAGAAAATTTTAAATGCCTATTTTGGGTTATATCTGGTGAGGAAAGACAAATCTTTGATGAACGATGTTAGAAGGATTATGAAGAAAGCTTGTTTGAGAAACTACATGAGTACTTAATGGGCACCTAAGGTTGTGCTCATGAATTTACTTATTTATTTCTTAGTTTTACTTATTATTTGCAAGCAGGGAAAGAGATAAAGAGAGAGAAAGAGAGAGAGAGAGAGAAAGAGACAGAGAGAAGGCATGTCAGGGCCTCTTGGCACTGCAAAGGAACTCGAGACAAACATATCACATGAGTACTGGGGAATCAAACCCAGGTATGTCAGATTCTTAAGCAAGTGCCTTAACCACTATGCCATCTCTCCATATCTGTAGTCATAAATTTAAAGGACCTTTAGGTTATGGGGTAAGAGTGTTGGATATCCCTATAAGTTAATCATTTATTTAATCTTATTTAATAATTTATTTAATTTAATTTTAATGTAGGATAAGGATATTCCACTATGTAAATCTTCATAGCTTGTTATTATTCATCTATAAGAATATTACATATAGTCAAACAATTATAAAACATTATATATTTATCTTAGCTTATGATTTTCATGTAATTAAAAATTTATTTTCTGGGCTGGAGAGATGGCTTAGTGGTTAAATGCTTGCCTGTGAAGCCTAAGGACCCTGGTTCGAGGCTCGATTTCCCCAGGACCCATGGAAGCCAGATGCACAAGGGGTGCATGCGTCTGGAGTTCATTTGCAGTAGCGGGAGGCCCTGGCGCGCCCATTCTCTCTCTCTCTCTCTCTCTCTCTCTCTCTCTCTCTCTCTCTCTCTCTCTCTCTCTCTCTGCCTCTTTCCCTCTCTGTCTTTCATTCTCAAATACATAAATAAAAATAAACAAAATAAGTAAAAAAACAATTTTCTGAGCAGTAGAATATTTCAAAGTGAAATACAAAGAATGGCATGAAGTTTTCCTGGAATAGTTCTATATTACAGATGCGACACTTGAGGTGGCATTGTTTTCTACTTCACCAGCTATTACATGTAATTTCCCACAAAAAAACACCTCAAATTGGAACAGAACAATATTCACATGTTGATTATGTTTTATTCTGAATTACAAGTACCAGTGCCATTAATTAAATAGATGATTTTTACAAAACCAATAAAACTACCCATTACAATGATTTACCCCAAATTGAAAGTACTCAATTATCTATTTGATGTTTTTTAATGAGATGTAATCAATTTCTATTAACTTTATATGCAAGAACAATTTTCAAATATTACCTGTGAAAATCTATATTTGACGTTTCCCCTACTATTTCTGAATCGTGCAGAGTTTGTATTCATTGAAGATGGTTTAGTTCTAATCATTTAGATTCTGTATGGGTAAATGGTTCTCTACTATTGACAAAATACTTACATATCTCACATCAATTTTTGACTTTTTGTAACTCTGCTGAAAGGAGTAGAATAGATATTATTTATCTCATATTAATAAGAAGAAAGCTGGAATTCAAAGAATCCTTCAAGAATTGACATTTACAAAAAGTGACATATTGTGACAAAGATACTGGTTAGTTTAGGGTTCTTCCTGAAAAAATAGAGAACACACTTTACTCACATTCACACATCATACAAGAAACATTATTATCAAATGTAAGCCCTATAACAGTTATCTCTCACAGTAGTTTTTGTTTGTGGTATATAAATGTTGGTGGTAGTTGGTGCTCATAGTATGGTGGTGATGACTGTGCATGATAATATATATTCTACTCTCCATGTAAGAACCCATAAGATAGTAAAAATTCCATAAGCCAGATAAGCCATATCATATCTTCAATAGAAAATAATACTGAGAAAAGTTCAAGACTAATTGAGGTTGAATTTCCCAAGAGATTTAATCTACTTATGACACATATATAGACTATATGTGTATAGTTAGTGACTTTATGGTTTATGATTATCCACCTGTAAACTAATGACTCTGTGGTGATGTATGGCCTGAAGGATACATTATTCTTGATACCCTTCATTTTGGTATCACAGAACTTTAGACATGAGACGATGCAATAATTCATGTGGTTCTTTGCTTTATTGTGTTTTTGAATAATTTCCAGGTAGGCATCCATCGATCACATGTTCTTTGGTTCAAGACTGAAAGCAAATGTGTTTTGAGACGCCCATTCAGCTGAAGTGAAGAGCTATCATTTGTACAACTTTCATTTTGTTTAGCATTCATTCTATATCAAAAATAAAAAAGGCATACCACTAATATTATAATTTTGCACCAAGTATGTGATTTTCTGTTTATTGTTTGTGTTAAAAATAGTGAATTCAGCCCAGTGTGGTGGAACTTGCCTTTAATCTCAGCACTTAGGAGGCAGAGGTAGGAGGATAGCCATGAGTTCAAGGCCCCCTTTGAGACTACATAGTGAATTCCATCTCAACCTAGGCTAGAGCAAGACCCTATGTCAAAAAAAAGTAAAATTCATATAGATATACTTGAAAACCCATAATCCATTTTTGTTATGAGGGAAATTATACATAAAAGGGATAATGATCACAGTTATTTATTTTGTGATATTTTAAAAGATCTATCTGTATGATAAGGTCTTACTATGCTCAGGGAATAATGGCAATTTAAATGTATATCTGTATTTGATAAAATGTGGTCTAGTGCAACAAGAAGAGAGATGTGCATTATAGCAGTATCAGAAAGGCAAAAGGAACCAGAAATAGAGAGAGAAAAATTACCATACATTGTACAGTTCTTATATTCAATTTATTTTTTTATAATTTATTTTTATTTAGCTATTTCAGAGAAAGACAAAGAAAGAGGCAGATGGAGACAGAAAGAGAGAGAGAGAATGAATATTGGCACCCAGGGACTCAAGCCACTGCTAACAAACTCCCAACATGCATGCCACCTTTTGCATCTGGTTTATGTGGGCCCTGTGGAGTTGAACTTGAGCCCTTATGGCTTTGTGGGCACGTGCCTTAATCACTAAACCATCTCTCCGTCTCATACCTGTTTTTGGTTATTTATTTATTTATTTGTTTGGTTGGTTTTTGTTGGTGGTGGTGGTGGTTTTTTAAAATATTTTTATGATTATTTATTTGAGTAGAGAAAGACACACACACACACACACACACACAGAGAGAGAGAGAGAGAGAGAGAGAGAGAGAGAGAATGGGCGCGTCAGTGCCTTCAGCCACTGCAAACAAACTCCAGACGCACGCGCCACCTTGTGCAGCGGCTTACATGGGTCGTGCTTAATAGAACCGAGGTCCTTTGGCTTTGCAGTCAAACGCTTGAACCGCTAAGCCATCTATCCATCCCGTTGGTTTGTTATTTTGAATAAAGGTCTAACTCTCTCCCAGGCTGACCTGGAACTCCTCTGTGGTCCCTAGCTGGTCTGGAACTCACAGCAATCACAAGATCAAAACCTCGTACTTCTCCCTCTCATGTGCTGGGATTAAAGATGTGCACCACCACACCTGGCTTTAATGTGCACTTTATAACTACACAATTTTGCCTTTGAAAGCCTTCGTTCCTCCCCCAACCCTGCTGCTTCTTTCTCGGAATCTATCACCTGGCTCAAGTCTAAGTTCTTTCCTGTATTCTGACCTCCACATCTGTCTTTATGTCCCTTCAAATATCCATTGAAACTTTTTCAGTCTGTCTATATTTTATGGTCATTCCACTTCTGTATCATCTGGGACACCATTACTTCTTGATTGTTTCAACCATTTTTAACTGGTACTTCTTGCTCCCATTCTTTTTTTTTTTTTTTTTTTTTAGAACTAATTAATAAATTTACTCAAATGAAAGAAGTTTAAATGTTACAGAAATGAAAAGTATTAGAAATCTGTATATAATAAAAAGTGAATTCAGAAAACAGTAAATACAAATTAGCCAAATCCATGGACATTTCCAGTTAAACATTCATACAAATATAAAATCACCTTTTCTATTTACATAAGGATAAAACAGACATACAAGTATAATATGAAGATTCTGGGGAAAAATAGCCACTAAAAATATTCTCATGTTTAAAAAATGGTGTGGGATATATTTCCATAACAACATTCTTTATGAATGCTAAACCCTTGATTTAATTCCATGATTTAATTATGCCAGAAGCATTGAGTCTTATTATTTTTGAAAGAGATACTGGTATAATAATACATTGGCTTATTAATAATTGAGGCATTTTGTATACACAGTATCAGTGTGGACTGAAACAATTTTCTCACATAGTATAAATCGTAGTCTCACGCAGGACCGTACGAAGACCCCGCAGTTCTCACACCATGTTGCACACAGCCATAGAGAAACTGATGCAGCAACAGCGAACAGCCTCCTGGTGCGCCGTCACCTCGGTGACGTGCTCCATCTGGGTATCTTTCCACTTCAGTGTGAAGATTGTTAGGATTTCATTAGTAGTTTCACCATGTGGTCTTTAAAAGAAAAAAAAAATGTTTTGATTTCTTCCATAGTCCACAGTTCTCGGAAGAGACCTACTTCTGGAAATCATTTAATCCAGTGATGTTTAAAATAACCAAAAGCTCTGTAATAGATGAAATTTCTCAATGCAACTGTAATAAATAAGAACCTAGATCCTTAGCTATATTACCAGGATATCCTGGGACCAAAGTAAGATGGTTTTCCTGTTCCCATAATCCACTTAATTGTTGCTTCAGAATTTTAATATTTCCAACATTTATCATTTCTGTTTTGGATGACAATTCTGATCACCACCTTTTCATTATTGCTTGAAGCCAGTTTAAACCAACTATTACATATTCTTCAAATTTGATTTTTAGTAATGAGTTTACTAGAGGCGGCAAATCTACACAACAGCCAAGTGAGACATATTGCTTTTTTTCCTGTAGACTATTAGTTATAACAGGAAGGCAATCTACCACAACCCCAAGATCTTCCATCCTCACCAAACAGGCAACAAGTTCACTTATACTTCTTCTCCAGAAAGTTAAAGCTACATTCAATCTCAAATTCCTGCGGAATAAAACTTGGGCCATTGTTTCATGATCCCGGGAAATCTCAGCAAAAAAAAGCCACTGTATTTTCATGATGGGCTTTCTGTTTGTGAAGAACCAGAATCACTAGAATTAACCAAAAATGTTTGACTACCATGGCGTAAGTTTTCAGGCAGGTGACCTGCACAAGCCAGTTCATTTCTTTATTTGCCATGTCACAGCCCCCACTTTTAGGGGACTGTTTTTATTTTGTCTGTAACAGGGATTTAGAAATGGGTAATGACCTTTCTTTCTGTGACAGATCACCTTGCCTACTTTATCTGGGCTTTTCACAGCTTGTCCAACTGTTCTACTTATGTAAGCAGCCACTGGTTTGGAGATTTCTTAACCTCCTTCATGCTCTTATTAGTGAAATTAGAGATTCTCTTTCTAGGAAGATCAATGAAAACATCCTCAATGTTATGACAGAAGCTTCATTTTTTAACATTGTTTTAGATGCCATAATCTCTTTTTTTTTCTCCATTTTTATTAATATTTTGCATGATAACAAAAAAAATCCCATGGTATTACCCTCCCTCCTTTCCCCTTTGAAATTCCATTCTCCATCATATCCCCTCCCCATCTCAATCTTTCTACTTACATATATACAATACCAACCTAATAAAAGCCCTCCTCCCTTTCTTTCTCTTCCCTTTCTATCTCCTTTTTTAACTTACTGGCCTCTGCTACTGAGTTTTTTCCTTCTCGCACAGAAGCCCAATCATCTGTAGCTAAGATCCACATATGAGGGAGAACATGTGGCGCTTGGCTTTCTGGGCCTGGGTTACCTCACTTAGTATAATTCTTTCCAGATCCATCCACTTTTCTGCAAATTTCATAACTTCATTTCTCTTTACTGCTGAGTAAAACTCCATTGTATAAATGTGCCACATCTTCATTATCCACTCATCAGTTGAGGGACATCTAGGCTGGTTCCATTTCCCAGCTATTATAAATTGAGCAGCAATAAACATGGTTGAGCAAGTATCTCTAAGGTAATGAGATGAGTCCTTAGGATATATGCCTAGGAGAGCTATAGCTGGGTCATATGGTAGATCAATCTTTAGCTGTTTTAGGAACCTCCACACTGATTTCCACAATGGCTGGACCAGATTGCATTCCCACCAACAATGTAGAA
The DNA here is from genome assembly GCA_036346955.1 of Dipus sagitta. Taxonomy (NCBI): domain Eukaryota; kingdom Metazoa; phylum Chordata; class Mammalia; order Rodentia; family Dipodidae; genus Dipus; species Dipus sagitta. The sequence goes on along the minus strand of CM070778.1, from coordinate 37,766,182 downwards.
GGGTTCCTCTTTTTCCACATCCCCGCCAACATTTATGATCATTTGTTTTCATGATGGTAGCCAATCTGACAGGAGTGAGATGGAATCTCAATGTAGTCTTAATCTGCATTTCCCTGATGACTAGGGATGTAGAACATTTTTTTAGATGCGTATATGCCATTCGTATTTCTTCCTTTGAGAATTCTCTATTTAGCTCCATTTCCCATTTTTTGATTGGCTTGTTTGATTCCTTATTATTTAACTTCTTGAGTTCTTTGTATATCTTAGATATTAATCCTCTATCAGATGTATAGCTGGTGAAGATTTTTTCCCATTCTGTAGGTTGCCTCTTTGCTTTCTTCACCGTGTCCTTTGCAGTACAGAATCTTTGTATTTTCATGAGGTCCCAGTGGTTAATCTGTGGTTTTATTGCCTGAGCAATTGGGGTTGTATTCAGAAAGTCTTTGCCAAGACCAATATGTTGAAGGGTTTCCCCTACTTTTTCCTCTAGCAGTTTCAGAGTTTCAGGTCTGACGTTAAGGTCCTTAATCCATTTGGACTTAATTCTTGTGCACGGAGAAAGAGAAGAATCTATTTTCATCCTTCTACAGATATATATCCAGTTTTCCCAACACCATTTGCTGAAGAGGCTGTCTTTTCTCCAATGAGTATTTTTGGCATTTTTATCAAATATCAGGTGGCTATAACTACATGGGGTTACATTTGGGTCCTCTATTCTGTTCCATTGATCTACGAGTCTGCTTTTGTGCCAGTACCATGCTGTTTTTGTTACTATGGCTCTGTAGTATAGGTTAAAATCAGGTATGGTGATACCACCAGCCTTATTTTTGTTGCTCAGTATTATTTTAGATATTCGAGGTTTTTTGTGATTCCAAATGAATTTTTGGATTGTTTTTTCTATTTCCGTGAAGAATGCCTTTGGAATTTTGATGGGGATTGCGTTAAATGTGTAGATTGCTTTTGGTAAGATTGCCATTTTCACAATATTGATTCTTCCAATCCAGGAACAAGGGATGTTTTTCCACTTCCTAGTGTCTTCTGCAATTTCTCGCTTGAGTGTTTTAAAGTTCTCATTGTATAGATTCTTTACTTCCTTAGTAAGGTTTATTCCAAGGTACTTTATTTTTTTTGATGCAATTGTGAATGGGAGTGATTCTCTGATCTCATCCTCTGTGTGTTTGTTGTTAGCATATATGAAGGCTACTGATTTCTGTGTATTTATTTTGTATCCTGCTACATGACTGTAGGTTTTTATCAGCTCTAACAGTTTGCTAGTAGAGTCTTTAGGGTCCTTTATATATAGAATCATGTCATCTGCAAATAATGATAACTTGACCTCTTCCTTTCCGATTTGTATCCCTTTTATGCATGTCTCTTGCCTTATTGCTATGGCTAAGACTTCCAGAACTATATTAAATAAAAGTGGGGACAGTGGACACCCTTGTCTTGTTCCTGATTTTAGTGGAAAAGCATCCAGTTTTTCCCCATTTAGTAATATGTTGGCTGTAGGCTTATCTTAAATAGCCTTTATTATATTGAGATATGTTCCTTCTATTCCCAGTCTCTGTAGGACTTTTATCATGAAGGGATGTTGGATTTTGTCGAATGCTTTCTCTGCGTCTAATGAGATGATCATGTGATTTTTGTCCTTCAACCCATTTATATAATGTATAACATTTATAGATTTGCGTATGTTGAACCATCCCTGCATCTCTGGGATAAAGCCTACTTGGTCAGGGTGAATGATCTTTCTAATGTATTCTTGTATTCTGTTTGCCAATATTTTGTTGAGAATTTTTGCATCTATGTTCATGAGGGAGATTGGTCTGTAATTTTCCTTTTTTGTTCTATCTTTGCCTGGTTTTGGTATCAGAGTGATGCTGGCTTCATAGAAGGAGTTTGGTAGAATTCCTTCTTTTTCTATTTCATGGAAAAGCTTAAGAAGCAATGGTGTTAGCTCTTCCCTGAAGGTCTGGTAAAATTCAGCAGTGAATCCATCTGGGCCTGGGCTTTTTTTAGTTGGGAGATTTTTGATAACTGTTAGGATCTCCATGCTTGTTATAGGTCTATTTAAGTGATTAATCTCATCTTGATTTAATTTAGGTAGGTCATATAAATCAAGGAAATCATCCATTTCTTTCAGATTTTCATACTTTGTGGAGTATATGTTTTTATAATATGTCCCTATGATTTTTTGAATTTCTCTGGCATCTGTCGTGATGTTACCTTTTTCATCTCTAATTTTATTAATTTGTGTCTCTTCTCTCTTTCTTTTGGTCAGATTTGCTAAGGGTTTATCAATCTTGTTTATCCTTTCAAAGAACCAGCTCTTTGTTTCATTAATTCTTTGTATTGTTTTTTTGGTTTCTATTTCATTAATTTCTGCCCTAATCTTTATTATTTCTTCCCGTCTACTGATTTTTGGTTTGCCTTGTTCTTCTTTTTCCAAGGCTTTAAGGTGAAGCATTAGGTCATTTATTTGCGACCTTTCTAATTTCTTAATATAGGCACTTAAAGCTATAAATTTACCTCTTAGAACTGCCTTCATTGTGTCCCAGAGATTTTGGTATGTTGTGTTCTCATTATTGTTTGACTCTATAAATTTTTTGATTTCCTTCTTGATTTCTTCATTGACCCATTCATCATTTAGTAATGTATTGTTTAGTTTCCATGATTTTGTGTATGCTCTATATCCTTTCTTGCTATTGATTTGTAGTTTGATTCCATTGTGGTCAGATAGAATGCAAGGAATTATTTCAATTTTCCTGAATTTGTTAAGATTTGCTTTGTGTCCTAATATATGGTCTATTTTAGAGAATGATCCATGTGCTGCTGAAAAGAATGTATATTCTGCAGCATTTGGATGAAATGTCCTGTATATGTCTGTTAGGTCCATTCCTTCTATGACCTCGTTTAGTACAGATGCCTCTCTGTTTATTTTTTCCCGGGATGACCTGTCAATTGATGAGAGTGGGGTGTTAAAGTCACCAACTACCACTGTGTTTGGTGTTATCTGTGACCTTAGTTCTAACAGTGTTTGTTTGATGAATTTGGGAGCCCCCATGTTAGGTGCATATATGTTTAGGATTGTAATGTCCTCCTGTTGGAGTGTGCCCTTAATCAATATAAAGTGACCTTCCTTATCTTTCTTGACTAATGTTGGAGTGAAGTCTGCCTTGTCAGCTATTAGGATAGCAACCCCTGCTTGCTTTCTGGGTCCATTTGCTTGAAACACCATTTTCCAACCTTTCACCCTAAGATAATGTCCATCCTTTGTAGAAAGGTGAGTTTCTTGGAGACAACAAATTGTAGGGTCCTGCTTTTTAACCCAGTCTGCAAATCTATGTCTTTTGGTTGGAGCATTGAGGCCATTGATATTAAGAGATATTATTGAAAGATGTGTATTTATGCTTGCCATTTTTTTTTTTTTTTTTTTTGTGGTTCTGGTTCTACCTTTGCTCTCTTATATTAACTAGTATTTGAGTGTTGTTTGCTGTTTTCCAGGTTCCTTATATGTGTGTTTTTCTTTCTCTTCGGCATGGAGGATTCTTTCAAGTATTTTGTGTAGAGCTGGTTTTGTCTTCAAATACTCCTTTAGCCTGCTTTTGTCATGGAATGTCCTTATTTCTCCATCTATTTGAATGGATAGTTTTGCAGGATAAAGTAGTCTTGGTTGACAGTTGTTATCTTTCAGAGTTTGGAATACTTCACTCCAAGCCCTTCTGGCTTTGAAAGTTTGTGTTGAGTAATCTGCTGTGATCCTGATGGGCTTGCCTTTGTAGGTAACTTGATTTTTCTCTCTAACTGCTTTCAATATTTTTTCTTTGGATTGTGTGTTTGGTAGTTTGATTATAATATGGCGAGGAGAGGTTCTTTCCAGGTTTTGTCTGGCTGGTGTTCTAAATGCTTCCTGTATCTGCATTGGCACCTCTTTCCCAATTTGGGGGAAGTTTTCTTCTATGATTTTGTTGAAGATGCCTACTATACCTTTGGATTGAAATTCTTCTCCTTCTACTATACCCTGAATTCTTATATTTGATCTTTTCATAGTGTCCCGAATATCTTGAAATTCCCATTCATACTTTTCTATTAGTTTGTCTTTCTCTTTGTTGGATTGTATTAGATCTGCCACCTGGTCTTCTAGCTTAGATATTCTGTCCTCTCCTTCATCCATTCTACTGGTGAGATTTTCTACAGAGTTTTTTATTTCATTAACTGTGTTCTTCATTGCTAGTAATTCTGACTGGTTTTTCTTCATTATTTCTATTTCCTTATTTATGTCTTGTATTGATTTCTTTATTTCGTTAAATTGGTGTCCTGTATCTTCTCTGATTCCTTTGATTTCTTCTTTGAGTTCATTGAACATATTTACAATCATTCTTTTGAAATCTTTCTCAGGCATTTTCTCTAACTCGTTTTCACTAGAGGTCATTTCTGAAGCATTGATGCTTTTTGGTGGATTTATATTGCCTTGGTTTTTGGTGTTTCTTGTGTTATAATGTATATATTTTTGCATCTTGGATTAAGTTACTGCTTAGATTTTCCAGTTAGCTGGGTATCCTTTGCTGTATCTATTGATCTGATATTGTATATCTTCTATGTAGGAGATTAAGATGTTAGGTGTGGCTCTTACCACTCTCAGAGTATCTAGACACGTGGTCCTAGGGGTTAAGTTTGCCTGCTATGGGGGTATTCAAATAGGTTGAGTGGAATAAAATACAGGTATATTCTAAAATTTAACTAAACCCTATACACATTCAGTCAAGAACAGCACCGAGCATTTATGCAAGATTAGGTATTATAAAAACCAGATCCTCTATCAACAAAGAAGTTAAGATTTCTGGTCTGTTGAGGGATCCAAGTCAGCTTGTGACCAGGTGAGACCCTTCCCTGGTTCAATCCCAGTTACCTCTTTGGATGCTTTTGGTCTCAGTCAAGTTGCTGGCTGGGATGTTGGGCCGCTGTTCTGCTTTCTGGAACTGGGTACTGGCTTTTCCTGTGGGGCAAACCAAGCCTGGCAACTGTGGCCCTGCAGATTGGCGCCCCTGATGCTGGATCCCCGCTGCTGCCGCTGGAGCTGCCGCTGCTGGGACCACTGCTGCTGGATCCGCCACTGGAGATGCCGCTGCTGGGTCTGCCCCCGCTGATCCGCTGGAGCTGCCGCTGCTGGATCCTCCGCCTCTGATCCGCTGGTGCTGCCGCTGCGGGATCCGCCTCTGCCGCTGAAGCCGCTGGAGCCTCCGCTGCTGGATTCGCTGCCCTGAAGCCGCTGTGGCCGGTACCGGAGCAGCTGATGGTGTTTTGGGGGCTGGAGTCACGGCTTCCACCGCCGCTTCCGGCTTCCACCGCCGCTTCCGCTGCCGGGGTCTGAGCTGCCGCTGTTGGATCCCGAGTCGCCACTGCCGGAGCCCGTGATGCAGCTGCCGGTGCCCGTGCTGCCGCTGCCGCTGCCAGAGTCTGAATCGCCGCTACCGGGTCCCGAGGTGCCGCTGCCGGAGCCCAAGTCGCCGCTACCGGGTCCCGAGCTGCCGCTGCCGGAACCCGAGCTGCCGCTACCGGGTCCCGAGCTGCCGCTGCCGGAGCTGCTTCGGCCTGCCCGTGTGGGCTCTGGATATCTCCTACTTCTCCGCTGCTGTTTTAATCTCTTATACACCTCCCTTGTGTATTTTGCTGGGTTTTCTTTGGCTTTTTCTCCCCTAGGCTGCTTAGGCGTGGTTCCTATGCCACCATCTTGACCGGAAGTCAGATGCCATAATCTCTTAAACACCAGCGCCTCATGGTACAGGCGCCTCAGCCCAAACATGGTGTTGACCGCCTGGCCCGCAGCCCAGCCCAGCCCCACTCAGAGCCATTCAAATGCCGCTGAGCACAGCCCAATGCAATTGCTCCCATTCTTTATGCAAAGAGCCAGAAGAAATGTTTTTTTTTTTTCTTTCCAAGGCCACATTATCTATGGCATGCTCAGCCCTTCATTGGGTTCCCCTTGGCAATGACACTCAAGATATTGGCACCTTTTATCTTTCCCTTTCTAGCCTCCCACACTTAGACTATTCTGACTCTTTGTTCCTTCCCCAAAACCGTACTTGGTCTATGACATCATAAGCAGGAACAGGAGCAGACACTCTCAGTTCTGATTATTGGTATTTTTTTTTTATTTTGAGGATGAAATGAGACCAATTATAGAATACTGTCCATTAAATATGAAATTCTTGCTTCTTTTATTAATGTCCCTTATATGGAGAACTCTGTATGTCCCAATCTCTCTCTTTCACTCTTTTGTTGTTGTTGTTGTGTTCTTCTGTTTTTTTTTTTTTTTTTTTTTTTTTTGGTTTGGTTGTTCCCTATGAGTGACTCAAGTATTTCATCACATGTAATTTGACATAAGAAGTTTTCCATTTGCTAGTACATTTGCATGACCTAATTATGTGCATTTAATTATTAATCTGTTGTAGAACTAATTTGAACATGCATGCTGCATAGATTCTATTCTAAAATATTAAGTCCTTAAATGCAGTGACTGCATTGTTTACTACTATTTCATATCCCATGGGTGTGACTCAAAAAAAATTAATGAAATATCAATGAGTAGGTGCGCACTAGGACTGTTTATGGGGCTCTCATAATCCAACCCTTCCTCACCATCTCTCAGAGTCTATCTCCTCGCTCTTTCTTCCTCTTTGTTTTTTATATCTGGCTTCTGACAAAAAATTAACTGTATGTGCATAGATGCATACATAAATACATAGAGGTGTAGAAATCTGTAAACATTTAAACAAGATTTTGTATACTATACATAACTATGTAATTCATCTACTGCATATATACATATATAAATTTAATTATATTTAAGTTGAAACTACTGTATAACTCTCTAAGACAGTATCAACCTAACTGATGAGGGATTTAAGGCTCAGAGAAAATAACGTTTATTGTTGAGATTTGAATTTGCCATTTTTTTCTAAGCAAAATAATAGATATTTGAGATTCTTTATTTATTTGAAAAGAAGGAGAAAGAAAGAGAGGGAGAGGGAAAGAATGGGTATGCCAGGGCCTCTTGCCACTGTAGAAGAATTCCAGATGAATGAGCAACTTTGTGCATCTGACTTGACATGGGTACTGAAGAAATTAGAACCCAGGTGTCAGGCTTTCCAAGCAAGTGCCCTTGGCCACTGAGCCATCTCTTCTAGCATGAACTCCTTTTATAATGTTTTATTTTTATACAATATGTTAGGTTATACACTTTTATCCCCTCATCCTGGCTCCTGTTACCATGACAGTCCTCTCACTAGAGTTATGGTATTCTCTGAGGGGCATGAAAGTCTTAGTCCCTATGGGATAGCTCGGGGGGCGGGACAGTGTCTCAGAGTAAAATTATACTTACTCTGTGGCTCTGACAGTCTTTCTGACCCCTTTTTCACAATGTTCCCTGAGTCACGGAAGGTCTTATGGCAGTCTGATTTAGTGTTGTGTTACCTGTAGCCTCTAGACTTTTACTTTGATAGGTTTGATCACTATGTCTGTCACATCACTATGGAGCTGGTTGTTGGACTAGCAGTACCAGCAGTATTCATGTCACCTCTTCCTCTGCAATTCCTCCTGGGCCCTGGCAGAAGTGGTAGAGGTGAGAAATCCCATGTTGGGCAGTAGCTTATCTTCTTGGATGTTGGAGGCATCTTGGCTCTCCACTGTTTTCTCTGCCTTCTGTAAAATAAAACAGATTCTCCAATCAAGACTGAGAGCAGCTTGTGTAAAGGGAATATGCAAAGTTATTTGAGAGATTTTCCTTTTTTTTTTTTTGGTTTTTGGTGTGCTAAACCACTTTTCTTCACTACAGAGCAGTGGGGGATTCTCTCTAATGTCTGAGCTTCCTGTCCATGGGATTCTGACTTAATGTCCAATACCACACACTCGTTCTCTCCAACTGAGTGGAATTCATGTACAATCAGAGAACAGTTGGTTACCCACAGAGACCACTATTACACAAGTGTGAACTTGTTCAGCTGGATAATTTCATAGTCTGAAGAATCCCCTAGTTATTCATGCTGTTGGTGACCATTGTTATCCAGCAGTTCACATAGGGTTTTTCAGCACAATGATGGCTAGCCAGGAGGGAGCTCATTTCCCTTTCAGTTCTAACATAGTATTCTGATGTCCTATGACTACAGCCTGTGGTGTCTTCAGCAATAGGGGTCTTACCTTTTAGGTCTGGCAGGTAATCAAATATGTTGGCAATGGCCTACATTGCTTTGTGGAACACATGAGTCTCCCTGGCCACCAGCAGGTCACTGTTGGGGTCAATCCAATTCTGGATCTGTGATTTACCAGCCATATTCTATGGTTTTAATGTTAAGCTTTTTCCACCTTCTGTCCAGAGTGTCCCACCTTCTCCTTTATTGCTGGGTATATGTTATAGCTGCTATCCTGAATGAGAGTTTCTAAGGAGCTGATTCATGTTTTCTTAACTTTTATCTAATTCTGTCCCCACCCTCCCAGTCCCCTACCCCTCCAACCTTCTCCCACCCCAGGTATTCTATCCCTCCCCTAACCTGTCAAGTAAGCTCCTTCTTCCCTGTCTCCCTAATTCTTCTCTCTACTGGTCTCTTCCTAGTTCTGTGCCTGGTGTTTACTACCATTTCCACTCATCACCAATTGATCCCATTTAGGGTCTACACATGAGAGAGTGTGAGTGCCAATGTCTTTCTGATCCTGTGTGACCTTGCTTCGCATAATTTTTGCCCAAATTTTCTGCAAATTTGAGTGTTTCCTTTTTCTTTAGGGCTGAGCAGGATTCCACTGGGTGTATGTACCATAGCTTCATTAACCACTCACTTGTTGGGCATCTGGCTTGATTCCAGTTCCTGGCTACTGTGAAGAGATCAACAATAAAAATGGTTGAGCACATGTCTCTGTGCTATTTTTATGATAGCCTACTCCTTCCATTTTATGATATGAATTCAGCCTCAAAAGAAGCTTATCCTATGAAAATTAAAGGAAGAAAATGGAATAGTGTATCATGGTGAGATTAGAAATATGTAGCTGGATGACATGTTGTTGGGGCTATCATAGCTCTTGAAAACTCTCAACACCTGACAGTTTTAATGCATAGAAATGAAAGATGATCTGGAGGTAGGACTTGTGCCATTTTACTTTATGTGAGATGTTCTGAAGTTAAATGAGATATGGCAGCACACTTTGCTTGATTATATTCATGTAACACTGATGGGTCTCCACGGTTTTCGCCTTTCCTTCCTTGAAGTTAGAATAATTTCATGCACACCCTCCTAGAACACATTGGGTTCTCTGAGAAAAATTAACTGGAACACAGCACATACACTGGTACAGCAAGTGTGTTCTCTAGCTAAGGAATTGTTCTACTCGTCTCAATAAAATTTAACCTTCTCACAGAGTTCAGCCAGCTTTCATTCTACAGTCTGAGGCACAATTCCATGTGGAGTGAAGTTTACAGAACTTCTTCTGTTCTTGCTTTGATTTTGATCGTCCTCCCATCTGAATTTGTAAACAAAACCTTGCTCTCTATGCCTGTGTCTGAAATTCTTACTCTATTTCACCAACATTATATATATATATATATATATATATATATATATATATATATATATATATATATTCTCCCAAAGTATAGAAAAGAAGTTGGCTGGATTCAAGAGTGTTTTGGACTAAAAGTGGAAACTAGATGCCAAAAACACACAGAATATACACATTCTATCTAATTCCACCCATTTGTGCATAAAATGTGAAGTTTATGGCTGAGAATCAAAGTTATAGGGAAAGCTGCGCATAGCTTCTCTAGCAGTTCATGTGAGGCACAATTTGTTCACTTTGTGGTGGGTAGATTTTATTATACACACAGTTTCTACACACAGTTTACAATTTATCTAAAGCATTATACAGGCAAAACTAACATTTGGAATCCATTACATGTCATCACCAATAAAGTTTCTTTATTTTTTACAATAGTAGTTCAGATCGTATGTAGTGATTCCAGGAACCAATTGGTCCTACACCAAGGTTAAACTATAAAATGAGTTTAGTTTGGACAAATGATCTTTTTACTAGTATTGTTAACAGTCTTTGGGATATACTATCAAAACAGCTAAAAAGAATTGTTAAGGGAGGGGGGAGGTTGAGGTAGGATCTTGCTCTAGCCTAGGCTGAGGTGGAATTCTCTATGTAGTCCCAAGCTGGCCTCAAAGTCATGGCAATCCTCCTACTTCTATCTCCCCATTGTTGGGATTAAAGGTGTGTACCAGTATGCCAGGCTCTAAAAACAAATTTAATAAAGCCAAAAAAAAATTGGACAGGAGATATGGCTTAGCAGTTAAGTCTCTTTCCTACAAAGCCATAGGACTCAGGTTTGATTCCCAGGACTCATGTAAGCCAGATACACAAGGTGGAGCATGCATGTGGAGTTCGTTTACAGTGCCTGAAAGCCCTGTTGCACCCATTCTCTCTCTCTCTTCCTCCCTCTTTCTCTCTCTCAAATAATTAAATTAAATTAAATTAAAAAATTCTTTGCAGTTTTGGTACTATAGTGGTGTGTATGTGTGTGTGTTATATGCAAGTATATGTTTGTATGTGTGTAGGCACTAGTGTGGAGAGTTTTTTGATTTACAAAACTCACTTGCAGTTATAGCTCTGGTATAATCATTTGGATTAAGTGATAATTATTGAATCTCTACTTTGTTTATAACTATTGAGCTAGCCTATGTAATCTTGAATACAATCACATGAGGGTGACTATATTAACTTATTCTGAGAAGAGAAAAATAAGTATAAAGAAATTAATTTATATGACAAGGGACAGACGCTGTTAATCATTGTAAGAAATAGGGCTTAAATTTTTGTATATTTCAGGCTGGAGAGATGGCTCAGATATTAAGGTGCTTGCCTGCAAAGCCTAACAACTTGTGTTTGATTCCCTAGTACCCACACAAAGAGAGATGCACAAAGTGGTGCATGCATCTCGAGCTTGTTTGCAGCAGTTGGAGGCCCTGGCATGCCCATTTGCTGTCTCTCTTTGTCTTTTTCTCTGTCTTTCTGTCTCTCTCTCTACTTGTAAATAAATAAATAAAAATATTTTTTAAATCTGTGTATTTCAAATCTACTTATGGTTTTGTGATACTTCACTGCGTTCTTAGAGCCAGAGCTCCCTCCATCAGGAAAAAAAAATCCAAATTTTAGTTTCAGCCACACTGTTTCATAATGCTTTGGAAAATAATCATCCCTTAATAGATTTAAGAATTTTCCAGAATAATACATTCAAAAAAATCTAAAAATTATTCCTAACTGCTGTATATTGAACAATAAAGGAAATTGGTTTCATGTGTTTCTTTCTCCCCTTTGCCGTTGTGTACTTGGTCAAAGAAATTATTGCATATGTAATGGAAGGTAATAAAATACAGGTGGTGATGGCCACAAAGTGTGGCCCATGTGGAAATAGGACAGGAAATCTATTACTAGTGAGGTACGCTTTTCACATTCAGTTCAAGTATGATAAACATTGAAAATCTGAGCCAGCACTTGGAGCCGATGCGTTCTGGGAGGACCATTTAGGTGTATCATCATCATGTTATTCTAACAATGTTGGGAAGAATTAATGACTTCCTTGATGTGAGTCATTGTGTGTAGAAAAGCCACACAGAAGTATCCATGGACCATTTTCTTACAGGCAAATGAATAAAGATGTCCATGTTGCGTGTTGTTTGCTTTGAAAATGCAAGGTCTCTTGAAATCCCATTTTCATTGTGGTTCCTAAAAATATGCTTCCATTTGATCACAATCTCCAAAATATTTGGGTCTTCTTTTTCTTTCTTACTTTATTAAGTAGAAACTTTGTATAGTTACGTCACATGCTGATGCCATGCTTTCCCTCTTTCCTGCTCCCATTCCACTGAAGGACCTCCTCAGTGGGATTGCTGCTATTCACCATGAGCTTGTGGGTTTTTGACAAATGAGCCAACAACATACACTGGAGAAAAAGACATCACAACAAATGGTGTAGATAACCACATGCACAAAATTGAAACTAGATGCCCTTCTCTCATCATGCAAAAATTCAACTCCAAATGGATTAAAATTTTTAATATAAGACCTGAAACTCTTAAATAACTGGAAATAAAAACAAGGGGAACTCTCCACAAATAGAGAAGTGGGGAAAAACTTCTGGAGTAATACACCAGTAGCCTAGGAAATCAAACAATCACTCAACCAGTGGGATCTCATGAAGCTAGAAAGCTTTTGTGCAGACAAACATACCATACCCACATCATTGGTATTTTCAACAAGCTTCTAGCCCTTCACTCATGAAAGTGTGATTATGAATCGTCCATTGCTCTGCTTCTTTCCATGTCTGAAATAGAATTGGCTGCAGTGGCCAAAGGATTCAGGAAACTTCTGATTGAGCCTGATCTTAAAGGAGACAGACATTTTTTGGAAGCATCCATGTGCTTCCTTTGTGAAGTATTTCTTGCTGTCATATGAGAAGGAGTTCTCAGAATCATGTCTATTTCTTAGTGGAAATCCTTTGCAATTTGTACTTTGTTGTCAATAAAATGCAAACTATTTTGTTGCTATCATATTTTTAAAAAACTTTTACTTATGTGTGTGTGTGTGTGTGTGTGTGTGTGTGTGCGTGCATGTGTGTGTAGATTGGGGGTGAATGAATATGGGCAGGGTCTGTTGCCACTGCAAACAAATGCCCATATGGCTTTGTGTGGATAACAGAGACATTGAACAAAAGCCAGCAGGCTATGAAGCAAGAGCTTTTAACCATTGAGCAATGTCTCCAGATATGCTCAGTTTCTGTTGCTATTGAGATAGAAGGGGCCCAACCTTTGCTGAAAGTGTAAGTTTAGGGAATCAAACAAAGGGCCATAGTAGAGTGCCCTCTCAATAATGCCACTCTTAATGATGTTCATTTCTACCTAATGAAAGGAAATTTTCTCCCTTTCTCCTTCCTTCTTTTCCTTTATTTCTTCCTTCCTTCTTTCCTTCCCTCCTTCTCTAATTTCTCCTCTTCTTATTCCTCTCTCTTTTTTCTGTCCCTTCCATTTATGTTTTTATTATGGTAAAGTTAAAACAACTCAAAGAGGGGCTAGAGAAATGGCTTAGTGGTTAAGGCACTTGCCTGCAAAGCCAAAGGACCATGGTTCAATTCCTCATGACCCATGTAAGCCAGATGCACAAGGTGGCAGGTCCATCTGGAGTTCGTTTGCAGTAGCTGGAGGCCTTGGCATACCCATTCTTTCACTCTATCTTTCTATCTCCTCTTTCTCTCTTAAATAAATAAATGAATAGTTTAAAAACTCAAAGAGAGCATGATAGCTGACTAAATGCTCATTACACACAAACACTTTCTCAGCCTACTCATTACTCCTGATCATACTCTAAATAATTTGAAGCGCATTTCATTTCGTTATCAAATATTTAACATCATATTTCTATAACATATAATGCAATTCTGAAAACTGCATTGATGATCATTACTAGACCTGAAAAATGCACAATTTCTGATATCATCAGATAAGCAATTATTATTTAAATATCCTGGGAGTTTCATAAATAAGCTTATTTACTTACTCAAATTATAATCCAAAGTTTTCACATTATATTCCTCTGAGATTTCTGTTTATATCTGAGGTTTGTGTTTATATCTATTACCTTTTCATTTGCAGTTTTACTTACAATCTGAATATAGAACAATTAATTGCCTGTAGTTTTGGCCAGAACCTAGATTTTTCTCATTGCTTTGTAACATGTAACAACATCTTCCCCTAGTCCTTTTTCCCTCAGGAAGTTCATAAGATGGTTTAGAATATGTTGTAGTTACCTTCTCATTGCTGAGGCAAGCATTAATCCAAAAGCAACACATGGAAGGAAAGGTTTTCTTTTAACTTAAAGACTCAAGGAGAAGTTTGAACGTGTCAATAAAAATTGAAACATGAAAAGAAACTGGATGTCAGATCTTGTCATATCAGGAAACAGAAAGAATGAACCATCCCCATACACTCACATTGGGCTGGACTAATGAACCTTAAGGTCTATGCTCAATGCCACACCTACTCCATCAAGGCTCCACCTCTCAGAGTCATGAAAACTTTCCCAAACTTCCACCAGACGGAGAGCAACTATTCAAAAAAAAACCCCCCCCCAAAAAAAAAAACCCATGAGTCTTTAGGGGACATTTCATTCAAACCATCACAGAATATTTTGTGGATTTCTTATTTGAGCATATGGGAAGTGCCTATATTCAGGTCTCTCTCTCTCTCTCTCTCTCTCTCTCTCTGTTGTCATAGCTAGATCTTATTATTGTCCAATACATAATATCTCCTAATTTTTACTCCTCCCCAGCTCTCATGAAAGAAGTCTGTTTCTCTACTGTATCAAAACTGAGCCTAGCCATTTGACTTTACTTGTCATGTTGTGCCAAATGGGCAGGGTCAAAGTATATATATATATATATATATATATATATATATATATATATATATATATATATATATTTCTTCCATAAATGTTATGTGTTCCCAATGGTACCAGCCTTTTGACCCTGGGATACAGACTGTGAAAATAATATTCAGCCTAAATATAATCCACAGTTTGGAGATAAGCCCAGCTTAGTAGCAGCTGACCCATAGACCCACTTTTTTTGTAATTAAGAAATAAATGGAAGTGGTTATACATGACAAAGTTGTGGGGTTATTTTTGAGCTACATTTTTATCCTCAAAAGCTCAAGGATATAGGCTTACCTAGGTATGCAAGTGTTGAGTTTGAATAAGCTTGCTCTGTCCTCTTTTAGCTCAATCATTTTAGCAATTCTTTCTAAGCGGTTGTAAGATGGTGATACCCTAGCCTTCTAGGATCATGTATCATTAAACATAGGAGAGTACCTGAAGAGGGTCCCTGAATTATGATCATGAAATAAGTTTCTTTTTTAACTTCTTTCATCTTATTTGTGAGTTTTAAGAATAATGGACTCATATTGTAGCATCCTCCTGTGGTTGCCATTGAGTCTTGATCATTATAAAAATAATCAAATGCGAATTGAAGTTATTCGCCCCATTATTGACATTAATCTCTTTGATGTTCACAGGACACTGTTTAAAAATATTACTTCAATTTACACTTATTTTTAACATTTAACATGTTCTAGAGCTGGAGCCATTTATTTTCATTTTTCTAGTAGAGACACATTTTTTTTTTTTCCTGTAGAACCTAGAAATCACTAATGTAGTTTAGGGACTCAGGAAAATTGCTGACAGTAAAGTCCCTTAATGGATAATTCACAGGCAGCACTGTCAATGGCAGGAGGATCCCCAAAGCCTTGGCAAACAATTCAAAGACTCACCACCGGGACTGATGGATCATGTAGCTCTTCAGGAGCTTCTTTGGTAAGAAGATCCCTGGCATAAAGATAAAGTCCCATTTAGGTGTTTGTTCAATAAAAGATAAATAAGGTGCCACCAGCATAATAATAACCAGTAATAACAACCAGTAATAATAGCCATTCAAGTTATTAGCTTTTTAATTAACACTGAAAGATCTGAAAGTACCTAATTGCATTTGATTCTAATTATATTAAAAATTGTATACATGAAAATTAAAATTCTATGTTTCTAATATCCTCTTTAAGGATGTGCAAATAGAGCCATTGTTTTCCTAACAAATGTTTCTCACTGTTATTATGTTTCTAAACAGAATAAAAAAATACAAGTTAATAGTGCTCACTTAAGTATGTTGTATCCAATGGGATTATAGAATTAAAACAGGCTTTACACAAGAGTATTAGAGATATACCAAGTCCATTTATTTTATTCACTGCAATAATAATCTGTTTGTTGAATTATTTAATATGTCTTTTTATAAAGGGGTTTGTACATTTGGATCTGCACTGAGCAGATTATATTGTTCCATTTATTTCTTTTAAGACAAAAATCAACTGAAAGATGTATTTTACAGTCTATGAAACAGACATGCAATAATGGAAAACAAATATAAATCCAAAATAAGAGTCATATTCACCTTATCATTGTTCACCTGGGCTCAGCTTTAATGGCGTTGGCTTAGGAATTATACTGAACAAAGCCTGTGATACTCAAATCTTTCTACTTTTTATTGAAACATTAGAACAAATTCATATTTAGTGTTTTTAAAAGATAGTTGATTTTAAACACTAAGTATACATGCTTTCTCTGACAGTCATATAATCTAATGAATCTTTGATATACTAAACCATTATAGGTCAACTCTATTAGGTAAGAACTGAGCAGTTGTTTCTCTGTCCAGTATGTAAGAACTCAAAGCTATTTCTATGTCAGGAATATTAGTTAATCCACAAGACCTTCATCTGATATTTGCCTGGTCTAAAGAAATCTGAAACAGAACATGTATAAGCATTAAAAAATGTTTCTTTGCCATGCCTAGACTTGAGAACTTTTAAGATCCTCACACCATCAGAGTTGTGGTATATTAGACAAGCTAGCCTATATGGTCATGGACGGTAATATCACATAAGTAGACAAAAAGAATCCATGGGTACAATTCATCATCTCTTTTCTGATGAAGAGAAATGATTTTGGGAAGCACCATCATAGAAGTATGCATTGCAACTCTCTCCAGTTTCACCCCTGCTAGGCTGAGATACAGAAAGGGAAATAAAGACCATCAAGACCGAGGCCTTTTATTCCTGACAGTCCCTTGGAGCAGTTGCATACCTCTCCTCCCCTGCTGTAGTTGGGCACATGAGGCATCTGTAGTTTTAGTGGTTGTGATTCACCACGCAGAGCTGGACTCTTCCAGGACAGCAACTTGTCACCCTGGATTATCATCAACCCATTCGGTCCGAAGGCAAGCTGATCTGGCATCAAGCTAATTGATGTTGTCCTGTCATATATTGCTATTAACTGCCCTTTGTGCTTTTCTGCTCTTTGTAGAGAAGTTTTTAAAAAAATTGCATTGTGTTGGGTTTTTCTCCCTCTTACTTCCTTCAAAGTATTTCAGCAGTGATCAACTCCCAGACTATGATAATTTGTCAAAAAAATAAAAATAAAATATTGGGCTGGAGGGATGGCTCAGTGGTTAAGGTGTTTGCCTACAAAGCCAAAGGACCCAGGTTCAATTCCCCAGGACCAACATTAGCCAGATGCACAAGGGGGCACACACAACTGGAGTTCGTCTGCAGTGGCTGGAGGCCCTGGATCACCCATTCTCTCTCTCTCTCCTTTCTCTGTCAAATAAATAAATAAATATAAATAAAATTAAAAAAAAAAGAAAGAAAGAAAAAGAAAATGTTTTGCAGGAAAGATAGTTAAATGATGCGGAAATTCACAAAAACCATTCAACAGAGAATATTAGTCTATCCTTTTCAGTATGCTTTCCGTGTCCATGAGAACTATGAGAATGAGAATGGGTGCCCTAGGTCCTCTTGCTTCTGCAAACAGACTCCAGACACATGCAGCACTTTCTGCATATGGCTTTACCCTGGTACTGGGGAATCAAATCTTGGGCTGGTGGGCTTTGTAAGCAAGTGTCTTTAACCACTGAGTCACATTCTCAGGCCTCCTTAAATTATTTTTTAAAAATATTTTTATTTGCTTGTTTATGTTTGGGGGGGCATGTTGGGGTCCCGTTCTGCTGTAACTTTTTATCAGGTATTATTTGTATGTTAGAGAATTGAAACCTGAGTCAGCAGGTTTTACAATCATGTGCCCTTAAACCACTAAGCAATTTCCTCAGACTTAAATACTATTTTATTTTCTAATTTGGGGGATTTTTTGAGGTAAGGTCTCACTAGCTTATGCTGACCTTGAATTCAATATGTAATCTCAGGGTAGCCTCAAACTCATGGTGATCCTCCTACTTCTGCCTTCCTAGTGCTGAGATTAAAGGCATGCACCACCATGCCCAGTTCTCAACCTTAGACATTGTGTTCAGTTTACTATGCTAAGTTATCAAGGATATGTATTTTGAATATTTTACTTGAAAGTAATGCATTCTTATAGAAACAAGCACAGATGCTAGGTCTACAGTTTGGTTGGTGAAATTTCACAAGCTGAATTCTCATGGGTAGCCTAATCACAGTTGAAGAAAGACAGCACTGCCAGCATCAGATAGCTCCCATTTGTCCCCTCCTAATCATCACTTCCTCCCTTTCTGGTGAGAAGGCCTTTACTGAGAGATAAGAAAGGGAATTCGTACCCAAAGTAAATCTAGCCCAGAAAGCATTGCTTAAGAAACAAACAAACAACAAATGGGAGCTCTGTGCAGCTAGAACGGCAAAGGGCAGAGCAGCAGATGGACACTGTCAATCAAAATTAGAAGCCACTTGTGATAAACAAGGTCACATACGGGAAGAGTATAGGCATATATCCTGTGTGGCTATTTTTATGAAATGTAGACTCATTTAAATGTTTTCCTGCAAACAATTCTTTAAAAAAAGTAACGTCAAGCATTTTAACCTAGCCTCAACTTGGACTGAATATTGACCTATTATGACCATCCTTACTTTCAATCCAGGAATTGCATCACTATAAATTTCACACATGATAAGTTACCCTAAGCATTTAAGGACTACTCCAAAATGGAGACGGTCTCAATCCATTGTGTTACATCGTAGATTGCTGTTTTTCTGCTCCTTCCATGTTTGCTCTTGTCCTTGAACTACTAAATAACCTTGTCTTTTATTCTACTCTTGCCTACAGGGAGATTCTTTTACTTGCTGACCAGTTCTCAAGTCAGAAGCACTAAAAAACAAAAAATCGACTCAAAAAAGAAGCAAGTTAAGCTTAGAAAAAAAAAAACAAACAAATAAAAAAGCCAAAGGAAATATTTAAAATAATTATTTTGTATTGTATTCTTACATCTTCTGTGTCCTTCACAGTCTATGTTGGGATTGGAAATTACGGAAAGGAGCTCAGTCAAATGACCTCACCTGCAATGTTGAACATAATTACATGTCTGGGTTTCTGGGTAGCAAGGGATAATTGAAGGGCATGAAGGAAAGGAGAAAATTTGAAGCATCATTTATTAACCATCTACTATGCCCAAGGCCTTCTGCTTTGTGCTTTGCATATGCCACTTTTAAAACCCCATTGCCATGTGAATTACCTATTATTATCCCTACCCGGAGGAAGAAGTAGATGCAAAGTTGTGAATTCACAGTGAATACTAAAAAAAAAAAAAAAAATCAAACGAGTTCATTTAACACCATTTTATTTTTTCTTCCAAACCCAGTATATGATCTCTCCGCAGGTTTAGAACAAGCCAGCCCAGGAGTACAGCAGGAAGTGCTTTGCGTTGTCCTGTAAGTGGGGATACAGAATTTAAAAGAACCAAGAGTTCCTTATGCTTTGACTCTTTCTCTCCTTCAATGCTAATTTTGTGTGTGCGGTTGGTTACATACTCTGGTGGTTTGAGTGAAGCGTTCTCTCATCAAATCATGTGTCTGGAACACTTGGTCCTCAGCTGGTAGCAGTTTGGGAAAGTTGTGAGACCTTTGGGAAGTGGAGCCTTGCTGAGAAAGGTGTGTTACCCGGGGAAGGCCTTGGGGTTTCACAGTCCATCCCACTTGCCAGTGCTAGCTAGCTCACTCTTACTGCTTCATCCCTGCTGATGTGCGAAGGTGTGGGGCAGCCAGCTTCCTGCTCTCACCATGCTTTTCTTGATACTGAAGCTTCCCCTTGAGACTGTGAGCCAAAATAAACCCTTTCCTCCAGTAACTGCTAACTGTATTAGCCGGGGTTCTCTAGAGGAACAGAACCAACAGAATTAATTGTATTAGAAAGGGAAGTTGGGGATGGAGAGTTGGCTCACTGATTGAAGGGCTTGCTTTCAAAGCCTAACAACCCTGGTTTGATTTCCCAGTACCCACTTAAAGCCAGATGCACAAAGTGTTGCATGCATCTGGAGTTCATTTACAGTGCCTGGAAGCCCTAATACACCTATTTTCTCTGTCACTCTTCTCAATATCTCTCTGGATTGTAAATAAATGAATAAATAAATAAACTATATATATATATATATATATATATGTGTGTGTGTGTGTGTGTGTGTGTCTGTGTGTGTCTGTGTGTGTGTATACACATATTATAATACACACACACATATATGATTAGCTTACAGCAGTAATAATAGTAATAGTAGTCTGTAAGCTTGAGACTCTACATGGCTGGATACCTGAGCAGTCACAATCCAGCACTGAAGACCTGGAGGCTTTCCTGAGAGCTGCTGGTGTTCAGTCCACATTGGAAGGTTGAGGAAACTTGGTTCTAATACCAATGAAGGAAAGCAGAACAGGATAGGTAACATACCAGTGAAGGCACTCACCACGAGCAACATAAGTAACCAGACAGAAAGAAGGGACTCTTTTTTTTCCCAGGGCTTCCTTACAAAAATCCTCTTTTCGGAAGAGCTGTCCATTCTGGGAGAAGGGCTCACATCCTCCTTCAGTCAGCACTTCTGGAGGCAGAGACTCAGCAAAAAGAATGTCTGTGTGGATTCCTAAACAGATCCAGTTGACAAAAGAACTTAACCATCACAGCTAATATCAGAATATGGTTCCATGGAGATCAGTAAATCTCTGTTGACTTAATGCCTGATTATATCAGTTCTCTCATTCGTCTAACACTTGAAGATCAACTGATTAGTGTCTGATTAAGCTAGCCACCTAGTAATAGATGTGGAATATGAAATTTATTTATTTGTGCATACGCAGACAATAACTCAGAATTCTCATTTTATAAACACTGATGAAATTAAAGCATCATGCAATGGAACACTTGGGATTTGGGTTTTTCAATTTAAAGAACCCCATAATATTTTATTTATTTACCTATTTTGAGAGAGAGAAGGAGAGGAAGATACAGAGAGAGAATGGGCATGCCAGGGCCTCCAACTACTATAAATGAACTCCAGACACATGTGCCACCTTGTTTTACTGTCTTACGTGGGTACTGTGGAATTGAACCTGGGTCCTTAGGCTTCTCAGGCAAGCACCTTAACTGATAAGCCATTTTTCTAGCCGCCCAAAACCCTTTAAAGATGGAACAACATAATTCAGTTGTTTTATTCTCTGTTGCTTCTTTCTCATATTTTCCTTTTTTTTTTTTTTTTGATTTTGTTTTTTGAGGTATGGTCTCACTCAAACCCAGGCTAACCTGGAATTCACTATGTAGTCTCAGGGTGGGCTTGAACTCATGGAGATCCTCCTGCCTTTGCCTCTTGAGTGCTGGGATTAAAGATGTACTCCACCTTGCACGGCTCATATTTTCCTTTGATCTCTTTTATGAAAAATGATAGTAAAAATTTCTAAATGAATTAACACCAAAGAATCAGATAATTAGAAATTGCAGCAGGAACTGAACACCAGTGATGGCAAGATTTTCAGAGGCAGCGAAGGACCTGAGATGAGAAAATATGAGCTTGTTTATTGAGAAAACAGAATGAACAAAAGACCCTTGTGAAGATATTGCCTGAGAATATTTGCTTTATGAAAGTGGAATAAATAACTCGTGCACTCCAAACAGGAGAGAACAAAACTTGGACTGAGTCTTTGACGACAGAACTAAAGGGAGCTGGGTGTTTGGCTGCCTGGTTCATGGCTGTTGTAAGATCGCCTTGCAAGGATGCATCTGAGACTCTCACCCATTTGCTGAATGCTGTTGGGAGTGGCACCTTCAAGGATCCACATACATTCACTTGCCTATTGTTGCCTACTAAAGAAAACTAACGTCAGTGACTCTGGACTTGACCATCAGAAAACATAGGAAATGTGACCGTTACAAAAAATAATTGGATTTATTTTCTTCTGCCTTTCTGGGTTTACAGCCAAGTTCAGTGACTTGCTACCAGCTATACCTGTTACAATTTCTCATGCCTGGAAGCTGAAGTTGACCCCCCTCATCTGACACTCACAAGGCGTGTTTCTCCGGTCTGTGTTCAAACATGTCCTGAGTTGGAAAATCCAACACATTTTCAGAAAACTGTAAGGGTTAGGGATTTCTGCTCTATATTAAGCCTAAATCTCTATCTCTTTTTTTTTTTTTATAAAAAGAAATTATCCTACTGGTTCAAGTTCAAACTTTTGGAAAATTTATAAGGAGATCCATTTCCTACTTTTGAAAATAGTTTATAAAATAATCAGGTCTGTGGGCTGAATAGTTACTTTAACCATTTCACAAAGTTAGAGCTATTTCATTCTGAAAAAGAAGCAAGTGTTAGCATCAATGTAAATTATGAATTTCGTGTCTAAATCCATCTTTAAGAAAAGGTAAGATGTCAAGGGAAACTCAGGGGTGGTGCAAAGGGTAGAAAGAAAGGATGGACAGGTTATTACCATCTGTCACACAGCTTTATTACTACAGTGGAAAACAAGGCATTTCATACTTCACAGAAAGAGGCAATTGGTCTTATTACAAAAATAACAAATATGAGATGATGAGTATGTCAATTAACTTTATCTGTTCCTTTCTATGCAGACTTACAGGGAAACATTACATAGTAACCCATATATTTCAAATATGTCAATTGAAATTAGTCCTAGAAAAAACAACTAGGGGAGGAATGGTTTAAACAAGTTGTCTACACATTTTTTGCATGTTTACCTCATAATATGTTTAACAGAACTTCTTGCTCCGTGACATATTTTAAGTAAACATGTTATTTTATGTTTGAAAATTATCATGTTTAATCCTCAGCATATTGTGCATATTCATGATATACATTTCCATCAAATGTTTGAATGAGGGGTTTTCTTCACTCAGTTTATGGAAAATATTCCTAAAGAAAAAAATTAAAAAGCAGATCTTACTAGTCAATCATTATTCAAATAAGAGTTGATTTCTGATGAACTATGTACATCTTCATTTTTCCAAAGCATGCCCATGTGACAAGATGCCTTCTTTTGACAAGGACTTTACTACTTATTCTTATTGTAAGAGAAGAGGGTAAAACTTAGAGCCTTGCCATCTTTCTTGTGATTTTTTTTTTTTTTTTTCTGTCTGGGATCATTTTTAACTTTCAGAAATGGAAGTTTCTCTCAGGAGCTTTCTACTCAAATTGTGCCTTTGTGGCACGAAATTCCACATTGTAGGGATGGCCAGTACATATCATACCAAATTGTCCAGTAGATCTCATAATGTAACAGTACTCCACTGCAACTGGCCAGGATCCAAGTAAACTTTTACAATCTTACATAAGAAGTTGAATGGGCATGAAAGAAGTATTATCATATTCCAGCACCCAGATAATGTGAAAATATCTCAGTGGCTTTGTCTCTGGAGGTAATCCCATATTATTTGCATGCATGGAAACTGTGCATCATAGATATTCATTGTTTCGGTAATGTGGTTATATGTGCCAAGTTATAAATATATAAATATGGAAAGGATAGGTGGCTTCCATGACAGGAAGACTCCAGGGTAGAAAAAAAAGGTTCTTATTAGATGTTTGGATAGGAAGTAAGAGGTCATCATTGAAAAAAGATGTTTGGTCTACTAATAAGACAAACCCAAAGAAACTGTTAATAATTTCCAAATGCAAAGTTCTAGATAACATAAAAAAGTGTCTATCTCTTCCTTAAGGTCCCCAAATCCTAATTATTTTAGATCTATGGAGGTTTGATTGATGGAAGACTTTCTCTTCATTGTTGTTTTAGTTTCATCACTGGATTAAAAATATGGCCTTACTAAGCATCATAATTTCATGACTCTCTGCTTTCCTAAAAAGTAAAATATGCACATGAGAATAGGCCTGCCTCATTCTTTCCCCCTTTTTGGTATATCTCACCATTTAAAATTCAGGTACTTTTTAATTTAAAAAATATATTTACATACAGAAGCTTAAGGCAATTTCTATAAAGCCTCCTTTACTCCTAAGAAAAAAAATAATGTCTTCACCTGTGCAGATTTTGAATTCATGCATGGAATGCTGAGTTTTAACTAAGAATATTTTAATCTATGGCACCTTTGACTTGAACCATTATAAGGCAAAAGCAAGATGTAAGGCATCATTCTTTTCCCAAGATACATAACCTTTTAGGACGTAAAATATTAAAGTTGTAGGGACTGAAATAGGCATTTTCTAGTGAGTTGAGATAGAGTGAGAGTTCATTTGACAAAGGAAATTTATGATAATTTATATATTTCTTGACTTTATGAAAGGTAACACTTGACACACACTGCCAATGCAAATTCATGACATTTTCACTAGAGAGTTTGCCTCTCCCATGTTTTGGCTTTGAACTCAGTTGATCTAAAAAAGAGATTTCTCCTTAATGAGATATATTTCCACCTGGGTAATATGACTGTATCATCCAAGACTAGTTTTAAATAAGTTGAGTAAAATCAACAAACAAGTAGCATATTAAAGCAAATGAAAGGTTGGGCTCTGGATTTATAAGTACTGAATTTGAGTACAAGTTCACCACCTTCTTCTGGTTGTGAAGTGGTGTAGTGACATTAGTCATGAATACTAAGTTTGAGTATATGTCCTACTATCATTGGGCAAGATAGCTTCAATTCATTCAGGTTTCCTGTACACCAGTAAGAAGTAAGGTTGTGTGGGGCAATTGCTATTAAGTTTAATACATGTCTTGTCTACAACTATAGGAAAAGTTAGGCATTACTAGAGGAGAATTTGAGAAAATGCCTAGAACATGACATGTTTAATACAACTCCTGCTTAAAAATTTTCAAACTTGAGATGGGGAAATGGCTCAGTGGGTAAGAATGTTTGCTGCAAATGTGAGCTTATGAGAGGGCTTGAGACCTGAGTATGATTCCACAGGTCCTGCGTAAACAGTTGTGTACTGCCATGCAATCTGCAAACCCAGTTTTGTGGATTTGTAAGGAATGGAGGAGAATTGTTGGGACTTGCAAAAGCTTTAGCTCTGCATATAGAGAAATATACCAACTCAAGGAATCAGGTGATGAGTGACAGAGGAAGGACACTCATCCTTTGATCTCCATGTGGCTGAGAGTGCATCTCTACATACATGTGAATACACCACACATATATACACAAACACAGACCACATACACATACATACTACATCCCACATATTACACATGCAAAATATTTAATTTTCACTGAATACTTACTATGTAATAAACACTTTAAGTATTTTATATGTGATAGCTTGTTAATGGACTTAATGCATTGACAAAATATTTAATCTATAATAAACCACTTTTCTTATAAGCAAATCCATGCTTAACATGGATTGTTTTAAAAAGAATTATCAACTCCATGGAATTGATACAATTTGTAATATTTTATTTTAGGATGGACAGGGGCTAAACAACCAGATTCTCAAAGAAGTTCTTTAAAGCCCAGGAATAGTAAGAACTACTGATGCACATTATTATGTATTATTTCTTTTGTATGCATGTGTGTGTGTGTGCATGTTGAATGTATGCATGCATGTGTACATGTGTTCACATGTGTTTGGGCACATGTATATGTGTGGGTATACATGGAGGCGAGAGGTTGATATTGTCTTCCTTGATTGGTATCCACTTTACTTACTAAGACAATTTTTCTCTCTGGAACTCACATTGGTCTGAGTTACCCAGTCTAATTATCCAGCCAACATATCTAAAATCCCTGCTGTCAGTCTCTCTAGTGCTGGGATTATAGGTGGGTGCCGAGACTGCTCAGGATGTGCATGGGTGCTGGGGTTCCATACTCCGAACCTCACACTCGTGCAGATAAAAAGCATTTCATTCATGGAGCCATTACCTCAGTCCAGATTATCGTGGTAAAAGACCACTGTTGGAGGCAGACAAACCACTGTCTGAGGCAAGAAAAATTAAGTGCAACTATTATCAATTAGCTCTCTGATATTACTGTGATTAATATGAAGAACATGCCAACTTAATTTTGAATATTCTACTGTCATTTCATCAAATTAATATTCACCAAAAGGTATCTACTTCCTATATCTATCTCATTTATCCTCTCTAGAGAGTCTGTGTAAATTGGTGGTTGAGGAGGCGCTGTTGGGGAGAAAACAGAACAAAACAAAATATTCTTACTCATATTTTCCCTGGAATACTCGGAACAGAGAGTCATGTGAAACATAAATGTTACAGAAAATAAATTCAGTATGTTTATCCAACAGCATTCTTCAGCTTTGAATGTAGTCTATGAGATCACTCAAGTTTGTCTGGCCTGGAAATATTTAAAATTATGTTTGCATAATTTTTTTTCTTACTTGCATTATAATCTTTGTTACCTGTTTGTTGTTTAGTAGAATGTAATCTTATTTTTAAGATCTTAATAAGGCATCTCCTTTTAACTTTTGTTACAGTCACCTTCTTCTTGCTGGACAAATACCCAACCAGAAGCAGCTTATTTGAGGAAAGGGTTCATTTGAGACTCACAAATTTCAGGGGAATGCCAGCAATTGTGGAAGAAACTGGCTTATTTCCGTAGATCCAAGCAGAGGGATACCATCAAATGGCAGCAAATACCCAGAAGCACACACAGGCAGACCTCCAAACTGCTCTCCCCGTACCTGAGGGGCTGGACATCAAAATCTGCCTTTCCCCCTCCCCTCCCCCATGACATAACTTTTTCTCAATATGGGTCCAACCCCTGGAGACTCAATATTTAAGCCTGAGTCTATGGGCCATACATTTAAACCACTATAGCTTCCAAGGACCATGTCCACAACATGTTCCTGTCAGCTGAATGTGCATTTGCTAAGTAGCTTTTTGAACATGTACAGTATGTGTGTGCGTGTGGCGGGGGGTGAGGGGGTTGTGATGTGTGTGTGTGTGTGTGTGTGTATGTTTGTGTGGTGTATGCACATCTATAAACTGATATGGTGCCCGCAGTGCCCTGAGCAAACACTGGGTGTCCTCTCCATTGTCAGACATAGGCAGGGCCCGGGGTTAAAGCAAACCTAAGCTGTCTGACACAAAGGCCCCAGGCTATGGAGGTGTTGCAGCAGCCTGAACCTCCACTGATCATATCTCAGGGACCAGACCGGCAGGGGAGCTCCTCCCCCCATTCTCCGGAGTTACAGTGAGCCAGGGCCCTCCCCCCATTCTTGAAGGGTGTAGTGAGCCTGCCCCCCCCCCTACACCCACCCCAACAAAATCTCAGAGCCCCAAAGATCAGCAGGAAGTAAGGCCACTCCCTCTCCAAGCAATGGATACCTGGACATTAAAATAAGACTTAGGCTTTGCCATAACCCTGTGGCCTTTGGCCACTTGCCTAGGAAACTCCTCATATGATAGCCAGCGCCTTTGCATACCTTCCCTTTGCCATTGTCTCCTGCTGAAAGGAAGGAATGTCCCCATACGAGGCATAGGCTAGCAACCTTTAAACCCACCAATCCTCTGAGGGTTCTCTTCCCACTTTCAGCTGCTTATAAATCCTTTTCCCTGACAATATAAACTGAGAGCTGTTCACTGAAACTATCTTCTGAAAGTCTTTGCTTTTGCGTGCTCACCACCACGGTTGTCTGTGGCACGTTGGGGGACCATGGCTGGCCAAAGGACCCAGGAACTCACACTCCATCTCACCCATAGTTTTCCTTTGCAATGGAGTCACTTATTAGCTCAGCACTTTACAGTTTGCTAGTACCCATGATCTATGCTACCCACAGGATAAGGAGTTATAGCCATCCATGGTATCACCCAGAAGTTTATGTGGGCTTTGGAGATTCAAACTCAGGTGGTCACAAGCCCCTTCAGGCCATCATGCTTACACAGGAGGTATACTTAAGTGCTGAGCTATCACTCCAGCCCCAAAGTATTTTTGACATCTCCATGGCTGTTTGAATTTCAGCTACACACTTCTGAAATAAATACCTGCAGTGGTGCTGATCTCATTATTCCATTTAGACGTTAGGACAAAATTCCTGTTTGAGTCTAAAATATTTTAAATAATGTTCAAAATTCAGAAATGACCACTTAAAAGTTTTATTTCTAATCATAAATGATGTTTTCTGTGAACATTTTTGGCTTCCCCGATCTTCTGATGTTGCTTGACTTCTTAGATACCTGCTTGTGAGTATGAGGATTCAACTATAGGGCTGAAGCATCAAGGCCCTGGGATCTGGAATGTAGCAAAAATGAATGAATCTGCAACTTGATGGCTATATATGTGAGATATCAAGTAGAAGAACTTCCTGTAAGTTTTATGTTGTTTAGATTTTGCAGTGAAAAGAATCCTATTTATTTCTTTACCAATCTAGACTTTCCAGAACAAAATATGTTATCTCTTCTGATCCATTTGGGATCAGACGAGATGACATATTTTCCCAGTATCCAAATAAAAGAAAAGTGATTTTTCTACAATAGCATTTCTATACTAGTGTCTTTAAATGCTAAGCCCTGTCGTTATCCATGTTCAATAGGATTTTATAATTTTTGAAAAAAATTAAAAAGAAAATGCAAAACCTATAGAAAAATATTTTTTTTATCTTTGAGAAGATATGTTATGGTTATTTGATCACTAATACCAGACATTTATGATTATGTAAGGGAAATCTTACTCTCAAAGACAGTTCTGAAATATATAATGACCCCAACAAAACACTTAATAGGATATGCAATGAAGTGAATGACTTCCAACTGTATATTGTATTAGATTCACTTATAAGAACTATATCAGGGCTCGAAAGATTGCTCAGTAGTGAAGGTGCTTTCCTTCAGAGCCTAATGGCCCAGGTTTGATTCCCCAGTACCCACATAATGCCAGAGGCATAAAAGGAAGCATGCAACTGGAGTTCATTGGCAGCTGCTGGATGCTCTGGCATGCCAATTCTCTATGTCTCTGTTCTCTCTACCTTTCCCTCTCTGCTTGCAAACAAAACTATTTCAAAAGAAGAAGAAGAAGGACTTCATCAGAGTTTATCTGAGGCCAGAGTTTCAGAAAATCTCACAGCAGTATCGTTAGTGATCCCACGCGATGTCACGGGCACCGAGGGAGTGAGGTGGCTGGCTGGCCTGGTGGGAGTGCAAAGTGCGCTGCCATCTACATGGAAGTAGAAAAACCCATTGTGAGAGACGAATAACCACCAAGGCGACCTTTATTTCCTTCATCTGCCCATGGAGAGAAGAAATCCAATTTTTGGAGAAAATTATGTTTGACCTTACAATTAGAAATAAGAAACAAATTCCTTTCTCCCAGTAATGATAGAATAAGGACATAAATTTACCCTGTCACCTCAGACTATTAGAGAACTAATCAAAAACATGAAAGGAATGGTTTTCTGTCATAGGTCAAGAGTCACAGTAGGAGTTGGGTCCCTGGGAAAGAGATGCAAAGTTCTGTGACTGCCCCACCTATTGGCCACTGCCTAGCATTTTCCAGTGCGTAGTGGAAACATTGGGGAATATAAGCCCCGCAGGATCTGGTGGTCAAACAGGGTTAAGCCAATGGAGTTTTTTTTTGTGTAATCAGGCTAAGGCATTGGAAGTTTCTGGTAAAATCATGAGATAATAGAATGCAAGGAGGGGAGGAGAACCATAGAGATTAGCACTTGAATCCATGAGCACCAATGTGCTCACACATACGGGTCTTTCCTCGGGCACATGGAGCTTGGGATGACTCCTATTCTCCCATCTAGAGGGGAAAGAACTCCTGATCCAGCTGCACAAAGGAGCTATTGGCAGTGGGTCCAATGAACCATAGAAAGCATGGTTCTTGTGACTAGAAAGGTGGCTCAGTGGCCCAAGAGCACTTACTGTGCATAAGCACCTGAGGTTGAGCCTCAGAAACCAAGCAAAAAGCCAGGAATACTACATCCCACTTCTTATCATCCTCCTAAAACTTCTTTCTGACCCCTCTTCCATGTGTTTTCCTGAGCCTTGGAGAGTGTGGTTTAGATTCCATGACTGAGCAAAAACTAGTGGCAACTTCTAGGTAATTTTGTCATCTGTGGATCTCTATATTCACCTCTGCTCTCTGTGTCAAGAAACTTCTGTGTCTGAGGCTGTGAGAAGTTCCTATTTACGGGAACAAACAGATATTTCGAAGATAGTTTGACTTGATTTTCAATTAGCAAAACCACAGTATTGGGTTCCCCTGCTAGGGCCTAGGTCCACTTTTGGCCAGATTAACAGTACCTGGCATTATTTTGCTTCTGTACAGCTGGTCTTAAATCCACAGAAAGAAAGCCATTAGTTTACTGGTTAGATTGTTTTGCTGAATTGGTGAGCTCTATGTTCAATACAAAACCCTGTCTTAAAAAAATGAGGAGGAGACTGAGTATAACACACAATGTCAGTTGGTGGCCTCCACACACATGCTCATACATGTGTGCTTTTACGCATAAAAGCACACATGTGTATACACCACACACACACACACACACACCAAAGATATATTTTCTCTGTACATCTGTTACCTTTGTGGATCTGGTCACAGTGAACTCTCCAATTCTCCTATGTATGGTGAACTTTGGGGCGATTTGTTGCTTTGGTGATCTGTGTATTGATCCTCATTGATAGTTTTCCCATTTCTTCCCAGATCAATTTATGCCCATCTTCAGTTTTCTATAATATAAATGTGCTGTGGAAGTGGGAATGTGGAAAGAAAAGAAAAACCATTGGAAAACCTCAACACTTTGTGTAGTAATATGCACTGCTCCATGCATCTCCCTCCCAGGTATGGCTTTATCTTACCTCAGATGGCATAAATAATCAGCGTTTGATAACTTACACTTGTGAATTCTTTTGAAAACCATTTTATTTAACTTTTATTTAGGAAAGAGTGAGAAAGAGGCAAAGAGAGAGAGAGAAAAATTGATAAAGAGGGTGAGAATGGGTGTGCCAGGGCCTTTAGCCACTGCAAATAAAGTCTAGATGCATATGAAACCTTTGATTCTGGTTTATGTGGGTACTAGGGAATTGAACCTGTGTTCTTATGCATCACAGACAAATACCTTAACTTCTAAGCCATCTATCTCTCCAGCCCTCTTTTATTGTCTTTTTTTTTTTTTTTTTTTTCAACATAGGGTCTCATTCTAGCCCAGGCTGACCTGGCACACATTCTTGTAGTCCTAAACTGGCTTCATACTCACAGTAATCAACCTACCTCAGCCTTCCAAGTGCTAGGATTAAAGACATGTGCTACCACACCCAGCTGAAACTGATTTCTTTGTAAAGCAGGCATGTGTTCTTAAAATCCTGGGCCAGTAGCTGGATTTTTTGTGGCTTTAGATGGGAAAGGATTGGACATCTGGAAGCAGTGTGGCTAAGCCTTCTGGGAAGGACTAGGAAGGATCATGAGACCAAGAAGTTCAGAATGTTCCTGGTTGTTACATGAAACATTTTCCCTGGGGAGATGCAAACACATGTGTATTCACCGCATGTAGGGCACAGATGCCAGACCAAAGCACGATTGCACTAAAACAAGTTTTGGTGAACCAGTGATTTAATTGGGTTACTCACAGAACAGAGTGAGGGGTTATTTACAGAGCATGGAGACCCAAAAGCAACAGTTAACATCAGAAATTTCACCCCAGCCAAGATGAGAACCACCCCATAGCTGCTTACTTGGAGTCCACTGTCCGTTGATCCTCTCTCTACTCTCAATATACTTCAACTCCTTGTGAGTCCAGGAGACCTCCTTTGTTACTGCACACAGCTGTCAGAAAGGGTGGGAATATGATTACCTTCTCCACACCCTTCTATGAGGAAATGTCAAATAAGGCCCAATCTCCAGAGTTTCTTGAGTTGTCCAGATGCTTTTTGTAAAGCTGACAGTTGTTTGTTTATTTTTCCCCCTCTCAGAGGGACAACTCCCACAACACTAGAGACTAGCCTGCAGCAGTTAGTTCCTGCTCCTATAACCTTGGATAGTGATTGTGTGAGACCCCTAAACTTCAGAACTCCCAGTCCTGACCTCCTGAGCCTCTCTCCTCCCTCCAGGAGGGAATATTTTATTTCAGAGTATTCTGCTGTGCAGTGCTGGTATGCATGAAAGGGTCTTAAACCCAAATTTTGGAAATTTTAAAAAGTAGTCTTGGAAAAGTGATTAGACCTCTTTCAACTGAGATCCCTAAATGCTAAAGGGTGATTTTTTTTTTATGTAGAATGTAATGCATATCTTGTGCTTTGAGGGAGAGAAACAGAGAGAAAGAAAGAGACACAGAGACACAGAGAGATAATGAGTACTATAATAATGTGATTTAAATTCATCTGCTACCCAAGTTTACAAAGGAACTTGTAAAGGAGTTCCTGGCAGTAGGAATTCCAGGTATGAGGCTGGTGTTGTCTTCTGGATATTGCCACCCATTGACTTGTATAAGAAATGTCTCTTTCTTAGGTTCTAAGACTTCAAAATTTATCCTTTATCTCAAATAATATATGAAAGAGCTACAGAAATTCTAACCACCTTAATCTATCTATCTATCTATCTATCTATCTATCTATCTATCTATCTATCTATCTGAGTACCATCATCTAATCTATCATTTATCTATCTATCTATCTATCTATCTATCTATCTATCTATCTAATCTATCCATCTATCTATCTATCTATCTATCTATCATCATCATCATCATCATCATCTATATATATCTCAGTTCATTTGAAAAACACCTTCCAAAATTTGGGAGAACACTTTAAGATATTTATCCATAATGTTTTAAAAACAGAATTTGATTAGGGGAAGTTGTGAAGATTTTTAACCTGAGCCACTACTTCTGTCCGAGGTAGTCATTGCTTTTAAGTTTGAGGAAGATCTGAGCAGAAATACTAGTAACCCTTCAAATCTTTTCTTCCTCATTGAATGGATGCTATAGTCTGTTCCAAAAGGTTAAGCATGTTTTTCCTGCACGACTATACATTTTTACACCCTCATTAATGCTTTGATTCATGATTCCAGAAATACAGAGCACTCCATGTGGTATTAGCAACCATTTCCCACAGTGGCTGAGGCATACTTCACAATGCTTAGCACTTCAAATTACTATTAAATTTGTGTTTCTGCAGGTCTTGATGCTCTATGACATGAGATACAGATTGCAGTCTTCATTTTACAAAGATGCTTTGAACATTGAATTAGCCAGTGTTGAAGCATTATTCCCAAGCAAAATAAGGGGAGGTTCCTGAGTGTCTCTGGTCACAGCACTTCCATGAATAGATCAGTATATAACCTTAATTCATGTGTATTTTTTTTCTCACAAACATCATATTTAAGATATATTCTTGGCTCTTGAACATTAAAGACACAGCGAGAAAAGCACTATTATTTATCAACAAAGCTTAACTGATACACATGTTTTCTCTTAATGGGAACAAAACAGTGTAATTCAGCCTTTTTGTATTTAACAACACAAGACAGGAATTCAATGCAATACTCATGGGTCATTTTAAATGGCACCAAAATGTAAAAATGTATCCTAAATATATTGCAAGAAAGTTACTTGCTTATAGTATCATGACTAATATGGTATCAGGGAAAATAATGAGATTTTCCTTGTTTGAGCTCAGCTGTGAGCTGGCTTCTAGGGCACATCGAAATTTCACAGTTCTGAGAACACAAATCTCAGGGAGATGCTATATTGATTGTAAGGTCATAAATAAATTTTAAGGAATCGACAAATCTGTGTATCCAAAATTTCTAAATAATGAGGATTGATTAGATTTATCTACACAAAGAGATAGACATTGAAAGAAATAGTTTCGTTAATAGTTAATAGTTTTGTTATTTTTTATATTACACTATATTTATATTTGCATTTCCAGGTGGTTGTTTCATGCCTAATACAGTTTATCACTTTCTTTTAACATTGGTGTAGTTGAACGTTTAGATAAAATACGTTTTTGGCGTATGTCTGCTTTATGCTCTGCATATGTGTATGTATATGACCATATGTGTGCATGTGGGTGCATGTGCATATGTGCTGTGCATGTGGCCGGGGGTTGATGTTGGGTGAATTCCTTAATTGTTTCCCATGAGATTTTTTTGAGACAGAGTCTTTCAATGAACCTGTAGCTCACCAGTTCAGCTACTCTAACTTTCCAGCAAGGTCCAGGGATCTTCTTGTCTCTGTCTTCCCAGGGCTGGGATATCAGGTGCACGGCTGACCAGGCTCCACTTTTGTAGGGATCTTAATTCAGCTACCTATGCTTGTGTGGCAACCACTTTACCTACTGAGTCATCCTCCAACCTATAAAATAAGACTTTTGCATGTGTATGTGCAAAACAATTTTAATTTTTAGTATTTGTAATTCTTAGCACACATTTTTTTTATTTGTTTCATTAGTTAGTTTTTAAATCTGGTCACATGGGCAGCAGCTTGCCTACCTCCAGGTAGTTCAGTGGAATTTAACTGACCTCTTAATAAATATCGCAAGTAGTTTTCAGTTTGAATAACTTTCTATATTTTTGTCTTGTTTGCTATTAAGACTAAGTCTAAGTTGAGATCATGATTACAATTAAAATTCCCCCCCCCCAAAAAAAAAAGGAATTCAGGAAGAATGCATTAGAGAACAAAAGATAATTTCGGGATTTTAGTTTTTAAATGCTCACAATGAACATATTTTGCTTAATAAGTTGTCCACATCTAAATAAATGGAAAGTACTAGGGCTTCCCTTTGTACTTCTGTCCCAGATGGCACAAGCACTGAGGATGGGCCTGCAGCTACAGCTAGAGTTATAGTAGTAGCATGGAAGACACCCACTGGTGGGCATGCACGCACCTCTGTGACAGAACTTGTGCCTCACAAAGACAAGGTTTTTCGTGTGGTCCCCAGCCTTGCAAAGCAACAGCGAGGGCAAGATTAGCTAATGGTGTCTGTCTTTGAGCATATACCACGTATGTGCCTCACATTTGTGTACTGACTATATGAGTAGGGAGGGAAGAAAATGAACAACGGTAATTTCCAGGGAGGAAGGCTTCGAGAAAGAGATGCCATTTGGCAATATGGGGTTGGGAAAGATTAGACAAAAGCTATGTTAAGAATGGAACTGAGGGATAGGCAAATGAGGGATAGGCAAATGAGGGATGGAGAAATGGCACAGCTGCACAAGAATAAGATGCCAAGAGAGACTGTTTTATTCTGAGTTTGATTCCCCAACACCTACATAATTATCTGGGCATGGCCACTATAAACCCATTTTTGTGGGGAATAGAAACAGGAGAATCATCAGAACTCACTGGTCGGCTATCTAACTAAAAAAGTGTGGCCATATTTTGAGATCAAGAGACTACATCTCAAGGGACCAAGGGGATGAGTGACAGAGGGGAACACCCTCTATTCTTTTCTGGCCTCTGCACATAGGTGGACTGGGCATGCCCTCCTCTGCATATGCACATGTATACACCACACACATGCAAAAAGCAAACAAAATCTAAGAGGGTATGAATAAGCTGTATGGCAACCTATTTATGTATTTTTTTGGACAATAACATACCCAGAAACCTTAGATTGTTACTAGAAAATTTTAAGTGCCAGGGATGGGATACCTTCTAGTGAGTTGTTGACTACAGAGATCTCTGATGCACCCCAAACATTATAGTTCATTGCCAACACTCTTACTTTCTCACCGGGAATACATGGTAAGACCCTATTGCTGAAGACCCCACAGACTTGGGTTGCAAGGTCACTGAGAAATCTTGGTGGAGCTGAGCTGAAAACCTCCTCCATGTAGACCAGCTGACAGAAAGCTTGAAAAAGCTATGCTGCATGCAGCTCTGCGGGAGAGACAGAAGTCATCAATGGAGATAAACAACAGTTGACACTGTAAGCTTTAAGTTTGGCCAGCCAGGCCTTATGAGCTAACAAGTGCAATATTGGCATGTCTGGTGTGGTTGTTTGATTCAGGTATCTCCCATAAACTTAGGTGTTCTGAATAGATGGAGATTTGGGAATTAATGCCTCAGAGGTGGACTTGTGGGTGTTATAGCCAGTTTCCCCATGTCAATGTTTGGCACACTCTCCTGTTGCTATTGTCCACTTTATGTTGGCAATGGGGTGATGCCCACCCTCTGATCATGCCATCATTTTCCCTGCCATCATAGAGCTTCCCCCTCAAACCTGCAAGCTGAAATAAACCTATTTGTTTTTTCCTGCAAGCTGCTCTCTCTCTCTCTCTCACACACACACACACACACATCTTTTTATATAATCTACAGTGATGGAATTATCTTCTAAAGTAGTGTGTGTGTGTGCGTGTGTGTGTGTGTGTGTGTGTGTGTGTGTGTGTGTGCATAGGTCTTGAGGGATGGCTTAGTGGTTAAGGCATTTGCCTGTAAAGCTAAAGGACCTAGATTCAACTCCCCAGGACCCATGTTAGCCAGATGCACAAGGGGGCATATATGTCTGGAGTTCATTTGCAGTGGCTAGAGGCCCTGGCATGCCCATTCTCTTTCTCTCTCTCTCTCCCTCTTTCTCTGTCAAATAAATAAATAAAAATAAAATATTTTAAAAATATGTAAGTTTTATGGGTTTTTTTCCAATAACTGTTCTTTGTTGGTAGCCATGGGCCTGGGTGACATCTGTCCATTGATATGTGACTGAAAGTGATACGTGTAATGTCTAGACCATGACCTAGAGATGGGAGTATTTATTTGGACATGGAAGACTTTAAGTGAACGTAAAATGTTCATGAGAACATGCAGGTGTTCATATGGACATGGTAGCAGGTTTACTCTGCACACAACAGCAATTACCAAGTAAATATTCAGATATCACGTGATATTGTTCTAATCTTCTATGAGTGCCCACAAAAAATAAATAAAAAGAGAGACAAATTTTTTTAAAAATGTCTTCTGTCTCAAGGAAGCAGTTGATTTTACTCTACCCCATCAGATGCAAGGAAATTCAATTTGAATAATATTTTTGTCTGAACTATATGGTCAAGATTAATGCCATAATTCGCCGCGCGACGCGCCCCCGCTGCAGGCGGCGCGGCCGGCGCCCGCGGAGCCCCCGGCGGACAGTCCCCTGGCCGGGCCGCTCGATCGGCCTCAGGGGCCGGACGAGGACGACGAGGAAACGGCGGCGGCGG
This sequence comes from Dipus sagitta, assembly GCA_036346955.1. Taxonomy (NCBI): domain Eukaryota; kingdom Metazoa; phylum Chordata; class Mammalia; order Rodentia; family Dipodidae; genus Dipus; species Dipus sagitta. The sequence goes on along the minus strand of CM070778.1, from coordinate 37,729,186 downwards.
CCTCACCCCGGAGCCGTTGAACCTCTCCGCGCTGGGTGCGGCCGGGAACCATCCTTCCCAAGCCCGGAGGTTGGTCTTGGCGGCAGGACCGGGGCTCACGGGCCCGCAGGAGTGACCCCGACCGCGAGCGAACGCCTCCCCCCTCCGCCCTTACACCCGACGGTCGCCAGCGCCGGCTCGCCCCGGGAGCGGCTAGCTCGAAGTCAGATCTTCAGCCAAGGGACCACGATTCGCCGGGGACTGGGGGAGGGGGTCGGTGGTTTGGTCTTCCCAGCACCGTGCTGCGCCAGGACCCAGAGCCATAAGGGGATGGGGGAGGGTGGGGAGATCTAGCACCGAACCCTTCTGCGCCGCTAGCTCTGGTGTGTCCTGCATGCAAGGGGATGACGGGCTCCCCCCAAGTCCCCCAAGACTCAGGGGAAGGAGGGAGCTGTAGAAGCTCTTTTGTTTTTTTGTTTTGTTTTGTTTTTTTTAAATAAGCTGAAGCTCTCGAAAAGAAGAGGGCACCAAAAGTAGTGGAGCTCAGGTATGTCAACCTAGTTGCAGTGGCCAGACATGCATTTAATTTATAGATCCCTGTATATAGTTGTTGGCATATGCACTAGAAGCTATAATCACATAGAACTCTATGTATCTTCCCATTCCCTGGGTAGCTACTGACTGCTGGGAGTCCAGCAAGGGCTGTTTGCTGGTCCCCAAACGGCACTTAGCCAGAAGGGCACAAACACAACCTTTTCTTTTCCCCCTCATCACCCAATCTTTTCCCTGTTCCTCTCATGTTTCAGAAAGATAGTCCTTTGTTATTCTTAGACTGATGACACGACAGTGGAAACCCTTAGAAAGTAGCAGCAGTTTAGGGACGGTGGGGTACGCACTGATCTCCCCTTGTACTCCCACCACAGTACCTTTCTGTTGCAGCCCTGAGTATCTGGGTACTGAACCAGAGACAGTAGAAGGGAGTCATGCTCTCGCTGTTTCACGCTTTGGCCTTCCCCTCACAGAATTCCTTTAGGAAGAGGAGGCTTTTGTAGGTAGAGTAACTGGCAAGTGTTTTTTCTCTCTCGCCCCCCCCCCTCCCTATCTCTCTCTCTGTTTGTCTCTCTCTCTCTCCTCCAGATCTTAGCTGTCTCCAGATCTTGTCATAATCATTTCTTGCTCTTCTAGATCTTGTCTTGTTCACCTCTACCTTTCCACTTTCCTGAGCCTGAAACAACACAGCAGCTTGCCATTGGGACAAAAATCTTTTGTGAAACCAGACCTGTGATCATATCCTTTGGTTTGAGTTATATTACAGAATCCGAAGGACCAGAGGGTGGGCTTCAAACTCAGGATCTAAGGCCCAGCCATAGAGAGGTTGAATTGGCTGGTTTTTATCTTTACTGATAAGCTCCCACTGAAATGCAGCCAATGATTTTATAGAGGTGGTGACAAATATCAAGAGAAATGATATACATGTAGCTCCGGGGCAGCAAGAATTATACTTCCTCAATTTGGATTCCATTTCCTTCTGCCACTTGCTTTTAGGCAATAGTGTGGGTAGTGACAAGATATCAAACCCCTTAGTGTTTCCTTTTTGGGAAATAAGGCACTCAAAAGAGAAATAAAACAGGAAACTTACCCGCTTGAGTCCTGAAACAGTTTATCAGTTTTCTGACCTACCCTGTAGTTAGCTCCAATCCAAGTTTAAAGGACAACGGTCTTGCTTTAAGCCATGTCCTGTTGTGGGCAAGAAAGTAGCTGTCAGGCAGGTGGGTAACACCCCACAGGATCTGGGCTTAGAGGAGATTCCTTCAGTGCTGACTGGGGCTTCAGTCATTTGGAGGCCCATGGGGCTTTTTTACATTTTTGATGAGAGACTGGGGGAAGAAACATGAAATACCACTTTATAACTTCAATAATAGCCTGTAATTTATATTTATGGTGTGAATTTTTAGTCCTATATTTTAATAATTTGTAAATTGATCTCTTTATTCCAAGAATCCTTTGGACTTGTGGGAGAATATCTGGGAGTCCAGTTCTTTGTCCCCTCCCTGATACCTACTTTTTGGACTGTTGAAATCCACTTTGGGATGAAACAGGGTCCAGTCAGACCATTTGTGGGTCCAGCTGGCCTCCTAACTCTTTAAAGCCTTCACTGGAATTGGGACATTTGCTCCAGCCCTAGCTGTGAACATGACCAGAGACATTATTTATAATTCAGCCATTCAAGATATACCTGTACTCAAAAAGTCCTGTATATTTTTTAAAAGTTTTATTTTTCAGGTGAACAAAAATACATTCTAAGAACTCGAAAAAAAAAAAAAGATTAATGCCATAATTAAAAAAAACACAATGCACTTCATTTAGTTAACTATGCCTTATCTCAGAATCTCTTCTACACAATAGTCCCTTACAGCCCTGAAAGCAGTCCTGTCCATAATGTATTATCCTCTTAGAAATGAGGAAGTTGATGCTTTGAGTGGTTGTGCAGCTGACCCAAGTCTGCTTCTAACTATGTTACTATATTCTTTCCAGTTTGTTTTTAATTAATGGTCCTCATGCTATTACTCTAACATTAGCAGTATGCCAACAGAAGTCATGCTGGAGCAACAGACCTAAAGAATGAGAACTTCAGCCGGGCTTGGTGGCGCACGCCTTTAATCCCAGCACTCGGGAGGCAGAGGTAGGAGGATCACCGTGAGTTCGAGGCCACTCTGAGACTCCATAGTGAATTCCAGGTCAGCCTGGGCTAGAGTGAGACCCTACCTCGAAAAAGCAAAAAAAAAAAAAAAAAAAAAAAAAAAAAAAAAAAAAAAAGAATGAGAACTTCCCTTTGTAAACAGGAAAGAGAACAACATTGCAAGTACACAGGATATTCAGAGGCTCCATTATAAAGAGAAGATGGTAACTATGAGTGATTAAATAATTTTAATTGCTTTGGATAAATACTCAATGTGCATCTTTTAGGTATTCTGTCACAGCAACTAGAAAAATAATGTAGATATTAAATGTTTTCAGTGATGATAAAGTAAAAACACAGCAAAACTATAAGAGGTTATCATGGCTGGCAGGATTGTGGTGGGAGTGTATTTTCACAATCTCAAAGTAGTTGCAAATAAATAATAAATGACTCTGAACATGGGGATATATGGTGGTGTGAAATCACATAGGAATGCTCAGGACTGTGGTTCTTACAAAAGATCAAAGAAAGATTTTCAAAAGTTTCTGACATTGAATGGAGCTAGAAGAAATAGGACATTTGCATTTCACAAAGCAAGCAAAATGCTCTTGTTTCAGAAACCCTTCTTACATGACGTTTAACTTGCTCTGTTGTCCCACAGGTTACTGTGTCAGAGTCCTATAAAAATCTTACTTTCACTAGGATCAGCCCCTTTATAGTCTCTAGGCAAGAGCATATAAACTGGCCAGGTATCATAGCTTTGTTTTTGTAGAAGACTAGATTAACCATTTAGAGCAACTCAGTCAATTGTGGATGGAACACAGAAACTGGATACAATACAACTATACCTTGTTAATATTCAAGCAAGTAGAGCTTGGGGCTGAGAGCATCAGATGTCTATTAAGGACATAGTAGAACAATCCTGGGTTCTGGGCAGCAATCCACTTCTCTACCAGGACTGCCTCTTTTGTACTTCAGAATCTCTCCCACTTTCCTTGCCTTCCTGAGATGAACATACCTCTAATATTTGCAACAAAGTAGGTATGTTGATTTTGAAAATACAGATAAAGTACCATTTTTAAAGTATTACTTGTATGACAGAAAATAATAAAGCACTTAAGGCTTCAAAAACAGCCAAAAGTTTATATTTTTATTCCATAGGAATACTGAGATATTTCTAAACGTCAAACCACAAAAATGAATTTTACAGTCATGACTATGATATTTCAGACATAATAATTTGCAAATGTGAAAAGGCTTAAGTTCTATATTTTCCTAAGGATTCATTGGTTCTTATGTTCAATAGCTTAATTGATGAAAGAAGGATTCTTATACCCTCTGATCTGTGTAGTACTTTGATTTTATGCATTTCAATGAAAATATCTAGCCTTTTAAAGGAAAATGCCAATATCTTATTAATTATTTTAAATAATTGACTTTTAAAATAATTTTTCACATATGATAACTTCTTTATATTATCCAAAGTTTCCTTCAAAATTAGGACCCAATACTGTTAATCATAACAGAAGTAAGCCACATATATTTGCAGATAGAAGTAAAGTATGAAGATTATAGATAAAACATCTTGTCACTGGTGATGACCCAAAGCTATACTAAAGGTTTTTCAATGAACTATTACTTCTAAGATATCATAATGAATTAATCATTAAAATATTAGTGATCATTTGAGCCTTGAAAAATACTGATACATTGTGAATGAGCATAAGAATAAATCTGAACCTCTTATCATGGTTCCATACAGAGTCATTATCAAGTTATAGTCAGAGCCTATGTCTAAAATCTGTCCTCAGCCTGCTATGTCAATAGGTTTTGTGTAAGTACGGAATTAACTTGGACTTGTATTTTACCTAACCACAATTCTTCCATTTTTTAAAAAATAAATAAATATAAAGATTCTCCTTAAATCTTTTCTCTAGGGTTTTTTAAAGAAATTCAAATAGATAAAGAATTATTTTTATACATTATCATATTTTGCTTCATTTTTATTTATCAGAATATTAATTATATTCATAACCATACTAAAGGTCAGTTTACATTACTATAATTACACAAACATAACACTTTTCCATATCTCCCTTGCAAGTCCCAAGTTCTCCCTATCCCTTAGGAACTAATTTCTTCCTTTCCACAGTTTTTCTTCCTCATTAGGTTTATATTTTTTTAAATAATACATCCACATAATTGTTCATTTTTTCAGTTATAGGTGGAATGTATTGTCATTATTCACTATATAAAAGATTGTGCATACACATAGAAACATAATCTATCCTTGAGCACACACTGTGTTGGTGCTTTTACTCTAGGATAATAGCTGCTGCACTGAGGAGAGTTTAGGGGACATTCAGGAGGAATTCAGTCTGGGAAATGAAGATCAAATGGGATTTTTTACTGTGCTATTTTTAAAAGAATAACCTGATTGTTAAAGAGGACACTATCAGCTTGACATAATGTGGAAACATATCTACTGGCAAGTGTTCAGAGATTTTTCTAGATTAGATTAATTGAGGTGGGAATAAACACTCTAAATTTGGGCAGAGCCATTCCGTGGGATGGGGTCCTGGGTTGTATAAGAGGAGAGAGCTAGCTTAGCAACAACATTCATCACTCTATGGTTCCTTTGCTGTTGGATTGAATATGAATAACTCCCGCTGCCATGTGTTACATGCCATGGTCGACCATAATCTGCTGCTGTAAACTGGAATAAACTTTTCTTCCTTTAAACTGACTTTTTGCAGGCATTTCGTCTTGGCAATAAAGACAACTAGTAGAGACACATATGTAACATATGCCAAATATGCTTCACAGTCAACATTATTTTCTTAATGGGATAGCTTTTCTTTTTGCCTGGATATAAGGAAAGCATACCTTGGATCACATTGTGTGTTGTATCTTGTAACTCATGGTGATGGATGGTACTACTATTTAACCAAACTTTCAAGCTACCTGGTCATAAGCATACATTCTCAAAACTATTTCAATGAGAATGCCACCTTTGACTTGTTTAGTGCTTGAGGGATGTAAATCCTTTCATTTTTGTGTGTTTTATAATATTCTAGCATTCCAATAAATAGTCACTTGGTAAAGAACACTTACATTTCTGATTATGACTTGAACCTGTGCCAACTGTGATCTGTCATGTGCTGTGTCCAGAAGCCTCACAGGGTGTTCAGTGAAGGTATTCACATACCCATTCTTCTACCAAATTACTGCCTATATTTGACAGTTTGGGACATTTCTGAGGATTTACAGACCTTCCTCCATCTGTTTTTGTTTGTTTGTTTGACTGATTTTATGCAAAGCTACCTTTCCAAGACCCTTGTAAATGTCCTGCACAGTAGTTACTTAAGCTGGCTTTTCTATTTTCTGCTCAGTAGTTTCCAAGTCTTTAGTGATGTAGCCTTGGCTTATAAAATCCTTTCCAAGAGTAATAAGTTTTGAGAGAGCTGGAATCCCATTGAAAAGTGGCAGGAAACAACTGTAAGGAACACAAACTATCTCTTATAGAAGGTGGTGATCTGTTAATGATTTTTTAAACTGTATTTTTTCTTTTCTCAAAACACTGAGTTTACATTGAAAGTAATTCAGCATCTAAAGGAAAAAGACATAATTTCACTACACTGATTTAATTATAATTGGCATCATGGGGTGATTTTTCCATTGCATTGTTACTCTTGTTATACTTTTGGTTCTCTTCCAGTATTATATTCTGCTTTCACTTAAGAGTACACAAGCATTTTTATGTAATGCTTCCTACTTTTCATGACTACAACTCTGATGACTGGAACATATTCTACTACTTTGCTTAATTATTTCCATACTGAGATATATTTAAATTTTCTTCAATTTTTTTCTGTAAATACTTCTGTAATAAACATATGGTACATAAAGTTGTTCCCTGTATTCTTCACATTTTGATGGTAGTTTCTCCTAAGTACTATTACTCAGTCAATGGATATGAACAGTTTTGTATGTCATATGCTTATTATCAAATTGCTTTCTAAGAGTCTGCTAATTCACAGTGATACTGTGTATAAGGCTCAGTTATTTTAGGGAAACTCTCAAGGCTACTATTTTGTGCTGCTTGTAATCTGCATTCTGTATTGACTTTGTATAGTAGGGAATTATTATGTTGTTACCACAGACCTCATCATTTGATTTTGTTTTCACTTATGTCTGTAAATGTATTTAAGGTAAAATATTGTTACCATCTGCATTCATTCGTCTATTTAATGGGTGATTGTGTTGTTGGGTAGTACAACACAGATGCATTTCGTATCCTTCCTCAGTCTGCATTGATTATTTGTGAGTTCCTATGAATGTGGTACTCCTGGCAACTTTTATTCCACTAGCTCTTAGCTCTCCAGTGACAAGTAATGCAGACAGGTTTCTAATCATCATCCCAATCAGATTCTTCCTATCAAGAATGTGAACTAAGAGTCTCATAAGTTTGAGTTAGTTTGCATTTCTCTAGGATTTGGATCTTTATGAAGATACATGAAATGGACTAATTCTCCAGAGGTCTTATAGATTGCTGAGCAGTAGTGGGAAGGTTCCTTTAGAGGAAAACCATAGGTTCTCTCTAACATGTGAATCCTAGCTCTGAGATATCTATCTATTGATCAATTGCTCTATCTAGAATCTATCTATCATCTATTTTCTATTTATCTATCTATCATCTATCTATTTATTTATAATCATCTATCTATAAATGTGAGCAAAACCTATAAAACAAAAATGGTAACCAAAAGTGAGCATACGGATATGAGTAAAGCAGGGGGCTAAGGAAAGAACAAAAGGACACACCTCACACATAAGTGGAAGGGGGAGGTCACTAGGGGGTCAGAGGGAAGTCGGGGTAGAGGAAGGGTTGTGGAGGGATAACAGGGTTGGGGAGAGGACAAAAAAAATAAACTAAAACAAGCCGGGCGTGGTGGTGCACGCCTTTAATCCCAGCTCTCGGGAGGCAGAGGTAGGAGGATCGCCGTGAGTTCGAGGCCACCCTGAGATGACAGAGTTAATTCCAGGTCAGCCTGGACCAGAGTGAGACCCTATCTCGAAAAACCAAAAATAAAATAAAATAAAATAAAATAAAATAAAATAAATAAAAAAAATAAACTAAAACAAAATATACCTGAAAATGTCAGAATGAATGATATGTAAATTTCTATATGGTAACTAAAAAGGCAAAAAATAAAGGAAATTCTGTTTTAAAAAGAAACATAGGCTGGCATTGGAGAAAGATGGAAGATGAAACCTTTCTTAGCAACCTTCTGGTTTTTTAGTTTCCAAACCCAATTCCTGTTGTCACAAAGTTATTACCCCTGTCTACTATTTTATGATATTATAAGTTTAGCACTTTTTTGCTTAATGAGCTTATGATTTTTTATATTATTTGTGACTGGATTATCCTTGAGTAAGATAGATAATAAACTGAGAGAGGGTATCTTTGCTGAGCTCTGTTGCCTCCAAGTGATTCAGTCTACTATGTTTAGTACAGGTCAGTTTATGAGTAGTAAGTAAATACCATGTCATATATTTGCATTGAAATGCACTTGTTCTTTGAGAGCCAGAGTAACATTGCATAACTGTTATATTGTATGCCTTGGTTAAAAATATCATTTAATAATTATAATAATGTTGCTATTCTTGGTGTAAAAAAATATAACCCACTAAGCAAGAAAGGGCCAACACCTTATAATAATGTTTATTTGGGAGGAGGAAGAAAGAGATGGAAAAAGAAAGAGAATATTACAAATGAGAGAATAAGAGAAAAGTACCTTGACAGAGCCTCCTACCACTGCAGATAAACACCAGACACATGCTCTAATTGGTGCATTTAGATTTATGTGGGAACTACGGAACACCCCACATCCATATCTCAGATTTTTTGGGGGGATAGAAATTTTATTATTTTAAGACATAATGGCAGATGAGGTTTAGAAGACACAGTATTGATTTAACATACTATGTAGTCATTGGTATTTGAGTACAAGTTTCTCCTTTCTTCTTAACTAAACACAGTTCTTTTGATAACATTTATTTTATTTCTATAATCTTGTAAGTAACTCTTTTAACATGCCTCATATCATGACAAATACTGATGAAACCTAATCTAAGGTGCATGTTCAATCTAGAGGTTTTCTAGAGATGTCTGAATTTCAGCAAGCTTTCAAACTTTCTAGCTGAGTCTTTACTTTCCTTGCTTTAAGACCTGTGAATAAATACAGTTTCATGAAAATACAACTCTGCTGTAAAGTGCTGGTCCTCACCTGCATTAAGAGAAGGTGATACTTTAAGCCAAGATCCTATTTCCTCTTCAAATCTTTCTCAGCTTTATTCTTTTAACCATAGATGCAGCCTCCCTCTCCATGCATCTCCCTCTAGTTAATCTCCATTCCACCTCTGGGCCATCACTTTGAAATATATAGTACCTGGGAAAAAAGGTCTCAGGAGAAGATATGATTCCTCAACATATTTTATGGGTGAATCTGCAGGAGAAAGAAATAAAAAAAAATTTTAAAGCCCAAGGTTTAATGAAAATAGGAACAAATCATGCTGGAATGCAGTTCCAGGTATGAGCTACAAGCACATTAAGGATATTGAAATGAGTGTACCTTATATTACTAATGTCTTGAGCACACAGTGATTTAAATGTCGATTAAAGATTATGGAATGTGCAGAATTAATGTGCAATGATTTTCTTTTTGATGTGTCTTCTTTTATTTTTAAATTTAACTGTCCTATCTATTTGCCTTCATTTACCTACTCTTTCTATTAGTTTGAATCCAGAAGTAGCCAAGGAAACTTATATGACCTTGTGATGGTCAAGTTTCATATACCAGAAAGCACATGGCAGAGGGGACAGAGACAGATACATTGGATTCACCCAAAGCTAAGTTCATATAATATCAGATACTGTTTGTCATCTATAAGCTGTTTAACTACTTGTCATGGTTTTCATAGGTAAATAGTATTAAACCAATTTATTAGTTTGCAATAATTGTGTGACTTACATGAGATAATGCACACATGGCAAGTATGTAAAATACATAACAAGGAAAAACGTTTAGTTTAACATTATCAAAGTATTATCACTTTATCATCTAATTTTATTTAATTACTAATAATTCTAGTTAAAGTTTTTATTTGTAAAAATGTAAGTTTAAAAAGACATTTGATGGGAATTAAGGGAAAGGGCTACATTTCCTTTTGTAATTATTCAGAGAAACTTGGTTATAACTTAAGGGCTTAATCAGTACCCATCAAGCAAGTTTTGAATGACGAAAAACATTCATAAATTAAATATGCATATCTGATTTTTACAATTTAGTGTGTTTGCTTTTTAAGGCTTTGATAAAACTTGGTTACAAGTTTCATAATTACAATAATTACATAAAATAAAAAGCAGCTGGGTGTAGTGGTGTACACTTTTAACCCCAGTACTTAGGAGGCAAAGGTAGAAGGTTCACTGTATGTTCGAGGCCACCCTGAAGCTACATAGTGAATTCCAGGTTAACTTGTACTAGAGTGACACACTACCACAAACACACACATGGATAAAGAGAAGAAAAAAAGGAAGAAAATAAAGAAAAACCCAAGGCTCTAGAGTAAAAGGACACTAAAGAAAAACTAGTAAAATCTAGGTATGGATTTTAGTTAATAGAAACGTCCCAGTATTAATGTCTTTGTTGTGACATACACACTATGGTGGTCTGCGATAGTGTAAATAAGGGAACCTTGGTTGGGAGGCATATGGATCTTCTATAATGTCTTTGCATGCTGTCTATATTGCTGAGTCATGCCTTGAATTATGAGATCTATGATTTTAGTCTCTTTTGAGCACTTTACCTAAAACCAGGACCCATGAGGACACTGCATGATCCTTTTTTCCCTGGAATAAATCAGCTGGACAGTAGGGTGAGGGTGGCAGGAGGAGGGAGGTTGACATGTCTTCAGATCTTTTGCTTATTGTTCTACGAATTAAGCCCTGGGCCTTTTTAATCACTTTAGCAAGCTATGTCCTTAGTCCGCTTGCCTCACCTTCCCTGATTAAAACATCAAGAACAAAATGGAGAAAATAATTGGAAATGTTTAAAACTGGCCAATATACCCATGTCATAGTCTGAATGTTTTGCAGTTTTGAGATACCTTCTATGGAATAAACGAATGCATTATTTTGACATCTTAAGGCGTGGTCATAATATATCACAGTTCTTTGCAAGGGTCTAACAAGGATAGCACTCATCTCAATTTTCAACAAGATCCTCCTTTCCATTGAAGATGGTTTCTTGCTCACATATCCCTCCAGGCTCTATTAATGTGCCTAGAAGTAGCAACAGCTCAATATGTATTTGATAAATAATGGAAGAAAGGGTTTAATGAAGACCGGAAGGTATGAAATGGTTCAGGACCTGAGTCCAGTTATGTCTGGTACTATGCTGTCTCCCTTGACTCTCGTACTGGTCCAGAGGTTCTTCCTTGTTGATGCTTAAGACTTACCTTAATGTTGTATCCTTTCTTGTGAGCTAAGATAGAAACAGGAGGGTAGAAGCTGTAAAGTTAGCTACTCCTAATCCATTAGAATGTGCTTTCTGAGAAAGAAAGAGAGAGAGAGAGAACTTTAAACAGAATACAGAAAATTTCAGTTTATTTATGGTACTTAGTGAATAAACTATTATTCTGACTTTTGCATAAGTATTATCTCTTGAGCAGTTAAACTTGCTTCAATGAGATGGGAAAATGGGGTGGGGGGGGGGAAACTATTGAGGGACAACAGTTGGTTGAAAATCTGGGATAGTAGAGTACAAGAAGGATCTGCAACAAAATTAGAACCTCAGAAATCTTTTAAAAGTCAGGTAAAGCACTCTAAAGTTGGGTTGCAGCAAATATTACATATTTCATAACTTGATTTTCTGGTATTAAATATTCTATTTTCATTTTTAAGTATTAACTTCATATGTATCCATCAGGCATTTATGGAATTGCAGGTAACAAAACAATAAAGCTAAATCATAAAATTTTATTTGTCTTATAAAGATGTATTCCACTTATATTTCCATAACATATTTAACTTCCAACCCTTTCATTACTTATTCTAAGCTACCTAAATTCCTTCCAACATAGTGCATAAATGCCAACTCAATAGTGTAAAGAAAAGCCATGTGCTTCTTAGTGAAATTCACTGGTAAGCTCTTACTGGCTGAGTGGGATTGTGTGCAAACATTCTACAACTCAATTTACAAAAGATGTGAAACATCTCAATTACTTAATGAAGTTGTGGTACAAAATTTCATTATAACACTACAGTAAAAATTTTATTTCATCCCTTTCTCACCAATAAAATTTGATTCTTATATACAACTATAAGTGGGGGTGGGGAAATGGCTTAGTAGTTTAAGAACTTGTGGCATAAATATGAAATTCTGTGTTCAGAACACCAGAACTCATGGAAAATCCAGGCAGAGTGGCATTTTCCTACAATCCTAGCCCTGGAAAGGCAAAGAGAAGGATCCTTCAGCTTTGCTGGCTTAGCTGTTCCAGTCAAATAAGTGAGCTCCAGGTTCAGTGAGAGACCCTATATCAAAGTATAGGGTAGAGAGTGTTTTAAGATGACAACTGACACTGATATTTGGCCTCTGCATGCATGCACACACACATACACATCCAGACATACACCCACATATAAATATGAATACACACATGCATGCACTCCACACACATATATACCCAAACACAACAAAATACAAGTATGCATGTGTGTACACACCACAGTCATGAAAACACACACATACAAAAAGTGGAATAACTAAAAAAAATCAATTAACAATGCTACTGAATATCTAATTTGATGCGATGTAAGGAAAAGCATAAGGAATTACATCTTATCTCTGTAGATTATTTATCCTCATATTTGATCTCAGACCTCAGCCTTGGGAGTTAATGAGCAGATGCCAAGCCATTGCAAATAAAAGTTAGGTTGATTCTATGTAGCATGGGGCAGAGTGACTATCATTTTAACAATGACACCAAGACCTGATGACACAAGACTTCCCTGTCCTGCGGAGGTGCTTTAAAATCTGATTGCATTCTGACTTCTTTTCTGATGGATTGTTGCTCTGTACTTCTTTGACATATACCTGACTTTGAATTCTAGTTTTCTTTTCTTTTCATCTTTTCAAGGATTTTATGGTCAAATGTTCAATGGCCTCACTTCTTCAAAATCCTTTCTGTGGCAGTATCAGCTTTAACCATTTTCGGTGATGGATTTCCCTATCAGGCATGGCACATTTGACGCTTTTCCTTCAACAAGAGGCCTCCTATATGCTGACTTCAGGCAACCACAGAGAAGGACCCTTGTTTTGCAACTTGTCACTTTGCAGCCTTCCCTGCATCCGTGTTACCCGAGACATTGTCACAAAGACAATGGAGCAGAGAGAAGATAATGAACATTATTCAAAGAATCTAAACAGCAGTTTGTGGGAAGGGAAGCTTATTAAGGGCTGGTCATCTCTCCTGCAAGCTTTCGGCTTCCCATAAGTGGACTGTATTCTTCTGTAACTGTTCTGGACTATGCACTAAGATAATTTGTAGTTCTTATGATTGACTTGTAAGCATGTTGAGGAAGGACCCAATCATTCACCTACAACATTCTATTTTGTTTCTGACTCCACTGTGTTTCTTTCCTATCTTCTGAGCTCTCCTGAGTCTTTTTTCCTTCTAATTACCTTACATCTCAAGGACAACAGCCCTGATGAATGAGCAGTTTAAAATCAAAGTCCCAAACTACCCACTGAGCAACAGAGAGCATCTTGATCCTAACAAAGCTGTATATGGTGTATCTTGGCCTGACATAATGGCCCAAGGTTATAACCCAACAGATCACAGCCAGACTAATCTCATCTGGGTTACTCCCATGGAAATACTGCAACCATTTACTTTGTTTCTTAGTCTAATGTAGCAATGAGACTGCCACCAGCATTTGGAAGGCTGAGCTTTTGTCATTTTATTTTAGTTTATTACTTTTTCTTGTCAACTTCCATAATTTCAGACAATAACCCATGGTAATTCCCTCCCTCCCCTCACTTTCCCCTTTGAAACTCTACTATCCACCATACCACTTACCCCTCTTAATTGGTCCCTCTTTTATTTTTGTGACATCATCTTTTTCTCCTATTATGATGGTCTTATGTAGGTAATGTCAGGCACTGCGAGGTCATGGATATCTAGACCACTTTGTGTCTGGAGGAGCACATTGTAAAGAGTCATACCTTTTCTTTGGCTCTTGAATTCTTTCAGCCACCTTTTCTGCAATGGACCCTGAGCCTTAGAAGGTGCAGTAGAGATATTGCAGTGCTGAGCACTCCTCTGTCACTTCTTCTAAGCACCTTGGTGCCTCTGAGTTATCCCAAGATCACTGCCATCTGAAAACAGAAGCTTCTCTAACCAAAAGTGAGAGCAGCATTAATATATGGGCATGAACATTAAGAGAAGTGCTTACTGGGCAGTTTGGTGGGCATAGTATATACATTTAGCCAGACAGCAGCAGACATTACACCCCTAGGGCTCATGATTACCCCTATTGCAGGTTTTCAGTATCAGGATTGTATTCCCTCCCATGGAGTGAGCCTCCAATCCAATTAGAGAGTGTTTGGTTTCCCACATAACAGACATGCCACTATTGCATCATTGGCTCATTTGGTCTGGCTGACCAAATTTAATGCTTGCAGTGTCCACTGTGGAGTATTTCCACTGATTTTGTTCAGCAAAGGACACTGTGAATAGAGCAAAGAGGTAACGTTCAGAATGGGAGAAAATCTTTTCCAGCTATACATCTGACAGAGTATTAATATACAAAATACACAAAGAACTCAACAAATGAAATAATAAAAATCAAACAACCCAATTAAAAATGGGCTATGGAACTAAATAGAAAGTTCTCTAAAGAAGAAATACAGATGGCATATAAACATCTAAAAAATGTTATACTTCCCTACCTATGTGGGAAATGAGATCAAAATGACATTGAGACTTCATCTCACTTCTGTCAGAATGTCTACCATCATGAAAACAAATAACCATAAATGCTGGTGAGGATGTGGAAAAAGAGGTACCGTTCTACACTGTTGGTGGCAATGCAATCTGGTCCAGCTATTGTGGAAATCAGTGTGGAGATTCCTGAGATAGCTAAAAACAGATTTAACATAAGACCCAGATATATTACTCCTATGCATATATTCTACGGACTCGTCACACTACCTTAGAGATACTTTCTCAACTAAGTTTACTGCCACTCTCTTCACAATAGTTAGGAAACAAAATGAGCCTAGATGTCCCTCAATTAATGAGTGAATAATGAAGATGTGACACATTTATACAATGGAGTTCTACTCAGCAGTAAAGCAAAATGAAATTAGGAAATTTGCAGGAGAATGGATGATCTAGAAAAGATTATACTTAGTGAGGCAACCCAGGCTTAGAAAGCCAAATATCACATGTTCTCTCTCATACGTGGATTCTAGCTACAAATGATTGGACTTCTATGTGAGTAGGAATAAAACTCAGTAACAGAGGTCAGTAAACTAGAAAGGGGATATAAACACAGTAGAAAGGGAGTGAGGGAGGGGGACAGGATGGTATTGGATATATGTAAGTAAAAGAACAGATTAATGGGGGTGAAAAGGTCTAAGTGAGGCCAGGGGAAGAGATTGAGTAAAGTAAAGGTGGAGGGATGGCTAATAAAAATCTAAGAGGATATAAATAAGTCATGTGGAAATCTACTTTTTTGACAATGGGATACTCAGAAGCCATAGATTGTTACTAGAAAATTTTCACTCCCAGGGATGGGATACCTTCCAGTGAGTTCTTGACCAGGGAGGTCACTGATACCCCCAGAACATTACAGGCCATTGTCGAGGCTCTTGCTTTCCCACCAGGAATAGATGGTAAGACTGTATTATTGAAAACTCCACATATTTGGGCTGCAAGGTCACTGAGAAATCCTGCTGGAGCTGAGCTGAAAACCCTCCTCTGTGTAGACAAGCTGACAGAAAACTGGATGACTGTTCTTTCTAGGAAGAGTATATTGTTAATAAAATTCCTTCTTGTCTCATCAGTCTTCATCTCATTTACTGGAGTTCACATAGAGATGCTTAAGTCCAGTCTCTTGAGCCTCCTTAAAGACATTATGTTTTTCATAGCACTGGTACCAATTGTGCCTGCTCGTTTCTGCCTACACCTTCTGGAGTAACATATTTCCGCTCTAGAAAGCTCTGTTATGTGCCTTAACCCTGTTTTTGTCAGCATTGGTTTTGGCCCTTAAATGAAATGAAGTCACTTTTCAATGACTTCAAGGAGGATTCCATGTTCTTCCTACTGCTAGATTTCCTTTATCTCTTAGCTAAGGTACTGAATGGCTTCTATCACCAAGGGTTTCATTTGTCCTGCCTGACAATTCTACACATAATGTTTTTTTTTTTCTTTTTCTTTATAACAAGTAGCAGGTTGTTTGTTATGGACTCAGACCTCCAACACCTGGTGGTCCTTTTCACATGAAACATAGTTGGAGCAGGGAAGGTCAAAAAACCCTCACACCACTGCCCCTGTTGATCCTACATGGGGATTCATCCTTTTCTGTTCACTGCAGCTGGGGCATTTTCTAGAGTGACAGATCTTCAATAAGATCCAAAATCCAGTGACCTTCTTCTCTGATGCTATCAGTCATGTGCACCAGAGTTAGGCGGCAATTCCATCCCACAGGCATGATGAGCAGACATTGCTAATGGATTTTGGCACTGTGCTGTAGCCACCAGAGAGTCGCTGAATATGACAAACCATCTGAGCTGTGTGAGTTAAAAGGAAAAATCTACCCATGTGAATAACCCATGTTTCTCTCCTCTCAACTGCAAAGAGTTTGCTAATTTCCTAAGCACAAAGCAAGTTTAATTAAAGCCAGTGGAGCAAGGGAATACCACAGCCGAATGCATATTTATGTGGCTCACATAGTCTGAGCCAGGCAAAGTATGAAATGTGATAATGTTAGCTTTGTTTGGTAAACAGTCACACTCCCTCCAGGCACTCCCCTTTATCCCTAGGGCACTTTAAAGTATTTACTGTGTAGTGCTCCAGTTCCTCCACCTCTTTGTAGTCTCCAATCTCTCTGATGTATTTAGCAAGCGCATCCTGCTTCCAGGGAACACCAGGCCAGGCAAAACTCGACAGGGAGAGTGCTTCTATGCTTGCTGTTGGCACAGCTCTGTGCTCTGTGTTCTGACAGCCCCTTCTCTTGGGTTCAAGAAAGTGCCTCCAAGACTCAGTGTGGGATTCCCACACCTGCTCTGAAGCCTGTTGGCAGAGTCATTGTGCACTATTTGACCATTTATAGATGAATGTCTCTATTGGGTTAGACCCTATTACAGTGAGCACGTGTGCTTACTCATACAATTGCAGAAGAAGTTGATTTGAAAAGGGATAGACATTCCCATTTATCATTCTATGTTATCCCCTTTCTTTCAACCATTAAACACGTTTTCCAGTTATTAATGCCATTGTATTTCTAAGTGAAATTGGACTTTTTATTAATAACTTAATTCTAATTGGATTCAGATGTAATTTTTACGGTTGTAGGTCACATTTATAAGTTAATTAATTCTGACATGAATGAATTAATTTTTCAACAGATATTTACTAACTACTATTTCTGTCCCAGGTTATATTATAGATAGTTGAGATTCAGTTGCTTAAAAAGTTCCTCATATGGTTTATATTTTAATTGGGAAAACTAGACAATAAACAAAATGATAAGTATTATACAAGGAAAAGAAGGACAGAAATGTTAGATTCTATGACTGTAATTTGAAATAGGCTAAGGAGAAAAATTTGTGCTAAGATGTAATATTTAAAAACTGTCAATGAGGTAAGGAATAAAACCATGGAAAGAGATCTTCCCGTGCAGATAGTAACACTGGGTTCTGTCCCTGAAGCTTCTATCCTGCACAGAGGGAATACTGTAGGATGAATACTTTCCCTCCAAAACTTCAGATGTCATGCTTTATTTTATTTTTACTTTTAAAATATTTTATTTATTTCTAAGGAGAGGCAGAGAGAGTATAGGAGTGCTAGGACCTCCAGCCACTGCAAACAAACTCCAGATGCATGTGCCACCTCGTACAACTAGCTTTACATGGGTACTGGAGAATCAAACCTAGGTCCTTAGGCTTTTCAGGCAAGCATCTTAATGGCTAAGTTATCTCTCCAGCCCAGATGATGCCATACTTTAAATGCATGTGCCCAACAGTGTCACTATATTTAGACAAAAGATCTTTAAGGAGATAATTAAGTCAAAAAGAAGTCTTTAGGATTGGTCCTCATCCTATATAACTGTTGTTGTTTTCATAATAGGAAATTAGACATAACACAGGAGGGACTCTGTGAAGGAACAAGAAAGTGTTCTTCTGCAAGCCTGGGAAAGCAGCCGCAGAAGAAAGACCCCCCCTCCCAGGAATTCTTTGATATTAGATATCTCACCTGCAGAACTATATGCAAATACATTTAAGTCACCCAGTCTGTGGTAGAGAACCAGTGCCATACATGAAGAATTATGTGTTGGGAAATGAGGTCTGAGAGCTGAGAACATTGGGGATTGAGTTGAGTCAGAGTTGCTAGTCATGGTCTGCCTGGACTTTGGTTTATAAACTGAGTAGCATGGGAAGACACTGGGGGTGAACAAGGAGTGTCATGATTTTCCTTTGGTTTCAAACTGTGCTCTGTGCCTACTGAATTGCAAAAGGCTGCATAGGGACGAGTCATGAGAGCAAAGAAACTACTTAGGGCCATAACTCACACAAGTGAGATATGAGGGCACCTCAGATCAGATGGTCCCAGGGGACATGAGAAGAAGGGGATGTGATAGATATGTGTTGAAGGTAGAGCTGATAAAATTTTCTGACAGATTGCATGGGTTGGAAAAATGAATGAGTCTGTCATTTTAGGGGGTCATTGATATGTATCACCAGTACCACATGTTAGACACATAAGATACAACTTATAGGAAATTATATTACACACAGAAAATTAGGAAAATAACTGCCAGCTCTGAACTCTAATTATTCCATAGCCCAGCCCAAGCATTGGTGATTGGTGTCCTGTATGTACCAAGGATCCAGGAGAAATATGAGAACATACAACACATATAAATTTACATAATACATATAAATTTATATGTTATATTTAATATCTGTATTATATTTGTATATTATATGTATATATATATAATTACAAATGCTATGCCTCTCTAAGTAGTGAGTAATGCATTTTAGAAATAATGATAGACTAATATATACTGATGATCAATAATCTGAACATCAAGGCTCAGGAAACAGATTCGCATGCTAGAAATCATAGCACTGGTGTAAAGACTTTTCCAGAGCTCCATTTACCTGAGCTAGCTGTCTGGTGAATTACTGAAAATTGAAAGGAAATGAGATGAGCCTTTTAGGGCCTTCTGGATTTGATTCTAGCAGAAATTAAAGATGAATCAAAGATGTTGTCATGACTGACTAGAAATATGTTTGTTGTTTTGTTTTACCACAATCTGTTATGGAAGTGGTAGATGCAAATGTTTGGTTGCAATTCCAAGTGCAGGCAGAAAAGAGGAAGTTCATAAGATAGTGTGGGCCTATGGGCAGGGTCGTCAGCAGATGAGGGCTGGTAAGAGATGGTATTTGAGTTATAAAGTGAAAAAAAATACAGAAATGTGTATATTTATTCCTTTATCTAAAGGACAAATGAGGTCTCAGGACTAAGTTTTGGGCTACTACATTACTAGGAGATTATAGAGATGGCAATTTGCCTCTGGATACTAAAATTTAAAAAAAGGGCAAGAGTAGGGTCAAGGCATGTAAGGAAACTACCTTGAAGAGATACTGGTCAATGGCTTTAAGGAATGATGACCTATAATTGACTATTGACTTTTCCTAGAGGGTGTTATATGAGATCTTGATTAGGACAGTCATAAAGGAGAAACTTTGAGGGGTAGGGGCTTATTAGAGAGAGTTTGAAGAGTAATGGTAGGAGGTGGTAGAGGTACTTTGGAGCAAGAGCATAGGTCATGCTTTCTAAGTATTTTTCAGCACAGAGGCAGAGAAATGTGTGGAAGTTTCAGGGGAAGTAGAGTCAAGAGATATTTTATGCACATTTGCATGTTGGTGACTGGCATTGGGAAGTGAAGAAAGAAGACTGCAGTTAGCAGTAAACCTTTGAAGGAACAGTGCCCTCAGGAAGGAGAGGAATGTCTCGGGGTACACCAAAGGAGAAAGTGAAATGTGATCCATGGACACAGAAGTGCACCTCCAGAAAGAGGCTGCAATAAAGATATAATAAGCAGTTTTGCTTAGATATGCTGGGGAAGGCTACTTGTGACCATTTCTAGTCAGTCACATTTAGACTTTAAACAGAGGAAGCCAAGTTATTGTTCTCTTTAAAAGAATGGACTGGCCGGGCATGGTGGCGCATGCCTTTAATCCTAGCACTCGGGAGGCAGAGGTAGGAGGATCATCATGAGTTTGAGGCCACCCTGAGACTCCATAGTGAATTCCAGGTCATCCTGAGCCAGAGTGAGACCCTACCTCAAAAAACCAAAAAAATAAAAAATAAAACAAAAATAAAAGAACAGACTGTTTAACAAACATTTATTAAAGCAGTCAATACTTAAGAGCATATCGTAGCAAAAAGAGTTTAGCTGAAACCATGCTATCTGGATACTGAGATCCACCTACATACCCGATTCAGAATTAGTTACTTGAGCTTCCACCCTTGAGAATGAGAACTTTCCAATGACAACAGGCAGGGCTGTTTGGTAAAATCACTGCAAGACTGAACTTGGGACGGATGGCTCCAGGGCTGCTTTGCTGAATCCCTCAATGCTGCTTCCGTTCTTATGCTTGCTGAAGCTAGTTTGACTTTTCTTTGAATCTGTGAATTGCCTTGTTACCTTTCAAATAAGCTAGCTTTTACTCAAATAAGACAGAGTCCATTTCTGATGTTTATAATCAGAGACCCTTAACAGATACACTCCACATTACCCATTTTAATGTGTATATTCTTATCTCTGCCCTAGTTAATTCTTAACAACAATTGTAAATCCCGTTTTAACACTGACTTAACCTCAATATAAGACAGGAGTGAACTCACTTGAAGGCACTCATGAAACCTAATTACTTAAGTCATCTGGTTCTCCCTGGCATCCTTTTATATGTGAGACACTCTTGTTAGTCCATTAAGACTGTGGACATGAATCAGATCTGCATTTTCTAAGCTCTTCTACATGGATAGTGTGATAATGCAGTTTTCTGTAATATGACAAGTCTTTAGTAATTTTACTGCTGGTTTTAAAACACATTAAAAATCCATCAGCTTATT
Source organism: Dipus sagitta (assembly GCA_036346955.1). Classification (NCBI taxonomy): domain Eukaryota; kingdom Metazoa; phylum Chordata; class Mammalia; order Rodentia; family Dipodidae; genus Dipus; species Dipus sagitta. Next base: position 37,708,092 of record CM070778.1, on the reverse strand, counting down.
AATGTTTACAAGACTGAGAAGTACTTTCCAAGTAGGTCACAATTCTTTTGCTACTTTCTTTCACTGCCAAATTTATAAAATCCGTAGGGTAATTGTGTATTGTCTGTCTTATAAGTGCTTGCTCTCTCACATTTGCTATTTAAATGTTATAATTATTTCAGGCTTACTTCAAACTACTGAAACTGCACATTTGGAAATAAATAGTGAAACAATTTTCCTCAATACTATTCAGCATAGCAATCACTCCATCCTGTGAATTCTTTTCTTTGGATTTGAGTATATTATCATTTCATCTTTTGCATCGTAAGGTTAGCTTCTAACTATGCATTACATTTAAGTAATGTCATTCTTCTAATCACAATTTCTTATATTATTTTAGGATCAGTTTTTCATGTAATAGGGTCAGTGAGGCTTTCTGGTGCTATGTGATAATCCTTACCTATCACATATTAATCATTGGGCATGTGTGTACACACAGTGCAGGTGAGGTTAAATGAATTCTCACAGAGATTCAGACACTGTGTTGCTATTAGTTTCATCCTTAACTATCAACTGAAAATATATAATTTCATGAAGTGTATAGTGCATTTCTGCTCCTAGACTCAGGAATTTTAAGTAATGATTTCTGAACATCAGATAGTTAATAAGAAGGTGACAATTCCCACACTTGGTACAAGACTTATAAAAACAGCTTAAGGAGGAGAGAAGCATGGGCTAGGGAGATACCATCAGTATTTATCTACATAATTACAATTAGGGAGAAATACTGGTATTTTAGGAATGTTGCATGCTTCAGAAATTTACGAATAAGGAGTAAACATGAAATCTGTAAGTGCACAGCACATGTTCCTGAGTTTCTTTGACATAGTCAAATTAACAAATTTTTATAAATCTCTCATAATCTCCCCAAAGAAATCTTTCTCCATCCCAAGGTCCTTACGTAGGAATTCATTTACATCACAATCTTTTATAATAAGACAAAGAAAAGTAGAAATAGGGCCAGGGGATTGGTTCAGTCAGTGAAGTTCTTACTGCAGAACTATGAAGACCTTAGTATAGATCTGAGACACTCAAGTAATAGCCAGGCATGAGGTATAAATCTATGATTCCAGGGCTGCAGAGTTAGAGACAAGCAGACTCTCTTGGGGTATGATGGCCAGTGAGTCTAAATTGATGAGCTCTGAGTGCAGTAAAAAAGCACTATTTAGAAAAATAGGGTGGAGAGACTTTTAAGAATATACCTAATATTAACCTTTGGTGTCCACATGAATGCACACACATATGCATCCATACACAAACACACACACACACACACACACACACACACACACACACACACACACACTGCAAACATACATACAGAAATACAAAAAAGTAAAAATGAGCACAATAATGAATTTTTTTAGACATGATTTGGATGTATTTAACCTTAGCCTGCCTTATTTTAACAGATTTTTTTTATGTTTAGAATGTACCATTTGTAAGTTGAATTTATATCAATGCATTAAGTATGTCATTACTGTTCATTTTTTTCGTTTGTTTGCATTTGTTTGTGTATGGATGTGTGTATAGTTATGCCAGGGTTTCTTGCCATTGCAAGCAAATGACCAGAGAGTTTTGCATGTGGGTGGCTGGGGAATTGAATCCTGGTCAACAGGCTTTGCAAACAAGTGTCTTTAACTGCTGATCCATCTCCCAAGCTCCACATTTTATGTTTCTTTAATGTGTCACAGTTGTTCTTTTTTGTTTGTACCTCTTTAATCTTTCTGTTTATTTATTCTGGTTTTTGGTAAAGCCTGCTTCTTCAATATTCCCATTCAACCTTGTTACCAGCCCAATTCTGATGAAAATAAATTCATTAAAGATCTCAATGTGAGAGAATGGGGAGAGCAGCAGAAGAGACACAAGTTGGGGAGCTGTGCAGCAAACAGAGCAAACACTAAGAATAATCTTCAAGTAAAAATCGTGCGAATGGTAGAATTATCTAAAGAAATAGAAACCAAGAACACGAAGGGTTTCTGATTGCAAACCTGTCTTTATTGACACTGTAGCTATGAAGGAAATGAAATGTTTTCCCTTTATATGACAAGCTGAACTGCTCAGCACGCTATCTTACCTTACAGGCATGTGTTTTGAATTCCGATGGCTCAAGATATGCCAGAGGGCATCTCACTCCCTCGGACCAAATATCCACCAGATGTCTGGTAGATGTTTCACCCTCCAGTCTTTCTGCATATCTAGGCTGTAGACAGCCCTATGTTTCCAAGATTAACAATCATGACCTTGTCACTGACCTCCATTAAGAGGTTCTGGCCTCCTGTAAGTCTTCATGTATCAGAGGTGAAACGCAACATTACCTACAGAGTTTTGGACTGACCACTCTGGCTTTCCAAACTAGCAAGAGATGTCTCATAGATAGGTGGTGAATATATAAACAAAGGGAATAACTTAACTAACAAAGATCAGAATGGCGTTTACTTTAAAGGAATCAGGAAGGAGCCTATGCTACTGAAGAGCACTGCCAGGGGCTGGAGTTGAGGTTTGCTTTCAGTCCCTAGTTTTATATTATTTTCAAAATAGTGCTAGGGAGATTGCTCAGTGCTTAAGGCATTTGCCTGCAAAGCCTAATGACCTGGGTTCTATTCATCATTGTCCATGTAAACTAAATGCACACGGTAGCACTTGTATCTGGAGTTAGTTCACAGTGGCTAGAGATCCTGGTATTCCTATTCTCTCTCTCTGCATGCAAATAAAAAATATTTTTAAAAGGATATATTTATGCTAGTTTTATCTATGTAAGTTGTAGTTAGAAAATAAAGCAACTGGCTATGTATGAATACAGGAGAAATAACTAAAATAAGTTTTTGTATGATAATAACAGCAAACAAAAGAGGAGTTGCATTTTCTACCTTTGAAAAAGTGTAAAGGGTGATGAGAGATAGTGCTTATGTTTTTGGCTTTTTTGTTTGTTTGTTTGTTTGTTTTCTGGTTTTTCAATGTAGGGTCTCACTCTGGCCCAAGCTGACCTGGAATTCACTATGGAGTCTCAGGTTAACCTCGAACTCATGGCAATCCTCCTACCTCTGCTTCCCGAGTGCTGGGATTAAAGACATGCACCACCATGCCCGGTGCTTATGTTTTTTAATCTGTATGGAAATCTCTGTATGTATATGCGTGAGCATCTTCACACAGTTTACTTCTAAGGGAGCTAGAGGATAAGGCAGGAGAAAAGCCTTTATATTAAAATCTTGAGCATCTTCTGAATTCTGAATCAAGAGATTGTATTACCTACTATATGCTGCTTTAGAAAAACATTTTTAAAAGCTTGGCATGTGAAATAAACTTGGTTTACAAATTTATCTTTGTGGGCTAGAGATGCCTCAGCATTTGGAGGCACTTGCTTGCAAAGCCTGCCAGCTTGGCTTATATTCCCAACATGAAGCCAGATGAACAAAGTGGCTCATACATCTAGAGTTTGTTTCTAGTGACAGGAAGGGGCTCTGGTGTGCCCTTTATCCGCCCCCCTCTCTTTCTCTCTCTCTTTCTCCATATGTCTTTCCCTGTCTCTTTGCAAATAAATAAATATTTCTAAAAATATACATAAATACAGTCATCTTTTTAATATTAATCGTCACTAATTAAGTATAGCTAGCAGCAATTTTACTGACATCTTTTAATATGAACTGAGGACAGGATTCATGCATTTCACTGATATTTCTACTGCATTTCTTCCCACGTCCAGCCACGCATGATAGCTGTTTGGTTACTGTGCTGCCATCCCTTCTCTGCATGTCCACTCAGCAGAACTGCAACACGGTCAACTGTTAATGGAGGACAGTGACTATCCTATGTGACCTTCACAATGCACCAGGCCATAATGATCATTTGGGTTCAGCCAACTTTTCATCAGTCATGAGTGTGAAACTGGACTGATTTCTTTCTTAATTTCTTTTCAGTATTTGTTCAGGTCAGGAGAAATACTATCTTCATCTCCCTCCCAGGCTTTATTGCTTCCACTACTGTCATACAGGTAACGGAGTCATCTGAAGCTCAGAGACAACAATTCTCAGAAAGAAAATTACTCCAGTAATCAATTTCTTAGAATGCACGTGAAGATTCTGTTTCTCCATTCAATATTCAGATGCCATCTCAATCAGGGGTTGTGCATGCAAATTGTCCTGTTTTAAGATCGTTGAGATTCTGAATCAACTTCAAGCTGTGAAATAATGAGAGCTTCTAAAATTGCCTTGACATAATAAGACTTAAGTATCTCAAAGTATGTTGGACTGATCAAAATAGAGAGACCTCAGGCAACATCATGGCAACATAAATGGGAGCCATGCAGTATTCCCTGGAGAATGGAAACACTGAGTGATACAGGTTTGGTTCTCATATGGCTTCTCCACTGGCTCATTCTCCAGTGCCGGCAAGTTTGTAGAAGTCTATGCACAGGCGTTTAGCATTGCTGTTGCACATGTGTCCTAAGAAGTGAAGGTCAGGCAGTCCAGGGCTATGAGGAAATGTTGTTCTCTTCCTTCCTTATCATGTGACAGTTGTTCCTGGGATGACAAGACAGGCATCACGTATCTAGTTCAGACAGGATCCATAAGCAAAAGGCAAATGAAAGGCAGAAGACTGGGGGTAAATGTTCCAGCTCCTTGTTTTCTTTATCTCACTAGTGAGTATTAATCATAAAGCTGAAGGACTTCATTACAGCAGTGTTACTCATGTGTATAATGTGCTTGAATCATATTCACCCATGTCTTCCCTTTTTATGCCTGCTGGTCCCCTTTCTCTCCCCAAATACTCTCCTTTTATTGTCATGCCTTGTGTTTCCAATCTTGACGTCACTTATGAAAGACAACAATGGATATTTTCCTCATTAAGTCCAGTACCTTGTGCTTAGCATGATGATGTCTAGTTTCATTCTACTGCAAATGGCATGATTTCATCCTGTAAAACTGACTACAACTTCATTCATTATTCCACATCTCCTGTGTGTGGGGGAGTGTGTTGCTTAGGTGTATATGCACACATCCATGTACATATGTGTGTGGTTGAATATATGTATAGGCCAGAGGTCCACATTGTGTGTCTTATCTGATTGCTTTTACATTGTTGTTTGTGACAGGCTCTTCCTCTAAACCTATAACTCACCTATTTGGCTAGCGAGAGGGCCTAAGGGGTCCTCTATTTCCACCTCATAAGTGCTAGGAATACATGAGTAAACTGTCATAATCCAATATTTTATGTGAGTTTTGAGGATGAGAACTTGGGATCTTACGCTTGTGCTGCTTCCTTACTGAGTCATCTCCCCAGCACGTGCCTATTACATTTTATTTATCCATTCTTCATTGCCGATGGGCACCTAGGATGAATTCACAATTTGACTATTGTGAAGAGTGCTGTATCCAACATGTGTGTATATTTGATTCTATGGCATACTGACTGACATGTTCAGGCATAAAGACAAAAGTGACATAGCTAAATCATTTAGTAGTTCTTTTATTTCTTATGAGGAACCTCTATAATGGTTTCTATTGTAGCTGAACTAATTTGTACTTCCACCAACAATATATAAGGGATCTGTTCTCCCAGATATTCCCTAGCATTGGCTTTTGTTTGCTTTCTTGCTGATAACCATTCTTACTGGAGTGAGATAGAATCTCCATTTATTTTTCATGTGTAAATCCCAGATTAGCTAAGAATATTGAACATTTGTTCATGCAGTTACTGATATTGTACTTTATTTGAGAAATTTTTATTCACTTTATTGTCCAATTATTCATGGAATACATCTTAGTGTTAATTGTTTTAGATGTTTTAAATATATATTCTGGCTCTTAGTCCCTTGTGGATGAATAACTGATAGAAGATATTTTCTATATCATTCAGTCTGCATCTTCACCCTGATAATAGCTACTTCTGCTATAGTATTTTTTTTCTTTTCAATTGAGAACTTTAATATATGAATAGTGTCCCATTTCAATCATATTCTACCCATCCCCAATCCAGTAAAGACCCTCCTCTTTCTAGATAGTCCTGCCTCTGTTTTGTTGCCCCTTTTCTTTTGTCTTCTTATGTTCTCCAAGGGTTAAGAACAGGGCAGGTCTTTTGGGGGGATCGATAACCACTTTGGGACCATAAATGAACCTGTCATTTCATGTTTGGGAGGATAGCATCTAAAACTATTCCTTACAACTCCGTGGCTCTTACATTGGGCATAATACTGTTGAGTTCTCACACTTCATGTAATACCATTTGTCAACTCCTGTTATTATTTCCTTAGCTATTACAGCCTTTTTGAGAGTGTTGTAACCTGTGTCTACATCCTACAGTGTTTTTCCTACCTTCTCCCCCAGCATGCTCAAATTTTTAAATCTTACATTAAGTTCTTTGATGTATTCTGAACTGAATTTTGCAAATGGTGAGAGATATAAATCTAGTTTCTGACTTCTATGCATGGATATCCAGATTTTCCAGTGTACCTTGTAAAAGTTGTTTTGTACATAGCATATTTGTGGCAATTATGAGGATGTTTCTTTCTTTTATCTGGGTCTCTTTTCTGTTTCCCTGTGCTTTTCTCATGGTCCTGCCATCCTTTGCTTGACTGTGGACACTCTTGGAATAGAGTTTCTCCTTTACTACACTAATCTTTGGATTTACTGCACAACTTGTAGTCTGCCATAGCCCAGCTGATCAAAACATAAAATGTTTGTTGCATTCATGACTTCACAGTGGTTATTGTGACTGGCACAAGATTGGCACAGTACTGTGCTTATCAACAAGTTGGCATGGATGACGGAGAAGGGCAAAAAATTAGCAATAAAACAGAAAAGAGACTAGGTGGAAAGTAGTCGTTCAGTGAGAGGAGTTGGGGAGGTATAATGAAAGAAAGTTAAAAAAAAAGATTAAAAAAAAAGAAAACTCCCAGTAACCATATGAGTAATTTTTGTTTACACTGAACTTGGTAGAACTGAGTGACACAGTCATTTCTACCTATGAAGAACATAAATTCAAGAAAATAGATTTTTTTAGTCTATGAACATTGGCTTTTTCAAGAAGTTAACTAATTTTAGATTTTATCAGAAGGAGAAAAAAAGAAGAGATACCAGCAGAGTCTACCACCTCTTTAAACTTGAGTTTCCATTACTAATCTGGAGCTAATAATGCTAAGCATGGTTTTCAGAATTTATATAAATGCTTCAGATGAAGTATATCATGAATTTCTAGTACATTGTATATTCTCAGTAGTGATGGCCATTAGTGTTATTGTTGCTTGCATTTTAAAATTGGTTCGAATTCATTGCAAAAGGATGGCAAACAAATTCTGCATCAATAAGGACTCAGGATATCCTATATGTATGTGAGCCTTACATCTGGAAACCATTCCACACCAGTGTGAAACCTGGCCATTCTGGCTGTTTCCTCTTTCCTGCCAGACAGCAAAAGCTTTCTATGCAAATTCTATTGGGTAAAGACCCAATATTAGCATACTTATTTACATATACTAAATATTTATATGCAGCTTTAACCCAACATCTAGGATGATGGCTTTAAAAATATAGCATGTGTGCAACCATCTACCAAATCTTTTACTCCCAAAGTATTTTGAAAACATTTTATATTTTTAGCTGTTTAAATAATCCTTTTTATACTCAAAAAGGGTTAATAATATTGAAGTATAATAAGAAGCAGTTGATCATTCTACATGCTAGTTGATATATATTTTGTTAGTTCACCGAGGTTAGGACTCTGTTAATTCCTTTAATTATTTTACTTTCTTTTATCCTTTTTTTTAAAAAACTTTTTCCTGCATGATATGGGTGGATGTAGAAGCCTAAAGTTCTCTTGATAATAACGGCAATAAATTTTTCCATCTTCTTCCCCTTAAGACCAACACCCACCCCTAATGCAAAATAACATTTTCTAAGTATATCTCTCTTTTATTTATTTCTTTGGTTTTCCCAATGTAAGTTCTTGTTCTTTCCCAGGCTGACTTGGAATTCACTATGTAGTCTCAGGAGGGACTCAAATTCACAGAGATTCTTCTACCTCTGACTTTCATGTGCTGGGATTAAAGGCATGTGCCACCATGCCCAGATCTAAGTACTTCTTTACAAAGGTAGAGAAACAGAAAGAAGGGAATAAACCATCCCTCTGTGTTGTGGAGGGGGGACATTTATGTGAGGATGTGCACACACTCTGCGAGTGTGCTTAAAAAGGCCAGAAGTTGGTATTGACTATCTTCCTCAATTACTTTCCACTTAATTTACAAAGCCAGATGGCTTCGTCAGATGCACAACTTGCCAATTACGCTAGCCTAGCTAAGATGCTTGTCTGTGGCTGCCTGACTCACCTGATGTTTGTGTGTGAGCTGAGGATCTGAACTCTGGCCCTCATGCTTGCACTGCAGACATTTTACCCAGGGAGACTGTCTCTTCAGCCCCAACATGTACTTCATGAGGGGTTAATATGAGCCTGACAAGAGCCCAAGCACTCTACGTGTGTAGTTTTTATGTTTCTCTTTGCTGTGATAAAATAACTGAAAAAAAAATAAGGAAGGGTTTATTTAGTTTCTCAGTTGATGGTACAGTGTATCATGGAGGGGAAGGCATGTTGGCAGGAGCATGAGAAAAATGGTCACCTTGCATTGTGTCGGGAAGCAGAGAGATGAGTGTTTATGCACAGCTAGTTTTAATTTTTCATTAAGTCTGGGACTCCAGTCTAGTCCACGAATAGCACCAGCCACATCTTGGATAAGTCCTCACACCTCAAGTACCTAATCTACAAACTCCCTCCTAGACATGTCAAGGTTTATCTCCTAGGATATTTTAGATCCCATGAGTTGACAACCCAGATTACCGTTCAGAGCATGCTCTTCTTTACTTAATCAATAGGAGGCAAACAACAGAAGAATGAATGGTAAGGGCTTGCCCAGTGAAGGACTGATGTGATACCCATTACCAAAGGCAGTATGGGATCTTCTAACCCAAACTTCTGCATGGACACCTCTGAATTCCTTGACATAGGCTTCAAATCACCTTACTCTATCTGTTTTTATTACATAAGTCACAATCATTATCTTCCCATTTACTGACATTTTTCCCTAAAACATAAAATTTAATGCCACATAAAGAAGCATAGAATTTTTGTTTGAAAATTTTACTAATAAACTCCAGTGACTAGTATGATAACAGTCGTAGCAATATTGGTTCTAGCTAAAGTGTTTAGAATGCATCAGAAAGAAATCTATTTGCTGTAAAAGTATTCTCATTGTATATTGACAATAATCCTGTGAGATATGTGTTATGATTTTATTTTTAGTAGCAGTAGTTTGTGAGTCTTAGAGAAATTAGTTGTATTTGTCTGGTTAGAAACTGGCCAGTAACACAGGTTTCATCCCTTAGTCACTGCACAAAACCTAGAAAAGATTGAATGTATGTGTCAACGTGGAAAATAAAGCAAACTTCAAAACTCCAACTAATTTATATTGAATTATATGTGAAACAAAGTACAAAATTTTTCTTATAAATGTATTTTGAAGTTATTTTGGGGTTAGGTTGTGTTTGAAAGCACAGTACAAAGAATCACCACCTTCCCCTCCCCCAGCTTTGTCTATATTAACCAGAAAACGCTCTTGATACAGTTCTCAAAGTAAAGTTGTCAGTTGTATTAATTAAAATACATACCTTATTTGGATGTTAACAGTTTTGCTAATTTTTCTTCTCAAACACCTAAAAAAATATAAGGGCAAAAAAAGATGTGTTTTGGGTAATGGTTTTTGATGTTTCAGTTCATGGTCTCTTGGCCCCATGATCTGGACAGAACATGTAGTGAAGGAGGTCCTTAACCTCAAGGAATGCAGAAAGCAAAGAACAAGCAATAATAAAAATCATCAGGGCTGGAGAGATGGCTCAGTGGTTAAGGTGCATGCCTGCAAAGGCTAAGGATCCAGGTTCAATTCTCCAGGTCCCATGTAAGCCAGATGCACATGCTGTCACATGCATCTGGAGTTTGCTTGCAGTGCCTAGAAGCCCTGGAGTGTCCATTCTCTCTCTCTCTCCTTCTCTGTCTGACTGTAATAAATAAATTTTTAAAATCTTTTTTAAAAAAGTCACTGGGGAAAGATATAACCACTAACAACACACTACTAATAACATACCCCTTACAGTTAGATACACTTCCTCCTGCTTTTCATCATTCTAAATACCATCTGCATTCTATGACTGTCATTCATTCTAGATATGCTTGGAATAGGCAACAGACGCATAACTGCTAACCATCATGGACACAGAGAATCTTGTGTATTTATTTATTTTTAATTTTCATTATTTATGTGTGTGTGCACGTGTATTGCATGTGCATGTGCATGCACACGCACGCCTGTTGTCATTGGCTTCATCTTATGCAAGTGTCTTGGAAATTTAACTGTTTCTGGCAGGCTTTGCAAGAAAGTGCCTTTAATCACTGACCAATCTCCCAATCATCCACTATATATTTCTAGGTATATCTGCTAATGATATTATCTTTAACTCTAACATAGCCATCACAAAATTTCATTTTAATTTCTTCTTTTGGTTGGTTGTTTTGCAATTTTAAAATTAATTTTATGTAATTTTGTCATTTAATTTTATTCATTTTCTGGGTTTAATTTTTTTTTAATTCTCTATATACACGTGGATGGCCTCAAATTTGAGGGCCTGCCCCAGCTTCCTAAATACTGTGAAAGTAAGTGTGTGACACCAGGCAAGATTCCCCTTATAGCTTTCTCTTTTTGTGAGAAAATTGATACATGATCTATAATTTATTTACTCCTTTTACTTAAAAACATACACATATTACACGCACACACACACACACGCATACACACATATATGGCATTCTTAGAATTGATGTCCTTTTGTAAAAATAAATTTACCAGCTAGAGTAAAGATACTTTTTTTTATAACTAGCCTTAAAATATTCAATAAAACACTGTTTTTCACTTATTTAGGTCAGCTTTTTTATACACCCTATTCTGCAAAGTTAATGTCTTACATCTTTGCACATGATGGCAAAAGCTCTGCCACCGAGTTATACCCAGCCCCTGTCACACATTTTATGTAGGTTCCTTTGTGAGTTTACAGTCTACCTTGGCACTTCTGGCTCATTGATGTTGCTTTATTTTTAACTCTACTGTGATAAAATTCCCTGTCATTTGCCTTTCAGAGCTTTTTAGCACAGTATCCGTCCCCCAACAAGTTGCATATTAGGCAGAGTTCTTCTATTATTCATTAGGTGTACCCCTCCATTCCCTTTCATTATGGAGAGGTCTATCATTCCTCATCTCTCACCTCAGTTTCTATACTTATTAATCTATTCTTTGAAAATTCATGTATTTTGAGTCTTTCAGGTGATAATAAAACTTTCCCTAAAGAATTACTACAAACAAAAAAGTGAAAATGAAATTAGGGAGATTGCTTAGAGGGTAATGTGCTTGCCACACAAGTGAAAGAACTAGAGTTTTAATCCACAGCATCCACAGAAATGACAGGTGTGCATACCTGCCTGCCTATAATTTTAGCACTGGGAGACAGAGATAGGGGAGTCTCCAGGGCAAGCTGGCTAACTCGATTTCAGGAAATTTTGGGTTCAAATGAGAGACTTGCCTCAGGATAATAAAGAGGATGAATTCTATCATACATCCTGCATGCCACCAACACATTGTGTGTACCTGCATACATGTATGCACACACACACACACACACACACACACACACACATGCACACACACTCACACCCAAAAGAATTTCCAAAAGAAACTGAAGATGAAATAATGGTTTCCACTGGAGCTTCCTATTGAAAGGTAAAGGCAGAGCAAACATTTGACTTCATAACATTCCTTGTGTCCAGCATCTGCTTGGGGTGCTAATCAATTTCCAGAACAGTCACTGAAATTTTCCTACACAACTACATTGGTTTTATCCCACAAGTACCAATTACAGCTAGACTCATCGTGTCTGGATCCTTTCACAATATTAAAACTAAATGAATTCAGACACTAGAAGCCTAAGTTTCTATGTAAGCTGTATTAGTCAGGGTTCTCTAGAGGAACAGAACTGCTAGAATGAATTATTTTAAAAGGGGACTTATTGGATCAGCTTACAGTAGTCCAATAGCAGTTGCAGGCCCGAGAATCACTGAACCTGGTAGTTGCTCAGTCCTCATGGCCAGATGCCTCAGCAGTCCCGACCTGGCACTGCAGATGGTGCTGGAAAGCCTGGAGGCTTCCTGAGGAGCCGCTGGGTTTTGATCCACGTGGGTCTTCAGTTGATGCTGGTCTTTCGTCCGCACTGGTCTTCAATCCACGCTGGAAGGTAGCAAGCAGCTCCGGCAGCCAAATGGAAGGAAGGAAGGAAGGGAGGAAGGAATGGAGGAAGGAAGGAAGAAAGGAAGGAAGGAAGGAAGGAAGGAAGGAAGGAAGGAAGGAAGCAAGGAAGGGACTCTTTTTACTCAGAGCTTCCTTGTATCAAGTCCCCCTCTGGGCGGGGCTGCCCATTCTGGGGAAAGGGCTCACCCTGGGGAAAAGACTTCCTCCTTTAGTTGATCCTTCCTAGAAGCAACCTATGGATTACTAAACAGATCAAGTTGACAACACCTTAACTATCACATATGGCCTAGATCTATATCCATGTTTATGTACCCCATGTATGTGTGAGAAGGAAACATATGTCTTTAAGTTTCTGTACTACGATTTTTTTTTCTTTATTAGTTAGTTTTGTATTCAGCAAATATAGTCAGTTTGGTACCATTATTAGGCTCATCCATGACCTACCCCCTCCCCTTGGGCCCTCCTTGTTGAGGTATATGGGTCATGCATTGTGGAGTTAGCCCACAGTTATGGGTAAGATAAATGTCTCTGCATATCATGACCCAACATGTGGCTCTGACATTCTTTCCGCCCCCTCTTCCACAAAATTTCCCTGAGCCATGTTGGGTTCATTTTTTGTATTTTTGTTTGGCTTTGTTTTTACTTACAATTTAAGAAAGAAAATAGTCCATTATGGCAGGAAAGGCACATTGTCACAAAAGTGAAGCAGCTGGTCACCACAGTCTGTCCACAGTCATAAATTAAAAAGCAGACAGAAATTGGATGAAGGCTTTAAAACTTTTACGCCTGTCCCTAGTGACCCACTTTATTCAGCAAGGACTTGCCTCCTAAAACATTTCACAATTTTCAAAACTAGTGCCACCAGCTTGAGACCAAGTGTTTAAACACATGAGCCTAAAGGAAATATTTTATATTTAACCACAGTAGTTTCTAATAGATAATGAATGGAAAATTCATGCATTACATGCAGAGATATTTCTCTGATTTCACTGATCAAACAAGCTACTCCATGACACATGACAAACAAGGAGTCTGAATGAGTGTATTTCATGTCTGTAGCACTACTCTTTCTGAAGAGAAGAGCATCAAGTCAGGAAACCCTTTCTAAAACTTCAGCAATAAATACAGATGAAGCCTTGTCCTATATCCCAGTGCTGGCATGGAATGAACTGACTAGAACTTCCTTCCAAAACCAGGCTGGCATGCTATGTGCTAATGGCTTGCAAGATGATGTGCCAGTTCAAGACTGAAATAACCTCATTTAGTCCTTAGACAATCCCAGTTTTTAAAACATCATCTGCATTTTACCAGAGAGAAAACTGAAGCACTGACTGAATCTGACTTGACTTAGGTTTATATCTTGGAAGTGGACATCAGGATTATAGCTTAGAATTCAGACTTCAGAACCTGAGGTAGCACAATTCTACCTTGTGGTGGAAAGTACTTCATACAGACTTTTCTCTTTTGACCACAGCTTATCACTCAAGAAGCCACATTTCTAAACATTATCTACAACCTCTACTTTTGTTCGTATAGACCCTGTGTCAATTCTTCTTATTCATTCACAATTTTAGCACTGAATTCATGACTTTTCCTCTCACTGGTTAAATTCTGTTTGAGACTTCATCGGCTGGAGTTATCTTTACATCCATGTAGCCTCCCCATTTATTGATACTTTTGTGCCCAATGGTAACGTTTTTCTTCATTTCATGGTTCTTACACTTGACCTGACTATTTATCAATAATTGCACCGCTTTCAAAATATCAAAATCAAATAATATCACCTGGCAACCTATCATTCTGTATTATATATCAACAAGTATGGTTGCATATAATAACAATGACAAACAAATCTCCAGGAAAACACATGGAAGTATGAATTACAACTAACACAAGCTGGCTGGCATGGAATGTAAGGTCAAAGAAACATAGAATTCAAAAGATTCTGATTTTTAATAATTTTTTTCTTTATTTTTATTTATTTAAGAGCGACAGAGAGAAAGAGAAAGAGGCAGAGAGTGAGAGAGAGAATAGGCGTGCCAGGGCTTCCAGCCACTGCAAACGAACTCCAGATATATGTGCCCCCTTGTGCATCTGGCTAACGTGGGTCCTGGGGAATTGAGCCTCGAACCGGGGTCCTTAAGCTTCACAGGCAAGCGCTTAACCGCTAAGCCATCTCTCCAGCCCAGATTCTGACTTTTTTCATTTATTTATTTATGATTTAATAAAGATATTGGGGGTAAGGGAACAACAGGACCTCTTGTCACTACAACCAGACTCCAGATGTATGTGCCACTTTGTATTTCTGGCTTTATATGGATACTAGGGAATTAAATTGAGGCCACACAGACTTTACAACCAAGTGGCTCTAACTACTGAACAATCTCTCCAGTCCTGATTTTCAGATTGTTAGAAGCTCTTGGATAGCTGCTTAGGCTCCAGCCATCGTAACTTTTTTTTTTTTTTTTTTAAGATGTACAGTGGCAATGTCAAGCGTTCTAGAAACTCAAAGTTCTGGACCTCATTGCTGTGACTTGTCTTTATGCTTTATGCCCACAGACTTTGATAATAATGTGGAGAAATGAGCAAATACTAGAAACTAGCATTTTCTACCATTCCACCCACCAGTGTACTTTAGGGGTCAATCTCTGCAATGCCTTTGATTCCAGGGTGATCGCTGAGAAAATTGACCTCACACTTTTTCATTATTCATCACTTTTCTCATATATTAGTATCCCACCCACTTTAACTTAGCTAAAATCAATGGCCTATCATTAACTATTTAATTCTTACTTTCAGTCTTCTGTCTTTATTCTTTCTTGACTTTGTGTTAAATCTGGTTACCTCTTTACTCTGTCCACAGATCTAAACAGCCAGTCTGTGATGCAGGGAAATAAAATTATACTTTGGTCCAGTTTTAAAATTAGGCCTACAGCCCCAAAACTTACCACCCATTGCCTCCAGGGAAAAGTTGAGTACACCTCTCCTCCTTTACTTTAGGCTGACATGCATGTGTGAAACTTCTTTGAGAAAACAGAAACATCAACATAAGCTTAAATGAACCTGTGGGATGCTCATAATCCTACCTCCTTCTTAAAGATTTATTATCAGTTATCAACCTTTCTCTTGAGTAACTGTTTTTTTTTTTTTTTTTTCCTTTCCCTACATTATCCTGGTAGACACCAAAACATACCTTAGGAATTTCTCTTCACAGAGTAATAGAAGTTTCTCTTGAATTCATATTGTCCCTTCCCTACAGTGACACCCTCCACCTCAGCTTCAGAATATGTTTTCAGAGAATTATTTATAGTTACTCCTTCCCCTTTCTCATGCCCAGGTCACCTTCCATTCCTTGCCCAAAACACTCTATTTTGGCTGCTTCTTCTATAATCCTGTGATTATAGGGGAAGCAAGATCAAGATAAAGTTCATTGGTGAATCCCATGAAGCCAACTGCAATAGTCATTCTCTTTTCTTCCTGCATGACCTCTACATGGGAATTGATACTGGTCATCTAGATCAGGCTCTTGGCTTTCACACTGTAGAGTCACCTGGTTTTCTGCCACCACCACACTGTTCTTTTTTAATCCTCTAATTACAGCTGTGTCACAAAACTCCGTGCAGGTTCATTTCTCCTTCTCTTCATCCATTCTTATCACAGACATGCACATCCTCAGGGACAATTTTTAGATGTATCTGTTTGTGATCTTGCTTGTTTTCTCAAAGCATCATTTCATCTATTCATTTTAAAATTACAGTTGCAATTCAAATCATAATTGCAAGTTAACATGATTGAAGAAAAGCTCTGTTGTTATTCTACCTCTACCACTTCCTTAACATAACTTCCTCCCCTATCACCTCCATGTCAGCAAGTGAATATACTTCGTGGATTTTATTACCTAAATTAACAACTGACCAGTCTTCTTTTTGTCCCCCTCAGCCCCAGTCCATTTCTGCTCTATTGCTTAGACAACTGTGATACCTCACTTAATTGGTCTTCAGATTTCCACTTAAACCATTTTTAATTTTTTTTTTAATTTACTTTTCAAACAGAGAAAGTTAGAATAGAGACAGACATAGAAAATGGGCCTGCCAGAACCCCTGGCCATTGTAAATGGACTCCCGATGCACATATCACCTTATACATCTGGCCTCATGTGGGTACTGTGGAATCCAACTCCGGTCCTTAGGCTCTAAAGGCAAGCGCCTTAACCACTGAGCAATCATTTAAGCACCTTAATCCAGTTTTTTAAACATTTGTTTTATTTATTTGAGACACAGAATAAGAGGGAGAGAGAGAGAGAGAGACAGAGAGAGAGAGAGAGAGAGAGAGAGTATGGGAGTGCTGGGCCTCCTTCCACTGCAAAGAATTCCAGATAAATGTGCCACTTTGTGCATCTGGCTTATGTGGGTACACTGTAATTGAACTTGGGTGGTCAGAATTTGGAAACAAGTACCTTTAACCATGGATCAATCTCTCTAGCCCCCTTTTTATTCTGTATAATTATTAATGTTATTTAATTGTGTATGCATGTGTATGATGCATGCATGTTTGTGTATTTGATCACTCATCAAAGCATTTGTGTGGAGGTCACAGGTCACCTTTTGGCTGTTGGTCCTCACTGTCCACCTGATTTAAGGCAGGGTCTGTTGATCTCATTGTTATTCACTGTTGTACTCCAAGCCTTGCTCCTCTGAGAGCTTACATGCATAGAAATTCTCCTATCTCCACCTGCCATCTTGCAGTCAGCAGGCTGGTGTTACAGAAGCCTGACAACGCTTCCAGGTTTCATATGGGTGTGGAGGATCTGAAGTCAAGGACTCAGGCTTGAGCAGAAAATGCTTTGTACACTGAAACATCTACCCAACTCTCATTTTATTTATTTATTTATATATTTATTTATTATTTGAAAGAGAGTGAGAAAGACAGAGAAAGAGTGAGAGAGCAAGAAGGAGGGAGAGGAAGAAAGAGAGATTGAAAGAGAGAAAGAGAAAAAATGGGCATGCCAGGGCCTCTAGCCTCTGCCAGTAAACTCCAGATGCATGTGCCATTTTCTGCATATCTGGCTTCACATGGATATTTGGGGAGTGAACCCAGTTGTTAGGCTTTATAGGCAAGCATCTTAACCCTCAGCCATCTTTTCAGCCCAATTCCTACATTTTTATTTTTAAAATAAGATTATTTAATGTTACTTTTCCACTTAGAATTTTTTTGGTGTGTTCTCAGTGCTCAGAGAATAAACGCAAGCATCCTTTCCACAGTGACTGTTAATACCTTGTGCCACCTGTGCATCTGGCTCATGTGGGTCCTGGGGAAATGAACCTGAGTCCTTTCGCTTTGCAGGCAAACACCTTAGCCTCTATGCCATCTCTTCAGCCCCCAAGTACTTCTTGACTTAAGTCCCTTGCAATTATGATTTTCTGACATGAAAACCACTTCCCCATGTCATTGCAAAGGATCCTTCCTACTTGTCATTAACATTTTGTTTAAAAGAGATCCTTCACAAAGACTCATAACCACCCTCCCTGAACAAGTTCCTATACACTGTTCTGAAGATTTGTTATTCACTTATCATTGATCTATCTATCTATCTATCTATCTATCTATCTATCTATCTATCTGTCATCTATCTATCTATATATATCTTCCTACATATGATTTTTTCTTTATATTTGTGACATTTTTGATACATTAGTTGCATCAGCATTTCAGCAACGGTTATATTTATTCTGTTTCCTCTTACTAGAATGTAAGCTTAAAAATTATTTTGTTTACTTATTTGCACATGGGCATTTGTGTGTGTGTGTGACTTTGTATGAATATACCAGGGTTTCTTTCCAAGGCAAATGAATGATAGATGCTTGCACCACTTTGTGCATCTGGCTTTATGTAGATGTTGGGGAATTAAACTTGAGTAGGCAAACTTTGCCCGCAAATACTTTCACCACCCCCCTAAAATTTATGTGTTAAAACAGCTTGGTACATGCCTGCTGGTCCCATATATTCTTGGAAGCTCTCATAATACCAGACATATGATAATAACCTATATGTGGTGAATTAACAAATGTATAAATTATCTGATGATAAAAATAGTAGGAACTTATAGCTGCCAAATGACAATAACATGAGCAAGCTATTTTATTCCACTGGGGCAAAATCCAATTTTTGTAACGAATATTACTGGCCTTCTTATGCTTTTTAATATTGTTGGTTTTATGTTTCTGCTTTAGAGCAAAACAAAAAGCAATGATTATTTCTTTCTTTCTAAGTCAGAGATCTGAGCTATCTACCTCAAATTCATTTCATTATACAGTTGATAAATTAAATTGGAATTTCCCTAGTGAAGCTGAGTACAATTAAGCAAGTTTTATGTCACACACAAACAACACAAAAACATTATATTTAAATAGTTCACATGAACTTTTTTTTTTTTTTTTTTTTTTTTTTTTTTTTTTTTTTTTAGGTAGGGTTTCACTGTAGCTCAGGCTGACCTAGAATTCACTATGTAGTCTCAGGGTGGCCTCCTCGTGGCGATCCTCCTACCTCTGCCTCCCGAGTGCTGGGATTAAAGGCGCGTGCCACCACGCCTGGCAAGATATGAACTTTTAGATCAAGTAAAAGCCTTCTCTACATCACTTAATATATCTATATCTTTTCTTGATCTCAAAGAATGTTCATTTTATTAAAGTCAAGAACAGTTGTTTTCTAAGTAATTTTCCAACCTGTCTTTCATTTGGCAAACAAATTTAAAAAAAAAGGTTTATATAGACTTTATTAATTTTTTGTAAAGCAATAGGGATTTAATCATTCAATTTATGGGCTTCAAGGGTGCAAAAACATTCTGTATTCTCCTCTTTATTTCCCATCCACTCTTCTCTAGAACCTTCTTCCTGCTGTCAAGAGCTAAGTGGCCTTCAACCCCTGTATGTTTCCCAGGGTAAGTTTTGCTGCACCAAGTATCCCAGCTTAGCACAGCATATTATGATCCTCTATCACATATAGTCCACTATAGATTGAGATAATTAACCAGGAAACTGTCTTCCATGTACCAACTTAAAGATACAGGCTACTTCTACCATTATTATTATAGTTTGGATGGGAAATGTCTTTCCACAACCTTGAGTGTTTGTACATTTGGTCCCCAGCTGATGGTGCTCCTTGGGGAGTTTTGGGAACCTTTAGGAGCTGGTAGCCTACCTGTAGGGATTGGGTCAAAGTGGAGCAGGATTTGAGGGCTATATCATAGGCCCACTTCTGGCCTACCTCTCTGCTTCCTAGCTCCCAGATGTGCTCAAGCTGCAGCAACTTCCTGCCACCATGGAGCTTCTTGCAACCATGTCTTCCTGCTATGATGGATTGTGCCCCTTCAAACTATGAGACAAGATAATTTCTTCCACTTGAAATTGGCTTCTTGTCAGTTATTTGGCCACAGTAATAAGAAAGTGACTAACGCAGTCACAGTAACAGGTATCTTAGGCTGAAGAGGCGATGAAGGGACCACTAGAGTCATGCCCTGGATATTTGTTCTTTACCTTGGATGTAAATTACCCTGATTCTTCCAAACCATGTAAACCCAAACAGAAGGACATCTGGCTGCAAGGAGATGGAGACAATAAACTTTTCCTATCCTAAGAAAGAAAGGACAGTTGAATGGTGTAACGACTCAGATTTTCTACTGAGTCCTTCTAGATCTCGCTTCTTTTCCTGTGGTTGGCCTCTTTGACCTGCCTGCTCTACTGTCAGCTTAGAATTTTCCCTGTTCCTTCTGTCCCTTTGCTGCCACCAACACCTCAGCTGTTATGTTGCAGTACTCACAAGGGCAGATATGTTTTATTCCTCAGTGTGTTCCTATAGCACTGTGTTGAAGTGCAGTAGTTTAAACAAAACTTACTTAATTAACACATGTAGGTTTACTTTAGCATTGTCTAGAGTAGGTAGATGATAAATATATATGTAAATATTTAGATATACAAACACATAGATATGCTTCTGTTTGAATTAAACTCATCTAATTGCTGGTTAGATGCTTACATGCTGCTCCAACATAGGGAAAGGGAAAACCTATTGCAGCAAAAAAACATGATCTGATTTTTTTTTTTTTTTGGTGATTTTCTTTGACTGTGGTGCAGTACATACTGTGATATAGGTCTGAATTTTGCCTATTTTAACTTTGTAAGTTGTGTTTTTATTATTCAGAATGACTCTGAGAACAGTATCGATTTGTCATTCAAAGAAAAATAAATTAACCTTGAAAACACAACTGTACTCCCATGTTTAATGAAGTATTGTTTATAACAATAGTCAGGAAATGAAATCAACATAAATGTCCACAAATGAATAAAGAAAATGTGGTACATATATACCCTGGATTGCTATTCAACCTTTAAAAAGACTTGGAATTCCATTCTTCTATTTGCGAAAATATTGTATGAAATTTTAGACATAGAGAGATAAACAATACCTGTTATGTCCCACAAGTAGGGTCTAAAATTGAACTTACTGATATATATTTATTTTGTCAATCGTAACAAGAGATTAGTATGCTGAAGAAACTGCCCTGGGCTAACACCATGTTTTTTTCATCTGTGTTTGTGAATTTCCTGCCTCTTTCTGTCCTCCAGCCTTTGACCCTTAGAGCATATCAAGTTACCAAAAGAGTTTTGAATTTCCAAAACCATTTTCAACATAAAATTAAATTTTAATTCATTTTAACTTGGAAATAAATAAATAAAACATAAGGCATGCTGCAAATGAACAATAGGCCATGCAGCTATCAGAGGGCAGGGGACAGACTGTGAATTTCCACACATTATATTTCCACCTGATTATACTGTCCACGGGTGTGGGAACCAGGCTTTGATGAACTATCTTGGTATTCCTGCATACCCATTTGAAAACATACAATGGGAAAATGTTGATATACAGGCTTAAATAAATAAAGAAATATGTAAGAAATATAAAGTGAATAAGGGTAAATGAAATATCTATGGGGACTACCCCTATTTAAGTTTTTATCTTAAAAACTGTTTCCACAGAGAGATACACACATATAAAAGATTATATAATAATGCATATATAAAACCACAACAGAAATTGGTCTACATAGATTTAGGTGAGACCTAAAGCTTATTTAAGTTTAAATAAATTTTACAAAGTTTTCTGTACTCTGTGTGTGGTGGTTTGAATGTAAAATGAATCCCAACAGCCACAAGTGTTTGTGATTAATCTTCATACTTGCTCCCCAGGTGGAGGAGCCTTTGAGAGGTGGAACCTTGTTGGAAGAGGTGTGTCAATGAGAGTGGACTTGTGATTTTAGAGTCCAGCTCCAGTTGCCAACTAGCTTGCCCACTCTTGATACCTCCCCAAAGCTGATGTGACAAGATGTGGTGTCACATCTATTTTTTTTTTTTTTTTGCTGTGTTTTCTCCACCATGATGAAGCTTCCCCTTAGAACAGTAAGTCAAAGAAAACTCTTTTTTTTTTTTCCCATAAGCTGCTCTGGTTATCTTATTTTGTTCCAGGAAATTAAAAGGACCCTGGTATACCTTTGTCTTAGGAAGTCTTGCTTACAGGATAGAATTAAAATTAGCAGGAAGCTTTTTAATACATGCCCCTAAAGTAAATGCCATCTCTTACCTGTTTGGATTCTTGTCATGTTGCGCTTTCCCTGTGCCTTAACATAAGTAGGGTGAAAATTGCTATGTCAGAGTAAGCATCCGGTAACCAGGCACACGATTGCTGGAATTTAACTTGCTGAGGTGCTCCAGAAGGGTAAGATGTACTACACTGGAAAAGTCAGCAAAAGACTCCCATATGGTATGTTAGGTCCACGGCCCTTTCTTCACCTGAGAACCACTAAGTCCTCCGGAAGCTATCCTGCTACCCCACATTTCTCAGGGTTGAGCAAATGTTTCAGTCCTCCACACATCCAGAAAGGGGTAGGGGGAAGGAGATTATGAGATCTACTATTTCTGTAAGTCTATATCTTATCTGGATTAGAAAAAAAAAGTTAGATAAAAAAATTTAAAAATTATACCTTTCCTTATTCAACTGGCATGTTAAAATTATTATATGCAAGAATGACTTTATGAGCTAAGAACTTGAGTCTGTGAAAAATATATAATTTGACCCATGACCAGGACCAACATGGGTGGACATATTGGCCTCACAGGAACAAAAGAGGTTCTGAGTGTTTTCATAGACTGTGAAGGGTCTGAGACTTTTCTCTGGCTTCCAGAGTAAGAAGGGAGATGCTGTCTTATTTTATACCAGGCAGTGTGCAAATCCAACTGCTGCTTCCTAACGGGGTGCCATGTCTATCTTCCAAGGGTATTTGCTCTACTAGAGTCCTTGCAAAGATAAGTTAGAGCAAAAGGGAAGTTAGTGCCTCTGCTCCCAAGATATAATGAAAAGAGAAATGAGGGAGAATTGTCTTACAATGAGTATATTCAGCCTCTGAAAACTATCCTGTTGATACTGTATTAGTCATGGTTCTCTACAGGACTGATAGAATGAATATGTATTATGAAAGTATACATAGTGGAATGGCTTATAGGTTACTAGTTAACAGTCCAAAAATAGCTGTGTTCTTCAAGGAATCAACTTAGCTGCTCAGTCCACAAAGTTGGATGCCTCTGAAGTTCCAGTTTGGCACTGAATGACTGGAGGATTCCTGCAGAATGCTGGTCTTCATTCCACATTGGAATGCTAATGAAAATCAGTTCCAATATCCACAAAGAATAACCAGAACTGGGTAGGTACGTGCTCAAGTGAGTAGCAAGGACAGTCAGGTGAAAAGGCTATGTTCTCTTGGAGACTTTTATGGACGTCAAATTTAGGGAAATACAAATTAATAGGTATTTGTTGAGTATATCATCATATTCAGCTCTATGAATTTTCTATTTAATAGGAAGAGAAAAACAAATGCTTTGACTTTATACATGGACCCCCACAGGCTAATTTGTAAACAACATGCATGAACTTTTTATTTGCATGCACTTTTGGACTATCAAGCACAACATGGTCTATAAAACCAATGAGTAAGTGCAGCATGTATCAGGGCATAAGCATGTCCTAGGCACAGCTAATACAGGGTAAGAGTTACAAGGTGAATTTCTAATGGCAGTCAGACAGATGGTGTAATAATGAAACACCCTGGCATACAAAGGGCAAAGGGCCATAAGTAGAATAAAACCTATTTAGAGTGTGGAGAAAAGTGACACGTGATATGGACTTCAAGCAGAAGTGGCAATGAGGAGGACTGGAGACCCTGGAAAATTGGAGCGGCTGTGCTCACTTGAAAGTGAATGGACATTGCTCAGTTAAAGCAGCTCACTATCCTTTTAAATGATGATTCTGTAATGTAATATATTCCATATATTCCTTTTATGTTTGATGAAAACATGTAAGTGTAGCTTTCAATGTAGAATCTGCCATTTTAAACATGTTTTACAAACATTTTCAACATTATTTTTAAAACAGTATGTGAGCTAAAGTAAGCCCATCTGTGCCTCATATTTTTTTTTTCACACAGAACAAAAAAATCTCTTTTAGGAAATTTTGATAAATATATTTTCTCCTAGGATCTACTGAGTGATGTTTTTAAAAGTTTAATTTATATGGATTAGATTTTAATGTTATAATGACTCAAGGGTAATGACTTGGGTAAAGTTTGATTGAATTTTGCATTTTGTGTTTTCTAATTTGTCAATTATCTTTCCTCTATTTCAGTATGTACTCGGACCATTGAACACCCGGTGAGGTGTTCATAACAGGTAAATAATTTTCCCGTTTGTATGAAGATCCTGAGATTCAAAGGAAAATTGAGGTCCAAACATCACAGAGTTGGGTACCACAGAGAGAAAATAAGAAATGAAGTCTTTGGACTTTCACTCAAGCTTCATTTCTTTTGTTCTTCTGTGCTTCCTAAACTAAGATTTTTTTCATCCCATGTGCACTGTTCAAGGGAACATAGGAGACATCTACAAGTACATGTCAGATACTGAGTCAGATATCACAAATTGAAAAGCTATACATATATTATAACTTCACACATGAAGAGACTGGGACACTGACACAAAGGGGAGGAGCCAGAGTCATACACACACACACAAAAAAAAAACAAAAAAAAAAACAGAAGTGTCTTCCTTGCAATGTGGTACTATCTGAATGTAGTCTTCTAGGCCTGGAGAGTCCAGAAATCCCATAAAAAGAGATGTAAGTAGAAACTCCAGGGGAAAAAAGTGTATCAGGGTGATGTTATCTGCCCCATCTCCATTGAATTCTGGTAAATAAACATGGGTTGGAAGATGTGGGAAGTATAATTTGATTATAGGAAACGCAGACATTTTGCATACTCATCTGTGTAGCATGAAGTCATAAAACAGAAGGCAGCAGTCTGAACTACTCAGCTTACATCGACACTTTCTATCATCCATCTACTCCCTTGGCATAAGAAATGGAGAAATGAGTCAAAAACCTATGGATTGTAAGGTCATGGACCCTAGAGGGAAGCTTCTACCATTATTTGGATAAATGGGGAGGTTATTCCCATCAAAAAGCCATATATACATATATATTATATATCATATAATATACATATGATTAATGCTGTTCTCACTCTTGGTTAAGGACTCTGCTTTTTCCAGATGTGGTGAATACTGGGGAGAGCCTAGACTCATCAAATTGGCCAGAAGAGAAAGCAAAATATCTAGCACCAGACATATCTTATCACATCCACCAGGGCCCAGAAAATATTGCAGCAGAAGTGGACAATTGAACATGAGTACTTCTCTCATGGCTAGTCAGATGAGCTTCTCCATGAGATTGGCAGTGGGCACTGAGCAGATTCAAACTTATCAAAAAGAAAATAAGAGGCATTTGAGAGCTCAGCCCTAAAGGAGATTGCTACCATGCCCTCCAAAGATCAGGAACATTGTGGTAGAGTGCTTGGAAAGAATATAAGAGTCACAGGGTGTTGGAATGGTTTACTGTAAGGCAGTGCTCCCAACACTAACTGATGCCTTCATGACCCCACAGTGATTGCAATACTCCATTGAGGAGAATCCTCAGTGGGATGGGGGTGGGAAAGTGAGGGCAAAGAGGATGCTTATGGAATCAAACCATTACTGTGTCTATTTTAATTTCCATAATTTTAAGAAAGACTCAAGATTACTGTAACTGTGCTTTAAAGCAAGATTTCCGTATCTGCTTTATGTGTGTATTTGATTTTTAACTTTTCTGTGGTCAAGCCATCCTCTGGTATAAGCTAACATAGACATAAACTCTCTTATTGAATTGAAAAAAAAAAAAAAAAAAGAAAGACATGGCAAGTATGCCCAACCTGTTCACATTCTGACCTGAGACACCCCCATTGCCTACGTACTGACTGACATCAATCCTCAAGCAATGATAATTGCATCACAGAGGAAATCTGGCATGATTTGGGCAATCAATCAGGTTTTTTTTTCCTGGCATTTGGGGCAGGAGGAAGCGAACCAGAGGGCTTTCTCTTTGACATGAAGGATGAAGGAGGACAAAAAAAAGAAAAGTATAAAAAGGAAAAGACAACAAAACAGCAAAGGTCAATCTAGAACTAGGGGAGTTATCAGTTGAATGCAGATGAGGGAGAAGCAACCAAAGTGATAATGGTATGGGGATATGATCTAATTACAGTATGTTCACATATTAAAGTTATCAATATTAAAGGACCATAGAAGGAGAATTGATAAGGGATGAGTGTGTTTGATCCAGAAGGGTCTGTGGACTCAGGGTCACAGATCTCAGATCATCTGGGACAGTCTCCATGTACTTTGTGCAAATAGGAATAAGGTCGAGGGTTTACAGAAAAAGGGGATGAAAAATGTGTTTATGTTGCTTACTACTTGATACATACTATTCAATTTTATTTCATGTTTACTCACAATGACAGTTGTTTCATAGATCAGGGAGGAGCATGTAAACAAAACCACTTGTTTGAGATTGCATCACTAGCAGAGGAAAGGACACAAATACAAAATTTAGAAAAATTTGTTTTAAGTACGCACACTTTGTTTTAGGTCCTCATCCCTTTTGATACCTTGAAGTGTCTGATATAACAACAATTCAGGGTTGGAAATATTGTTCTGCAGTTAAGGAACTTGCCTGTAAAGTTTAAGAGCCTGAGCTCAATCCCCCAGTACCCACATAAAGCCAGATGGACAATGAGGTGCATGCACCTGCTATTCATTTGTAGTGGAGAGTTTCTAGTATGCCCATTCTCTCATTCCTCTTTCTTTTCTTTTCTTTTCCTTTCCTTTCCTTCCCTTCCCTTCCCTTCCCTTCCCTTCCCTTCCCTTCCCTTCCCTTCCCTTCCCTTCCCTTCCCTTCCCTTCCCTTTCTCCTTTCTCTTTTGTCCTTTGTCTTTTTTCCTTTTTTCTTTTTCCTTTTTCCTGCCCTTTTTTTCTTGCCCTTTTTTTCCTGCCCTGTCCTCTCCTCTCCTCTCCTCTCCTCTCCTCTCCTCTCCTCTCCTCTCCTCTCCTCTCCTCTCCTCTCCTCTCCTCCCCTCCCCTCCCCTCCCCTCCCCTCCCCTCCCCTCCCCTCCCCTCCCCTCCCCTCCCTCTCCTCTTCTCTTCTCTTCTCTTCTCTTCTCTTCTCTTCTCTCTGCTTTCATCTACTTGCAAAGAATACCTTAAAATATTAAAAAATCAACCCCTGATTTCAAACTTTGCACTTTCCTGATACTCTGATTGTCTTCTTCTTCCAAGGCTGTGTGTTCTTAGGTGCCTGGCTTACTCCTCTCACTTCTCTCTACATAATTTATACCTACTTTTTCCAAAAATGCTGTAACTTGATGGAGCTATAAAATCTATGCTTCCTGTCTTCCTGGAACTTTAGTTCTTGCTTCTGGATATCAACCTTTCATGTCTGTGACTTTAATCATTATGTATTAATGTAGTTTTGAATTTTTATTTCTGCTCTTAAAAAACTAATCAACCTGTGTAGAGTTGTCACCTTTTGGTCCTACAATCATATATCAGTTTCTATGTCCTCCTTTTGTTGTATTACTAGTCATATCATCAACATATACCCACAATTTCTTTAAAATGATGAAAACTTGGGAAGTCCATCCCTGGACTTATTTTCTAGGTTTTTGTCTCCTTGTCTGTTTTATCCAATCTGTCTCAAATTCTATTTTTAAAATTTGATTTGAGAGAGAGAGAGAGACAGAATTCTAAACCCTAAGTTTTTATCTCTCTGAAACTTTTCCACTATGCTTGGTCCATTTTAAATGCTTTTTTTTTTTAACTCCTGTGGATGTTTTTTTCTGGACAAGGAGGCAGAATGTTTTTCCAAGATTCTATTGTTTTCCTGGGTGTGCATAGCCATCATTATTTGGTCTTATGCATCTGTGTACATATTTGCATTTTGAACTATGTCTGATTTCCTTAAAAATAAAAGCATAATTCCTTACTATGCTTAACATAAGACCTTATACATAGTTGATACATTTTTGTACTAGTGTAATTATCTACTTTGCTTAAAGTAGAAACAACCTTTAAGTAAATTCAATTAAAAAATAGAATAAGGAAGAGAACAGAAGTGAATAGATGAGAAAAATGTGAATGGAAATAAGGGAAAAGGAAGAAGGGAGGAGAAGGTTGGGAGTAGGGAAGAGAAGAAGGAAGGGAAAGGAAAGAGGAAAGTTGAAGGAAAGATTGAATAAAGCAAAAGTCACCAAAGAGTTGATACTGTGTTTACCTTGTTTGGGTGACTACACCCATGCA
Organism: Dipus sagitta; assembly: GCA_036346955.1. Lineage (NCBI taxonomy): Eukaryota > Metazoa > Chordata > Mammalia > Rodentia > Dipodidae > Dipus > Dipus sagitta. The sequence goes on along the minus strand of CM070778.1, from coordinate 37,679,955 downwards.
CACACTATGAGCATAAAATTTTGCTATTCAAGACCCAGGTGACACCACAACATAAAGAATGCCCCTGTCCTAGCTCTTTTAAATGTGCCCATGTTACACTGTGTTTCCCATGATCGTTGTGGAAATGTGTGACTTCCAAATTACTATTTATGGGACATCTGATAGGAATCACTACACTTCCAACATATGTCAAGATGTTACCCTGTGGGCCTTTCCATGAGAATGCCTAAGATATTTCAATTTACTATGTGAGAGGATTGGATAGTGGCATGTTGAATCAAGGGCCAAAGCACATGAAGGGCCTTGTCTCCTGCTCAGTGAGATACCAGTGACCAGTGGCAGATGTCAATGACATCCACTCATGCTTCCTTCCATAGTGTGGCCATCTGGTTTGGCCCTAGGAATAAATCTGTTCATACAATAACTCCATCCGCTCTAACGTTAACTTCAGATGTGCAGGGAATACTCTGTCTTGGTTCCAGCCCAGAGGCTTTCTATACATAGCCCTCCAGGCATGAGGAGAGAGAGCACTGGACTCAAATGATGCCAGCTATCATTTTGACAGACATTGTGTTGCCTCAGAAGCATGCTAGTGTGGCTATAGACTGTATGCAATTCCCTGTTAAGGACTCCAGTTGGGTGTAGTATGTGTGCTTTGTATAAAGAGGTTTTCTCAATTCAAAGATAATCCCACACTACTCACAGTGTTCCAGAAACAAATTAGATGTGAGACCAATTTAGAGAATTCATATAAAGCCCTTTGGGATGCTGATGGTGCCCTACCCTTCTTAATGTTTAAGTTTCTGTTGGCTCAATAGCTTAACCTTGGGATTTCACTGCTCCTCTATTAAGAATTTTAGCACTAACCCTCCAGTTACTTAGCCAGGAGGAACTTCACTGATTAGGTTAGATTGCAGTCTCTGATCCTCTGTCTTTATCTTTCTTGACTCACACAGTGAAAGTGACAGTCTCATGAAGCTTTCTAGTCACTTTTTCTCTTACACAAAATGATGTGAAATCAGGCTGAATTATTACCCACTCTGAAATGTGAATTGTAATTGATACTTAGAGGAAATTCTCTCAATTGAGAATGTGACTGAATGCCATTAGCTTCCAATGATGTAGTTCCTCAAATTATTTTAGTTTTAACAGTCATGCCTTAGAATTCAACTGGGTAAAAATGGCTCAGTATTTTTTCTCTCTACTTTATAAGGACTAAATTAATGAATGCTGTGCTGGATTCTAAGATCCAACTTGTATTGTGGCTCACTCAGTGATCTTGACTTTTCAGGCACAGCTGAGGAATGCAGAGACAGACACTGTAACTCTCAAGTGCTAACTACAAACACAGATGAAGCAAAGCAGAGCAAACGCTCCTTACACTAAATGTGTCTTTTGTAAAGGAACTCCATGGCAGGTAGGGCAGGTGGGATGTAATCCAAATGAAGGATGAAATGAAAGAAGCAGGTGTTTTCTAATTGTTTACAACATTCGCCGCATTGTGTCCACCAACAAACTACATCATCGCTTTAATCTTTCAGCATGAATGTCTATTGTTACATCGTTATGCAGATGACAAAACCCTGTACAGAAAGGTTAAATAACTTGCTTAACATCGCACAGTAATTCTAAAGGCAAGAAACAGCCTTAATGCCTTAAACTCAAAGTCTCAAGCAACACCCTTTCCTTTGATTCATCATATTGCAAATATGCAAATATGTGTATATATATATATATATATATATATATATATATATATATATATATATATCCACATAATTTTGCCTTGAATACAATACACAAGAGTGAGTGTCTGTTTCTATCCACACAATCACTGCCATGGTGGGCTTCTCTAATTCTAATGTGCTCATAGCAAAATGGGAGGTGGAGACGGGAAAATTTCTCAACAGCTCAAGGAACAGCTAGCTTGGCAAACAGAACTGTAAACAAGAACATGAACAATAGACCCCACTTCAAATGAGGTAAAAGGAGATGAGAACTAAAGTTCCTGAAAAATGTTGCAACTACTTACTTCAAACAAGGCTGAATAAATTGGCAGAACTCCTCAATCGTAGAGACATAGAGTGTTAAAGAATAAAAGACAAAGTACCTTGGGCTGTGTTTAGCCTTTAGTAGCTATTTATTGTCCACTTCTGTGTTTGACCTAACATCCTTGTGACTTCAGTGATCAGGTAAAACCTTTTTGGAATGCACAAAAGACCACCAGTTTCCACCAATCCAAAGGCCAAGAATGTCATCTGAAGCCTACAGCACAGATACCTTTAAGTTGTCCTGTGACCTCCACATATGTGCCATGGTACACATGTGCCTGCACTCTCACATACAAACAAAATACACATGTCATAACACATATACACACAGAAATAGAATAACTAAAATAAGATATGTTCATGAAAGGAATAAACCTGTATAATTTTTCATGTCATCCCAATACCCCTTTTGACCGCTGTCTTTGTAACATATTCTCTGACTTGTGTGTATTGAACTCCCTAGCTTGCCTCTCTCTTGTTTATCTTAATTTTCTCAAGATAGTTGTCCAGCTTTACATTGACTATAAAATGTACTTCATTCTTATCATACATAGTTCATAACTATTTCTGTTCACCAAAAGAGAAAGAAATAGTCATAGATGGGAAAAAAAACTGAGATTTTTTCATCTTGCTTATTACATGAAGTAAGACACTTTGTGGCTTAATAGGTTGTTTAGGCAAAAAAGAAAAAAACTAGTTTATTTTAATCCCACTATGCTGCAGTTCTCTCCAATTGCTGTTATTTCTGGTTGCTTTATGTGTTATATCTTTTTTTTTTCAGAAAAAGGGTAACTCCTTTTTCTTGACCACAGTCTTTGATGTCCTCCCTGTCTCAGACAAGCTATTGGCCAGAAATAATGTTTGTGAGATGGAGCAGGCCTGCCCATAATGTCCATTAATGCAATGTCCTCCAGGCAGACAGTATCATTTATAACCTGAGAGGGAGAGTGGGACAGCTTCGTATCTACAGTCTCAGCTGCCAATTTATGCAGCCAGAGCTGACAATTCAAGCAGGCAGAAATCTCCCATAGAGCAGTAAACAGAAAAATAGAAGAAATAGAGGTGGATAGAGGTGTTCCTATGATAAGAATCAGATCAATGAGGGTGCAGCCACCTGGAAAAATAAAAACCCAGGAAAACAATCATGTCAGTTCATGATTGTCTATCAGATACTCTGCAAAGTTTGTTTGGTTGGATGTGAGAGTCACCCCTCTTCCCTCACACCATTTTAATTCAACATGTTTATTTACATATAATTCTTGCCTAATAGAAAATTTAATGTGTACTTATAATATCAAATAAGTTATTGAAAATTGTTGATTCTGAGTGATGTTTTCCAAAAATAATAACATGTGACTGTGGGAAGCCTTAACTTACCCCTAAGGAAAAAGATTCATTGAAAATCACTAACCATAAATAGTGATGTTCTTATTTGCCTCATAGCCCAATATGCTTACATGTGCCTGGAAAGGAAGGAAGGATTGTGTTGGATTTGATCTGTATAATTTGTCATTTCCTAGTTTTGTTTTTTTTTGTTGTTGTTTTGGTTTTTTGCATTTTACTGTTACCTGTTATGGTTTGAATAAAAATGTCCTCATAGCCTTATGTGTTTGAACACTTCTTCCCCAGCTGGAGGAGCTATTTGGGAAATCCTGGGAACCTTTAGGGGGTGGAGCCTTGTTTGAGGATGTGAGTCAGAGGGGGTGGGCCCTTGAGATTTTATAAGTCAGTCCTACTTCCTGTTTGCCCTCTGCTTCCTGATAATGGATAGAATGTAATCAGCCCACCTCTTGTTACTCCCACCAAGCCTTCTTCACCATGGCTTACTGTAACCCCTGGAACTGTAAGCTGAAATGCACTCTTTCTTTCTCTAAGCTGCTTCTTGTCAGGTAAATGGTCATAGCAAGAAGCAACTGACCTAGTACATCTATTGATGGGGTCTTTACAATTGAATCACAGTTGTTATCATTTTTAGAAAAGATGATTTAAAAAAAAATTACTTATTTGAGAGAGAAAGAGGTAGACAGTGGAAGAAAGAAAGAACGGTTGTACCAGGTCCTCTAGCTACTGAAAACGAACTCCAGACATGCGCCACCATGTGCACCTGGCTTATGTGAGTACTGGAAAATCAAACCTGGGTCCCTAGGCCTCACAGATAAGCGTCTTAATGACTAAGCAATCTCTCCAGCCCAAATATAATTTTTTTAATACACTCCTGTGATGCATGCTATCATGGTTTCTAGGCAAAATTTTGAATGTTCAAATATTCATGCTTAAATGTATGTTGCAATTTTCCTTTCAACCATTAGGAAAAACAAAGATTTTAAAGTTTAAAATAAAAATAAAGCAAAACCAACTAAGTTACAATAGATTGACTCTCTGATAGTCACAGATTTATGTGTTGTGACATAGAATGGGGGAAAACATCCACTTATGCCCATATAGGAGGTAAGTGTGGGTGTTATCTAGATATAGCAACATTCAAATCACATTTGAAAGTAAGTACAATTTTCAGACATGTAATGACTCAAAAATTATGCAGGAAAACAACAATAAATGTGTTTCAAATGAACAAATAGCATTTCTAAAAAATAGAAGTCAATGAAATACAGAGAAAATTCATAGTCAAATTTAAGAAACACAAAAAATTATAGACAATGAAAATGGGCTAAGGGTTTTATTTTAATTTAAAGGTGAAAATAGGTATAAAGATATCGATTAGTTTTTGTTTAATTTTGAGTGAAATTAATTGAAGAATGACAAATAACATAAAATTTCCAAACCACCAAACAATAAAAGGAATCAATCAAAAGCTATTTTTTATTTAATAACTCCAAAATGGAAAGAATATGGTAGCACAAGGTATGTTCATAGTTGGAAAATGTGATCCTAATAAATTTATTTAGATTTAATCCACACCAAAATCCCCAATATGCTTTTGTAAACCTACCAATATACTATTTTCTTAAGGAATATATATTTTTTTAAAAAAAGAGTAATAATCATGCAGAAAAATGTTAACATACAAATTAATAATTGAAGTATTAATCATAAACAGAATTCACTAAATACTAATAAATAAAATAAGACATGAATTTATAGCAACTAGAGCTAACATCAGCGAAGCCATTTGCATAACAGATTTAATTATTCCTTATCAAAAATTCTATAGAGTCAATGACCTTATATAATTTTTGCAGATTTATCTGTACAAACTGGCGGCCTAGGGAGTTGAAAACAACAACAACGAAAAAAACCAAACATGTTTAAAGCCAGTAAGGAAATTCTACAAAATAGCTAAATATAGAACTACAAGGAGACTCAACCATACAAGTCCTGAGTCTAGGCCCAAAGAAATCAAAGTCAGCATATGCAGAGAAAACTGAATATTGATATCTATTACAGCTCTTTTCACAGTAGCTAAGGTATGGAATCAGCTGAGGTTACCATATAGGGATGAACTGATGAAAAAAAAGTTGATATGTATATGTGTTATAAATTCCTTCCCTTGTCACAGTGACAAAGAATCTGATGGAGATAACATCTGAAAACAAAGGTTTGTTTTGGCTCATGGTTACAAAGGGCTCAACCCATGGTTTCCTGGGTCCTGTGTTCTGGCAATGACTCATGGAAGATGGAGTGTGCTAGAGAGAAAGGTTCTTGACTTCACGGTGGACATTAAGTAGAGAATGAGAGAAGCAGAATGGGTACTGCTAAAACCTTCAAACGTACTCCCCTGGCTGCGTGCTTCATCTAGCTAGGTCCCGACTGCCAAAGTGTCTGCATCATTCCAGAAGAGCTCCAGCAGCTTGGGAAAAGGCAAAAGCCTGGGGAGCATCTCACAGCCATCAAAATATACAGAAAGAGGCATGAGGCTTTAAATAACAGAATCACTTCTTTGCAGGGAATTGGATGGAACTGAGGATCCTCATGTTAGCTGAAGTAGTTCAGATTCAGAATGAAAAGCATTATATGTTTTCTATCACAGTGGAATTTAGGGAAAAAAAGAAAATATGAAAATAATGGGAGATTATTAGTGAAGAAGGGAAATAGGAGGAGGGAGAAGGGGATGTAAGGGGTGGTAAAAGGTGGGTTATTATGATAAAATTACATTGCATCTATGCATAACAATATCATAACAATAGGTCAGGCATGGAGGCACATACCTTTAATGACAGCATGGAGTATCTCCATGACTTCAAGGCCAGTCTGGGCCTACATAGTGAGTTTCAGGACTGCCTAGGCTAGAGTGAGACACTGCCTAAAAATAAAAGAAAACGTTTGCAATGGTTAGAGGCCCTGGTGGGCCCATTCTCTCGGGGTTCATTACTTTGTACAGTTAATGCATACTGCATGTTCCAGTCAGCTTCTTGCTGCCGGGACACACACCCAACCAGAAGCACCAGGAGGGTTTATCTCAGGCTTACAGATCTAGGGAAAACACCATCAATGGCAGAAGAAGCAGCTGGCTCATATCCATTCTCCAGGCAGAAAGACATCATAAAAGAGCCAGCAAAAAAAAAAAAAAAACACAAAAAGATCAGCCAGAGCTCCACACTGCTCTTCACACACGTTACACTGCACTGCAAGATCTGCCCAAGTGACATACGTCTTCCCCAGTAGGCTCTGCCCACTCGAGACTCAAGATTCAAGCTTGAGTCTACGGGGTTATAGGTTTAAACTTCACTAATGAATGCATATGATATCTAAAAGTTGGTCCAATTTCTCATAGGTGAGGATTAGATAGTCAAATCTTTCAACTTCAAAGTTTATATAGTTAATCATCACAATCTACTTTTATCTAGAGGAAAATTTAGAAATCTACTCAGAATATTTTCTCATAAGCTGTTTCAGTTACTTTACAGTTTTGGATGAAACACACAACCAATCAGCAGGGAGGAAGTAGTCCGAGATCATTAACTCTGAAGACCCAAGGGCTGTTCAGACAAACTTCAAGGTCCACCCCACCAATGACATACCTCATCCAGAACGGTTTCACCTCCCAAATTGCCCCCAGCTGGGAAATGGGTCGTCGAAACAAATGTGGCTACCACATAAGGCAGATGGCTCATTCCTGAGGAGATAGTTGCCGGCGCATGTCATGCATCCTCGATCCAGACACCATGAACCTTCTATAAAAGAATATAAAAATATAATATAAAATATAAAAGAATAAAAAAATAAAACTGTACATTTTTTTAAATGTGTCCTGCCATGCCTAGCTAATTTCTTTATGTATGTTATGAAAAGTAAGAAATGTATGGTTTCCTTAGTCTCTCTCTCTCTTTCTGTCCGTCTCATGATAATTTTAGTTGCTTTTGTCACTTGAAGATACTGGATAAAGAGTAAGAAGCCTCACAGGTGCCCAGGCATAGGTCGAGGACTTTCCTGCATTGTGTGTATAACATCCCTGCCATTGTAAATTAAAAAAAAATTGTTGTTGTTTATTTATTTATTTGAGAGAGACAGAGAGGACGAGGCAGGTAGATAGAGTGATTATGGGTGTGCCAGGGCCTCCAATCACTGAAAATAAACTCCAGATGCATGCGCCTCCTTGTACATCTGGCTAACGTGGGTCCTGGGGAATCAAGCCTCAAACCAGGGTCCTTAGGCTTCACAGGAAAGTGCTTAACCACTAAGCCATCTCTCCAGCCCAAGGATGTAAATTTTTGAAAATAATTCCTTTGAGGAAAAAGAGAATGTTTGTGAGTAAAGAAAGAAATTGGAGATGTGAAGAATAGCCAGCGGTAAACTGGAGATAGTCTTGAGGCTGAAGTCTGAATCACTGGCAGTCACTGTGGCATCAGAATTGACTTGCAAGGATTCTTGTTTCCAAACCTTGTTGATCCATGGTAAAATCCACTGCAGAATGAGGTGAAGGTGGTGGTCATAATTTTCATAGGATGGGGGAATGCTTGTGAGCACCACATTGAATTATTAGATGCAATTGAAAGAGAAAGACAGGGGCTGGGGGAGAGAAATATAAGAGGTGATAACCCAGGTCTATTTCAAGAGAATAAATTGAAGAAAGACAGGTAAAACAAATAAAAGGGTGGGCCAAGTAAATGATTCAAGAGGATGACTAAAGGGATGCTAATTAGTTTGAACAATCTGATTAGAGCATCTTTCCCTGGACAAAAATGGAAATAGAATTTCCAAAATTTGGTCAGGAGGAAGACAACTTGTGACAGCACCCCTCAGAGATGCCTGTTTCTTGGCATGCATGCCTGCCTTCATCTGTTCTGGTTGCTCCAACAAAATCGCATAAACTGGATAATTAATAGATAACAGAACTTTGTGTCTCACAGTCGTGGAGGATGAGAAATCCAGACAAAGTCCCTGGCAGTTTGAGAATGTGCTAAAATTTTCTTCTATGATTCATAGGTGGTGTCTTTTTGGGTCCTTGCATGGAAAAAGGAGCTGGTTACCTCTATGGATTTCATTTATAAGACCTCGAATAACATTTGTGAGGGTGAAGCTCTTAAGATCTAATTGTCTCCAGAAAGCACCTATATTCTAATATTATCACCTTGAGAGTTAGAATTTTAACCCCTGAACTCTAGCAAGTCACAAGAATTTGAACTATAGCAATGCTTGTGTGTGTGTGTGTGTGTGTGGTTTGTGGTGTGCCTAGTGACTACTTTCTAACATACAGAATAAAGCAAAAGATTGGATATCATTTGTGAGAGTGATTGTGAAAACCAGGGCACCCAGATTGCTAGCTCTCACTCTCTTTTGCATTCATATATTCATTATAGTTGAGCCAGCAGTCAAACTGTGATCACAGCTACTCAGAGGCTAAATGGCAGGGAAAATAGGAAAGGATTTATTAGCAATTGGTGGTGCTCTAAAACCCTCAGTCCATTACTCCATAAAGAACTAAACCCTTCCAATGACATGAGTGTCAGACAGGCATGGTGACTCATACTTGTAATTGTAGCACTAAGGAGGCCCAGGCAGGAGGATTGTCATGTATTTGAGGCCAGACTCACTCTCCTTGGCCTTCATATGTTCACTGAAGTTGAGCCAGCAGCCAAGCGGTGGGACTTAGTTTTGCCAGGGATTTAACTTCTCATAGTAAAGGCAAGCCCAGCATGGGCTACATAGAAAGACCCTGTGTCACTAACAACAGAAAATGTTCCCCCTCATCTGAGCCATGGGATGAGAACTTCAGCGCCCTTCTTGATACCTTGAAATCACCTTGTAAAAGATGCTGAAGTAGTAAATAGTGCCAAGCCAAAGTTTCCATAATTCAAAATAAAATAAATATTGTTTAAATGTAGTACATTCATATTTATGAACATTCTTACATAGCAAAAGATAACTCATACCAGTCACATCAAATGCCACAGAAGTCTTAAGACATAGAAACCAAATGAAGCCAAAATAAACCAAAACAACAACAACAACAAAAATCATAAACATGGAAAAGTGTGTTGTGTCAATCAGGGTTCTCTAGAGGAACAGAACCAATAGAATGAATTGTATTTAAAAGAGGATTTGGTTTATTGGTTAAGGCACTTGCCTGCAAAACCAAAGGACTCAGGTTTGATTCCCCAGAACCCACATAAGACAGGTGCACAAGGTGGCCCATGTGTCTGGAGTTGGTCTACAGTGGCTGAATTCCCTGGGTGCTCTGTGCTCTCTCTCTCTCTCCCTGTTTCTTTATGTCAAATAAAATAAAATATTTTTTAAAATAAAATGTTTTGAATTTTTTGAATTTATTGAACTATCTTATGGTAGCCCAACAATAGAATTCTGCATGCCTAAAAGTCAAGGAATCTGGTAGCTTCTTAGTCAACAACATTGGATGCCTTAGCATTCCCAGTCCAGTACTGAAGACCTGAAGGCTTTCTGGAGAGCAGCTGGTCTACAGTCCATGTTGGAAAGCTGAGGAAACTTGTTTCCAAATCCAATGAAGGATAGCCGGGAGGAAACATGCAGGTGCAAGTGAAGGTACTCACCAGCAAGCAGCACCTGCAGCCAGGCTGGGGGAAGGAAGTCATTTCTCTCAAGGCATCCTTACATAAAGTCCTCCTCCAGGAGGGCCATCCTCTCTGCAGGAAGGGCTAGCTCTGGAGAAAGGACCTTTTAATTTAGGCCATCCTTCCTGGAAGCAACTTCAAAGACCTCCAAGAGGAATGTCTATGGATTCCTAATCAGATCAAGTTGACAACAGAACTTAACCCTCACAGGGGTCATCAAGCCTAGGTTGATTTGAAATTGCTGTGGGTTTTAGAGGTGGGAAATATAAACCAAAAAAATGTACTTTCAGCTTTGGAAGCTCCTCCTGGAGACAATGATGGATGCAATACTTTACAAGCAGGAGACAATCTTTCACCATAAATCATTGTCTTGGGGTGAAGGGTAATAATATCCTCTTGAAGAAACACAAAACCAGGTCTCTTTGCTGAGGAGGAGAAAGGCAGATGCTTTAGAGGTGGCCTAAGTATCAGACACTATGTAATGTAGCTATCTTAAGTATGTCTTTTCCAATAGCCAATCTTGTGTGTGTGTGTGTGTGTGTGTGTGTGTGTTATACATGCATGTGCATATGCATGTGTACATGTGCATGAACCTATGTGTATGTCTGCACATGAAGATGGTGACCAGAAGTTGACAATGGTTGTCTTCCTCAATCAGTCATTGCTTGATTTATTAAGGCAGCATCTCTCACTTGAACCCAGAGCTTTCCAATTTTGCTAGTATAGCTATCCAGCTGACTCTGGGTATCCCCTGTCTCCATTTCCCAAGGGCTGGCTTTACTGGTAGGCTGCCACTCCCACATAGCATTTATGTGGTTACTGGAGATCAAAACTAAGGTTGTTGGGCTTACACAGCAAGCACTTTATCCACTGAACCACCTACCCATGCCAAGGGCCACTCAACATTTTACCCATGAGAGTAGAACCTGGGCCCTACTGACCTTGCTTGCATTGTTGGGAGTATGTAAAATAAGCAAACAGTAATAATCTTGTTTGGCATACTACAGAAAATAGCACCAATGAACTCTTCAAGCAGAGTGGTAAAGGCAGTTTGCAAAGTTTCCAACTGGAGCTAACACGTCCAAAGTAATGCATTCCCTACATCTGCTTAGACCTGATGAGAAAGGAGCCTTTGCTAGCTAAAGTTGATAGCTGGGAAAGCAGCCAGGCCCATCGTGGCCTGTGTTCATAAGTGAAATCCATACAGACACGAGGCCAAACACAATGATGAGAAACATGCATAGCTGGTAATTGTTGTACTTGGTAATTGTTGTACTTTATTTTCCCCTTTGTCTCTTTCTTTTTCTTTCTTTCTTTCTTTTTTTAATGATGGCTGCTTTCTCTTCCAGCTTTCCTCAAACATGTTAGCTTCCAAATTAACAAGCAACAAACAGGGTTTGATTTTAAGCTATAACAACCAGATTGTTTCTGAATATAAGCTATTGATCTCTGTGTGTAATATAAATGTCTCTTGTCAGAAAAAAAATATGAGGATGTTTTAAAGGTAAAATACTGATCCCAAGCTATGTCTCTCTGTGTCATCAGACATCATATTTATTTGGCTAGGCAAAGGTATACAATTCTACTGGCTTGTCCCACTTACAGATCAACATATGCTGTGAGTGCCCGTGGAACCTACATTCCTCACAGATAAGCTATACAGGTGCTAGATGCCCCAGGTTCCAGGAGCAATGTGTGATAATGAGCCCTGTAGGACACGTGTTTCTTCAAAGTCCTGTAAGGACTCTCCCATTACGTATAGTATGCACTGTATGAAGCGGGGGGTAGGGATCTAAGGTCAGCTTATTATAACAGAAAGCAGAAACCTTTAATTAATATGCAGTCTGGAACTTGCAGTGCTCTCTCTCTCTCTCTCTCTCTCTCTGACATGCTAATTGCTTCTATGGGGAAAAAAATTATCCACATATTCAAATTGCCTACTGGAAATGAGCACCACATGAAAAAGACCAGGAGATTAAAGGGCAAAAATACATTTACATGAAAATAATATTATTTTATCCTGATATGATGGCGCATGCCTTTAATCCCAGCACTTGTGAGGCAGAGGTAGGATGATCACAATGAGTCCGAGGCCACCCTGAGACTACATAGTGAATTCCAGCTCAGCCTGGGCTACAGTGAGACCCTACCTCAATAATCCAAAAAAAAAAAAACCCACATTATTTTATATATTAAACTCACATTTGCAGTATTAATTTGGAACAAGAGTTCATCAGAGCTTGTTGATTCATTGATTGTATTGAATCAGGTTATTAATAAATTCTGTCATGTACCCAGCCACCTTCACTTTCTTGCTTCCTCTGATCCTACTTGCTACTACCTTAGGACTGTAAGGAAGATATTTTGTTTCTGATTCTTGTACAATGTGACTAAGCCCTTTGTGAAAGACAACTCACTGTCAAGGAAGTTCACTACATTCTGAAGCCCTGGACAATATCATGTGAATGACTTCACTAAATATAATTGCTAAGTGAAAGTCACTATTAGAAAGGAAAACTTATGAGAGAGTAAACCAAATTAATTCCATTCGTTTCTAAACCAAGGTCAAGTTTTATGTTTGGAAAATTATTTCAAAGGTGGATGTTGGCTACATGAGCATAAACTTCTGTTCTTTTATTGTTTTACTGCATTTGCTTGCAGAAGAATGCCTCACAGCCATAGAGCTGACATTCATGTTTTATACTGTCATTTGTGGCAAAGAGTTGAGGACTTTGTACAGCAGTAACAATAATATTGTTAATAAAATATCTAACTGTGTGCTAAACATTGTATGTATAATAACTCATTTAATTTTCTGAACACTCTGAGGCACACTCTTATCAATCCCAGAAATGGTGTAATTTAATCAAGGCTGCACAGCTGTTTGGCAAATATGTCAGGAACTTTCTTGTAGGTCAGCAGTTCAGGAAAAAGAAAGGTATGGATGAAATAAATATGAAGTTATATACTTGCAAGGTAATTGTGTCTAAGGAATGAAATGGGTATTCCTAAAGGGCCAGAGAGCAAGAGCCAGAGCAGCATGTATCTGGCCAGGATGCTACCTAAACAAGTCTTTATGGGGCCATGGTGCTTGGAGTGGAAGCAGACATCTGAATTTACCATCCTACTAAGAATATTTAAAATTTAGCTATTAAATGAAAATCAGGACATATTCAGGTAAAGATAAAATAAATGTCATATAAGACCTGACAATGCCTACTACAGTGGTGAAGCTACGCTACTTCTCATGTACTAACCCGCTTCCAAAATCTATTAAGATCATACTATTTACAACTCAATGCAACTGGAAAATTAGGAAGGATTTAATATCAGCATGAAAGACTATTTTTTTAATTTTATGAGAGAGAGAAAGAGAAAGAGGCAGAAGTGGCATGCCAGGACTATAGCCACTGCAAACAAACTCCAGACACATGCACTACCTGTGTTTTTGTGCCAACTGTGCACTTGCATCACCTTGTGCATCTGGCTTACCTGGGTTCTGGGGAGTCAAACCTGGGTCTTTAGGCTTTACAAGCAAGTGCCTTAATCATTAAGCCATCTCTCCAGCCCAAAATATTTATTTTAACTTAGGCACTCTGAAGATACTTATTTCAAAACTGCAAACAAATTTACATTAATTTCATTTTATTTATTTATTTATTTATTTATTTATTTATTTTGGTTTTTTGAGGTAGGGTCTCACTTTGGCCCAGTCTGACCTAGACTCACTATGTAGTCTCAGGGTGGCCTCAAATTCATAAGATCTTTCTATCTCTGCTTCCTAAGTGCTGGGATTAAAGGCATGCATCACGATGCCTGACTAGTTAATTATTTTTGTTTTTATTTATTTATTTTTTTATGAGAGAGAGAGAAAGAAAGAGGGAGGGAGAGAATGGGCATGCCAGGTACTCCAGCCACTACAACTGAACTCAAGATGCATGTGCCATCTTGTGCACATGTGTGACATTGCACGATGACATCACCTTGTGCTTCTCGCTTACGTGGGATCTGGAGAGTCCCACATGGATCCTTAGGTTTTGCAAGCAAGTGCCCTAACCACTAAACAATCTCTACAGACTTAATTTTTGTATTGACTAAAACCATATAATAGATGTGGGAAAGTTCAAGTATTTAGAAAACACCCACTCTAGATTTCTCAGATACTGGAATGTCAGATGATTTTGATTTTTTCTGCATGCCTGGTCCCTCATATCCATGTGCCTTTCTTAACATTCTCTGTGCTAAACACACACACACACACACACACACACACAGAGAGAGAGAGAGAGAGAGAGAGAGAGAGAGAGGCAAACTCACACGCTTATTCCCAGGATAATTAAGACATTTACTAGAGTTTAGGGGGGATCATTACCAGTAGCCCCAGCATATAATAAACACTAGGAAGTAAACAATAAACAAAGGAAGTTCCTCAAGAGGAAGTGAAAAGACACCATGTTGAAAGTCAAAAATTCAAGGTTTTCTGATAAATATGAACACATACAAATGTGTAATCAACTAAATAACAGTCATGTTGGTACATAGCATTTAAATTGCAAGAAACAATAAAATACTACATATTTATGATATATTCTCATCTTATACCACATAAAATTTATCTCAAAATATAACATGGTCTTAAATGTAAAACCTATTATAGAATTCCTTGAAAACATGTTGGTCAAATTGTCACTTATTATAAAAATATGGGGATGAACTTAAGGCCACTGTCATAGTCAGCTCCACACTGCTGGGATGAACCTCTAAATCAGACACAAATTATGGAGGAATGGGGATTACTTCAGGCTTACAGATCCAGGGGCAGTTCCATAATGATGAAAGAGAGAAAAACCACCAACAGCACCATCAGAAGCAAGAGCAAAACCTGGCAGCCAAACAGCAGGGAACCCAGGCAGAGCTCACTCTGCATACAGGTCCACCCCCAATGACACCCTCCACCACCCTGCAACAAGAATCTGCCTGCTATGGAAATAAGCTGTAAACTAACTTTTAATAACACCTGAGGCTATTGAGGGATATAGATTTAAACTGTCACATTCTGCCCCTGGCCCCTAATAGACTAATGACCATCTGACATTGCAAATATATATAGCCTAATGGTCCCATAGTCTTTGTTAACCTTAAGCCTATCTCTTAACTTTGAGTCTTTTAAAATCAAACAAGTTATACACTCTCAACATATAATGGCACAGTGTAAACATTTGCATTGCTCTAAGGCTTAACAAGGAGAGACTGGACCAATGCAAGATCAATAACCATCAGGAAACATCAAACACCTGCAGTTCAAGACCAATATCCATAACCAGTGAGGAGAGGCTCTCTGGATTTCCAATTTTGCTCCACCAGCTGGGTTGAGTAGCTAGGAAAAACTTCCATGCCTCCATCCCCAGCCAAAAGCCCTCCTTGGTAGCCTTTGCACAGTCCTGGTATATCCCAAACATCTTTAACACACCTTTTACTGCTTTGTGTAATCTTGTAGTTTATTTGTGTCTTTTACTAAAGAAGCCATTTCTTTAGTAAAATTTCACTTCTCATCAATGACTATGAATAAAATGCCAAATTGAGCCACCACCTTTGCCTCATCTGCTGCCAAATTATAGAATTTAAAATGAGAAGTGCCGATCTCCAAAATGCTTTTTGATTTCCATGACTTTGGGACATGATATCATGTACAAAACTCATGCTTGGGAACCATGTAACCATGTTACAAGTTAAAAATAAATCTCATAATGTTTTTGTGTCAGGCCACATTCATAGCTCTCCTGGCTTCTTTATTAACTCTAGTGTGTTTATAAATGTCATTTTATCTAATGACATTGTTCTGGGATTGATAGTCCAAGATAGAATTTGTCATTAACACAATAGTGTAAGGGAAATATTTCTTATTTTCCTGAAACCACTGCACTTATACCCTCTAATAAACTTTCTACCTATTCTAAAATTATTTTTTGAAAAGAATTTGTCCCATGTAACTTGAGAGATGCACGGGACAGTGGTAGTCAAGCCAAGACATCCTTCGTGCATAATTTGTTCCAATTTCCATTTCCCTTCATTTTCATGTTCTTTGACCTCTACATATTCCTGTACCCTTTTTTTAATAGAGAACCACAACCAGTGGAACCCATTAAACATAGGCACAGCCCTGTATACCTCCAGCTGAACCAGCGGAGACCAGAGTGGTGCACAGTCCCTTCTTAATCCCTCTTCTTGGATTGTTTTTCATAGGCCTGACCTTGCGCAAAAGATGTCTTTAGAAAAACAGTCTGCAGCTTCATCATTCCTACATCATGACTTTGTTCCCTGTTCCCCTCGTTTCTCTATATTTGATAAAGGAAAGTTGTTGTAAAAACCTTTTTGCATGTATATTTGATTCATACATAACCCTCGCTGGTTAGGTGGTGCTGCAGTGTCTCAAACAGAGCCTGTAGACCACCCAATCCCAGATTTCACTCTCTTACTTGTGTCTGTCTTTCCTTCTAATACTCAAGTCACCACTAACAGGTCATAGCCACAATGGTAGTGGCACCTTCCAGATAACTTACATTTTCTGAAGCCTACTCAAATCTTTCTTAGGGTTGAATCTGTGATATTTTTGTAACGTATTCCAGAAGACTCAGTGAAATCAGTCTCCAATCTGGGAAACAGATGATAGACTATGAATATGTGGGTCAATGATATTTACATAACCAGGTAGGGATATTAACAATGCCCAGGCAATGCAGGGCAGTAGACTCTTGTTATATACTGTTTTCTCATTCTTTCCTCAAAATCCTATTAAGTATGTTTTTACTAACCATATCATCCTGTAGAGCATTATGCCTTCTTTTCTAAGGCTAAAGTTAATATCCTGAACATCTTGATTTTAATGATCTCTTCAATGCCTACTAACATAAAAATCAGGAAAGTCAAGTTGTTAAAAATCTTCTGCTTCGATCCATCTGTGTTTCTTCTCTGAGAATAGAGGTGACACTGGCATCCTGCCTTGTTTAATTTGAAAAAGACTTCCCAGAAGGACTTTGCTTCTAGCTCAGGCCGATGCCTTTGAGAGTGTAGGCTGCTTCTCCTGGTGTTAATCATGGCTTCTCTGTGTGACACTGTGCGTATGCAGTGCACAGAGCACTCCTCAGCCAGTCATTCATTACCAGTTTCAAAGCATATGTGATGCTTAGTGGCCACAGTACACTTCCCATTGTGTTTCAAACAGGAACAGCCTGGGTATTTATGTGACCATTGCAAATCTGCAGAGGCCACAAAGAAGTGAAGGATGTTAAGCATCATCTTTGTGAATACAGAGTTGAATTTTATTAGGGCTAAAACATAGGGAAAAGTGAACTTAACGTTATTTATCCTGTCCAGTTAAAGCAGAAGTTCTTGTACAACTGAAGCTCTATTCCAGCAAGGGGCCAAAAAGCAAGACACTGAGCTTGGTCACAGTGACATACAAATGAATTCTGAAGTGTCGTTTGAAAAGGAGCACAGGGCTCAGTTCCCACAGGAGGGGGCATGTGACTGGCTTAAGAAAACAAAATCATACTTTGAACTTAAATGCAATTTCTCCATTTCAAGAAGATGTAGGCAGTTGCACATGACCTGGGTTAGATTCTAAAGGTGAGCGGAGGTGTCCTTCTACCAGGGTCTTCACACTCCCTGACAGGTAATGAAAGTTATACTCAAATCACAGTGCCCTGTTATTACACACTTGAGGCAAGAAAAAATAGAGGCTTTACTTCTGTCTCTTGTCAACTAGAAACAAAAACAATTTCATGATTCCCCCTGAATACAGAAATCTGTTTAATCAATATATTAAGAAAAAAAATGGCTAAGCAAAAACATTGGCAATTCTTTTCCCTCTGAAATATTTATATTCTGAGTCCTATTGCATGTTTCCCTTATCAGCACACTACCTCTACTTTATTATTATCATATGTTGAATTTTAGCTCTACTTTATACCTTTTGAAAGTATTTTGTTCCTTTTAAAAATTAAGTGGTTATGATTATAGCCTTCATTGATATCTCTTTTGTTATTCCTGTCTATATCATTTTTTTGTAATTCATATATTAAAGCATTCTTTAGCTTTCTCTGAAATAATTTTATCAAATCAGTAAAATAATTCTTGTTCAGAATGTTTTATTATATTTTCCTAAACCTTTGTGTATCTCATCGTTTTGCTTACCTTGAATGTATTTGTAAATCTGTGTTTGTATTATTAATTCTAGAGTGCTCCTTAAAAATGTTATATTATTTATTTAAGAGAAGGAGTATATGGGTACACCAGAGCTTTATGCCACTGCAAACAAACTCTAGATGTGTGTGCCACTTTGTCCATCTGACTTTATATGGGTACTAGAGAATCAAACCCAGTCATCAGGCTTTGCAAACAAACACCTTTTATCACTGGGCTATATCAACATCCTTCTAGTGAGCTCTTAAATATTGCGTTAACTAATGATGATGTCCTAGTATTGGTAGCCTTAGAACATCTTTCTCATTAATGGGATAATTTAAGGGGTTTCCTTCATTCATATTTTCTTGAAACAAGCACACAAATTCCCTCTAGTGAATCCTTATTCTAAAATTAATTATTTAAAAAATTGTCATAAGCAAATTGGGAGATATTTTGGATAATAGTAGTCAGGCTAAAACAGTGTTCTTGCAAAACTCAGCCCAATTTCAGTGTCCCACCAAGCACATGATCTTTGACTTCTGTTTGTCCTCCTCTTCCTCCCAGATATTTGACATATGCTGAGGCAGAGTCATTCTTTCTTAGTGTTGATTCTGCAGTCTTAACACATAAAAGATGCTTAGTAACAATTAGGTGAATAAAGCGATTATCACTGACTAATTAGGATGTCGTTTCTCCCTTTGTGTTTTATTTTATTTTACTCGTGTCTGTGTGTGTGCATGTAAAGTAGATCGATCATTTTAACATGAATTCTGAGCCAGGAGTGAAGCACAGAGTTAATATATACTTTAGCTGTTAGCATCTGTTTAGGAAGGAAAAGTAAGTGATGGCTGGGAGAGATTCACACATCACACACACACACACACACACACACAGGGAGAGGTAAAAGGACAATTTCAACATGTCTGTGCTCCCCCTACTTTTTTTATTTCTTTTAATTCCACCTATATTTGACAGGGCCTCTTGCCCTTGCAAATGTGCTACCAGAATGCAAATAAACCAAAGAATCTTGGCCTACAAGCTTCAGATTCAACTGGCTCTGCCTCCCATTTTGATAGATGTGCTGATACCACAGATACATGTGCTCATTTCCATTTGTCTTCATGGGGAATTGAAGCCAGCCTGACAGGCATTGTAAGCAAGAACTTTTGACCACTGAGAAATCTCCCCAGGTCCTATTTGTTTCTATTACATTGTTATTTTCCATTGTTATTTGAGGAGCTTTGGATTTCTGATATTTGTCATTATTCTTGCAGATTGAATGAAAGAATGCTGTGAGTCTAAAGGAAGGTTCTTGATAAGATAATAACTCTTGGTAAATGATTACATGTACTTAGATACATCAGGTTAAATTGAGGTTTTGGCAAAAGCAAGTAGCTTTACTGGATATGGTACCAAATTTAAAAGATGGTGCCTCCCCCCAAACTACAAAACAGTAATGAAGTTTGCATTCATAATACAGATGAAAATTTAAAGATTATATGTTGAAAAATCCCACAATGACTGTCCAATTAGGGCCACATCTTGGAACTAGAGAAACTGATTCTTGGATTTGTTTGCCCAAGAGTGGACTATAGCTACTTCTTGGAGCAAAGCCTGAGGGAAGGAAGGAAAATTTTCTCTTGGGTTGTTTAAACCAAGGGTGAACCTGCTCCTTCTGCTGTCACCTCTGCTCTGATCTTTTTGTGACTCTGATTCTAGATTCTGCTGACTGGCACTCCTTGGTGTTTTTATTGACCAGCCAAAAGAAAACAAAAAACAAACAACAACAACAAAAACAAGAACAAAAAAGACAAAAAAAAACCCATTGGACATGAACAAGTTGAACATTACCTGAGCAAAATACAAGGAATTTTTGATTTTGAATAATCCTTATACATTTATTAAAGGGAATCATTCAGTGTTATGACCTGTTGGACTCTGCTAATCTAGAACACACACATACACACACCTCACTATCTAACTATCTATCTATCTATCTATCTATCTATCTATCATCTATCATCTCTCTCTCTCTCTGTCTTTCTCTTCACAAATTCAACTACAATAAACACACTTGTCTTCAACAGATCTGTGGCAATTCTATGGGCTTTATTTTATTTTATTTTATTTTATTTTACAGACTGCATTGTCTTCAACATTATGGTCAACACTTCTCATGTATGTTCTTGTTCAAGAGTATATCAAGGCCAATGATAAAACTGGACAAAGGTTAGCTTAAGATCAGTCAGCATCTCTAAGCATTCCTTGAGAGTTGGTCATCTGTGGTGTTCAGGCCAAAGATATGCCAAGGCAAAGGAAGCCTCATTACTTTACTTTAAGAAAGTAGATTACATGGTTGTTAGGTTATCATCAGGACAAGTTTGAAGTAAGGAATTTAGCAGAAAAAAAAAGCATCTCAAAACAGTATTCCCAGATTTATAAGGTCTACAAGAAATATTCCCACTGTTCTTTCTCATAGTTCATTCCCATATTGCTTTCATTTTTATAGCTCACTCCCACAGTTTGTTCTTATAGTTCATTCACACAAATGCTGACTATCATTACATTGAACTAAAACTAGTGTTTTAAAAAATAAATATATTTATTCCACAGAGTTCTAATAAATTGACTTTCTGTAGGGTTCTATATGACATTGTCATGGGAAAATGGAAATTTAGAACTTTTTTTACATGTTCATGATTTTTGTAGTTTTTCTAGTTAAAAGAAAATATATTGTCTAGGGACAAGATTTAACCATGCTCTTTTATTATTAACTATAATTCAGAAGGAATTCAGCTGCCATACTTTCTACTTTAATATGGCCTTTTCCCTGTTCTTGGAATTTATTTGATCATTTCATTCGTGTGACTTTTTCTATTAAGATGACTAAAATATGCATTAGTTCTTGAGAAAGATACTAATTTACCAAAACCAAAGAAATGAAACTATTCAACACAAATTCACTTTAATGTATACCTTTCTTTTCTCTGGATCAATTGCAAATGTCTGTGTTTCAGGTGAATATTCCTCATGAAGAGTAAACAGACTTGAGTTTTAGTTTATACACATTTATTATGATTGATTACGAAGGTCATAATCATTGTTGCAACTTTCATGGGCTTTCTACACTCAAAGTTTTATAATTTCCTACTAGAAACCAAAGTGCAGGAAAAACTGAAAAGTCAAATTACTTGTATAATAAAATAAAAGTCACTCCAAATCTATGAGGAGCAATAATCTTGCAACTGTAAACTTTACCACATTTTCTTCCTGCATTCATTTTAATATGTGCATGTTTCTAGAACTTATTACATATCATGAACATTTTCCCCATTAAACTGAAGTGTCCACAAATATTTATTTTCTGCATTATAAATTATGTAACCATTCTTTGTAATGTTGTTGTCAATGTATGAGCTAGCATATAGGGGGAAGAAAAAGAAGTTTTGTTGGAATGAGAGGGGGATCGAAGAGAGTAACATGGTATCAATACATGATCATGTATGTGTGTGTGTGAAATCATCAAAGAAATATGTCAAGTGAAAAAATAACAATGTTTAAGTGAATACATTTGTAACTATGTTTCTGTGCTTCTGATTTTCTTATGATGTATGAGCATAAGTGATTTTGCATCAAAATGCAGATAAGCATGTTAATGTTGTTTCTCACTGTTGCCGCAGTGTGTACTCCCACAGTAATGTGCTTGAGTGTTTGTCCCCATGCCTTTGCAACTACTGTCCTTTAAAAATTGGTCAATTTAGACTCAGATAATTGCATTTTATTTTAATTTACATTTCCTTGATAATTCAGAACTGGAATATTATTTGGTAGACTGATTGGATATTTATCTCGCTTTCAGTGAACTGTGTGCCAGCCTAATCCATGCATAGCGCTTCCTGTCCTCTGGCGATTCCTTCA
This sequence comes from Dipus sagitta, assembly GCA_036346955.1. Lineage (NCBI taxonomy): Eukaryota > Metazoa > Chordata > Mammalia > Rodentia > Dipodidae > Dipus > Dipus sagitta. Next base: position 37,657,817 of record CM070778.1, on the reverse strand, counting down.
ATAAATATTGCTCTTTTGATTCACAGAAGAAAAGAAACCTGAGAAAGTTCAATATTGAATTGGAACAGAAATGTGATAGTCTGTGCGCATTTCTTGGACCATTCTCATCAAGGTAGTTAATAATTGCTTTTTCATGAACTTTCTAAGACAGGGGATTGTTATGTAGCCCAGGAGGACCTTGAACTGGTGATCGTAGCACCTTCCCCCTTAGTGCTGCAATTAGACTGTGTGCCACCATATTCTCCACCTCCGTTGATTGAATGAGTCATTTTTTTCCCCATTGAATTTTGATACTATGAATTTTCATACACTAAAATTTCATGAAACAGAGACTTATTTTTATTGGTCTCTTCTCACTTATTATTCTAACACTATCCTGTCACCATTACTGAAATGTCTAGGACAGTTGTTACTACAAGTACGTTGTCTTTATTTTCCTAATCTATGTGATTATTTTATATACATTCTTAAAATGAGCTATCATACCATTTTTTGCAATTCGTAATCTTCCTCCAGAGAGTATACTAGAAATTGTATTATATACATGCATATATATCATGATATATGTAATATATATATATATATATATATATACATATATATCATAAAGTAATGTGTACTTTTATGCCACTAAACCTTGCCACCCAAGAACAGAAGAACAGAAGATGACTTGATTCACATCACACATCTTGCTTATAAATGTCATTTTATGACTTTCTCCACATATATCACTCCCTTTTTAAAAGTTCATTTTAATCTGGTACTTCTTTTTTACCTATCTATATTTCCAAATTATCTTAATCGTTAGTTAATTAACCAAGCATCTTTTTTTGGAATACATTTACTTCTTTAGCAAATGAACTATGAAGTAAAGATGACAAGGAAAAGCTTTAAATATGTTAATTAATGTACAAGCTAATGGAATGATTAGAAGTTTATAATCACAGATTGTTAAAATGTTGCACAACCAGGGCCAAAATTATTTTGGGATATCTCCTCTGCATCTGACCTAACATCCTTTTGATTGCCAGATAAAACATTTGTAATGTCTGTGTTGGAGACCAACAGTTCTATTAACACCAAATTTAAGACTCTCATCAATAATATCTAACATCAAGAGCAGAGTTTTACCTACTTTGTTGTCACTCACAACCAAAATGTTTCCACCAATGTATTGGGTAAATATCTTGATTTATGATTTTCTTTTACTGCAGTAATTACAAAAAGTTCACAAAACACTTCAGCAATGAAATACATTTAGAGCAACCTGATTTTTTACTTCTTGTCTAGGGTCAGTCAATTTGGTTCAGAAAAATCTCCTATTCCTTTTGAAATGACAACTTAGTTTTTCATAGACAATGCATTCAAAAAGGCAATAACAATTAAAGGAAGTAGTTCAATGATATAAAAAATAACTTGGAGTGGATATTCTCAAGCTTCTTTTCTCATTAACGTTATCAGCTAATTAAAGTGCCCCTTAGAAAGGTGATACAAATCACCTTATATAACTGTTCCTAAAAATATCTTATGATGAAAACCTGGTGATCATAAATCTTGTAGTGCTATTTTCTCTTGTACACTTTTATGTGATTCATTTTATTGTTAGCTACATCTGAGGGAATGAAAGAATAAACCCTCAGTGTTGTCCTTCTTAAACAGATAATTTATTACTCTACTTTACATCAGCATTAAGTCCTAGCCATTAAAAATGGCATCATTCTCTGGTAGAAAAGAAGCATTGTTTTAGAATTCTGGAGAATATCTGTGTGTTCATCCCCAACTGAGACAAACCAGTAGATGTGTCCTAATGTTGTCATTTGTTGCTTTCAAACAAAATTAAAAAAAATTGTGTGAGCATTTAGTAATTACTCTCATTTGTTAAATATAAATATAATAAATAAATATAAATATAAATAATAGCATACATAACTTCCTTAATGCCTTCAGCATTGTCTTCAAGCTCCGTTCCATGTATTTGCAAACCAGGGACGGATGTGAATAGGTTGGAAGGACAGTGAGGGCACCTTGGTTCTCCACAGAGATATTGGACACATTCTCCACCTTCTCCTTCTTTACTGGAAGCTTCCTCCAAATTCAGCAAGTTTCTAATTTCTTCACTCTCAGGTTTGTACGGTGGTATCAGTTTGCTCCTCTAGGTAGCAGGATCTCTTTCCTGTGTTGGCTTCACTCTGCAGCTCTGACTCTATTTGACATCACACTCTGATTACTCTTGGCAGATCAGCCACTGTGTTCACTTGATATCAGCTGGATCCATTTATTTCTAATGGATTTTGAACCTGCGTGCATTGTAGCTAGTTGCTAACCACCATGTCATCCGGCACTACCAGATAGTGCAAGGTGTGTCACCATCCTTGCCTTGCACAAATGTCCTATTGTATTAGTAAATTCAGTGAGACAAAACAATGAGCAAATAGTCTTAAATAGGAAAAAAAAAACAATGATTTTGTTATGATCATATGTTTAATTGATTGTCCTAACTTTTAAAGTTTTGAATTCAGTTTATTTCTTGTTCTGTTTTGTTTTTCCATTATGACCTTTGATTAGGTAATGTTACTTTTATTACTGAGTTGCATATATGAATTTAAGAACATTAAATCATGACAAGAAGCTGAGAAAGATCTTATGAGTTGTTTCAAATAGTGTATTATTTAAATAATAGTCTCATTATTCCAATAAAGTGGGTATGTATTTAATTTTATCACATGTACCTATAGATATGATTGCATATAGTAAATTTACCTCAGTTATTTAGAAATGCTATTTCCATATACACTACATATTATAAAAGTTCAACTTAGTTACAACCTAGAGATATCAATATCATTGTGGCAGCTTTTAGAAAGCAAGCCCAAAGAGATAAACCAATAGTAATTTATTTACTGGTTATGTTCCTTGGGTCACTTGTAGTTATACTATAAAGTTCTGTAAAATCTGTGGCTGTACTTTCACACACACTCATGGTATTATACAATGGAGATTTTTTTTTCTTTTAAATTCTTACACTCTTCTATATAGAAAGGTTGTTAAAGTATAAAGTTCAAGAAAGATTTCTAATTTAAACTCTGTTCAGAAGTACTACATATCACCAAATAGGTCATTTTCACATGAATTCCAAGTAAGGAGGGAATCACAGAATTAATACTTACTTTAGCTGTTAACTTTTCTTTAGGAAGGCAAAATAAATGATGTCTGGGAAAAACTTAGGCATTGTCTCCTTCCTTAATCCCCCAATCTTTGACAGTTATCTGCTCCCAAATGAAAAAAAAAAATTCACTGAGAAATGTCCCTTTCTAAATACCCATTGCATACAAAGAAAATAAATAAATCATATATATATAAGTAATAAATATATAAATACATATAAATATAAATAATAATAAATAAATAAATCATATATATGTATGATATATACATATATACATGTATGTATATATATTAGGGTAAAAATAAACATGATCTACCAGGGTCATTACATCAAAACACCCTAACAACGCTGTGATACACATTGTAGCAGAGGAGGAGAAAAGTGAGGCATGATTGCAACATCAGAGAATGTGCATAAGACTGCATGATGAGCTCAGAGATTTTTATGAAGAACTTGACATAATTTTTTAATTTTTTTTAATTTTAATTTTAATTTATTTACTTGGGAGAGAAAGAAAGAGTCATATAGAGAGAGAATGGGTGCACCAGGGCCTCCAGTAGCTGCAAATGAACTCCAGACACACGAGCTACCTTATGTTTCTGACTTATGTGGGTCCAGGGGAGTCAAACCTGAGTCCTTTGGTTTTGCAGGCAATTGCCTTAACTGCTAAGTTCTCTCTCCAGCCTTAGGTTGTGACATTTTAATTCAAGAAATTAAGTCTCCCCTGAGGAGTTGTCTCAGTGGGTAAGAGTGCTAGCCACAAGCATGATGGACTGAGGTAGATTCCACAGAACTCATGTAAGCAGCTGGGTGTGGCTATGCATATATATAACTCCAGTCTTGTGGGGAGCAGAGTGGAACATTGGTGGGGCTCATAAGAACTGCAGCTCAAGTTCAGAGAGAGACTCTAAAGTCAAGGAAATAAGTGAAAGAGTAATAGAAGAATATAACCTGGTATTATTCTTGCCTAGCCTGAGCACATGCAAGTATACCTGTGTGTACATATACCTGTGTGTATGTAACACACAGACACTCGCGTGCATGCATTTCAATGCATGTCAGTCCTGTTTCTTATTTCTAAATGCTGGCATTACCAGTATAAGCTACCACATCCAGATCTCAACATTTATTGTGAAAATAATTTTCTTTGATTTTATTTAAATGTTTATTTAAATTTATTTATTTACTTGTATGTGTAGGGGAGTAACACGGCATCCTGCTGCTGCAAATGAACACCCATCTGGCTTTACATGGGTGTCTAGATAACTGAATCCTGGCATAGCAGGCTTTCTAAGCAAGTGATTTTTAACTGCTGAGCCATCACCTCAGTCCTTCTGAATTTTAAAAATTACTGCAGTTTACAGTTACTGAAGAATAAATTTGTGAAATGCCATGGAAGAAAGCAAGATGGAACAGATGGCATCTCATACGATAATGCAGATCCAGAAAATTTCTGCCAGTGTCCTGAAAGCTATCAAGAATGTGTTGGCCCAGTTCAAGAATCCCACACCAGAAAAGCATGTCTAAGCCCTTGTAATATCTCCCTGCTCATCATCAGTAGCTGAAGATGTGAATACATGTGTTATCTGCTATGACCACTGTATTTTGTCGCTGGGAAGAGACCAACCAGAGTCCACTGCAAGGACACTATGATTATCAATGTGATATTACTGGCAAGTTGAGGCAGAGTTGTGCACGCTAACAACTAGAGGCTGCCAGCTACCTGCTTTTACCCAGACCTGAGAAGCCAGTCCTTTCTTACGGGAACACTGGGATAGCCTGCCTCCTTTTCAGCTCCAAATTCTGCTTGAAAGAAGTAAATTTCTACAATGTAAAATCCACCAACCACTGCCATTCATTTAGCGCATATATTAACAAGTTAATCTATTTTGAATCTAACTGAACTGGGCAATTTTTTGGCTTTTGCTTTTATTTTAATATATTCCACTGATTTTTTATCTTGGAATGGCAAAATCAATGATTAACTCAATGTAGCCCCAGATAAAAAATGAAGTAGAGGAAGAAAAAATAGGAGGAACTCTCCATGACATAGGAGTGGGGAAACCCCAGTAGAGGAAGAGTTACAAATGGCTAACAAACACTTAAGAAAACATTCAACATCCCTAACCATTAGGAAAATTCAAATTAAAATAACCATGAGATTCCACCTTACTACAGTAAGGATGACAATCACTAAAAAAAATCTAACAATGACAAATGTTGGTGAGGATATGGGGACCCAAGAACACTTACCCACTGTTTGTGGGAATGTAAACTTGCACGACTACTGTGGAAATCAAATTGGAAATTCCTGAAAAGGATGAATATTGAGCTACCAACAGACCCAGTTATTCCCTTACACTGGACATTTATCCAAAATGCTTCATGCATCAATACAGAGACATTTGCTCAGCCATATTTATAGCTGCTCAATTCATTATAGCTAAGAACTAGAGTCAACCCAGGTGCCCATCATTGGATAAATGGATAACAAAGTTGTGGTACATTTACACAATGGAATTCTACTCAGCAGGAAGATAAAAACAATACAATGAAATTCATAGGAAATGGACACACTTGGAACAGATCATGCTCAGCAAACTAACGCAATCACAGGAAGACAAAAGCTGCACGGTCTCACTTACCTGCAGTTCCTTACCTGGACCTGCATGAGTTGCTGTCATACTTAATAGGCAACTCAAGGCCCAGACAATAGGGATAGAAGGGTTTGAGGGGAAAGGAAGGGAAAGAGAGAGGTAGAAAACAAACACAAAATTAAATCCAAAATGAGCTGATATCATAGAAACCTTTATACTTATATATAACCCTCAAAAGGAGGAATGGAGAAGCACCTGAAAAGTAGGACTCTGGTGAGGATGGGAGAAAACCCAAGCTTAAATGTTGTTTTCCTGCCTCTGACCAGTACCAGAAATCGGTTGCTACCCACATTGAGCTGTTAACTGCAGAGACCTAGAGGTCCCCAAATTAAGACAGGTTTCTGTCAAATCACTTGATTACCTGCCTGAGGCAAAAGCTAAGACGCTATTGCTAAAGACACCATATGCTCCTGACACAGAGCACAGAGAGACCTGGCTGGAATTCAGAAGAAAGCCAGTCCCTAGACAGTTAGCCTGTCTAATGCTGGAAAGCGCTACATGAACTACTGAGAGAAAATGGCCAACAATGGTCTGAGCAAACAGAAGTCTAAGCTACTCAGAAGCAAACACCCTGACATGATGTAAACACCAGTGAAATAGTGGCACACAGCTTTGGTGGGTAACTAATAGCTTTCTGGTTGGCTAAGAGATCCATGCAATGTAAAATAACCCATATCTGGAATTGGGCACCAGATCAGAATCTTATGGAGACAAAGATTATGTTCTCCCATGTCAAGCTCTCCCTGGTCTTTGGCTAAAAGAGGGGTTACATACATCAAATTCTCCCTAAATTAATAATACTTATCCCATTTAAACTATACTGAATTGACTCTCCATTGGATAATTTATTCCTCTTTTTCAGAAGGTAATGAGACCGGAGGAGATGCACTACTTGTACTTCAGCGAAGCCACAGCTGAAACCCACAGAGTTATTGGGTAGAGGAGCAAGTGTGCTGTTCCCATGCTGTTCCTGATAATCAGGACCAGGATGTGGAAGACAGACCCTAAGGATACTCAACACCTACCAAAGCAGAGATCCAGAGGCTCCTGAGAGCTCATCACTGATGTAAACATAAAACTCACCTAATATTGCTCATGGCAATTTGTGGAAGAGGGGGTAAAAAGAATTTGAGAGCCACAGGTTGAGACATCATTCCCAGAGGCATTCCCTCCCCGGCAAAAAAAAAAAAAAAAAAACCTGACTACTGCTCCCACGAATACAAGCCCATGGAGAAAACCTGCAACACTACTGAATAGCGTCCTCCAACAGAATGGGCAGGGACAAGGGAAAGGAGGGTACCAATAGATGATATAACCATATGAAACAATTTGTGAATAAAAGCAATAACAATAAACATAAAAAGTTATAAAAATAAAACAAAGAACTAGAGGTGACATTCGTTGCACTGAATAGCAAAAACAAAACAAAACATTAAACCGGTGCCTTTGCTAACATAAAGTTAAAATATTATCATTGGTAAACTATTTTTTTTCAACTCTGTGTGAAATCCTTTCATATAATTTCTTTACCCATGATGCCCTAAGAGTGAACTGGTGCAGGGGAGTCATCAGATGCATGTGGGACATTAGAGCTGTCCTGGCAACATTAATCTCCAAGCTTTCTGCCAAACCAAAAGCCTGAGGACACAGAAGTAGCCACGAGGGAAACAGATTTATGAGACAGTTAAGCTAGAATTCCTTACTGAAGGAATTCCAAATTAAATTCACCATCAACTCTTTCAGCAATTTTTGGTAGTTCTCATTGGTTTTGAAACAAAGTCTTGCTATGTAGCTCAGGCTGGTCTTGAAGTCATGGATCCTGGCTCATGGCAGTCCTCTTGATAGTATTATAGCTAGCTGAAGTAGTAATCATTGTGGAATATCTATGCACCTAGTTCCAATACATTCCATGGGTCAGGAATCAATTTGGTCTCAGGCTATGTCGTATCTGTGACCTGATTGCAAACACAGGGCTTGCATGGTGGATCTGTATTCATTCTTCTCTGTTTCTAAATAGTTATAGTCTTTTATGTCAGGTAAACTGAGTCTTAGTTGGCCTAAAGGTAAAATATGCATAGTTTGTCACACATTGATTATAGTAATGAAAAAGCAGTAAAATATGCGGAGCTGGGGAGATGGCTCTGTGGAGAAAAGTGCTTGCTGTGAAAGCTTGAGCATCTAAATTCAATCCCCAGGACCCAGATAAAAAGCAGGACATGGCAAAAGACACAAAAGAAAAACATAATAATAATAACATACACTAAGTCTCCTCTTGACATTTCCCTCTTAAGAATACAAGAAAAGGGCTGGAGAGATGGCTTAGCGGTTAAGCACTTGCCTGTGAAGCCTAAGGACCCCGATTCGAGGCTCGATTCCCCAGGACCCACTTTAGCCAGATGCACAAGGGGGTGCACGCTTCTGAAGTTCGTTTGCAGTGGCTGGAGGCCCTGGAGCCCCCCCCCCCCTCGCTCTCTCTGCCTCTTTCTCTCTCTGTCTGTCTCTCTCAAATGAATAAATAAAAATTGAATAAATTAAAAAAAGAACACAAGAAAGTAGTGGAACTATGTCTGAGAGGGATGTTGAAACTTTTGTTGCAGTATTTAAGGAAGACACAAATAGATTTGCCTTCTACTGCCCTCTGTGATATACCCCTCCAGGCAAGCCATTCTACCATCCATAGTCCTTTCCCATCTGCCTGAAGTCTACATTCTCCATGGACCACTGTCTTCCTTCCTAGACTCATCTATCAACCAAGGCCCCTCTGCACTTGTTAATTTCCTGTATCATTCTGTCAGTTTGTTACATTGTATTTCTGGTTTCTTCTGAGGTACTGAATGACACAAAAGGTAAGCACAATAGTGCTTGTGCCATAATATCAGGAGAGAATGGCTTCTGTCTCAGCTTTTGACTTTCTATAATTGAGTATATTACTTATTTTTATGGCAAACTGAGGAGGGTAAACTGTGTGACTTCCAAGATTCCTTTTATTTGGGGGAAAACTGCATGTATACTATGTAGCATTGCATTCCCTATCAATTTCTCTTGTGGGAAAAGATTCTAAGACAGTGTGTGTGCTGTTTGGGAGAAATGCAGATGGGCCTACCTGCAAACATACTGGAGAGTAAAAATTAAATATGTTTATGGCAGTTTTTCTGCCCGAGGATAAGGTCATGTTTCCTCTTATAGGTTTGAGCCATTCCTGTCTATCTTGCATAAGGCAGTAATTCAATCTGCACTACCATATATTATAGACTTTAAGAGATTCAAAATTTATTGATTATAAAAGTCCTCAGGCATTTCTTTTCTCACCCTCAAAATGTATGTATAGGGCAGGAGACATTGCTCAATGGTTAAGGCACTTGCCTGCAAAATCTAAAGGTCTGAGTTCTATTCTGAAGTATCCATGTGAAGCCAGATGTGCAAAGTGGCACATGCATCTAGAGCTTCTTTGCAGTGGATAGAGCCCCTGGAATGCCCATAATTCTTGCAAATTAATACATTTTTAATAATGTTACTATAGGAGCTGGAGATATTGCTTAGTGGTTAAGGAATTTGCCTGCAAATCAAAGGACCATGGTTTGATTCTCCAGGACCCACATAAGCCAGAGGGCCCAAGGGACACATGCATATGGAGTTTGTTTGCAGTAGCTGGAGGCCCTGGCATGCCCATTCTCTCTCTCCCTCTCTCTCTCTTTCTGCCTCTTTCTCTCTCTCAAATAAATAAATAATAATAAAAATCTTAGTATAATGATCAAAATTGTTAGTAAAATGAATACATGACATGATATTTTAATGGAGTTCAAATCAAACACAAGGATTATACTATAATCTTAATAACTTTAGTGTGTTAAAAGTTATAAATCTGGGTTGCTAACTTGAACCTTACTGAGGATTCACCAGCCAAATTAAATGCATGTGAGTTACCTTCCAATAACATTTTCTTGCATGCTTTACCTACTATATATATATATATATTTTTTTTTACCTTCTATGTACAATCTCTCAACTTGGGGCAATCACATGATCTGTACCTGCTTCCTTATCCATGCCTGGAAACTTGAAAAGATGTCCTTGGGAGTTATTTTTACCAATCTTTCCATGTAAGAAAATGAGAGAGTAGCATATCAATCATCCCTGGTCCTTTGATTATGCACCAATCATATAACTTTGCTGGTGTTGCAGCTGTGGTTACTATTGGACTTCAATAGGAAAATCTTCAGGCCCATATATTTCTTATTTATTTCTCCTTGCAATGATATATAAGTATTTTTTCCAATATTAGTGTCGATATTAATAATGTCTATTTAAGGAATAACTGTAGCAGACAGATCAGGTTCACTGAGATGAACTTCCAGACCAGGCACAATTATGGAGCAAGGAATATTTATTGGAGCTTACAGATCCAGGGGAAGTTCCATTATGGCAGAAGAAGCTGGCCTGCCTTCACAGGCCCAAGCAGAGAGAGAAGCATAAGCCTAAAGCCAAAAGCCACAGCACACCTCAGGAACTCCTGCTAGGCACACTTTGCATATCTTTAGATTGAAATCTGAAACCCACCACCACACCTTAAGATCCACCCAGTGACACTGCCTCCAGCCAGGTGGCTGCAGATGCAAACTACAAACAAATAAACAACTGAATATATTGGGGCCATCTATTCTATTTAAACCACCACAATAACTATTCATCTTATTCAATTACTCACTATAAATTAATTTCTTCCCATATCTATGACCAGACACATAAAATCTGCCAACTATTTACTAGCATTATAGCAAAGAGTTTGGCACAGTCTCAGGTGATGGAGCAAGATATGTCTCAGAAACTAAAAGTGCTTACTCCTAGAGCCTGGTTCAATTCATCAGTCACTCATTTGAAACCTGGTGGGCAATCATTTGAAGTGGTGATACACCTGGAACACTCACACAGACTAAGAAAAGTGCAGATTAATAAATAGTAGGAGTATGGGGTGCCTAAATTTGTACTTGATTACATTAGGCCAGTCTTAGTTATTGTAAATGAAAAGTCACTTACCCATTGATTAAGAGTTTTTGAGGGGACAGGCATGATGGCACATACCTTTAATCCCAGCACTTGGTAGACAGTGGTAGGAGTTCAAAGCCACCCTGAGTCTACAGAGTGAAGAATTTTTCTTCTTTTTTTTTTTTCTGTTGGCCTTCCACTTTCCTTCCTCTTTTTTCCCCCATTTGGACAAATATATTAGTAAAATTTAGAAGCAAAGCAGACAGTTTACTGCCATTCAGTCTAAGTTGAAAGCATTTCACCTTGAATGCTGCCAAGACTCTCCCACATGTCTTGGGTCCAGGTGTGGTTGCTAAGATACATGTTATTAATCTTCCATTAAAAACATTGGAGAGGTGATGGTATATAAAAGACATGTTTGCTAAAGGACCTTGGTAATTTCTTTTGTTTTGAATTTGGAACTATTTCTGTACTTAAAAAATTATCTTTTTCATTATTTTTCTTCTTTTGTATAATTAAAGTATCACAATCAAAAGATGTTAAGACTATATATTTTATAAAAAATGTATGTACTTGAATAATAGTTTTGATTCCATAACCACTTATGTTATAAAACCTATTCTTTATTTAACAACATTTTAATATTTCATTTTTTAAATAAATAAATCACAGGCAATTGAACATAAAGAAGATAATTTTTTCCCCTGGCATTGCAGCACACCCATTTAATCCAGCATTTGAAAGGCAGAGAAAAGAGGAGGTTTGAAGCCAATTTGTGATATATGGCAGGACCATGTCTTAAAATAAGAATAAACACAAGGAGGAGTAAAATAACAAAAAAAAAGCTAATTTAGGTAATTTAATTGATAACTAATTTTCACCTGCAGGTTCTAAAAACTTGAAACATAAGGCTAATTTGTAGAGAGGATATAATTCTAAGGTTATGATAAGAATCTCCCGTATTTATCAAGAGCTAGTTCTCAGGCTAAACTGATGGTGCAGTGGTTAAAGGTGCTTGCTTGCAAAGCTTGCTGTTGCACGTTCAATTCCTTGGTACCCACATGCATTGTCGTTGGTAAGTTGGATACTTCTGTAGTTATCTCTTTCACTCTCTATTCCTGTCCTTACCTATCATGAGATCTGTATGCATAGGCATGGCAAAGTGCATTTGTGTATGAAGGTGTAATAGGTCTACGTATGATCCCTAACTCACAGGTCATTAAGATTAAGTTAAGTGACATAAACATATGAAATGCATATAGCACTCCCCAAAGCACTACACATATCAAACAAATTATTGTTCTAAAATCTAAATCTGCCTATGGCACTCCATGCAAATTTCCAGTAAACCTCAACATTCCAATGTTCCTCCAACTCCTAAACATGAAACAGAAATCTTTCCTTCTTGGTTCTCAGAGACCCATCACTTCTGTTCATGTAAATAATGTAGACATTTTCATTCATAATCGCACTACACTCTCACCTAGTAGACTCTCCTGAAATATCAGCAGGTCTCTCCGTACTTATATACTTGCACCCTGCAATTAGATAATCTCTCATTTATTTTTCTTAAAGGACATTATTATCAGATTTAACTTTCTTGAAACATTCAGGTTTAAGAAAATTGTCTTCTTCATTCTTGCCTGATGTGTAGCTTCTATTGTATTAGTTTAGCTTATATCATGATCTTAACAAATTACATAATTTGCCCACATGGTATATTTTCTAAATTACTTTTTAATGAAAGCATATCTTGATATCTAAAATACATTTTTGTAAATGTAAGTATTACATAACATGTACAAAATAAAAATGTTAAAGTGAAAAAATATACACAAAATTTGAATATTTTTCTAGCAACTCAGTATCCAACACTATTCTAGAGACCACTTGTGCACTGTGATAAAACAATATGATTGAAAATTCATTGTCTTTATTGAAGAATATCACAGGCATTGACTTAAGGGACAATATGTGAACATTTATTGAATTTTTAAAACTCTCTCTTTATATATATATATATATAATATTTACATATATATGTTTATATATACATGCACATAAATATATATATATTTATATATTTATATATATATGTATATATATGCTACCTGTACCACATTCAACCATACTTTGCATTTTAACTAGAATGTAAGTTAACAAGTATTACTTTGCCAGAAAAAAGTCAAAAAAGTAATTATAAAAACAATTTATTTCAGGCTGAGTTGAAGCACATATTGATATTTTCTTTTTTGGCAAAGAGTTAAGAAATACTTTGAGTCTTCAAAAATACTGTCAGCATTAATTAAGAGAAGTTAACTATACTATTTCTATACTATTTGTGAACTAATGCATTCTACACATCTTGAGATCAAAAGTCAAAATTATGCAGGAGGTGATGGAACCACTCGGCTAACAGAAATAATTTTTCTTTGCCAATGAAAACATGAAGCCAGATGCACAGAGTGATTCATGCATCTGAAGTTTGTTTGCAGTTGCAGAAGGCCCCGATGTGCCAATTCTCTCCTCTCTCTGTCTCTCTCCCACCATCTTCCTCTGTGTCTCTCTCTGAAATAAATAAATAAAATCAGTTTTAAAAAAAATACCTATGCTAAACTGGGAATATGAACAAAGAAGTTGGTGAGAATTAAGGGAAGTTATAAACTCCCCTTATGTAAACACAAGAATATGGTTCTTTTTTTGGGGGGGGTCCAATGTTCATAATTTATTTTTTTTAGCATTTTATTTATTTATTTATTTATTTTTTCTTTATTAGTTAGTTTTGTATTCAGCAAATACAGTCAGTTTGGTACCATTATTGTTCTTTTTATAGGCTATTTTGTAATATACACTTTAGGTCTGTGTTGGATATGAAGTCAATCCAAGCAATCATGACCTTTTCTCAACTACTTTGATGCTAAATTCAGTGTTCTAGATCTTTCCTGCCCAGTAGACCCCATCTAGTTATACATGTCTCATGGGGCATGGGAAATATGTCTAGTCTCATCTTTTATATGTTTTAAGAGTCAAATTTACATGAGATTTCAACTGAAGTTTTACTTTTTTGATGTAGCTTCCAGGATACTCAGTGCTATATATGTAACTCATAGTATGTTTCTACTGGAAAGCTATGCTCTGGAACAATGGGGGAAGGGCATCCAGGGCAGTTGAAGACTGAATTGGGAACACTTTCATCAGCTTATTTCATAGTCACTGCAAAAGAAAGCAAGAGGGGTGGAGATGGCTCAGCTATCAGATGCTTGCCTGAGAAGCTTTACCACCCAGGTTGGATTCCCTAGTACCCATGTTAAGCCAGATTTCTCTGTATCCAGTGTATGTTTGCAGCAGCTGGAGACCCTGGTACAACCATTCTCTCTCTTTCTCTCTCTCTCTCTCTCTCTCTCTCTGTTTGCAGATAAATAAACTCTTGTTTTTAAAAAAGAAAGAAATCAGAAGGAAAAAAAAAAAGTGGCAGAAGACATTCTCTTTTATAAAGAACAAATATTTACCAGAGACAAGAAACAAGAGAAGCTTAATTCCATCCCTTCCCCTGCTTCTCCATGACAAGCCGGAGAGAAGATACATGAGAGCCGGCAGTGACTGAGCCAGGAAGTGAAGGACAGGCAGAAAATCAGGTAAGGGAAGTTCAAAGCTCTATTTCTAGACATTATAAAATGTTCTTCACTAATCATTAGGTAAATGCAAACCAAACTACAATGAGATATGGGCCCACATCAGTTAGACATAATTGACAATGTAGAAGAGTTAAGAGAACATTATATTATATCAAATAATGCAGGTACAGAAAGACAAATACTTCATGATCTCACTTATATGAGTAGACTAAAAATGTTGACCTCTTGTAACAGACAATGCAACCGTAATTAACAAGAGTTGGGAAGGTGGTTAATAGAAGAGAAAATGATCAGAGGATAGGAATTTAAGTTAGATAAGAGGAATAACTTCAAGAGATCGTGGTGACTATAGCTGATACCAATATGTTATTTATTTATTTATTTGCAAGTACAGAGAGATAGAAGAGAGGGAGAATAGGCACTTCAGGACCACCAGCCACTGCAAATGAACTTCAGAAGCATGTGCCGCTTTGTGCATCTGGCTTTTATATAGGTACTGGGGAATCAAACTCTGGTCTTTTCAGACAAGTGCCTTAGCCACTGAGCAATCTTGACAACCCTATATTGTTCTCTTAAAAATAATTAAGTAGGATACAACTGATTTCACTATTAAAATCTATGTTTGAGCTGGGTGTAGTGTGCACACTTTTAATCCCAGCACTCAGGAGGCAGAGGCAGGAGGATTGCTTTGATTTGGTTTGCGACTACATAGCGAATTCCACATCAGCCTGGACTAGAGTGATACCCTACCTCGAAAAACCAAAAAACAATAAAAGCTAAGTTTGTATGTGCTGGAGAAATGGATCACTGGTTACTTGCAAAGCCCTAAAGCCCAGATTCCATTCCCCAGTACCCATGTAAAACCAGATGCACAAAGTGTTGCATGTGTCTGGACGTTGTTAGAGGTTGTAAAAGGCCCTGGTCTACCCCTCTCCCTTCTCTCCTCTCTTTCTTTGTCTCTGCTTGCAAGTAAATAGATTGGTAAGATACATACATTTAACAAAATCTTTTTTTTTAAAAAAAAAAAGGTATTTAGGGCTGGAGAGATGGCTTAGTGGTTGTGGCGCTTGCCTGCAAAGCCTAAGGACTCATGTTTGACTCTCCAGATCCCAAGTAAGCCAAATGCACAAAGATGAGGCAAGTACAAGGTCACACATGCCCACTAAGTGGCGGAAGCATCTGGTGTTCAATTTCAATGGCTAAGGGCCTGTCACACCAATTCTCCCTCTCTTTCTCTCTCACCTGCTCTCTCTAAAATAAAAGTAAAAAAGTAATGTAACATACACACACACACACACACACACACACACATACACACATGTTACTGTTGTAGTCAGGTTCCCATTGCTGGTAGAAATCACCTAACCAAGAGTAGCTTGTGGGGAAAAAAAAAAGAGTTTTTTTTTTTTTTTTTTTTTTGGCTTATAGGCTTGAGGGGAAGCTCCACAATGGCAGTGGAAAACAATGGCATGAGCAGAGGGTGTACACTACCCCCTGGCCCACATAAGGTGGACAACAGGACTGTGTGCAAAACACTGGCAAGACTAGCATTCAGAAAACCTAAGTTTATGGGGGACACCTGAATCAAACCACCATAGTTACATTATATATGTAGCCATTCCACAATCTATGTTTCAAAAATGTGTGGTATAATAAAGATGTTAATGAATAAAATAGTGTTAAATTTTTTATTCCTAGTTTTGTCCTGTATTCCTTTGTTCAGGTGACCCTTAATCAGGTCCCTGATTATGTGTAGATATCATCTTGAGCAAGTGCTATAAGTCCAGGATAAAATATTATTTCCTCCCTCTTCTAAAATTAACACCTTAAACGTCACACAGATATTCTTTTACATACCAAGGAGATTGGTGCATCATTCATCCCATTGCCATGACCAAGAAACATGAGCTAGCTTTTATTATGCCTTCCATGACCCGATGGAAACTTATAGGTCTTTGTATGTTTGCATTAGGATCTTACACACTTTTGACCCCTGGTATGAGAAGAGCATGTCACAGATTGATATTGTTCAATGCAGCCTAAAGAGAAAATGCACATAGAAAAAAAAAATCACAAATCTAAACTAGTGATCGGAGCTTATGAAAAAAGAGAAAGAAGCATTTGTCGTAGGCCACTGATTACTGATGCTGTTGTTACCCAGGAAGCATGCCTGAAGCGAGTTCTGTAAGCTGGTGTGCATCTTGGGTTTTACATTATGGATGCAATGATAATCAGGCAAAATTATGATTCTCATACCCAGGGTACAGTGCAATGCAAACTCACACATTCTTCCTACCCTAAGGCTACTGTGGAGACTTGGTGGCACATGAGGTAAAGGAGGCTAAAAGGGAAAATAATAATGAGAAAACTCGGGAACATCTTTATTTCATCTCCTCAATTTTTCAGTCTCTTTAGTTTAGTTCAGAATTCTTCAGTGGGAGGAGCAGATGTGTGGTACAGAGAAAAGAAACAGAAATACTATCCTTCACTTCCCAGAGATTGAAAATCAGTTGATTTTAACCTCTAGGGAAGTATGTGGGATAGAATAATAAATAAAACCTTATCACTGATCAAAGCATATAGTTTTAGCACACCATAAAAATCAAAGCAATGCATGTGCATCTAATTATGCAATTATTCTTTATTGAGATAAAACATATCCTCCCAACATATTGGATTGCAAGGCTTTTCATGTGTTTCCAAATATTTTCAGTGACTATTTTTTGTAACATGAAATTAAATTAGAAATTCATAAGTAATATCAGTATGATATACCACATCATAATTACATTGTAATTTCCAAAATACTTTCTCAGACATGATTCTGATACTCACCCTATCCTTCAAAAGGCATGAACTTCAGTTTTTATAACTGTAATTTTAAAGATGATGAAAGGAGATTCAGAGAGACTAGAGAGTTCACAAAGATTATGTAACTTAGACGTTTGTAAACTTTGCCTTATTCCTCACAGGATGCACGTTGGTCTAAAACGTGTGTGTGTGTGTGTGTGTGTGTGTGTGTGTGTACAACCTTGATCATGTTCACTGAGCAGGGGACCTGACTGAAGTCCCCTATGTTCTGCGTTGCCCTTTGTCATTATAATAAGTTTGATACATTATAGCTTTTTTTTTTTCCTATTGTGTCTCATGTGTCCTGTAAAATCATTAACAGGAAACAGACCTTATTATTTAAAAAAAAATACCATTTACAGCAACTCAAATTTCTACGGATATTTCCTCTTATGTCATACAATAAAGTTAATGCATTTTAATAATTTGAAAGCAATTTCCGTTTTGAAAGGTAAAGGCTTTTAAATTAAGAATGCATTATATGCAATGAATGAAATCATCATTAATGCAGCCCATACACAAGGACACTTTTAAAGTGGTAGATCACCATACCTACTGACACTAGAGGCTCTTCTCCCCTCTCATAGAGACCTTTTCACATGCGAAATTTAAAGACGAAGATAACCATACTTACTGACCCTATGGATTCAACTCCCCACTCACAGAGACGTCCTCAGATACTAAATTACAACCTTTAGTGTGAAATTTGCTCTCCTATTTGTCCTCTTCATTGGATAACTTACAGGCCACTATCTGGTAATACAGCTGGTCAGTGGCCAAGGAATGATGGCTGGCATGTCAGGGGGATACTCAACTTCAGCCACACTTGAGAAACACATGATAAGAATTTAAAAAAAAATCTATAGATAATCTGTTTTATTATTCTAGGTGGAATTTGGCCACTAGTTAAACCAAAAACAAAATGAGCTACAATAAAAATTATTGTTGGAATCTAACATATTCCAGGATTTATGATCTGAGGTTCATTACTTTTTTTTTTCTTTTTTTCTTTATTAGTTAGTTTTGTATTCAGCAAATACAGTCAGTTTGGTACTATTATTAGTCTCATCCGTGATCTACCCCCTCCCCATGGCCCCTCCTTGTTGAGGTATATGGGTCATGTATTGTGGAGTTAGCCCACAGTTATGGGTAAGATAAATGTCTCTGCATATCATGACCCAACATGTGGCTCTGACATACTTTCCGCCCCCTCTTCCGCAAAATTTCCCTGAGCCATGTTGGGTTCATTTTTGGTCTGCTTCAGTGATGAGGTGTTGGGGGCCTCTGAGGCTCTGGCTCTCTGATTTGATAGGAGTTGATTTTTCTCTGTGCTGATCTCCTTCCCCCTTGTGCTGGTATCTGGTTCATCAGGAAAACAGCCCCCTTGCTTGTTTCTCCAATATTTCTTAGTTTCAGCCAGGGCCCTTTTGAGGTATGATGGGGTGGTTCTCTCCTTAGGATCTACATCTACCTGAAAAAGAGAAGCAGATTCTCCAGTGGAGAGTAAGTTAGCACCAGGACAAATGAGATAACCCTTACTTTTTTTTATAGAGAATTTAATAGGTGTAGGCCCTCTTGTAGCCCATGATTGATGGTAGCTTGATATTGGCGAGTGGGCTAAGATCTTTGAACCGAGCCATACCAAAAAATAACCTCAAAATCCCAGAATGGCACAGAATAAATATTCACACTGCAAAATATGTCATTGGGCATAGCAAAGAAACATTCAACCAATACAAGATTTAAAACAACCAGGGCAAACATTAAACTCAAATTCTAAGTCCAACAATTCTAGTCAGTGACAAGTCTCCAAGTCAAATAATTCTAACCAGCAACAAGTCTCTGGCATTCCAATTCTGCTGCTCTAGCTAGGCTACTCACAGTGGAGAGTAAGTTAGCACCAGGACAAATGAGATAACCCTTACTTTTTTTATAGAGAATTTAACAGGTGAAGGCCCTCTTGTAGCCCATGATTGATGGTAGCTTGATATTAGCAAGTGGGCTTATGTTTGGATATGGTTCTGACTTGTTTCCCAGCTCCAGCTATGGGTACCATACCACTGAGGAGATCAGTTAGCCAAATTAAGAGCAGTTGGTTCAAATGGATCAAAGACCTCAATATAAGACCAGAAACTCCAATACTACTGGAAGAAAATTTAGGAAGTACTTTCCATGATACAGGAATGGAAAAAGACTTCCTGAACAAAACCCCAGTAAGCTCACAATCTTAAACCATCACTCAACCAATGGGATCACATGAAGCTGAAGAGTTTCTTTATAGACAAGCATACAATAAGCAAAGCCAATAGATTACCCACAGAATGGGAGAAAATATTTGCAGGTTATCCAACTGATAGAGGCCTAATCTCTAGAATCTACAAAGAACTCAAAAATCTAAACAGTAAGAACTCAAACACCCCACTCACAAAATTGGGCAAAGAGCTGAACAGGCAGTTCACAGAGGAAGAAATACAAATGGCAAACACACACTTAGAAAATGTTCATCATCCCTAATCATCAGAGAAATGCAAATTAAAACAACTATGAGATTCCACCTTACACCAATAAGGGTAGCAAACATCAAAAATCAAATAAAAATAAATGCTGACGAGGATGTGGAGAAGTAGGTACACTTATCCACTGTTGGTGGGAATGTAGGATGGTACAACCAGTTTGGAAATCAATATGGAGACTTCCGAAAAAGCTGACTATAGAGATACCAACAGACCCAGTTATTCCCTTACTGGGCATCTACCCAAAAACCCTCAAACCACAGGCTAGAGAGATTTTCTCAACCATGTTTGTAGAGGCTCAATTTGTAATAGCTAAGACCTGGAATCAACCCAGATGTCCATCACTAAAAGAATGGATAACTAAGATGTGGTGTATCTACACAATGGAATTCTATACAGCAGTAAGAAAAAATGACACAATGAAATTTGAGGAAAAATGGTTGTACTTTTTTTATTTTTATTTATTTATTTGAGAGAGAGAGAGAGAGAGAGAGAGAGAGAGAGAGAGAGAGAGAATGGGCACACCAGGGCCTATAACCATTGCAAACAAACTCCAGGTGCATGTACCACCATGTGCATCTGCCTTATATGGGTACTGGGGAATCAAAACGGGGTCCTTAGGCTTCACAGGCAAGTGCCTTAACAGTTAAGCCATGTCTCTAGCCTGGTCTGAGCTTCTTAAAATCCTATTGTACCTGTCCTTAATAAGTTGTAAACTCAGAAGAATCTAGGAAATTCATAGCTGGCAGTGCACAGATGTTTGGCAACAAATGTTCATTTTCATTTAAGAATCGTTTTAGTTGATTTAAGTAGAGGAGGCAGCATTTTTCTCAATGAGCAATTGGCCAGTAGGAAAGGTAGACAAGACTGTTATTAACTTTGCCCCACACAAAAGTTAGTAATAAACACATTCTGTCTGCTTTTGACTACTGTCCTATTGTTGCTTCTTCTATGATGGAAATGGAAATTAGAATCCCTTTCTCACTTGGCCACTACTCTTCATGAAGGTCTCACCACCACACAGGAACTCTTGGGTGGGAAGTCATGAATCCATTGCTAGGGTTAAGTACAACGTGATATGTAATGACTAGTGTTTGGATCTCAGCTGTGGGGATGCCAGGTCAGCCTCTGCATCACAGTATTAAAAGTAGCAGAGGCTTCAGGAAGCCATGAAAGAGTAGTTAGGCAGTTGGGGAACAGAGAATTGTGTGCCAGTTAGACCTCACCACACAAACAGAATAGTAATAAACCTAGAAAATGTATATCCTTTGCTTTGATGGGAAACATCTGACTCTAAAACCACATCAGATTACATTTTACTCTTTTCTGTTTTTTTTTTTTTTTTCAGTTAAGCAGACCTTCTAAACTAGACCAATTAAGGAAACTTGATTTTTATTGTATGTAGAGTTTAATAAAAATTTATAGAACCTTTCAGTAATCCCAACTTAGTTACAAATAAACAATCAAATCAGAAGCAATATGGATATTTTTATTTATTTTATTTATCTTATTTTATTTATTTATTTTTGGTTTTTCAAGGTAGGGTCTCTCTCTGGTCCAGGCTGATATGGAGTTAAATATGTAGTGTCAGGATGGCCTCGAACTCATGGTGATCCACCTACCCCTGCCTCCTGAGTGCTGAGATTAAAGTTGTGAGCCACCACGGCTGGCTTGAATATGGATATTTTTTAAGTTAGGTAATTGAATAAGAAGAAAGCAATATTCAGACCAGATAGTGCTATTTAAATGGGGTAAGTAGTAAGAAAGGCAGAAAAAAAAAAAAAGACAAGCCAATTTACCTGGTGTACCCATTCTCTCTTTTGCTCTTTCTTAATGTCTCTATCTGCCTCCTTCTTGCTGTCACTCAAATAAATTAATTAAATAAAGAATCATAAATGTATAACTTATAAATAATCTTACATAGGAAAGACTAGCTCTGAGGAAAAGATACAAGAGAAAGACTGAGAAACATACCAATTTTTGAAAATACCAACTCCATGTTTAAAAAGGCAGATCAAAAATAATTTCTCATATTAAAATGAAAAGAAAGAAATGTAAGAAATGAGAACAAAAGTTAGTCAGGTAATGCATTATTATCAGAATGAACCAACAGCAATTGATCAGGTTGTCTTCTATTCAATGACAAGAGCAAAGCATGCTATGGTCTCATGGTGATTTGTCTTTTTCTTGGTCACTCATATAGAAAGCATTTCTATGTGCAGTATTGGAACTAATAAGTTTTGTCAGATACTGTCCTACTTCATTTTATATATTGTTAGACATAGATAATTGAATTTTTCTGAGTAGAATTGTAGGAAAAAATATAAGATTAGACACTAGGAAGTAAAGATATTAATTACATTTAGACACTGATGGTGAGATTTTGAACTTGAAGCAAAAGTAAAATATTTGATTGACTCTTACAGAATTACAGAGGTAAGCAAACAAAGGAATTTGAAACCAAAGGGGGGAGGATGTTCTCAGGTTCTGTATTCGTAGCTTTGTAAGTTAGACTACAAAATTACAGTTTCCAGAGTGTTTGTTCATTTATTTATTTAGTTAGTTAGTTTTTTTCTTTTTCTTTTTCTTTTTCTTTTCTTTCTTTTTTTTTTTTTTTTTTTTGAGGTGGGACCTCACTCTAGTATACACTGACCTGAACTAACCTGGTAGCCAAAGCTGGCCTTGAATTTATGATGCTCCCTGTACCTCAGTCTCCCAAGTGGTGGGATTGAAGGTGTGCACCAACACATCTGCCTACAAATTCCACAGTATTAACAGAAAAATACTTCATGAAAAAAGTCTTTATGTAGGATATATCTTGTAAAAGGGGTAGCGACAATCAGGTATTCTCTAAGTAGTTGAACTCTTTTCCATTGGTCATAAAAATAAAACATAAAATTTATAGTCAACATTAAAAATATTTTCTTAATTTAGAGAGAAAGAGGAAGAGAGAGAGAGAGAGAGAGAGAGAGGGAGAGAGAATGAATGAATCAAAATGTGGGTATTCCAGGTCCTCTTGCCATCACGAACACTCCAGATGCATGTACCACTTTGTGCATCTGACTGTATGTATGAACTGGGAATCTGAACCTGAGCTGCAAGCACCTGTAACTACTGAGCCATCTTTGTAAGGCAACCAGTGTTGCTTGTTATCTGTTTTATTAAAAATACAAACAGTCAAGAGACAATTTTTCCCTCAACCTTAAACGTGTAAGTTGGGTTATAGTTTTCACAGCTATAAGGCCATTTGCTCTCATGGAATCAACATAGCAACTGAAAGAAGCAAGAAGTGGGAAATTAAAGTCAACAAATATCCATGGGAAACACAGTAAGTCAATCTGAGAAGAGAACCTGAAATTAGGTAGACTTTTTGTAGGGTTTATTTTTTTTTTTTTTTACTCTATTTTTCTTTCTTTTGTAGATTTTATACAGAAGCAAATGTGGGTGGATCACAGTGAGCTCTGGGGCAGTTGAAGAAGTAGGAGCATTATAAGCTCTGACAACAAACCCAAAGAATTTCCTTTCAACTGGTGGGAAAATTGTTGGGGTTAGTCCACTTTAGGAAAGGCAGAAATTTAGAAATGGCAACACACACCACCCACACACACACGAAATTAAGGTATTATTTCTGAACTGATCATAGAAACTACAAAAGAGGGATGACTAAAGCTGAAAATTTGGAAAAACATTAATTCCAAAACTTTTAAAAAATGCTAATTTCAGGTGTAAATGAGTAATTCAAATGAGTCTCACAAAATGCTTTCATAGGAAATGAGCAGAATGTTTTCTCTCCAGATAATGAGATCACAACA
The DNA here is from genome assembly GCA_036346955.1 of Dipus sagitta. Taxonomy (NCBI): domain Eukaryota; kingdom Metazoa; phylum Chordata; class Mammalia; order Rodentia; family Dipodidae; genus Dipus; species Dipus sagitta. The sequence goes on along the minus strand of CM070778.1, from coordinate 37,634,201 downwards.
AATACGTGCATGCAGGGCTAGAGAGGTGGCTCAGTGGGTAAGGTGCTTGCTGAGTGGGGCTTGCAGGCTAGCTCATCCAGCAGAATCATTGATACCCTGGTTTCCTGAGAGACCCTGTATCAAAAATTATAAAGCAGCAAGTGATTCAAGAAGACACCTATGATTGATTTCTATCCTCCATATGTACTCATCCAAATATATATGTATCCAAACACACGTGTATACCCACACACATATACACATATATACATACATAGCACACACTAAAAATTCAATAGAAATATGGACATACACAACAGTGAATCCCTAAGTTAATGGTTCAAACCAAGCTAAAGTTTATTAAGTGCCCCAAAATATGAAATAATGCACATTGTAATAAGAAAAATTGATATATAAGTTCAGAACTTGGAAAAGACAAGAAATGAGAAAAAATAGATGTTTCAGAAGTAGACAGCAATCTGGCACACACGTTTTAATGTAGTAAGGCAGAAGGTGGGCAGAAATAAGGGAGATTTGAGTTAAAAAGGGAGGAACCTAGAGGAAAGGAGAGAGAATTTCCTAGATTAAAATGTAGTTGAGGTAGACTGAACCCACAGGTAATGTGTAACTTCCCACAAAGGAACCCAAATCAACAAAACAGAGCAAACACTATAATACAGATTCAAAACTATGTTCATCACATAGAGAAAAAGAAAGAAATCCTTGCAACTACATATTGAGAGAGCACTGTGCACTGGGGAAAATGATGTAAGAATGTTCTAAGTGAAATGAAACCCTGAATGGGAAAAAGTGGATAAAGTGGCAAGATGATTAGACAACTTGAAAAAGAAAATAAGTTAATTGTCAGATTTTTATTGACACTAACACCTTATGCCAGAAAATAGTAATATTTTTATAGTCACAGGGAGAAATGGTGACTCAAATACCATACATCCATCTGCCCTGACTATCATGGACCTATTGCACACACAAACTGTTATAAATGTGCAGAAACTTTGTAGAGCACTTCTACAGGGACAGGCCTCCCTCAGTGAAGAAGAGGGAATTCAGTCTTGTTGCCCTGTGTGTCCTCATCAAGCAAACAACCCCTGCCCCCCCCCCCGCCACACACACACGGGTGTTCCAGCAAGAAGAGAATGAGAGAGGAGAAGCTTAACTCAGAAAGTAGTAACCAAAAACCATTAGAACAAAAACAGCAAAAATGACATTACATACAAGCTAAACTCAGCAGGAACCATGGAAGGCAGAGAGCTATGGAATATATGTAAAATACTAAGACAGGAAGACCATCAAATAAGAATTCCATATCATGTAAAGCTGTCTTTCAAAAATACAGGAGAGATTAAGAAATTCCAAAATAAGTAAGAACTAGAATTATTTGTATCTTGCATATCTTTCTCCAACTATTCAAGAGAATATTTCAGCTGAAACAAAATTTGGAAGAGACGAGAGCTGGAAAGAAATGTGAATGGATATGGCCAGTACAAGACGGACACATACATGGAAATATCACAGTTTACCTCCTTAATTTGTACAATTAATATGACTTAAAATGTAAATAGATAAAGATTGTGCATATTGAAATAAGTTGACATTTATATGAAGTAATTGTAACTGAATATGCCATTTATAACTCCCAGAGCAACCACTAACTCGATGCTTGAAAAAAAATCATAAACCATAGAAAAATAAGAGAATATACATGTTTTAATAGAAAGTGAATTAACAACAAAGGAATAGAAGAACAATCAAGACACTTATGACAAAAAGAAAAACTATGGCTATTGGACTTAAAGGACCCTCATTCCAGCAATTAAGTTTTAAATTACTTCTTAAGCATACATCTTCATCTGGGGAGATGGCCAGTGGACAATGTGCTAGCTTCTGTGACTGGAGAACAAGAGTTCCATGCTGGAATCCATGTAAAATGTTGTGACACAATGACATTGAGGGTGAGATAAGAGGCAAGGGGAGGAGAATCTCCCTGAAGCTCCTGGTGAGTGCAGCAAGGAACAGCTGAGCAAGAATCTAGAATGAGAAAGCCTGCCTCAAATGAGGTAGACAGGAGGGGAGTGACCCAAAAGCCATTCTCTCTGCTGGCAAGCAGTTAATGGCATTTACTTCCAAAAGTCACTGTTTGACCTCCTCACATATAATATGACATACACACACACATGCTCTCATTCACACAAAAAATAATATAAAAATTAAAATAAGCATATACCTATCTCTTCTTCATGGAGGTTTAGAGAAACACAGGTAACTAGAGGGTGAAAAAGTAGCTTCTTTCATAAAGTAAGTTAGCTGAAGCAGACTTATCCCAATTTATCTCCCCCAAATCCTTTATTATTGCTATTGGTGCTTTTTCTGTTGTCAACAAATATTTCTGTGTATAAAAATAAACTATCCTTGATGTGATATGAAAAAGTACTAATAATTATTTTAAGAAGTTATACTTAAATTTCATATGTAGTTTGGTCAACTGCAAATACAAAAGCTTATCAAGAGATAGATTTTTAGAACTTTCAAAATTATACTGTTTCATTTTGCATATTTTCTATACAGTATAATTTTAAACTGTATTTCAAGCACACCACCATAAATAAATGTGTGTCTTTATTTTATCACAAGATTGAAAATCCTGAGAGTGTCTAAATGATTGGCCAATTTTCTCTAGGAATATTTTCTATGATAGCATATGACCCTTTGTTGGGGAGGGGGAGTTACTCATTTCCCTAGTGAGGAAATGCTTCAGGTTAGAAAGATGCTGAAAGTATCTTCAGGAAGCAAACTTTCAAGTTGGATTTACAATAGTCCAATAGCTAAGTTCCGAGAAAATTTTGAAAGAAATATTTTAGAGCTGAATTAATCTTTCACCAAAAGACATATGATTATAAAGAGGTCCAAATATATGTATATAATAAATTAAATAATTAAAAAAATGTCAAATCTATTATTTGCTTGTCCCTCAGCAAGCAGCCATCTCCAGACACTCCAGGTACCCAGATAGTGTAGGAAAGAAGCTGAGATAATGAAAAGCAATTATGCAGTAATATTGAAACCCACTTAAAGAAATTTTCAACCCCCAAGTACTGGGTCCCTCTATGAAATACCGTCACACAGGGTTATCACCACAAGCATCTCCATTAGAAGCAAGCAAGTTCACACTGTTAAAAGTTATATTTCTTAAGAAATAATTACGGTCATACTTTCCTTGGGTTCCCAGACCCTTTACCTACATCTCGATTGCATTCAGCCTATGGAAAACAGCTCAGTGTGAAGCAGGCAGCAGAGGTACCTGACTGGTCATGGAACAGTTTCTCAAAGAAATTCAAAGCCAACCTCGCTTTGTCTCTCACACAGTCCTAAAGCTAACTTGCCATCTACCAGCCTTGAAAGGCTGAGTAAAGCATTCTTGTCATCGCTAAATTTAAAGGAAACAAAACTTTAAGTTTATAAGGAAATAAGGTAGAGGAGATGGTTCAGCACTTAAAGGTACTTGCTTGAAAAGCCTAGGGCCAGGGTTTGATTCTCCAGTACCACATCTAGTCAGATGGACCAAGTGGCACATGTGTCTGGATTTCATTTGCATAGCATGAGTCCCTGGCATGCTGATACTATCTCTTTCTCTGTTCTTTCTCTTTCAAATCAACCAACCAATCAATCAATCAACCAACAATACTTTAAGAAGACAAGGAAATACACTTCTTTTTTTTTTTTTTTTGTTTTTTTCGAGGTAGGGTGTCACTCTAGCCCAGGCTGACATGGAATTCACTATGGAGTCTCAGGGTGGCCTTGAACTCACAGTGATCCTCCTACCTCTGCCTCCTGAGTGCTGGGATTAAAGGCGTGCGCCACGACGCCCGGCTTAGGAAGTACACTTCTTTGTGAACAAAATGTAAGTACTTAAAATGCTAGTTTCTCTGGGTCAGTGGGTGAAGGCTCAGTCATCTTTGCTATTGTTCATTTTGCTGGCACTTAGCACCCTCGCAATGTTCTATTAATGTCCATTGTGTGAATTAAAAGAAAATATTAGGCTGTTTTAGAAATCTCAGTGATTAATGTCAAAAGAGAAATTAGTAAAATTTATAGAGAGAAATTAAAAGCTATTTGTTCATTCTGCAAATGAAATCCAAATTGTATAAAAATATTCTTCTGTTTCACTAAAACAAATCCATGGAAACATTTTATAACATACAAATATGCAAAAATACTTGTGTGAAAAATATGAGTGTCAGCTCACAGTATCATCTTATGACTTCAATTATTAACCTCTCATTAATAAGCAAAAGATTTATATATCCTAAAGAAATATTCAGGAGTGTACATGATATTTGATAAGACATTATTTGAGAAGGAAAACCATAAACAATGACCAGATGTCTTATTAATAAATGTAGGCATCATTGCATAAGTTTAATATGTATTCATTAAAATTATATGTCAAAGACCAAGTAATGGCTTATAAAAACTGTGAAATATGATTTAAATAATGTAAGAGAATACCAAAAATAAGTTGTTTTGTTTAGTCTACAAATTATTTACAAGAAAGGCCTATATTTCAAATGTTCCAAGGTATTCACACTTTTACATTCTGACATTAAATGAGAGATATTTATCTTAAAGTTGACAGGATCAGGGCTGGAGAGATAGCTTAATGGTTAAGCACTTGCCTATAAAGCCTAAGCAGCCCTGTTCAAGCCTCGATTCCCCAGGACCCATGTTAGCCTTATGCACAAGTGGGCGCACACATCTGGAGTTCATTTGCAGTGGCTGGAGACCCTGGCATGACTATCCTCTCTCTCTATCTGCCTCTTTCTCTGTCTGTCTGTCGCTCTCAAATAAATAAATAAAAAATAAAGAAAATCAAGTTGACAGGATCATAGAATCATTATTATAAATTAACATCAAGTATTCAAGTATAGTGACATTAGTTCAATTATAGTTATAAATAATGTCTTCTTGGTATTATTATATCTTCCATGCACACTTAATAGAATATCATGGGACTCAGAATACTCAACATACTAACTTATTCGCAAATTACAAAAATATGAGCTAGGGACATGGCTGAACAGTTAAGATGCCTTCCTGCAAAGCCTAAGAACCTGGGTTTAGTTCCCTAGTACCCATGTACAGCCAGATGCACAAAGTGTATTCATCTGGAGTTCGTTTGCAGTAGCTGAAGGCCCTGGCACACCCACATTCTCTTTCTCCCTCACCTTGCATATAGACATATAAACTTTTTTAAAAAGAAAAAAATTATAAAAATAATCTATGAATAAACACACTATCAATAAAATACACAGCAAAAATATGCTTCCAATAAATTAGTAATGTTCCAACAACATAATATATTTTTTGAAATCAGTACATAAGAGAATTGCATTAATTCTTACTAAAATTTTAAAGAACAAAATAAAGAAAGAGAAAATGAAAGCAACATGGATTTTCTTGGAAGGCATGCTGTACACAGGGCTTTTGAAAACAGCACTTTGCCATAGAAGACTGTACTCATCCATTAACTCCCAGCTTGCTCTGATTCTATATCTAGTTGCAGATGTGTTTACCCACTCCTGGAGTCCATCAATCAATACTTTTAATTATCATGTTCTTTTTTAAGTACTGCATTTGCTTGTGCTGTCTTAACTTTATAGATATTGATCAGCAAAAGTATAGAAGATTAAAAAGAATTTCTAAATATTAAATCTTAGAGTTTTCTTAATTTTTCAAAATCATTTCATGTTTTTGAAGCTTAGAAGAAGCTTAATGCAAAGTAATGTGTTATACAAAACCATATTTGTAACAGGTTTGATTTAAAATATGATCTCAAGGATGGGACAATGCCTCAGCAGCAACTGACATGCAACTCTGTGTACCTGAGATCATATCCCAGGAGCCCACATAAAAGCCAGAAGTTTGGACTGGCCAGGTAGTTTAGCAGTTAATATGCTTGCCTGCGAAGACCATTGACCCAGCTTCAATTCCTCAGTACCAACATAAGCCAGATGCATATGGTGGCACATGCATCTGAAATTCATTTACAGTAGCTAGAGGCTCTGGAGTGCCCATTCCCCCCCCCACCCCTCTCTGTCTATTTTAAGCCAGAAGCTGTGGCAGGCTTATGTAATCCCAGTACATGTATGGAAAAGGGGAGGCAGAGATAGAATTTCCCAGAAGCTCATGAATGAAGAAATGTAGGACAAGGAGAGATTCTGCCTCATAGGATTTAGAAGGTGGAAAGTGGGCCTAAAGCTGGCTACTGACTTCCAAATGCATATTGTGGCACATCTGCACTCACACTTACACACAAACACATCAAATATATAAATACTTAGTTTCAAATATATCTCTTTCATTGAGGGTTTAAACCCACAGATACCCTCCATTGTGAACACACTCATGTTTTTAACCATTAATCTATTTAGTATTCTATGGAGTTAGAAAAGTACTTCTAGCTAAGAAAAAACAATCAATATTAACAGTTTAATATCTTACTATGCCAAGTATAGGTAAAATTTATAACAAAACATATTAAAGATGGGGTTGGTGGCAAATGCCTTTAACCCCAGCACTCAGGAGGCAGAGGTAGAAGGATCGCCATGAGTTTGAGGCCACCCTGAGACTACGTAGTGAATTCCAGGTCAGCTTGAGCTAGAGTGAGACCTTAACTTGAAAAAATAAAACAAGGGCTGGAGAGATGGCTTAGTGGTTAAGTGCATGCCTGTGAAGCCTAAGGACCCCAATTTGAGGCTTGATTCCCCAGGACACATGTTAGCCAGATGCACAAGGGGGGGGTCACGCACCTGGAGTTCATTTGCAGTGGCTGGAAACCCTGGCACACCCATTCTCTCTCTCTCTCTCTCTCTCTCTCTTTCTCTCTCTCTGTCACTCTTAAATAAATAAACAAAAATGAAAAAAAAAACAAAAAAAAACCCTTATCAAAATGAAGATTTGCTTCTACTATTTGGTAGAAAGACATAATTATCAATTCTCTGATATATATATATATATATATATATATATATATATATATATATGATATATAGAATTTTTATAATGTTATTTATTTACAAGGCAGAGAAAGAGTGACAATGAATATGGACATGTCAGGACCTCTTTCCACTGAAAACAAACTACAGATGTATTCACCATTTTGTGCATCTGGCTTTACATAAGTACTGAGAAACTGAACCTAGGCAGTCAGGTTATGCAAGCATCATTAACTGCTAACAAAGAGGTTTTTGACAAACATCCACATCTCTTTATAACCAAAGGTCTGAAACAATTAGAAGGAGAAGAAACATACTTCAACTTGATAAAATCTGTATATGACAAACCTATATAGGATGTTGAATAGGGAAACTCAGAATATTTCCTCTAAAATCTAGAAAGAAATAAGGGTGACCCTATCTCTACTCTCATTCACTATAGTGCTCAAAGTCTTAGCTAAAACAACTAAGAAAGGAAATAAAATGGTTATAAATGTGGAAGATAGAAGTCAAGTTATTTCTGCTTGCATGTATCATAATCTTATACTAAAAAGATACTCAGAAAACCCTTAGAAATAATAAACACTTTCAGTAAAAGAGCAAAATACAAAAATCCCACAAAAAGCAGTAGCTTTTGTATATGACAGAAAGAAATTTGACAAATAAGAAATCCAGGAGGGGATTTCAATCCACAATAGCTTCAAAATAAATTGAATAAATACAATACTAAGAACAAACATAATGAAGGAAGTAAAAAAAAAAAAGTATAATGCAAACTTTAAAACTCTGAAGAAACTGCACAAAATACTAGAAGGTGTCAAACCATTCTATGCTCATATGGACAGAATTATATTGTAAAAATGACCATATTACTGAAAGTTATATGCAGATTCATTGAAACCCTCAGTACAATCTCATTGCCATTCTTCACAAAACTATAAAAAATCCTAAAATTCATATGTAAACATGAGAGACACTAAAAATCTAAAGCAACCCTAAGCAGAAAGAACAGAGCTGGAGGTATCATGTTGTTTGACCTCAAATTTATTACAGAGGCATAGTAACATAAACAATATGGTACTGGCACAAAAACAGACATGTAGATCAATGGTACAGAATACAAGATCTGTATTTAAACTCATAAAGCTACAGTATTCTCATATTTGATAAAAATACTCTTTGAAGAAGTGATGCCCTGCTTAACAAAAGATGCTGAGAAAACTAGATATACACATCAAGAAAAAAAAATGAAACTAGATCAATATCTGTCACCCTGCAAAAAAATCAATTCAAAATGGATCCATGGCTTTAATGTAGGACTTGAAACTGAAAGTTTCACATAGGTGAAACAATTCAATATATGTGCATAATGAAGTACTTTCTGTAAAGATCTCCAACAGCACATGAAATGACCTCCAGAATGGATAAATAGGCTTACATGAAATTAAAATTTCTGCACAGCAAAGAACAATTATTAGAATGTGGAGTCAATGGGTAGAATGAGAAAAATATCTACCAACTACAATCAGAAAGGAGATTATTACCTAGAATATATAAAAACTTCACGAATTTGAACATGCACACACAAAAAAATAGACACACACAAATCCAACATTATCTATTTCACTCATTAGTCCACTTATTGATTAGATGATTTGGGGTGTGTGTGTGTGTGTGTGTGTGTTTGTGTGTGTATGTCAGAGAAAGGGAGAGAAAGAGAGAGAGAGAGAGATAGAGAGGGAGAGGGAGGGAGGGAGAGAGAAAGATGAAGCAGGAGAGAGCAGGAGATGTAAAATATATATGGTTATGTGGTGTGATATTTGGTGTATGCACGTGTGTATAGATCTGCATAACTTATATGTAGGCATACAAAGGCCACAGAACACCATCCAGTGTCCTCCTCTTTTTGTTCATCTTCCTGTTTCCTTGATATGAAGTCTCTCACTGAACCGAGAGCTACTTTTTAAGCAGGCAGTCAGTTATTTGTTTGTTTGTTTGTTTCCTTGTTTTTGGATAGTCTCTTATTTATGTTATTAGGATGGCCTCAGCCCCTTTCAGGTACTCATGCTTACACAGCAAGCACTCTTAACTAATGAGCCATCTCTCAAGCCCAGGAATAGATGTATTTTAAATTTTTTAAAAGAAGAATTACAAATAACCAAGAAATACTTGAATAAGTATTCAATATCCTTAGCCATCAAGTAAACACAAATAGAAATTGCTCAGAAATAGCGTCTCATTCTAGCCAGTAAGGCTTTCATTTAAGAAAGTCAGCCACAATAATTGTTGGTGAGTTTGTGTGGAAAGATAGTCCATTATTGTCTATTGCTGGGGATATAACCTACGGTAATCAGTATGGAGGCTCCCTAGGGGAACAAAATACAAATAGCATTACAACATGAACCAGTGATATAATACTTGGAGACTGTCCAACTATCCTAAATAACATACCACTGAGATACTTGCACATCCATGTTAACTGTTTCACTACTTACAAGAGTAATAAATAGTACCAGCCTACATGTCACTCAATAGATGAAAAGATAAAGTATTCATGCAATGGAATTTTATTCAGCCAACTGTTATATTTTTCCCTTAAAACCCCTACAAGTGAGATATACTTTATCTTTTGTAAATGAAAAACAAATTCTCTGAGTGAAAGAAGGAGATAGTCAAGACACAGTTAGAGAGGAAGATAGACATGACCAGAGCCCATCTACACTTAGAAGGGAATGTTGAATTATTTAAATATTCCTACAAAATACAAATGCATAAGCTCACAGAATACATTTCAAATTAATACCAATTTTCACCACATAAATGGAATGAAAAATTGTATCAATTAAAGCAAAGATTAAGAATGGGACCAAGAGGCTAGAGAGATGATTCAGCTGTTAAGATCCTTGTCTGTAAAGCCTAATGACGTTGGTTTGATTCCTTCATACCAATGTAAGCCAGATGCACAAGGTGGTACATGCATCTGAGTTCATTTGCAGTAGTCAGAGGCCCTGGTGCACACACACTTTCTCTCTTTCCTTCCAAAGAAATAAATAAAATATTTTTAAAAAGAATAAGACCAAGGGAAAGGATGGTTAAAGAGATAAAATAAAGAAGTTTGTGCTGAATGCATGTCAATAAAACACAGATGAGATATGTCCCTTATCTTACTAAATTAAAATAAAATCTATACGTGAATATTTACAAGAGAAATAGTTAAAAATTTTAAAAATGCTCACAGAGAATAATTAGAGTCAAGAGACAAGATCTATTGAATACATTTTTTAAATCTCATATTATGGTACTGGAAAGATGACTAAGCAGTTAAAGTCTCTTGCTTGCAAAATCTGACTGCCTATGTTCAATTCCCCAGTACCCAGGTAAAGTCAGATGCACAAAGTGGGACATGCACTTGGAGTTATTTGCACTGGCAAGAGTCCCTGTAGTTTTTTGTTCATCGGTTTGTTTTTCTCTCTCTTTCTTCCTGTATCTCTCTATCTGCCTCTTTCTCTCAAATAAATAAATAAATAAAATATAATATTTCAAAAATTTGTTTTTAAAATCTCTTATTCTGATTCAATCCCATTTGACTTAACAAGAAACTTATGGAACTGGTAGTACTTATTTTATAAAGGTATTTCAGAAAAATAGAGTGCACTATTGACACATGTTGAACATGGTGGCTCTTATCACTTCTGTTATCAACCCTTCTAATATAGGGTCTAATCAAAATAAATAAGAAAACAAAACATTAAAAGACTAGTTTTTCTTATATTTTCTATCATCTTTTAGATAATTAAAGAATATGTAGAATCTGAGACTCCTATAAATAATATTCAACAAAGTTGCTTGATACAAAATGGAAATATTTATATGAGTGTAGGTAGATGAAAATCAAAATTCTTACCACAAAAATAAGCATAGGGCAAATAAAATAAAAATAACATTCACAACAACCACAAAATTTATATAAAAATTAGAAGTAGGCTTAACCAAATCATGTCTAATAAGGGAAAAATATAATTGAAAGACATTGAAGTAGAGCAAGTTTAACATGAATTTATATGATGTCTATTATTATGAGGTAGTACTTTATAAAAGCAATGTCAAATACAATTAAGTATTAAGATGAAGAAACTATACATGAAAATAAAGAACCCAGCAAATAGAGAGAGAGGGGGGGGAGAATCAAGATAAAAGCCTGAATTATTCTGATAGAATACAATCCCTTCCTCCCTAAAAACACACATCAATTTTAAAATATATTATCAATTTCCTAGAAAACATTATCTACAAATGCTGACTAATAGACACATCGAACACTTAAGTTTCAATCAAAAAGAAAAGTCACTGAAAGATTCACTCCTTTCAAAAGTTACCAAGTAATAATTTCCTAAGAAAACTGTGTCAAACTTAGAACTCCTGTCTTTGAAATCCTTTAAATATTTCAAAATGACTCTTTTATTTTTATTACTTTTATTAATTAGTTTTGTACTCAGTGAATACAGTCAAGTTGGTACCATTGTTAGGCTCCTCCCTGTCCTCCTCCCTCCCTCTACCCCCTCCTTATTGTGGTATGTGTATCATACATTGTGGAGTTAGACCTCAGTTATGGGTAGGAGGAAATGTCTCTACATATCATGACCAAACATGTGGCTCTGACATTCTTTCCTCCCCCTCTTCCATAAAATTTCCCTGAGCCATGTTGCGTTCATTCAGGTCTGCTTCAGGGATGAGGTCTTGGGAGCCTCTGTTTCTCTGGATATCTGATATGACAGGAGTTGATTATTCTCTGTGTTGATCTCCTTCACCCTTGTGCTGGTACCAGGTACACCAAGGAAACAGCACCCTTGCTTGTTTTGCCAATTATCTTTAGTTTCAGCTGGGGCCTTTTGTGGTATGATAGGGTGGCTCTCTCCTTAGGATCTGCATCTATCTGAAAAAGAGAAGCAGATTATCCAATGGAGAATAAAGTTAGCACCAGATAAATGGGATAATGCTTATTTTCTTTTAGAGAGGATTTAATAGGTGTAGGCCCTCTTGTAGCCCATGATTGGTGGTAGCTTGATAATGCAGAGCGGGCTCATTTTTGGATATGGTTCTGACTTGTTTCCCAGTTCCATCTATGGGTTCCATTCTACTCAGTGGATCAGTTAGCCAAATCAAGGACAGTTGGTTTCCCACCATGGCTGTGTGCCATTATTGCACTTGTGTGATCATCATGACAGGTTATTTGCTGCTAAGTAGGTTAGACCATGAATTGCTTTGACAGATATTGGTCATTTTCCCCCAGTCACCCATGTAATACCTTCTGGCACTAGACCCACTGACTGTCTGGGGACTGATTCTCTTCCAGTTTCTAGCCATGTCACTACATGTTACATGTCAACTTCATATGGTGTCTTCAGCAGTAGGGTCTTACCACTAACCTTTGGTGGATCATCAAGTACTGACAAAAATCTGTCCTTCTTTTAGGAAACCTTGTAATTCTCTCTGATCAAAAGCTCATTGTGGATGATAGCCACATGCTGGTACTGGAAGTTACACATCAGTGCCCACAAGAGAAGAAAGAAAAAGATAAGTAATATAAAATAGTTAGAGAGAAGATGAGGAGAGAGAGAGAGAGAGAGAGAGGCTTTAGAAGATTAAGGTCAGTCTTCATCATACGCTCTCCAGTGCTTTGTGACTCAGGTGTTCCCTCTCAGGGCCTGGTGAAGGTTCAACCATTTGGTCTGCCTTTTAGGATGTAGAATTTTATGGTACCATTGCAGTTTGGGTCCAGATTTGTGTCCCCCACCCCCTCCCTTCGCCTCCCCTCCCTCCCCACCCACCCTATTGTCTAGTCCCCAAGATGCATGCTGGGTATGTCAGCATCTTGGGTAGATTAAGGTTAGGTGCTGTAGATGAGTGAGACTATGCAGCAATTATCTCTCTGTGATTGGGTAAATTCACTGAGAATGACCTTTTTAAACAGTGTCACAAGCTTAGGCTAATCTGATAATTCATGAAAACAGTCCAAAAAGACATTTTACACCTATATCTATCAATGGTGGCATCAACATGTCTGAAAACCATTATAAGTTATACTTTAAAAATTTCCATACTTCATACCACTTCTGTAGAATTAGAATCCGTGGGATAGATGAGAGTGAGTAGCACAGCCGTGCCCTGTTAGTGGACTTTTAAGACAGATCACCTTGGCCTTTTGTCTAACATTGAATGTGAAACAAGTTCACTGCTTGATTCTAATCTATGTATAGTGAAATTTAGCATTATTGCTATGAAAAATTTAAATAATAAACATGGTAATATGTATTTGATAAAATGGAAAATAAAATAACATAGGGAAAGATCTGGTAGAACAAAAGCAAAAACACACAAGTAACTATCTCTAGACAATATTGTATGGAATGTCTCAGAGAAATTGCCTATATTTACTTGAAGTAAAATATTAATATAAACCGTAAAATTGCTATTTTAATCTAGCCTTAAGTCTAGGTTTGCAAATTGCATTTCATGTTACAATTTATGGTAATATTGTTTATTGTAAGTGTTAACTTCAAGTGTCTGTGATAGACTCAATAAAATAGTTTTGCATTTTAATAGATTATAAAGGGGCCAAAATAATTTTCTGGACTTATAATATTCTAGTTATAATTTTTTATTTTAATTTTGTAGAACTATGATCAATAATGACCTATATGAACTGAATTAAGTCTATTCTGTAGCACAGGGATAAGTAAAATGTTATTTAAATGTTCTTTCCAGTTCAAGCTTTAATTTTTTCCCTATTATGCTTAAGGTTTTACTAGCAAATGAGAAATATGCATGTATTTTTTGATATGATTGAATTATTTCAAAATGAAATGGAGGACTTTACCCTCTCCAGTGCTCTGAGTTATCTTGCATCAACTATGCTGAATAGATAGTTCCTTCATCAATAGTTATTTTAGATTCTGTTTCTTCCCATGCCTTCTATATAGGTGTGATGTGCTGACCTGTATGTATTACTGTTCCATCAATAGCATTCTTACTGACAAGGCTTCTTGATATACAATAAACTCATCACGTGTCTGCAATGTCACTTGATATTCCTGTTACTCTTATATACTACATCCTCTATTGTGATATTTTACAAAAAAATAATAGGAGCCACATATTGGGCTGGAGAGATTGCTCAGCTATTAAAGATACTTATTTGCAAAGCCTAATGGCTTGGGTTTGATTCTTCAGTACCCAGGTTAATCCAGATGCTCAAAGTGGCCCATGCATCTGGAGATTTTTTGCAGTGGCAGGAAGCCCTGGCATAGCCATACTCTCTCTCTCCCTCTGTTTCTTTCTCTTCCTCTCTCCCTTTCTGAAATAAAATAAAATAAACATATAAAACCAGGGCTGAGATTGCTTAGTGGTTAAGACAGTTGCCCGTGAAGCCTAATGACCCATATTTGATCTATCTCCACATCCCACATAAGCCAGACACACAAAGTGATACAAGTGATATAAGCACAGGGTTGCAGTGGCTGAGGCTGTGGTGTGCCAATTCTCTATCTTCTCTCTCTCTCTCTCTCTCTCTCTCTCTCTCTCTCTCTATATATATATATATATATATATACATATATATATATATAGTACATAATAATAATTATATATATATGTAAATGTGATCAAGTCTAGCTAGTGTTTTCAATTAAAAGCTTATTATGGACAAAGTAAAGAATCAACATTGTCTATTTATACTAACATGTATACATATAAAATAAGCACTATAATGTCACTATCAGATTGGCAATGGCATCTTTATAACATTATTGTTACAGAGCAATGTGAAAGACACATTTTATCTTGTTAGGCACTCATTTTCATGATTCTTAATAGTTTAGCCAAGTGCATGCAACAAGTCATACAATCCTGGTCCTTCTTTCTACCTGTAGAACTGGCGGCCCTTTCTTCCTATATTACTAAGCTCAAGACTTTTACAACTTTAATGTATTAAAATACTATAAATGGGCAATAGTCTTCTCAAGTTTTGCTCATTTGTCTCCTCTCCCATCCTCCGCTCCACTGATGTCCCTCAGGTTTCCAGGTAGTGATTCCTCTGCTTTCTCATCTCCTTCCTTTTATCCTCCTCTCTGTGTGCAAGTGTCAATGGGGTCTGAACCAAGCCGATTATTCTTGTGGGAGTACTGGTAACCACTGTGGGGTCACGGGAGTGCACCTGTTGGTTTGTGTGGGATGGGCAGTGGTATACAGTACACCTTCCCAGACTGCAGCTCTTAAGTTCTTTCTTCCTAATTTTAATTTAGATTTTAAGCATTGTTGTAAAAAATTTCCTTCAAAATTACAAAATATTAAATGATGAGCTTAGATCCCCAGAAATAATGAAAGTGGACACATCTACATGCATGTGGTTGTATAGTTGGAAATTTGGGGCAAAAACCCTACATTTGGAGTCCAAATAGATTAAACTTGGTGACATGTCTCAATAGGCTGATAAAAGAGATTAATAAGGGTGAAGGACAGAGATAGGAAGTTGAATCATTTAAGCAGCCTGTGTTAGGAAGTACAGATAGAGGAGTTCAGTGACCCGATGTCTGTCTTATAGGGGCTGAGAGGAACATCGAGATTTTGTGGGGAAAGGAAAAAAAGGAGAAGCCACCAGTACACGTGGACAGAGTAAGTGATCTTGGTCAAGCAATGTTCTGGTTTTTCAGTGTCTCAGCTCTGCTTCTGGGAAAGTTGCTATCACTCTCATCACTTTCCAGGAGATGTCTGGTTCTATGAGACTACACTTTCTGCTCTGGGATGTAGCCCCCATCCTCGGTAGTTGCCTTGAGTTGAGGAGATGGCCTCTACTTTGAGGCTTGATACTGCTTTCAGTGTGATATGGAACCGTGTTATAAAGATATTTCACAACTTTCATTCCTAAAATCTAAGGTAATTTAAGAAAAGAGTGACTCAGAAGTAAATAAATAAATAAAGGAAAAAATAGAGCCAGATAATGGAAAAAAAAAATGGAGCTGCTCAGGGCAGTCATTCTTTAAGAATAAGATGCAACTATGGAGATTAAGGAAAAGAAAAATCATCTATGAGTGGCACATCTGTAATTTCAGAACTTGGGCATTAGAGGCAGAAAGACCACTGACTCTAAGACAGCCTACTTTACAGAATAAGTTCCAGGCCAGCCTGAGATACCTAGTGAGACTTTGTCTCAAAGACAAATGTGTCATGGCATGTATGTACAGATCAGAGCAATGTTGGGTGTCTCTCCTTACCTTCCACATGGTTTGAAGCAAGTGCTCTGCTTCCCATCTTCTATAGGGATGCTGAGATCAAAGATACATGCTACTGCATCCAACTTTACATGCGTGCTGGAGATCCAGGGCCTCATGCTTGCACGGCAAGTGCATTACCCATTAATCCATTTTCTCATCCCGACAATGCCTGCATATAGGATTCTGTGTTTTTCTAAATTACATTGCTGTAAGGATATAATACCTAAGATTTAAAGTTTAAGCAATATTTAACTGTTAAGTATGGTTTTAAAATTAAGTAAACTATATGAACAGGTTTATTTATTTATTATTCCTTTTGTAAGGGAAATTGTAGTTTTATGAGGTGTGTTATTTAGCACTAAAGATTTGAGAAAATATGAACACAGTTAAACTCAAGAATCAAACATTCTTGCCATATGTAAGCAGTTTATTTATGTATTTATATTGACATCCTTACCTGAAGTGTCTATATGCAGACACTTTTTTTTTTAATTAAGGTAGGGTCTCATTTTAGCCCAGGCTGACCTGGAATTTACTCTGTAGTTTCAGGGTAGCCTCAAACTCATAGTGATCCTCCTACCTCTACTTCCCAAGTGCTGGGATTAAAGGTGTGCACCACCACACCCAGCTATGCAGACACCTTTTATCTCTATATGTAATTTTGTCTTTCTCAGTTGTGTTGATACTTCTGATTCCTAGCCAGATTCTTAAGTGAGGGAATATAATATGCTCCCTTCCAATGTTTGCTTGATTTTCTTGTTTTTGAAAAAATATGTTGTATTTATTTTTAAGCACTGAGACCAGCTGAGCTTTTTAGAGTTCTCAGCTTCTAGTGTAAACTCAGAGCTCTGTTTTTCTTTCTCCATACTCTTACACAATTTGGGCCAGGCCTGGGAACTACAATAAACCCCATGTATGAACCACTAGCTTCCAACCTGGTAAATTCCTCTGATGTAAGGTGTAGAAAGTAGGTTCTCCAATTGTCATACTTTTTTTAAGACTTAGAGCGACTATGTAATGAAGAGAAGGAAAAAGGAGAAAATATTGTGAGTTCCTGCCATGTGGAAGGCAGGAGGGGTTAGAGAGCACATGTGGGATTAGGAATCAGCATGCCCGTCAACTCAGCCCAGCCCTGGCTGACCCAAGAGAAGCTTACCAGAGCAGGGACCTGGAAGTCCAGGAGTTGTGAAAACCCAAGAGCAACTCTCTTTCTTTCTCTCTCTGAAGACAGTTTTCCTAGGCATCAGTGTGAACATAAGAACTGGAGAACTCTGTGGTGACTTGATGGGAGACAAGGGACTGGGCACTTTATGAAATAGTGTGCAATGAGGTAGATCACCATGGCATCTTGCTGATCCTCCAGGTTCATCATTTGATAAAGGGTGTTCTGGGCATGGGGCTTCAGGGGATGGACAAAGAATTTAAAGGAATGAAGTAAAATGGAACTAGACTCATTTTGGATCGAAACAGTCACTAGTATTCTCAAGTTCCAAGAGCCTGATGATAAACAGCTGTTACAGAAGGTTCGGGACAGTGCCAGGCAAAAGGGCAGTAGGAAGAGAAATGCTTTTCCAACTCTGGAGTACAGTTTTCTGATCTCCATTCTTGGAAAAGTTGTCTCTCCAAGGTGCCTGTCATCTCTGAAGTATGAGTGAATTCAAGCCAACAGGAAACTGAAGGACCTGCAGAATATCCAGTGTGAAGGTGATAGGAATTATTCCTGAATGGCATTGTCCAAGATGTTTCCTCTATGTTTCCAATATAGTTTTGTATACTCAAGGCTTTGCGCTGCTGAGACAGGCAGCCACTGAGTTTGATTGGACCCTCCATTACAGTGGCATTTCCCTACTATGGAGTGGGGCCGCACCCTCAGAAGTGTATTCCTGAGAAAGATTAATGATGTATTTGACCAGGACTCAGAATTTCAGGGCCTACTGCTAAATAATTTCTTTTCTTTAATATTTTTATTTAGTTGCAAGGAGAGAGAGAGAGAGAGAGAAAGAGAGAGAGAGAGAGAGGATACCAGGGCTGCTGGTTACTGAAAATGAACTCCAGACACATGCACCACTTTGTACATCTGGCTTTACTGGGGAATCAATCCCAGGTCACTGGGCATTTCAGGGAGAAACCTTAAACACTCAGCCATCTCTCCAGCCCCTAGATGATTTTTTTTAAGAGTAAGTGATTATAAATGAAGGACTCCTGAGTGCAAGCAGTCAGCACTGCGATCCAAGCAGACATCCTCATACCCTATCTTCCCTCTGCCCTCTCCCATGATGAACACAAGCATGGGGTTCTTCCAGTCACCTCATCCAAGCTAAAATGGGTTACTCTGGGCTCACACCTATATAGTCTTAGCCCTGCCAGGGCAGTTTATCAACACTAATTAGACAAGCCACGGTAGCACTATGCCATCCTCTTCATGCAATGTCTAGGTGGACTGTGGCTGTCACCCTACTGTTCAACTACCAGACAGTCCATGTGCCACGCAGTATCCCTCATAGCCCTTAGCTGTTTTGTGCTCAGATCTCTTATCAGATGTTGGATATGACTCCGGAAGAGGTCACACAGAGTATTTGTGCAGTAGTTCTGAGCTGCAAGCCCTCTGGTGTGAAGTCATGGGACTGCACAAGAACTGACCTTGCGTGCAACAGTGGGGACTCCTCCTTGGCTCTGGTGTGCAGTGTGTGTCAGAGAAGCTGCAGCTCTTCGCACATACAGGTTGTGTTGAGTGTATTTTGGATTTGATCTAACTGAAACCTTGTATATATCATGCAACTGAATTCCTGTTCCTCAACTCAGGAAAAGCTAGAGTACTTTTGTGTTTTTCTCCCAGAACCATCTTTAGAAATACATTGTCCACACCAACCCACCCTCCTACTGGCAGAAAGATTTCCAGCATTTATTATGTTGACTCAATTTGTTTCCTCATTATTATTATTATTATTATTGTTTCTCGAGGTAGGGTGTCACTCTAGCCCAAGCTGATCTGGAATTCACTATGTAGTCTCAGGGTAGCCTCAAAGTCATGGAGATCCTCCTACCTCTGCCTCCCAAGTGCTGGGATTAAAGTAGTGAGACACCATGCCTGGGGTTCCTCAGCTTTTTTAAAGACCATGTTTAATACAGGTAGTACCAAATTGAGGATAATTATTGAAGCTTGATGGGGGTGAGGGGGAGTGGGACAGCCAAGGAGTGGCTGGGTAGGGGTTTTAATGTTGGATGATCACATATACCAAGATCACCTGTAATCAGTTTTAGATTTTGAGCCACTATTGCATGTTTGTGGATAAATTACATGCAAATTCATTTTGTGAGAAACAAAGTGTAGAATGTATAACAGACTTGAATACGAAATCGGTTTTCAGAATCTATGGAATTATACTAATTTAACTGTGGAGCAGAAGTTAATCCAGTGATCCCCTGAGAATCCTCCACTCTATCTACTGCTGGAATATGTGATTTCAAGGCTAACATTACATGCACGAATATACATAATTGTTTATTTATAGGTATTTGATACATATTTGTTTCACTTAACAAAATTAACAATGCACAAGAATTTGCTAAAGTCCATTTTTTTCTATTTTTTCAAGGGAATATGGTCTTTATCCTCTAAATAAATCTTCATTTTATTCTCTCTACTGACAAATGCTCAGGAGACTCTTATTTGTATCATCTTCTGGTGTAGTGTCAAAAAATGATCATAAAAATTCGTTAAGTATATAAGGATTTGTCAGGACATTAAAAAAATATTGTCAATCTGTAAATAAACTTTGCTTTAATTTCTCACTACCATCCATAAGTATGTCAGAGATTTTGAAAAATATTTGGAATTTTCTTAGATAACATCCATACAGAGCAATCTAGTTTTGGAAAGAAAACTTGAACAATTTAGCAGCTAGCTTGTGGGAAAGAAAAATAAAAAAAAAAAAACTTTCAAGCAGCAGACACCAGGTACAACAACATAAAAATGCATGGAAATAATCTTTAAATATTTTTCTTGCTTAATTATATAGTGGACAATGTTATGTATGAATTTCTTCAGAATATAGGAAAAGATGAAACCCTTATAAATTGATTTCATGAAGCAGTGTAATCATGACACCAACGTCATAAAAAGTCAAAGAAAGAGCAATCTGGAGTTAGCAGGCTGTTTCAATAATAAAATTATCAAACCAAATAGAATTTTCTCTAGCAGTCAATCTTACAACGAATGCCAAGTTTAAATTGGCCTGAACTCTCCCATCTGGAATCCTATCCTGAGATTATTAGTGAGACAGTGATTTGTTTCCCATGAATTACGCAAAAGCCCAGCCTCACTTCTCTTTCCTGCCTCTTTGCACTAGAGAGGCTTAGTATTTACTTTAGAATCTTATTTGTTCATATTTGCTTGGAATCCTAGCATGGAGTACAGAGTTTGAAAGGTGCATAATCAATGTCTACTTTTGATTTAGTTATATGGTAATAATTAAGTCTAGACCTGTCATAAAAGATGGTCAACACAAGCCTTTTTGGAAAGAGATATATAGAGATCACTTGGTTCTAATTGCCTGGGCTTTCCTAATTTCAATAATACAAGCCCAAGTTTCAGGAAACCATTCATTCTCAGGCAGATTTGGTGCAGGGTCACTCTTCTGTGGGAGTGAATGTATGTGTGTTCATGTGCTTATTGTATGTGTATGGGTGTTCCTGTGGTTGTGTGTGACTGGCATTTAATTTGGTTGAAGTGATAATCTGATAGAACAGGGGAGCAGAAGTGGTTAGAACTGAGAAAATGAGTAGTAAATAACTCCAATTCATCTGTCTGAATTATAACACAAAATGAGAGATACTGATATCAAAGTGAGCAGATCATCACAGCAGATGCTCACATAGCTGTTAGAAGTCATCATTCGCCAAAGCAAATAAGGGTTGCTTCAAAAGACAACTCACTCCATCAGGTGGCAGGAGAGACTCCATCTGTTTGTATGAAAGGGTTACCTGCTCTAGATTTCAGGAGTTCAGGGTGCAGATCTGGGAAGAAAGGTTTCCAGGAAAAATAAAACTGGCTTTGATTGACTTCTGAAAGTTTCTCTTAAGGCCATTAAACATATTTTATATTTCCCATTATGGAAACTACACTGAACATAAGGCAGACGTCTTCTACTCCTGAGTCATGACATGCTGTTGCACAGACCACTCATAAACCACTCACTGGCTTAAATCACTTTGACTGACCATGAACAGAGGCAACTTCTGTACATGACAACTACATTTGTAAAAGTCAGGAGAGACACAGGGCCGAAGCCTCAGGGTCAGAAGCTAACATTTTCACTGTAATAGGTCTAAACAGGAGCACCTGAACTATTACCCTTGTTGAGCACACTTGACTCACTTTCATTTGTAGGAAGGGAAGGCCTGTGAGATTTAAATCTTTCACCATCTTCTAGATTTAGAAAATGTTGATAAGAAAAAAATATCCAATATGTCAGTCTAAGAACTGTCTTTTCACAGCAAGAAAAAAAGATCAAGGAAGAGTGGAATAGAGAATGACATGATGGGTAGTTAAGTAGCCAACACCCACCCACTGATAGGGAACCAGTAGAATAAACTCTTTACTATAAGGAACTTTTGAGACTGCCAGACATCATGACATTCAAATGTGAAAATGAAAACTTGTTCTTGGGCCAATTAATGAACTGATGTGTCAACTTTTCAAAATCATGCTGGGAATATATGCCAAGATAAACATATTTTTTAAAAAACTATTTCTTTCTTTCAGTATTATTACTATGGGGCCGAATTTTCTCGTGTCCAGCAGATTTTAACACTGTTGTTAAAGAAAACCACCGTTTTGGTAGATCTTCATCTAGTTCATCCATTACTATTCTGAAGATCCATAGGTTGAGTCAGACCAAACCAGCCTCTTTGTAATACTTCCCTTAAGCAGGTACTTTTGTTTATCCAGGACATTTCAAATCTAACAGCCTTGAGGCATGTTTGTATTGAAATATGATCCATCACTGTGCATTTATTGATAATGCTCCTGACATTGGGAGATGGGCAGGGATCTTCTCTTCACTGTTGAATAATTAACATCACCTGTGGCCTCTACTCCTTTGATATAGTAACAGTTAGCATCGACTCTATTCCTTGGTTATGATATGATAACCAAAAATGTCACCTTTTGGCCAAATGAAAAGTCACTGTTCTAATGTAATAAATTCTTCACTGAGATATAAAACTGTTTTTAAAAGTCAGCACTCTGATTACGCTATAGTGACACATCTGATTTTGAGTGATTTCAGAATAGAGTTAAGTATATACAAAATAGTTACTTTTCATGAGTTGTAGAAATAATTTACTCAGAAGAAAATAAGTAACCAAAAATTATAAATTTGCAGTAGTTGACCCAGGTCATAACTTTCACCAAGCCTTAAAAATATTGATTTGAGGGCTGGAGAGATGGCTTAGTGGTTAAGCACTTGCCTGTGAAGCCTAAGGACCCAAGTTTGATGCTCAATTCCCCAGGTCTCACATTAGCCAGATGCGCAAGGGGGCACAGGTGTCTGGAGTTCATTTGCAGTGGCTGGAGGCCCTGGCGTGTCCTCTCTCTCTCTCTCTCTCTCTGCCTCTTTCTCTCTCTGTCTGTCACTCTCAAATAAATACATATAAATAAACAAAACATATTGATTTTTAAATTAATTTACAATCTTGTGTATTTAAATTATACTCTTCTTTAGTGGCTTATTGAACATTTCACCTGTATTTTGTTCATAAGGCAATAGCTCTTATATTGTTTGCTATAGAAACAAAAGGTAAGCAATGATTCTCCATGGTAGGTATCTTATACTATATGGGTGCTTTCATAGCCAAGAGCTTTGAGACATGTTCATATTGTAATATGATCTATCACTTTCAATCAATTTCTTGAACTTGGGATAGTCAGCATAGCATAAAGCAGAAATCCCAACACTCAACCCTGTATAACTGTGGCTATAAGTAGCTTAATTATATGCACAAGCAGAGGTAAGTCATCATGAAGGTTTACCATTTTAGCATATACTAAAGATGGTTCTCATTCTTACAGCAGCTAGTCCTTTCTTGAGTAGATCATGTACCACCTTACTTGGGCAGGGCCCATGGTCATAGTTACATAACCCTGGACATGGAATTCTGAATGCTGCACTAAATGGGGAATGCAAGAAGTATGAGCATGGTAAAAGTTAGTTCTATCATTGGAAACTGGACGGTTATAATTTTTAAGATCTCCTTTTCATTCAGGCTAAAAACAAAATGAGATATAAAAACATGATTATTGATTTTTCCTCATGCTTGCACCCAGGGAAAATGGGGGGGGGGAGAATTCTGAAATATTATAGTATTTTATTCCTAGAAAGGCAAAATCAAACATTGCTCAGAAGATACATATACATATATATATATATATATATATATATATATATATATATATATATAAATAACCTGGGTTATGTGTCTACTTATTAAACATATTCTGCTCAATATTTATGTTTTCTATTTCATCAGGCAGAGGCATCAATAGAGGAACTGGAGATGTATTACATGCACTAAAGCTAAAAATATAAAGTGTCTTTTTAAGAGGACATCCCACTGAGGCTCAACTTCCATCAATTATGTATACATTTTGCTGTCATTCTTGGATAACTATGACAGGATGGGCCATGAAAAGGATTCTTTATCTCCTGCAGAGTGCTGTTAGATCACACATCCCTATCTTAATGTATGGAATATCATGCAAGTAACAGTGAAGACATCTGAGAGCCAAAAATATCTATATAGTTAATTTAGAAGAATCTATCAAAATGAGGGGAGGTGACTGGTTGCTTTAGTATTGAAGGTATGTTATGATATATTACTATTTACAAACTTTAAATGATTTTTCAAAGTGTTTCTTTTTAATTTCATATGTGAAATTCCTATTTAATGTCACATGAAATCTTAACATATTATGCCATAATCTGATACTGTTATGAAGTCACTGACTTTACTGTCAATCACAAGATGTGTGGTTAAATAGCAGCAAAATCATAAGAGAATTTTACATCACATTTTCCAAATCTAGTTAATTTATAAGTGCAATTATGTCCAAATTGAAGGATATGGCATATGTGGTGATACAGTGGAGAGATTATGCAGATGGAAAGCAAGATAATTTTGCAGTAGCTTTTTCTTATTTTTGTTTGTATGTGTGTGTGTGTGTGTGTGTGTGTGAGAGAGAGAGAGAGAGAGAGAGAGAGAGAGAGAGAGAGAGAGAAAGAGAGAGAAAGAGAGAGAGAAACAAAGAGAAAGAGAGAGAGAGAGAAAATTGTCATAATACCAACAAACTCCACATCCATGCACCACTTTCTGCATCTGGCTTTATGTGAGTACCAGGGAATCAAACCTGAGCCAGCAAGCTTTACAAACAAGTGCTTTTAACCACTGGTATATCTCCCCAGCCCATCTTTGCTGTTTTAAATTATTATTTTTTTTTCTTTTTGAGAATTTCATACATGTTTATAATGTATTTTGATCTCATCTCCCCCAATATTCCTTTTTATACCACCCCACACCCACATTAACATCTCTCTTGTTTCTGCATTATTCCCCATCTTACTTTCATGACCTTTTAAATCCACTTAGCTATAATAGGGTTGCTTGTGTGATAAAGGGTAGAAGGTTATTTACCATGGAATGGGCATCTTTCCAGTGACAACTCAACTGATGAACCTGACTCTTGGTCTCCTAGCAACCATTAACTTCCACTAGCAACCCTAGGAGTTGTGGGGTCTCACATATCCTTACAGCCATGTGCACCATGTGTTGTGAAGGATTGGCAAGGTCAATCTCATGCAGGAAGCCATATCCACTATGAATTCAGTGTAATGACCATGTCTATCCAGAAGACTATTTCATAACCATCCTCTACTCTTTCTGCTTCCTCTTATGAGAGATTTATCTGAACCTTCATGGGGATAGTTTAAATGTGATGTTTGTTATACAATGGATACTTGTTCTCTGCAATTTTGCCAGCTGTGCATCTCTATATTAAACACTGCCCATTGTATTAAGAAACTTCGGTGATCCTGCCTCTTCATCTTTGGAACTGAGGTTAGGTTATGTATCATCTCATGATCAATGATGTCATGTTATAAACCGTCTGGAAAATAAGTTTAGTCTACAAAAGTATGGTACTGATATCAGGTTCCAGGTGTTTACTTCTTTTTCAAATAAGGAATTAAAACACAAGAATATGGTGGTGTAGCAAAGTGAAAGCAAGGGTTTTATTGACAGGAAATCATCGTTGGCAATAGAGAAGGGCCAATTACTAGGCTAAATTGCATCTAATCTATGTTGGTTAGTTTCCAATGAATCTATTTTTTGTTCATGACTAATTAGCAACAGATTTTCTACCCCTTTCTTCTGCTTTCTGTCATGGAGAATTTCTACTTTGTTGAATACACCTTGGTGCTCATGTAACAGAGAATGTTTGTTTCTGCATTTCACCTGTCCAGTCATCAAAACAAAGACACATTCTAAAAGCCATAATACTAATCTGCAAGCTGTCATATTTTTAATACAGAAAGTCATGATGATGTCAAGACCTTCAGTATTAGTAGCAAGTATTGTGAATAAATGTCACTGCTTGCAACTTCCTGAAGTCATCAAGCTTACTGAAGAGAACAAAAGTAGTTTAAAGTTTCATTTTGCTAGGAATTTCCTATGACAAACCAAAGATTTGGGCTGGAGAGATGGCTTAGTGGTTAAGATACTTGCCTGTGAAGCCTAAGAATGCATATTTGAATCTCCATGTCCCACATAGCCAGACGCACAATGACACAAGCATGCAATGTCACACATGTGCTCATGGGAGTGCACCCATCTGGAGTTCATTCACAGTGGCTGACATGCCCTGCTGTGCCTATTCTTTCTCTCTTTCTTTGTCTCTGTCTCTCTCTTTCTCTCTCCCTCTCTCTCAAAAATTAAATAATTAAAAAGTATATTTAAAATAAACCAAAGATTTGGTATAATTTTTCCAAGAGAGAAAGCTGCAACAGTTCAATATTTTGACTTATTATTCTTTCACTATAAATATTTTTGTATCAATTTATTTGGCATTGGTTAATAGATGGTTAATTTGTATTTGAAAAAATAATAGCAGGCATATAACTGCATAGTTGCAATACTTAAAAGCCAGAATGAAACCAAAAGTATTATTGGATGAGTCAGGGTGAGAAAATGATGACAGGGGCATAAATTATGCTAAGTACTCTCAGGAATTTAAATCCAATTTTGTGGATGAAGGCAGATGTGTATCACACACTTTGATACTGATACATGCCATGATTTTTTTTTCTTTCTATTGACAGCTTCCATACTTACAGAAAATAAACCATGATAATTCCCTCTCCTCCTCCACTTTCACCTTCACAAAGCTACGCTCCATTATATCCCCTCCCTCTCTCTATTAGCCTCTCTTTTCTTTAGATGTCATCACCTTTTCCTCCTATTATGAGGAAGATAATTCTTATGAAAATAGTGCTAGGCACTGCGAGGTCATGGATATTGAGGCCCATTTCTCTGTGGTAGATTGCATTGCATGCAGTCCTACCCTTCCTTTGGCTCTTACATTCTTTCTGCCACCTATTCTGCAATGGACCCTGAGCCTTGGAGGGTGTGACAAAGATGTTTCAGTGCTGCACATTCCTCTGTCACATCTTCTCAGCACTATGTTGCCTTTGGGGTCATCCCACAGGTCACTGCCATCTGAAAAGAGAAGCTTCTCTAACCAAAAGTGAGAGTAGCATTAATACATGGGTATGAACATAAAGTAAAGTGCTTACAAGGCAGTTTGGTATGCATAGCATGTATATTTGGCCAGAAAAGTGCAGACATTACACTCCTAATGCTCATGACCTCCCCCACCATAGGCTTTTAATTAGTTTTTCAGTACCAGTCATGTATTCACTCCCATAGAGTGGGTCTCCAATCCAATTAGAGAGCAGTTTGTTCCTCCCATAACAGACATGGCACTATTGTACCCATTGGCTACTTTGGCCTGTCTGGCCAAACTTGAGGCTTTCAGTATCCACTGTTTTCACCACTGACAGCTTCTGTCTCCCATAATGCTATAAGCAGTGAAACTTTTTCCAGCTTTCTATTGGCTGATCTGCTGGGAGAAGGTTTTCAGCTCATCCCCAGTCTGATTTCTTGGTGATCTTGCAGCACAGGCATGTGGAGTCTTCAGCAATAGGGTCTTATCATCTGTCCCTGGTGGAAAACCAAGAGCCTTGGCAAAGCCTGTAATGTTTGGGGGCATCAGAGACCTCCCTGGCCAACAACTCACTGGAAGGTATCTCATCACTGGCACTGAAATTCTTCGAGTAACAGTCTATGTGTTCTTGGTGTGCCAGTTTCTGAAAACATAGGTTATCATGTGGCTTATTCACAATATTCTGAATTTTGATTAACTCTTCCCCTCACACTCCTTTTACTCAATATCATCCCCTGACATTGCTAAGGCCATTCACCCCCAGTAATTTATCCATCTATTTATGTATATACAGTGCCATCCTCTTAAGTCCAACCTTCTTTTTCCTCCCTCATAGCCTTTTCTAGCTTACTGTTCTCTGCCACTGATTTTTACTCCAACTCACACACAAGTCTGAATATTTGAAACTAGGATCTGCATATGAGAGAAAACATGCAATGTTTGGCTTTCTGAGCCTGGGTTACCTCACTTAGTATAATCCTTTCCAGATCCATCCATTTCCCTGAAATTTTCATAATTTCATTTTTTCTTTACCACTGAATAGAACTTCATTGTGAAAATGTACCACATCTTTATTATCCACTCATCTGTTGAGGGACATCTAGTCTGTTCCATTTCCTAGCTATTGTGAATAGAGAATCAGTAAACATTGCTGTGCAAATATCTCTAAGGTAGTGAGAAGAGTCCATAGGATATATGCCTAGGAGTGGTATAGCTGGGTCATATGGTAAATCTATTTTTAGTTCCTCAGGAACTTCCACACTGATTTCCACAATGGATGTACCAGACTACATTCTTACCAACAATGGAAAACATTTTCTCTTTTTCCGCATCCTCGCCAACATTTATTGTCATTTGTTTTCTTGATGATAGCCATTCTGAAAGGAGTTTAAACACAAATCCACAAATCGTGTTTGGGGACATAAGAACATCAAAAGCCTCTACCAAAGGAGTTTAATAATCTCAAGTCTTTCTTCCTTACCATCACAAGTAATACAAATCTGTTGCATGCAATTCCACATTTGAAGTAGAAAAGTCTTAAAGTGTTTAATTTACCAAAAAGCAGAAGTGGCTTTTATGTGAATCCCTTCTTCTTTATTAATACATCTAGCCATACCTTGATGTGTAGATTAAACTATATTTCATTAAATTATTACATTGCTTATTATCATTATTTATTTTTATAAAATTTTAACATTCATCGTATTTTTGTTTATATTTTAGATATATTATTTGTTTAAAGAAGATTGAGTCAGTTTTTCAAATATCACGGAGGAAATGAATTTCCCTCAAGGAAAAGTTTGTGGTGTATATTCCTTCAAAATACTATCAATTGCTTTCATATTTAGTGACTGGAATAAACTGACTTTTATTCTTAAAGTGATAGAAAAATTCATAGTATTTTGTTATTCACCATGTTGAAGTTATTGAAACAGAAGTAAATTACATTTTATAGTTCTGTTTATGTATTAAAAGGTGGTGGAGGAGTTAAATAAAATATAATCTGCCTTTTCTTCAGTTCAATACCCATGGATTTGAACATATAAAATTTCATGGAATATATATCTTAAATTTTATATTTCCCTTTAAAAATCCTGGTGGTAGATTTAAAAGTATGTGTTAGCTCCTTACTGAGAGTAGAATCAGTGTAGACCACATAGATTGTAGCATTTGGTAATAACCTAGTATGTTGATACTCTATCATTCTGTTCCTTAATTCAAACTTTGAGGAAAACAAATTATCTTGGTTGCTAAAATATTTGATCATAGGTATATTTGTTTTTCAGGCACTACGGAGTATAGAACACACAGACTATATCCATGGCTAAGTAAGGTAACCTAGATATAAAATGACCCACCAAAAATACCCAGCTTCTTAGGAAATTTATGTCCACTAAACTCTCCAAATTAGTGTTTTCTCTTTTTGTTTTTATTTTTGTTTTGGCATGTGCATAGTATATATGATGTGGTACATGTACAGTGCACACATGAGGAGGCTGGAGGAGAACTTAGTGTGTCCCCCTACATGCATGTGTTTTCTTGAGGCATTTTTCCCTGATTTTGAAGATTGCTCTTTTAAAAAAATTTAGTTAATTAATTTATTTATTGGCAAACATAGAGACAGACAAAGGAACAGGGAAAGAGAGTGAGCATGCCAGAGCAGTTAGCCACTGCAGACTAACTACAGGTGCATGTGCCATTTTGTATATCTGGCTTTATAGGCTACCCGGGAATTGAGCCCTGGATCATTAGGATTTATAGGCAAGTGCCTTAACACCTCAACCATCTCTCCAGCTGCTGTTTTTAATTTTAATTTTTATTTTTTAGCCCAGTTATTCTTGGTCTCTGCTTCCCCAAGGGACTGAGGTGACAGACCAACTGTTTACATGCTTGCTGGGTCACCAAATTCAGAACTAAGAGAAAATTAGTCCCTCTCAGACCTCATGATTATATCATAATGGGTCTTGCCACTGAGCCTTTTCCCCACCCTGTTTTCTATTTCTTTGAGAATATTTCATAATTATTAGCCCATGGTGTAATGTAATTTGATATTAGCAATGACTTCCATTTGTCTTTTGCTGCCTTCTGACCTTTGATCATGATATAGATACCACCACACTTTCTTAGGATTTCCTTATTGATCTATCAAGTAAAGATGTCTCAAAAATACAGGAACCACTGTGACTCATTATCTTGCAAAATGAACATGACTGTGACTGTTTTATTTTATTTTATTTGAAAGAGAAAGGGAGAGTAAGAGGCAGAGAAAGAGACAAGGAGAGACAGAGAGAGAGAGAAAATAGTTGTGCCAGGATATGGTGGTTTGAATAGATGGCACCCAATATATTCAGTTTTTTTTTTATTTGTTTGTAGTTTGCATCTGCAGCCACCTGGATGGAGGCAGTGTCACTGGGTGGATCTTAAGGTGTGGTGGTAGGTTTCAGATTTCAATCTAAAGATATGCAAAGTGTGCCTAGCTGGAGTTCCTGAAGTGTGCTGTGGCTTTTGACTTTTAGGCTTGTACTTCTCTCTCTCTCTGCTTGGTCCTCTGAAAGCAGGCAAGCTTCTTCTGCCATTATGGAACTTCCTGGATCTGTAAGCTTCAATAAATCCCTTCCTCCATAACTGTCCTTGGTCTGGAAGTTCATCTCAGTGAACCTGAAGCTGTCTGCTACACAGGGCCTCTAGCCACTGCAAATGAACTCCAGATTCATTTGCCACATTGTATATCTGTATTATGTGGGTACTGGAGAATTGAACCTGTGTCCTTTTGCTTTATAGGAAAGCACCTTAACCACTGAGCAGTTTCTCCAGCCCAGCTGTGACTATTTCTTTGCTGACCTCCTAAATGGCATTTTGTTTCTTCAAAATCATAACAGCCTGGAAAATAAAATGATGCTACTGTTACTACTGTTACTACTACTACTTATGAATAATAATAAATTAATACACCTGGTTTAATTACCCAAAAATTAAATAATACTTGAGCTGAATGCTTTAAGATGCTCCTAAATATTTTTCATATAAATAAATATAATAAACAATTTGGAATTGCAAATAAACCTGAAAAGCTCATACCAACTAAGTGAATGAATTACAGAAGGCTATTTTAGACTGTTATTTAAAAAGATTCATAGTTGGTAAATCATATATTGGTAAATCTTGTGTTTACCTTGGAATAACAATTGAGCAGAAATAATTTACATGCTAATATTTAGTATTTTATTTATTTATTTGAAAGAGAGTGAGAGAGAAAGAGGCAGACAGAGAGAGAGAGAGAGAGACAGACAGACAGAGAGAGAGACTGAGAATGGCATTCCAGGGCCTCCAGCCACTGCAAACAAACTCCAGATGCATGTGCCACCTTGTGCATCTGGCTTATATGGGTCCTGGGGAGTTGAACTTAGGTCCTTTGGTTTTGCAGGCAAACACCATAACCACTAAGCCATCTCTCCAGCCCCAATGCTAAGATTTAAATAAGCAGTGTATAAAGAAGTTGGCATTTGTTTTTTTAATATTTTTTATTTATTTGAGAGAGAGAGATAGACAAAGAGGCAGAGAGAGAGAGAGAGAGATAGACAGACATAGAGAAAGAAGATGGGTGTGCCAAGTCCTCTAGCCAAGGCAAATGAACTCCAGAAGCATGGGCCACTTTGTGTATCTCGCTTATGTGGGTACTGAGACATTGGAACTGGATTCTTAGGTTTCACAGGCAATTGCCTTAACTGCTAAGCCATCTCTCCAGCCCAAGTTGGCATTTCTTAAGTAAATATTCCACCCTATTAACTTGTTTAGAATAGTGTGTGTGTGTGTGTGTGTAAAATATTTTACCTTATGTTGGCTTAGGAATTTCATTTTCACATAAATATTCATGGTATGCATAGGTGTATAAAATTAGCATGTGTTTTTCATGTTCTTTTACAAAGGAGTAAAAATTTAGCTGGATTAATATTAAAATATATCTTGTTTTTATTTTACTTTTACAGATTCTAGAATTCTGTGCATTTTTCCTCCTACTCAGATAGGACTGTTGTTCACATTGAAAGGTTCTAGTCCCCAGAACAGTGCCTTTGGCTTGACACTTATATTTATATCAAGTTGTGTTGAAGGGTATCTACTTGGAATTAGGTAGATTCAGTCTTGTACTCTTTTGTTATTTGTGTTGATCCTGATGATTAAAAATGTTTCCAATAGCCTCAGTTAAGAACGTTATGATTTTTGTCTTAACTTATCCTATGCACCTTTTCTTGATGTTGGTGCATTTCATATCCTTGTAGTTTAATAAATTCCTACTCATTTTGATACTCCATACACTTGCATGATCTACATTATCACAGGCTTTTGTTTCCCTTTCCTTTCTTTCTGCTATAAAAAAAAGAAATACTCAGAAAATATTTAGTTTAGTATGGAAGCATTGTTTGCATTTTGGCTTTAATGATCTAGGACACACAATTTTACTTCTAGGAATTTAGAATTTTCATGTATAAGATGACAAAAATATTTAATTAGTTACCACAGTGTCTTATATCCTACACTTTGATTATTATTTTATTTATTTATTTATTTATTTATTTATTTATTTATTTATTTGAGAGCGACAGACAGAGAGAGAAAGAGGCGGATAGAGAGAGAGAGAATGGGCACGCAAGGGCCTCTAGCCACTGCAAAGGACCTCCAGACGAGTGTACCCCTTGTGCATCTGGCTAACATGGGTCCTGGGGAATCGAGCCTCAAACCGGGGTCCTTAGGCTTGACAGGCAAGCACTTAACCGCTAAGCCATCTCTCCAGCCCCATTTTGATTAATTTTTATTTGTTGGTTGACTGGTTAGGTTTATTGGATAGGATCTATTATAGCCCACACTTGTTTCTAACTTGCTATGTAGCTGAGGGTAACCTTGAACTTCTGATCCTCCTGACTCTACATCCCAGTGTGGAGATTGTAAGTGTTGGCCACCATGCCTAGCTCCTTTATGAGTTCTACTTTATTTATATAACTATTTTGCTTGCTGTCTTGTCAGCAATTCAAATACATATTAAATTTGCATCTTTGTAAAGTAAGCAAATATTTTGCAATATGAAATTTATTTAAACCAGTATTTTAGTAGTTTTAAATACTTTGACCAGTCCAAGGCTGTGTTTTTAAAATAGCTTTGTACTTTTATAATTTTCCTTTTATGAAGTATTTTACCCACCTTAACTCTGTTATGTATGTTATAACTCTTTTGAACCATGGCCTAAATACTTATATCATCACTTTTACATCAAGATCTGATACTGACTATGGAATATATCTTTGATGTTTTTAATTACTTCCACTTCTGAGACATGGAATAGGAATGGAGGACCAGTGAATTGAGGAGAATTCTGTTTCTACATCTGAGAATATTAGATTATAGAGCACATTGTCTGTAAATTCTATATTAGCAAAAGTTTTCTATTATGTAAGCCCTAGGTCAAATTCAAGAGGAGCAGCTCACATAGTCTTTCCAGAACCAATATTTTAGAATCCTGGGGCCATGGCAATCTTGTAGACACCAGAGCAAGACATTTTATTTAATGATTTGAAACCCAAAATCTACCTTTAACAAGTAACACTCCTTTACATTTTAGAGATATCCATGAGCATCTGAGAAAAAATGACTCACTCAAAGATGTGCCATTTTTTAAGAATTATTAAAAAATCCTGGGTTATCAGTGCATCAAACTTTTCCTAACCGATTACAGCACAGAAATTTGCATATGATTTTTGCCTCTGCTGACTGTGAACATTTCCCCTTAAATTTTGAATTCTCTGAACAAACACTGATTTCACAATGAATGTTTGGGTCTATTACGTGATCACAACAGTCCCTCTCTTCTGACCCAAAGCTTGCTGACTTACGGATTTTCATGCAAATCACCGAGTTTATAACCAGATTGATAGGTCAACAATGATCCTGCCAAGAACTTGTGAATGTTTATCAGTTAGTGCTTTATAGGAAGTCCTTCACATAAGCAAATAATATCTGTCCTTTCTAATTTTTTCCCTGACATTATAACCCACGTAATCTCCTGAAATGTCATCTGTTAGAGGTTTCCTTTTGGATCTCATCCAACTATGTCATTAGAAAGACATTTAAAAAATCAGTTTAATATAAATGGCAAAGGATAAATTTACTTCTTCTAAGGACAGCAAAGTAATTATGAACATTTCCTCATCATTCAACAATGCTTTGGAACATTAGCCACTGGTATTTGATGGGTTTGATGATGATTAAATGAGTATATTCATTAGTGTTTTACAAAAGAACTCTAATAACATTTAATAAGATTTCCAAATAAACTCTAATTATAAATTCTCACAGTGTACATAGTCTAGTTATACCAAAGAAGAGTTTGGCATGAAATGCAAAAGTGAACTCTTTCCAAACCTGCAATACAATTGACAACCTCATTCTGTAAAAAGTTAGTAAGCTCAGTAGAGTCGTCGTGCATAAAAACTGTTTACAGAGATGCTATCACTTATATATTTTATTAAAATGCATTGTAATGCATATTTGAAAGCCTCTCACAGAATTAAAATATACCAAGCTTATTTTAAGATTAATCTACCAGGGAGTATTGTCACCATGAAAGATGAGTGGAACTAAGACCTATTTTAATGTTTTATGAAAACATTATTAAAAAATCCATCATTAGTTGCCTTTTCCCTCAAGTCGCTTAGCTCAGTTAAAATACATTAAGCTTACTTTAAAATCAATAAAGTGCTTTAAAAGGTTTCTTCCTGGCATAAAGCAAGAGTAGGATATATTTATTTTAATCTCCCTTAAACACCCCTACCTAATCCATCATATTGGCTTATATACTCCCTACAAAATACTTTGTTGTTAAAGAGAGTAACATTTCAAAATGTATGTTTCAATTATTTCCTTGCTTGGTATTATGTGTTGAGTTGTTTTATTAGTATAGTTCTCTAGGGTGGTCACTTTTTTATCTTACCCATTGTAAATATCCATATGGACCCCAACTGAATTAGGCCTTGGAAACCACAGGGCTCAACCAATCTGTAGAGAACAAGGATTGAAACAACCAACCAACCAAAAACCCTGTTAGCAGCCACACATTCAATTTGTGACACACACACACACACACACACACAGAGAGAGAGAGGGAGGAGAGAATGGCTAATTTTTTCAGGCATTGTGCCAGTCACCTGTAACCCTAGCCACTCAGAAAGCTGAGGTTGATTATTCACTTGAACCAGGCTGTTGAGCCAGTATGAGCAACATACTGTGACTCTCCGTTTTACAAGTCATGCACAACACACAGATGCACACACACACACAGAGAAACAGAGACACAGAGAGAGAGAGATGCAAAAAGTATTCAAAACAGAATACTTAAAAAAATATCATATTGTTCTATTAGTACAAATTATCACAAATAGCAAAAATCACCAAAAAAGAAAAATAAAAATGGTGGCTGTTGAGGAATACAATGAGAAGAGGCGAAGTAGTGTTTAATGGGATTGGAGTTTACTTTTATAGGATGAAAACTTTAGAGCTGTCTGTACACAAGATATGAATACTGTAATAAACAATGAACTGTATGCTTCCACTGATTCCTTCTGTCTTCTACTCTTCCATCTTGTATCTAATCCAGTGCCTGGGTTCTCATTGCTTAGGCTTATCATGAATATTATTGACCTAAATCTATCTTGATTACTATATTTCTGTATATTTTTAAAGACATTTGTTGTTAATCCCCCTTACTGAGCTTAATATATTTCCAGAGATGTGGTCCAGTTGGCCAAGCTCCCTCTGCTTATTTGTGTACATCTTATTTATTTGGCTATCTAATGGAGTAACTGTACTTGATTCAGATGTCAGTTGTGAGTCAATAACTGGATTCAAATAAATTGATTTAAGTCTATACCTTAATCAGTGGATAGCAAATTTTCTATTAGAATATATTGTATCTTAGGCAGCCTCATTTTTTTAATTTTAATTTTTTTTATTATTACTTTGTTACAAAATTGTTGTGCCATTAAATTGCCCCTCTCCCCCACCCAAATTCTGCTGAGAATCTTGTTCAGAGGGATTACTGATATTCATTGTTGGGACCAATAGGCTTCAGTCAGTCTCTGCAGGGGTGAGGGAAACATGGTGCCTCATCCTGATCCCACCCACCCTAAGGCTCTTACATTCTTCCCACTCTCTCTTCCAAAATGTTCCCTGAGCCCTGGTGGACAAAATAGGAGTCTGATTTAGTGTTGCTTTCTCTGTAGACTCTGGATCTCTCTTTTGATGTGGTTGGACATTTACCTGGAACTAATTTTCAGGCTAGACATGAAGGCAGTATCAATGTCACCACTTCATCTGTAATAACTTCTAGTGCCGGGTTCTCCGGCAGGTAGGGCTGTAGGAGAGCCTGTCCCGCCGGTCTCTCTTTGGGGTTGAGCGGGATGGTGAGTGTCGACGACCCAGACCTCCCTCCTAGGCACCGGAGAGAAACCACACTGAGTCGGGAGACTTGTCGAAGCAGGATCTCGTTTTATTGTATCAAGCAGGCACTTATATAGCATCAAGGTAGGGGGTGGGAGTCTTAGGATGGGGTGTGGATTAAGGGCCAATAATATTTCATCACGTTAGTAGTAGCTGGGCAGAGGCAGTTTTAGGTCAGGCCTTGCTGAGTCACTCCTATGTGGAAGTCATAGGCCAAAGACAGGTCACCAAACTCTAGGCAGGCTCAGGAAG
The DNA here is from genome assembly GCA_036346955.1 of Dipus sagitta. Classification (NCBI taxonomy): domain Eukaryota; kingdom Metazoa; phylum Chordata; class Mammalia; order Rodentia; family Dipodidae; genus Dipus; species Dipus sagitta. Next base: position 37,597,428 of record CM070778.1, on the reverse strand, counting down.
TTCCACTGGGCCTCGAGTCCTGGCCTCTTTAGGCCCAACATTCTAGTCCTGGGCAGATGAGGCAGATGTGATCCATCTCATGGTACACGGTTGGCCCTCTCTTCTTGATGCACTGATGCGTCCTTGTTCTCCCCTGTATACTCCTACATCTGTAAGATAGAACAGATTCTCCAACAAAAAGTGAGAGCAGTTTGAATTAAAGTGAATCAATTGATATGTTATCATGCTTTTATCTCCTCATCCCTTACCTTTAACTTATTAGTCAATTTCATTTGTTTTCATCTTGTCCTCACAGTATTTACGGATCAGTGCTTTTGAAATATTAGTGTGTTCTTGAACTGTTCACTTTCTTTCTTCCCACTCCTCTTTCACCTTTGTTCCATCCTTACCTTCCTCCATCTCATCTCCTCTTCTGTGAACACATGGTACCCCATGTTGCCCAGCGGGTTCTCAAACTCTTATGTCCAAGTAATTTCTCTCTTGGCCTCCCAAGTGGCTGGGTCCATTGGCCATTTTTATCTTCATTATGTTTTCTTTACATGGAAGGGTCCCATTTTCTCTTTAACTTCTAAAACTTGTCAAAATGGTTTGTAGAAATTTATTAATTATTCTTGGCAATCAGGGGTCATAAGATAATATCTGTAGGAAAGTGGTCTGTTTCTCATTTCATAGCTGACAGCCCTGAATACATCATTATGGATATGTAATTTGTTTTCATTTCAAATGTATCATACAGTTTTCAATATTAAAGATATTCTCATAGAGATTCACACATTTCTTCTCACATCAACCTCATGGGATTTCATTCTTAGTTGGACCTGAAAGGTATCTCTAGTATAGAACATTCTTGTTTTATTGCACTCTGGTTTACATTATACATATGTCTTATTTCAGTTTTGCCATCCTTTCTTTTTCAGTATGGAGAAGTGTGAGACTTTTCCCTGTTTTTATCTTAAATACAGGTACTGTTAAATGACAGTATTCTCTTGCCTCCTCTAAACCATCAAGAAATATGAAGTCATTGTAGTGGAGCAATAAATCTCATATAAAGATATTCTCTGCATTATTTCTTTTTTCAACAGTTAATTAACTGGAGGAAATAAAACTGTATCAGGTTCTAATTCTCTTAACAAAATTAGGAATGTTAGCAAGCCATTTGACCTCCAGGTTTCCATTAATATATTTGCAAAATTTGCCTCAGAAAAACTCATTCTTGACATTTACAGTGTGTGAAAAGGCACTGTTCAGGTCCATTCAAGTTCATTGCAAATTATAAAATATACATGGGCTCCCTAATATCATTAAATTTTCCTCTAGACACATGTGATGTGTGTAATAGAGAAGTAGCTAATATAAAGCCATGCCAAATTCTTTTTCCTCTCATATATCCTAAGGTTTTTGGTCAGAGATGGCTTTAATTTCAGATTAAACCTGAAAGTACCTCCACCAAGACATGGGCCATTGGGAATTCACTCTATATAATCTTTTATAAGATAGTGGTTTTCTGTATATCCAATGCAAGGAGAGGTATAAATTCCTCTCTAAACATCATTTCTTGTTGGAAATTTATACTCTTACTCACCTGGCAGAGATGTAACTTAATTTGATTTATTATTATAAGTACTGAACACATGTTCTCTTCTAATAGACCATTTCTATTTGGTACCCCAGACTAATAATGGAAACACCACAAAGCGTTACATCATACATGTTTTGTTTACTGACGACTCTTCAAAATTGAGTTAATGTGGCACACCTAGATGAGCTAAATGTGTTCTTTAACTACTAAGATTACCTGTCCTTCTAAATACTACATTTCAGTCCTTTCTATCTATAGTGTTGCTTCCTGCTTGGCCTCTCAAAATGAAGTTTGCTTCTCAATGTGGTATCAGAAGCAATTTCCTATGATTTCTTGCAGACCCTCAAGCTGCAAGCACTATTGAAATTTTTCTATATACATTATAAATCCCTCTGCAGTACATCCATGAATCATCATAACTTTGTTAGGCCAAATCTTCAGGTGGTAGAAACAATAAAAAAGAAACCAAGGAAGAGATTCAGCAAATATTTTACAAAATGATGTCTGACCAGTTTGACAGCTTCATAAAGCTCTAAGAAATGTGCTTATTCTTTCTTGTCACATGCTCTTACGGTGACCTTTAGTCTCTGAGGCTGAGTAGGGTGACCTCATCATCTAGCACTTCTACTTACTTTCTCAGTCTCTCTATATCAACCATAATATATAAAATTAAGAAAGGCTAGGAAAATGGTGGCAGAGAATCCTGACATTATAACCACCATATACCTATTACATTTTTAAGCCTGCTTTCTGTTAGACCTCCTCTATCTGAAGAGCTATTTTGAGTTTATTTCTTGACATTATATCATTTGTTCATTTTATATTGTTGTATAATATTCATAAGTATATTTCCCAATTTCCTTTTTTAGATTACATTATTCACATAATCCTAGCTGTTAAACTGTTAGAAATATGACATATTTTGGGCTGAAGAAGTGGCTTAGTGGTTACGGCACTAGCCTACAAAGCCAAAGGACTCAGGGTCAATTTCCCTGAACCCACATAAGCCAGATACACAAGGTGGTACATGTGTCTGGAGTTTGTTTGAAGTAGCTAAAGTCCCTGGCATGCCCATTCTCTCTCTCTCTCTCTCTGTCTGCCTCTTCCTCTCTCTCAAATTAATAAATACATGTAAAAATAAATATTTAAAAGAACTATAACATGTTTCAAGTCTTAAGAAATGCATGGTGAATTTCCTTTCCAAGAATATCATAATAATTTCTGTTGTTCCTTGTTATGTCCTACATTAAAATACAAATTGATATATTCTCACTGCCACTATGAATTGGATTTTGTATACATAATAAGAATGATATGTCATTTAAGTATATATCTTTTATTAAATTAAGCTAATGGCATGTCAATTTTTTAAACAATTATGCTATATATTTATTTCTTCATAGATATTTCTCTTATTTAAGCATGATTTCTTACATAGTAATTATATTAAATTTCTCATGCATTACCTAAAATAATTTCTTCACCTATCTTTTTTTTCTGTTTTGTTGTTTGGGATTTATGAGGGGTAGGGTCTGGCTCTAGCCCAGGCTGACTTAAAATTTACTATATATTCTCAGGCTGGCCTCAAACTCACAGCAATCTTCCTACCTCTACCTCCTGAGTACTGGGATCAAAGGTGTGTTCCAGCATGCCTGGCTTCACATTCCTTTTATATGTTTCTCCATAATCTCAGAAATATTCTATATTTACAGTAGTTAACTGATACTATATTGTTTTCTAACATTCCAGTGACTTTTAGAAAAAGTTTCATTTTATTCTGCTTACAAAATTTATTAAATCAAAGATACCCTGGGACAAACCAACCTGGTGAAGAATATTTGGAATTTTTGCAAGCTATTTTATTATCAAAGGAAAATGTTAAGCTAAAGACAAGTGGCTGAATACAAAACTAACTAATAAAGGAAAAAGAAAAGAAAAAGAAAAAAGAAAAAAAGAAAAAAATAAAGACAAGTGGAATGTTTGTTACTTTAAATTATTGTATCATGGTTGTTTTTCAATTATAAGTAATTTAATACTTTATTATTTCCTTATTGCAAATAAAGAGGTTGTGGTTTGTAAAATATTTTACTAATTAAAATTATTGTTTTGAGAGCCTTCTCTGGGGAGGAGACTCTCATCTCATCAAAGCAGAAAATTAGAGTTTGACAGGAGCTCAACTCTAAAGGGTATTTATAACATGCCCTCTAAGGCTCAAGGACCATTATGTAGAAGGGGCAGAAGAATTTAAAAGCCCCAGGATGGGAAGGTTTGCCTGAGGCATTGTTTACCCCATAGAAGCCTACTGTTGAATTCATGACCCTAGAGTGATTACTGATAACCCAATGAGGAAGGCTCTCATCGGAATGGGATTGGGGGAGAGGAGATAGAAGAGTATAACCTAGTAGGAATATGACCAATTTGCAGTATGTTCATATATTAAAGATCCCAATAAAATGTAATTTTAATATTGCTTTAGTAAACCAAAGGGGTTCCTCACTAATCTGCAGCATTGTTAAATAAAGCACTATAAGTTCTTTCTTGAGAATGGCCCATATGGAGAAACTGATATCGTAAGAGGGGAGGGAATGCAAGCTTATGGTGGACACTCCAAAACATAAAACTACACTTCAAATAACTCTGTAATTTATAGCATCCATTTTGAAATAAAGAACTAACTCCAGATTCAAATCCCCTTCAAAGATAATCAAGTAATTCTTGTATTTTTAAATTTTGATATTAAAAATAAGTAAAATTTACTTTAATAAGTTGAAATAAACACAAATAGAGCTGGGCTTGGTGGCACATGCCTTTAATTCCAGCACTTGGGAGGCAGAGGTAGGAGGATTGCTGTGAGCTCAAGGCCACCCTGCGACTACATAGTGAATTCCAGGTCAGCCTGAGCTAGAGTGGGACCCTACCTTGAAAAAAAAAAAAAAAAAGGTCAGGGTTTGTGTGTTTTAGCTAGAAAATGGTCTTCATGTGATTTTGCTGGGAATACTAGTTAAAGAAAGGTTACTCTTGTGCTGGAGATGTAGTTCACTTGGAAGAGTACTTACCCAGCAGCATGCACTAAGAACCTAGTTCAATATTCAACACTACATAAACGTGGTATGGTGGAATCCACCTGTAATCCCAGCACTCAGGATATAAACAAGAGGATCAAAAATTCAAGGTCATCTTCAGCTACACATTGAGTTTCAGGATAATTTGGGATACACGAGACCCTTTAAAAAGTATAACAAGGAATAGGATGCAAAGAATTACCCTGTATAAAAAGTACAGAAAAGAAAAAAAAAATACTTACAAACTCTAAATTAGTTTTGAATGTCTCTGATGATTGAATTCATTGACCAATATAAATTTCTTTCCTTGAACTATTCTCACATCCCCCATAATCCTGAGATCCATTTTGCTTTTCTCCATTTCAGTGGATATAGATTGTGGTTAAGCTACTGGAATACATTAATATTTTGGATGCAAAAGTATTTAAAATTAAAGATTTATTTTTATTTAACATGAAAGTGGAACCCAAAAATGAACAGTTTTTTTTCATAAACACTATTGATGATTGTATAAGGTAGAATATATAGCAATAATATCCATGTCATAATGCAAAAGCACTTCTCCATGTCTTTAAGATACACACCTAAGGATGGATGTTAAGTTTGGCCTGACATTACTCATAAAATTACCAATAATTACCATATGAGTTTATATGAGAATGGGATTAGGAAAGGCTCAGAAACATTTAAGAGAGATCTGCTTATGATATATCCATGGACCCTAATATAAATTTCTTTCACTATATTAACTTACTACAGTTGTGTACAGCAAGTTTTCACTTTAACTGTAACAATGATTTAAATAGAAAAGCTTTTTATATTATAATTATGATTTTGTTTTCTTAAAAATATTTTAATGGATGGGGAGATAGATTAGTGACTAACACATGTGGGCCCAAGCTGAGCTGAGATTATCTGAGTTTAAATGTTCAGTATTCACATAAACTGCAGGACATAGACTTGTACCTGGGTAACCTTAGTCCTGTGTGGAGCAGTGACTGGAGAATCCCTGGGGCTTGTGAAGGACAAGCTCTAGGATCAGTAAGACTCAATTGCCAGGAAAAAAAGGAAGGTGGGTTATAGAGGTGGACACCTGGTATTCTTCTCTGGCCCCCACCAGCAAGCCCATGAAAAGCCAAAGGTGAGCACACTGCATAGCACATACACCATACAACACACACACACACACACACCAAAATAATTTTAAGTCATCAAAATAAGAACTTAATTTTTAATGTTCTCCTTATTGATACTTGACATTTTGAGATGTCAAAATTAAATAAAATTTGGTGACTAAATGCTTAAAAGTGGATGTCCCTGTAATGTGTGACTTTGGAGATTTCTACACCATCATTGTGCCTGTTTAGGGAGAGTCATCTATTTTAAACAACTACCCATGTTACAATTATAACTGAATTACGACATGGTGCTAACAATTTGGTTTGTACTCTAAAATTAAGAGAGCTTGCCTAGTCAAGATCTATAGAAAGGTTGGAAGAGACATATTGACAAAAACGAAAAAAAAGCAATAAAGCTAATGATTTGGGAGATGTCAAGAATAATTGGTTTTGAAAGGTAAGATTTTTTAGCTAGCTGCTTCCTTTAAGACATTTCCTGACCCATGTCTTTCATGAGGCACCATTATATTTTCTACTCAATGCAAGTGGGAAAAAAATAGCTTTTTTACATGGGTTCCTTAAATCATAAAAGATGATATTTCTTACAACTACACACAGAGCTACTATTATCTCAAAATAAAATAAATGTTTAATCTAAAAAGCAGTAGGTGTGGTGAAGCATCCAGCCTTTTAAGTGGCAAGAGCAGGAGAGTAAGTCTCAGGACAACCTGGGGTTTATAAAATATTTTCAAAGACCCCTGAGCTGTATATCAAGACATTGCCAAAAACAAGTGTATGGGGAGGGGGAGCAATTGAAGCTAGAGAGATGGATCCATGGGTAAGATTGAACCCTGTCCAAGTAGAAGGGCCTGAGTTGGATTTCTCTGCAGCCACATAAATAGCTACGTGAGGCTGTGCACATCCTCAGCCCAGTCCTGTGGAGAGCAAAGACCAATGATTAACACGGGTTTGTGCAAATAGCAAGCTCTGGAGTCAATGGGAGATTCTGTCCCAAGGAAACACATGGATGAGCGATGGAGTGGGGACACCTGATATTCTCCTCTGGCTTCTGCATGCATTTGTACACGCATGTGCTTATATGCCACACACCACCACACATGCATGCATCAGAACACACACGCATGCATCAGAACACACATGCACACACAAAAAGAAAAAAAAAAAAAGGAAAAGGCAAGCTAGGCATATTTATACACATCTGGATTTATTTCTGGATGTCAATATATTCCATTCATACTTCAAACACACCTTCATTTCCATTTAAATACTTTCTATTCATATTAGGACAAACATATTCTTATTACTCTTTTTTAGACATATTTTAGTAATTTTTCCATATAATTCTTTATTGAACTTTAAATTTAATTCCAAACTACCAAACATTATTTCCCTGGGAAATATATATATATATATATATATAGTATGCCATACAATTCAACCTATTTAAAGTGTACAATTTACTGGTTATTTTTATCTATTCACAGATGTTTCCAATCATCACTGCAGCTATTTTTAGGACTCTATTTATCACCTTCAAATGTATTCATACCACTTTGCCATCACTCTTCCATTACCCTTCTATACCTCTCTATTCTATGGGTCTCAATACATTGTCTTTTTGTCCTTTTCAGATAAACAGGAACACCCTACCTGGTGTTTAATGGCTTCTTTCATAACATAATGTCTTCTCAAAGGTTCAAGTTATAACAAATATCTGTTATTCATTTCTGTTTGTATTGTTGAATACATTTCATTTTACTAAAATGCTACTTGCTTCTCCATTTATCAGCTCTAGGGCTGGTCGGCTTTTCCACATTCTGCCTCTGTGAACATTGCTGTGGCAGAGTGTTTGTGTACGATATTTGGCTATGTACCTGAAACTGGGAATACTGGATCTCACATGGTAACTATGAATGCAATCTTTGAGGAATGGCAGACTGTTTGGTGGTTATATGATTTTATATTCCTTTCAGCAGTGTACAATGGTTCCAGTTCTCCATATTCTCACTTAGACTAGCAACATTTCTGTCCTTTTAAATGATTAATTATTTATTATTATCTCATTTCATTTTTGAGAAAGAGTACATCTTGCAGTTTTTATTGGCATTTTCTTCCCAAATAATAATAAGGAACCATGATGTGTTCAATGGCCATTTTCATTTTTTCTTTCTTTCTTATTGATTTTTAAGAATTTCAGTTTACTTGTTTTACTTTTTGGCATTTGTTTTGTAGCTTATCTGGGAAATCATTGCCTAATACACGTTATCCAAGGTATCCATGTTTTAATCTTAGCTGTATGGTGTTTTTTTTTTTTTTCAAGTATAACAATGTTTATTGACAAATGCAATTATGAAAAGTCAGGGCATGAACATGACTTGATAAATTAAGTAGACTTAATTTCAATAAGAGGGACCAATTCAAATTCTCACCATTTGTTTCACACCCACAAAAACCACTTCAAGGGCATCAATGAGCTCTCCAAGCTGCTCAGTTTGGGGAAGTAAACCATCTTTCTCTTAAAAAGACTTGTGTACTTGAGCTGTACATTTTCTTCTCCAACGTTTAAGTCTATGATTCTTTCTAAGTTATACATAGTTCAAAGTTTTACATAGTAGGCATTAAGTTCTCTTTAATAGCTGGTAAAATGTAGCAATAAAGTTAATCTCAAAACTTGTTCTAAGTTTGTTATAGTTGCATTTTCTAAATTAACCAGTTTTTGTGGATTTTAACCTTGAAGGAACTTATCCATTTCAAGTAAGATATCTTATTTGCTAACATATTGTTTTACAATATTGTATTAAAGATTTTTATTTCTCTAAGAAAGCCAATTATGCTACCTCTTCCCCTTATGCCTATATTAATTTAAATCTTATTTCTTAGTGAATCTGCCCAAATGTCATAATACTGATTTCTTCAGGGAATTTTTCTTTTATTTATTTTTCTCTATTGTTTGATTTTTCTATTTTAAATATTTACATTCTAATCATTTTTATAAACACATGATAATTTATTAAGTAGAAACTTTGTGTACTGCATACATCATGTGTTGGTACCATCATTTCCGTCTTCTCAGTCTCCATTCCATAGAGGACCCTCTTCAGTAGGATTGCTGGTATTCACTATGGGGTTGTGGGTTATGAGATTTGAGAGCAGCAGTCAGTCATTGTGTGTGGGGGGGTGGGGGGCGATGGTTAATGCCTCTAGATATTCCCTCCCTTCCTATGGCTCTTACAGTCTGTCTGCACCCGCACTGAGACTTTGTGGGTATGTCTTAAGTGTATTTTAGTGTTGAACACTCAGCAGGTTTTAGATTTCTGTTTTGGTACTTTTTGAATATCCTCAGTGTCTGTCTCCATCATCTTGGTGCAGGTTGTCAGGCTCACCATGGAAGCAGCACTCTTGCTCATTTCGCCAATTACTCTGTGGTTTCACCTGTGCCCTAGATGATAACTGCCCTCCTGTTTTTATTTAATTAGTTATGTCTCAGATCTTCTGAAACTAAAATATAGCATTATTTTTTCATGAGTTTTGTTTTTATACTTTTCTTCTCTCAGTTTGTTCTTTGGTATGAGAATACTTAGTCTTTTGTGAACCTTGGCAAACATCCTTCCTTATTTCCTTTTGTTGATATTGGCAAACATATCTCACTTCTGTATGTTATAGGCTCAGCAACATATATATATATATATATATATATATATATATATATATATATATATATGGTTTTTAAATAAAATTTGCCTGCATTATCTTAAGAAAAGGAGAAAAATATTCACTGTTAACTTTTATAAGCATACAATCACAATTGTTGGTACTTTTTCTTGTTATATTTGCTATATGCTGTCATGCATTATATTGTAGGGCACATTTGTTGCAAAATTTCTATCCTTTTTAGCCTAAACATATCTTTATTTTACCTCAATTTCATAAAACAAATCGAGAGGTATCATATTATTAGTTGATTTTTTTATGTTTTTGTATTTATATGTTCTCCTTTGAGTATTTAGTATATTATATCACTCACTTCTCGTTATCTTAAGAAAAGTCAGATGTTTATCTTGTTGGAATTCTCTTGTATATGATGTGTCTTTTTTGTGTTGCTACTTGAAAACTTATCCTTTTGTTGTCAACTTTTAGCATTGTTGATATGGGGGTACCTGGAGTAGACTTCTGCGGGTTTATCACAGTAGGTTTTGGGAAGTCTGTTTGTGGTATAGAACAATGATGTTTAAAAATTTTGAAAGGACATCTGGTCACAATGGCAGACTTATAACCTAGGGGTGTAACATCTGCTGCTGTCTGACTAAATGTATATACTATGCTCACAAAACTGCCCAGTAAGCACTTCTCTTAATGTTCATATCCATTTATTAATGCTACTCTCACTTTTGGTTAGAGATTATTCTCTTTTCAGATGGCAGTGACCTAGGGATGACTCAGAAGGCACCAAGGTGCTGAGAAAAAGTGACAGAGGAATGCTCAGCACCGAAATATCTCTATTATAACTTCCAAGGCTAAAGGTCCATTGTGGAAGAGGTTGCAGAAAGAATGTAAGAGCCAAAGGAAGGATAGGACTGCTTTCAGTACACTCTTCGAGACACAAAATGGCCCAGATATCCATGACCTCACAGTGTCTGACACTACCTTCACAAGACCCTCATAATAGGAGGAAAAGATGATGACATCAAAATAAAAGAATAAAAGAAAGACTGATTGAGATGACCAGGGGATATGATAGAGAGTGGAGTTCCAAAGGGGAAAGTGAAGGGAGGGAGAATTCCCATGGGATATTGTTTATAATCATGTAAGTTGTCAATAAAAAGTAAAATGAATAAATAAAACAAAAAGACACACAATTTAACAGGGTGGATGAGAAAAAAAGTGGACTCTTCAATTTGAGATCTTCAAGAAATCCACTTCATGACTAGATACCTCCTCAGTGAGAAAGGCTGGAAAATTATTTTCCAAGCAAATGGAAATAATAGAAAAGTGGATGTGGCTATATTAATATATGATAAAATAGATTGCAAATCAGATGTAATCAAAAAGGACAAAGAAGACAACATTTTATTCATCAGGGGAAGAATCCAACATGAGGACATCACAATCATAAATTTATATGCAACAAACACAGGGGAACCACATTTTATAAAACTAAACCTATTTGACAACAAGCAAGAAATAAATCCCAAAACCATTATAGTAGAGGACTTCAATACTGCACTATCATCAATAGACAGATCATCCAAACAGAAAGTCAATAGGGAAATAATAGAGCTCAACAATAACATAGACCAACTAGAACCAAACTAGAACATCCCAACCCAATACATTCTTCACATCAGCACACTTCAGCAGCAGAAACTTCAAACTATGTCATATATTAACACATAAAGCATGCCTCCATAAATCCAGGAAAATTGATATAACTTCCTTCATCCTATTGATCCACATACATTAGAGCTAGAAATTACAATATCTCCCAGAGAATAAACAACATGCTGTTAACTAATTAATGGGTCTTGGAAGAAATCAAAAAGGAATTTGTGATATTTCTAAAACTGAATGATAACCAAAACACAACATAGAAAAATTTATGGAACACAATGAAGGCAGTACAAAGGGGAAAATTCATAGCACTAATTGCCTTCATAACAAAGGCAGAGAGACCTCAAATTAATGACCTAACCATCCACCTAAAGGCATTGGAAAAATAAGAACAATCCAAGCCTAAGAGTTGCAGACAGAAAGAAATAATCAAAATCAGAGCAAAATGAGTTGGAATGTAAGAAAACAATAAAACTGAAAAAAAAATGAAGAACTGGTTATTTGAAACAATAAACAATACTGATAAGTCCCTGGCCAATTTTATGAAACAAAAAAGAGAAGTCTCAAAGTAATAAAATTAGAAAAGGAATAACTGACAATAGACATCAAATTTGGAAGAATAATCGGGGCATTTTTCCTAATGCTCTACTCAACCAAATTGGATAAGCGGAAGAAATGTAAGAATTTCTAAACAAATACCAGCTACCACAATTAAATTCAGAACATATAAATCTCATAATCAAATGTATTACATCTACTGAGATTGAAAATGTAATCAATATATATATATATATATATATATATATATATATATATATATATATATATATATATATATAATATTTTGAGAGAAAGAGAGGGAAAAAGAGAAAAGAAGAGGCAGAGAGTGTGAGAGAGAGAATGGGCATGCCAGGGCCTATAGCCACTGCAAATAAACCCAAGACACATGTGCAGCCTTGTGCATCTGACTTATGTGGGTACTGGGGAATTGAACCTGGGTCCTCAGGCTTCACAGGCTTAAATGCTAAGCTGTCTTTCCAACCCATAACAGAAAAATCTTAAACACAAGAACCACATGATAATTTCAATAGATGCATGAAAGTCCTTCAACAAAATACAACATCATTTCATGATTAAAATGATAGAGAGGATAGGAATGTAGGCTTTATTTCTCAACATAATAAAGGGTCTATACAAAGCACCTAAATCCCAAATTATTCTCCATGGGGAAAGGACTCAAGTACTGTCCATTGAAATTGGGAACAAGGCAGTAGTGCCTACTGTCACCATTGTTCTTCAGCATACTGCTGGATGTCCTTTCCTTGGCAATAAGGCAGGAGAATGATATAAAAGTGCTGCAATTGGAAAGGAAGAAATTAAACTAGCCATATTTGCAGATGGCATGATCCTATACACAAGTGACAAAAAAGACTCTATCATAAAATTTATAAAGTTGATAAATTCCTTCAGCAAAGTGGCAGGATAAAAAATCAACATACAGAAATCATTAGGTATCCTATATGCAAAAGTGGATATATATATATATATATATATAGAAAAATCAGTTAATTGTCCTGTTTTCAATAGCCACAAATAAAATAAAGTATCTTGGAATAACACTAACTAAGGATATGAAGAGCATATATAATGAAAACATAAAAATACTCAAGAAAGAAATTGAGGAGGATTTGAGAAGATGGAAGGACCACCCCATCCACCTGGAGAGATAGAAATAATATTGTGAAAACGGCAATTTTACCAAAAGCTGTGTACAGATTCAATGCAATAACAATAAAAAAATACCACCATTCTTCACAGACATTGAAAATATAATCTCAAAACTCATATAGGATAGCAGAAGACCTTGGATATCCAAAAATATTCTCAGCAACATAGACACCTCTGGATATATCTCCATACCCTATCAAAAGCTATACAAATTTGTAGAAAAAAAGGATGGTATTTGCATAAGAACTGACCTGTAGACCAATCGAATGGATTTAAAGACCCAGCCCTTAATTCAAGTAACTACAGGAAAATGAAATTTTACAAAGGTGCTAACAACATACACTGGAGAAAAGACAGAATCTTCAACAATTGGTGTTGGCCAAATTGGATAACCATATGTAGAAAAATGAAACTAGACCAACTCCTCTCACCATGCACAAAAATCAACTCCAAATGGATTAAAGACCTAAATTTAAGATCTAAAACTCTTAAACTACTAGATGAAAAAAAATTGGGGAATTCTCCAATGTAAAGAGTAAGGAAAAACTTCCTGAACAATATACCAGAAGCCCAAGAAATTAAAAACTCACTCAACCAATAGGATCTCATGAACTCAAAAGCTTTTGCACAGATAAACTTACCATAAATGAGCCAACAGACTACCCATAGAATGGGAGAAAATCTTAGCCACCTATACCACTGTCAGAGGCCTAATATCTAGACTATACAAAGAACTCAAAAACCTAAGCATTAAAAAAGTTAAACAACAATCCACTAGAAAAAAAAAAAAAAAAAGACCTGGAACTCACTACATAGTCTCAGGGTGGCCTTGAACTCATAGTGATCCTCCTACCTCTGTCTCCCAGGTGCTGGGATTAAAGGCATGTGCCACCATGCTCAGCACCTCCTGCCTTTTTAATTTTATTTACAATGACAGAAAATGTATTGATTAATTTTTTTATATTGTTAGCAATTTTTGTTTTTGCTGGCTAATGACATTTTTTAACTTCTATGTATAATTTGGCAGCAAATGCCAAATATTTTTGTATCATAAACTGTCAGATTCACGTACAACATATATTATTAAGTGAACTTGTTTTCCAATAAAATTATTAAAACCATCAAAAAAATGGAGCAGAGAACTGAATGAGGACTTCTCAAAGGAAGAAATTCAAATGTGTAAGACTCATCTAAGGAAATTGTCAACATTCTTAACCATCAGGGAAATGCAACTTAAAACAACCATGAGATTCTACCTTCCTCCAAAAAGGATGGCAATCATTAAAAATTAAAAAAGAATAAATAAATGAATGTTGGTGAGGATGTAGGGAAAGAGGAAACCTCATTTTTTTTTTTTACAAGTTTGCATTCCCACCTTGTTTGCTGGTGGTACCTCAAACTTTTACAACTCGTACAGAAATCAATATGGAGACTCCTGACAACGATCAAAATAAAGCTACCAACTGACCCACCTGTTTCTCTACTAGGCTTCTACCCTAAAGGCTCCACTCTTCACTGCAGATATATTTGTTCAAGTGCGTTTGATAGCTGCTCAATTCACAATAGCTATACACTGGAATCAACCCAGATGTCCATCATTTGATGAATGAATACTGAAGAAGTGGTTCATACACACCATGGAATTCTACTCAGCAGTAAGGAAAAAATGATATAATTAAATGCATAGGAATATGGGTGTACTTGGAATAGATCATAATAACAAACTTCCACTGGCATAGGAAGACAACCACTGTATGTCCTCCGTCAAATGTGCTTCCTAAAGCGGAATGGCTTGAGTTGCTGACATTCCTGACAGACAACTCAAGGGACAGATATGGGGGATAGGAAGAGTTTGGAGGGAGGAGAATGAAATGGGGGGGGGGAAGATATAAATAAAAACAAATCCAATATTAACTGGTCTCATAGAAACCTTCCTCCTGGATAGCAGACTAAAAGATACAACCCTCAATAGAAGCATGGAGGGATCAACTGGTAAGAAGCACCCTGGAGAGGGTGGGATGAAGCCTAACCCTGAAACATTTGGCTGTGGTTTGGAACTCCTAGTTCCAGAAATTGGTTACAATCCACATGCACTATAGATTAGAAAGTCCTACATGGTCCCCAAAACAAGACTGGATTCTCTTGTCACTTGATTACCTGCCTGAAGTAAAAGGTAAGACCCTATTGTGGAAGACGCCGCATGCTGCTGCTGCAGAACATCAAGAGATCCAGGTGATTCTGAAAGGAAGTAATTTCCTAGATGGTTAGTCCATATAGTGCTGGAAAGAGCGACAGGAGCTGTGAGGGAAAATGGCCAACAATGTTGAGCACTATCAAAGGACACTGCTATGTGAAAGCTACCATCCTGACAAGATGTACACACCTGTGAAATAGTGGAACTCAGCATAGGTGGGTATCAATAGCTATCTGATTGACTATGAGATAAGCTCAATGGAAAGAAACCTATAACTGGAACTGAGAGCCAAGTCAGAATCCTATGGATGCCAAGATTATGGCTTCCAATGAGAAGCTCCCCCTAGTCTTTTCCCAAAAGTGAGGCTATAGCCATCAAAATCTTTGTAGATTAACAGTTCTTATTCCCTTTAACCTATAATGATCTTACTCTCCACTGAAGATTTTTTTTTTCAGTAAGCAATGTGAACTGAGGACAACCAAAAATGAATAGATATCTGACTCCCTGGTATGAGTCTATGTGCATATGTATATTTACATACATATACATGTATATTTAGTTTATATTTGAAGAACTCATTATTGTATTTGTCTCTGCCTTTTCATATTATGACAAATTTTCCTAGACATACCAATAGCAATTGTTACTTATTTATGTGTGTGTGTGTGTGTGTGTGTGTGTGTGTGTGATAGAGGATGCAGGATGGAGGGGACAGTGGCTTGTGGTTGCCCAGGCACATATGTGGAATTAGAAAGCAACCTCAGACAGAGTGTCAGTCCCCCTTTTCTATCATCTTTTTGAGACAGGGTCTATCTTGTTATTTTCTCACTCAAGCTTCCAAATTCTTTTGACTCTGCCTCCTGTCACCTTGGGCACATTGGGATTACAGACATGTGCATCACCTCTTTAAAAAAAACGGAGTCCAAATGTGGTGGAGCACACCAGGATCAGGGTGAGTTCAAGGCCATCCTGATACTACATAGTGTATTCCAGGTCAGACTAGGCTAGAGCAAGACACCACCTTGAGAAAACAAAAATGCAAAAAAGAAAAAAAAAAGTACATATGCTCAGTAGTTGCTAAGTTCATCATGTTGATCCATATTCTAATTGATCAGGGTCAATATTCCATGCAGAATGTAAAAATTAACACATTGACACTACACATCAGAATCCAGCTTTAATTTTTATGGGCAAAAAGCAATGAATAGAATTTGCTGATTGTATTATCCAGTTTGAGACAAATAAAATCTTATACATTTTCTACTTGTCTCAAATATAGTGAACTTATCAGCAGATATTTATTACCTGTGCCTATGTCAAAAATGACATAAATGATGCAAACATAATTAACATTTTTTAAAATTTAAATTTATTTATATATTTTCTTTTTTTCTTTATTAGTTATGTGCATACATATGTATAAACAGCCATGTTGGTACCATTGATATCCTCCTCCCTATCCTCCCCCATCCAAAGGTACCCTCCTCGTTGGGGATTGTGGGTATGCATTGTGGGAGTAGCCATCAGTTATGGGGAAGAGGCAATGTCTCTGTGTATAATATCCCAACTTGTGGCTCTAACAATCTTTCCTCTTCCTCTTCCACAAATTTCCTTGAGCCATGTTGGGTTCATTTTAGGTCTACTTCAGTGATGAGATCTTGGGAACTTCTGTGTCTCTGAATCTCTGGTTTGGTAGGAGTTGGGTGTTCTTTGTGTCTATCTCCTTCACCCTTGTGCTGGTACCAGGTTCATCAAGAAAGCAGCACTCTGGCTCATTTCCCTAATTACTCTATGGTTTCAACTGGTGCCCTGGTGATATGCAATGGCCTGAGTCTCTCCTTAGGTTCTGCGTCCATCTAACAAAAGAGAAGTAGAACTGGAGAGATGGCTTAGTGGCTAAGGCATTTGCCTGCAAAGCCAAAGGACCTTGGTTGGATTCTCCAGGACCCATGTTAACTAGATTCACAAGGTGGTGCATACATCTGTAGTTTGTTTGCAGTGGATGGAGGCCCATTCTCTCTCTCCATCTCTTTGCCTCTCTCTGTCTGTCTCTCTCTCTCATAAATAAATAAAAATAAAGTGAAAAAGAGAAGCAGATTCTCCAACAGAAAGTGAAGTCAGCACTGGATAAATGGTATACCCTTTATTATTTTAGAGGAAATTTAATAGGTGTAAACCCTCTTGTAACCCAAGATTGGTAGAAGCTTGATATTGGGGAACAGACTCAATTTTTGGATATAGTTCTGACTTGTTTTCCAGTTCCAGCTACGTGCTCTGTTCCACAGAGCAGATCCGTTATATTAAGAATTTTGACAACAAAATGGAAACATAATTTCCTAACAAATTTCCAACCAATTCCTATTAAGGAGCTAAAAAAATAAATAAAAGAGGTTAAGCCATTTGGTCTGCCTTTTAGGATATAGAATTTTATGGTACCATTGCCGTTTAGGGCTAGATTTGTGTTTCCCACCCCCTCCCCTCCCCTCCCCTCCCTCCCCACCCATCCTATTGTGTAGTCCATGAGCTGCTTGCTGGGTATGTAAGGCATATTGGGTAGATTCAGGTTAGGTGCTGTAGATGAGTGAGACTAGGTGGCGATTTTCTTTGTGTGATTGGGTAAGTTTACTGAGAATGATCTGTTCCAGGTTCAACCATTTTTCCTCAAATTTCATTGTGTCATTTTTTCTTACTGCTGTATAGAATTCCATTGTCTAGATATACCACATCTTAGTTACACATTCTTCTAGTGATGGACATCTGGGTTGATGGCCCTTAGAGGGAATACCTGAGCCACAAGACACTGGAGAGGGTATAATCAAGACTGACCTTAATCTTCTAAAGTTTCTCTCTCTCCCTCCCTCCCCCCCTTTCTCTCTTCTCTTTAACTCTTTTATATTAGCTATCTTTTTCCTCCTTTTCTTAGTGGGCACTGACCTGTAATTCCCAGTATCAGCATGTGGCTCTCATCCACAACGAGCTTTTGATTAGAGAGACCTACAAAGTTTCCTAAAAAGAAACACAGATTTCTGTCAGCATATTGATGACCCACCAAAGGTTAATGATAAGACCCTACTGCTGAGGACACCTTATGTAGTTGACACATAAAATGGAATGGCAGGGCTGGAAGCTGGAAGAGAGTCAGTCCCCAGACAGTCAGCGGGTCTAGTAATGGGTGACTGGGGGAAAATGACCAATATCTGTCCAAGCAACTCATGGTCTAACCTACTTAGCAGCAAATAACCTGTCGTGATGCTCACACAAGTGCAATAGTGGCGCACAGCCATGGTGGGAGACCAACTATTCTTGATTTGGCTAACTGATCCCCCAGTGGTAGGGGACCCATAGCTGGATCTGAGAAACAAGTCAGAACCATATCCAAACATAAGCCCACTCACCAATATCAAGCTATCAAGAATCATGGGCTACAAGAGGGCTACACCTACTAAATTCTCTATAAAAAAGTAAAGATTATCTCATCTGTCTGGTGCTAACTTACTCTCCATTGGAGAATCTGCTTATCTTTTTCAGATAGTCATAGATCCTAAGGAGAAAGCCACCCCATCATACCTCCAAAGGGCCCCTGCTGAAACTAAGAACAATTGGCTAAACAAGCAAGGGTGCTGTTTTCTTGGTGAACTGGGTACTAGCACAAGGGTGAAGGAGATCAACACAGAGAAAAATCAACTCCTACCAAATCAGATATCCAGAGACCCAGAGGCCCCCAACACCTCATCACTGAACCAGAGCAGAAATGAACCCAACATGGCTCAGGAAAATTCTGCAGAAGAGGGCGTGAAAAAAATGTCAGAGCCACATGTTGGATCATGATATGCAGAGACATTTATCCTACCCATAACTGTGGGCTAACTCCAGAATGTATGATCCATATGCCTCAAAAAGGAGGGGCTAGGGGGAGGGGGTAGGACATGGATGAGTCTAACAATGGTACCAAATTGACTATATTCGCTGAGTTCAAAACTAATTAATAAAAAAATGAATAAATATATAAAAGAATTGGTAGGTGTTTAAAAGGCTTACTAGGAGCAACTTCGCAATCCATTTGTGTACTTTCTGTAAATAATTTATATTTCCCATGACGAACATGAAACACTACTAAATTGACATTTGGCTATTATAAAGTATAATGAAAAACTATTTCAGTTATTAGAAATGTAATTATATGAATTCAAATAGAAATGATAAAAGTGTAATATAATCCTTTGTGTTTAAGGGTCAAAACAAGCCTATATTTTCCTCTTAGTAGAGATATGGTAAGTTTCATTGTTGGAGGCTAAAGCGGGTAATTAATACTTTGATTTATCAAAAAATATTTATTATTATTTGTTGTGTATGTATGTGGAAAATAGCTGTAAGCATATTGCTTTGAAGCTAAAAATGCCATCATTTAAATTTTTAAATCCATTCATATTTATATTCAAATTGTAGAAGAATATAATTAAACACCCCCTGTTACAATTTATGAAGCTTGAAAAATATGTTGATAATATACTCCAGATGTCAAACATCTGGACTAATATCATTTTGGTTTGAAAAGTCTCATAGGTATTAAATATTTACCTAAAGGCATCAGTTCTCAATAAAACCTCATGAGTAAACCTTCACATTTCTGCTAGCATTCTGTTCCTTCAACTTTTGTAGCAAATGTAAAGCTTAAGTTCAAAGTTTTGCATCTTTCCACATTCTTCCTACATATAAGTTTCAAAAGCCTAAGAATACATGGCCAAGTTTATCATATCACAAGTGCTCCTTCTTGATACCAACTTTTGGTAGCAGTTACTATTCCATTGCTGGGACAAAATGACTAATCAGAAGCAGCTTATGGAAAGACAAAATTTAATTTCTGCTTATAGTTTCAAGGGGAAGTCCACAATAACAATGATAATATGGCAGGAGGAGGAAACTGGTTTCACATTTTCACAGTGTCACATCAGAAGAGAGGAACTAGAAAGGTATAAGAACAAGAATAACTGGTGTATAAAGCCACAGGCATGACCCCAGTGATCCTTCCTTGAAAAAGACTGGGCCACCTAATGGTCCCATACATGTTGAGGATAGTACTACCAACTGGAGATTAAATATAAAAGCACATGTATCTATGGGGCATATTTTACATTGAGTCCACAAATTTATATTTATGAAAGATGAAGGAATAAGGGGAGGAAAGAAGAAGTGAGAAAAGAAAGGTAGAAGGTGAAATTTTGGAGAGAAAGGTATGTCAGAGGGAAGTAGGGAAAGATAGAGTCACTTAATATTAGTCATCAATTGCAGAAAACATATATATGTTTCAACACAGACTAATTAAAATATGTCAATTCACTTTATTTTGTATCTTGATTACACTTAAGATAGTACAAATGTCTTGTCTGTGTTCCAGGTAACATTGGCTTTTGACTGAGATGTTACTGGGGAAGGGGTATCCACATTGATTCCTAAATAATGTTATCTGCCTCCACTGGGGTACTTGGAATCATAGGGCATTTCTTGCCTCCCCAATAGATTTCCATCATTAATGATCCTTTCCTTCTCTTTCTGGATTCATAATTAAGCAATTTTATGCTAGCTTCAAGGACTTTGAGGGAAGAAACGTGGCAACAACTGTATCACTTAAGCCTACGTTTACCTCTACCTCATTCTATATTTCAGGGGAATGGAGAAGGATAGCCGAGATTCAGAGTAAACAGACTCCATTTTTTGTTAGTAATGACAATCTTGTGTATCGAGGGTCTAAATAATCACTGGAGTCTGTTGTTACAAGCCAACTGAAAGAGAAGGGAAATATAACTTCCATAAGGTTGTTGGTGTTAGCATCCTCTCTGTCCTCTAAGCAGTTTAGTGTGGCAATCAAAGCCCTACTGAGTCCTCATTTTTCCCTTGCTACCAAGCTTTAAGTCTCCTCCCAAATGCTCTGACTGGTCCTACCTTGTATTCTCTGTTTCATTCCTGGTGTTGTCATTGTACTTCTGTAAGATTACTAAATTGCTCCCCTTCCAGTCTTTACTGTCACTTTATACAATTACATAGTCATCTTTTCCAAGCATAAAAACCTCATGTTACTTCCCTCTTTTAATGCCTTGAATAGCTTCATGTTGTGAAAACCATTAAATCTAAATTTCTTACCATTTTATAGGAAGTATTCCATAATCTGTCACTTGGTTGAAATCACTCTGGTTCCAGCTATTTCTCTATAAATATACAACTTATATCATAGTCACTTACTCGGAGTACCCCAAATGCACCATAGTCATTTTTTATTCTGCCTATTTTAACACATTTCCCTCTCTCCTGAAAGCTATTCCCTTTTCACTTATTTGAAAATGTCTCATTTTTTAGGACACAACTCAAGAATTTCCCAGTCTCTAGAGCCATGCCTAACATACCCAAATTGCTAAGCAATGGAATTGAATTGTTCCTTACCAAATAGTTCCAGTGGTTACCCTATTGACTTTCATACAGTAGGCCTTGGTTCATTATCAACAAATGCAATGTGCAGAAAAATTCAACAATGTGTGTACTGATTGACTCAGCAGAGTACTCTTTCCAGTTATGATAAAACTCACCATGCATGGGGCACTATGATGTAAGACTATGCCAGTCCACAAGTAAACAGAGTAGAATCTATTATTACAGAGCTCATATTTTCAGTTAAGGCATTTTTTATGATACATACTGTAAAACGGGAATGTAGTTTATATGCCTTGAACCACTCTTTCAGAATCTTTTGGACGTAACAAAGCAAGACCATGACAGAGGTGATCACTTCTAAAGTATATAGCAAGTTAAGTCCAGTGTTTACATGACTGTTGAGGTTCTAACAAGTCAGTTGTCAAATTTGCAAAACCTATTATGCCTATAAGGTGTTGTCGAAAGTAAAGATGAAATTCTGACTGTAATGTAACATCTGTTCCAAATGCATGCATTATAAAAGAAGGTGATTCTAGCCAAGGAGCAACCAAAATTTAGAATGTCAGAATGTACTTAATAAAATGGTATATTTTCCTGTGTCAAAGAACATAAACCTCATCGAATTTTGAAATACTGGTGACAAAAATCACATGTAAATTTACAAATAACTTCAAATTGCCTTGAAATAAGGAGACAAAAAGTAGTAGGATCTGACAGCTATGGAAGTTTTGTTTCTAGTTAAGGTGAATCTCTTAGGGACTAGGCACATTTTGAATATGGGAAAAAAAAATAGTCCCTTGTTGGTTCAGGGAACTTGTACACTTTGTTGGGGTACACATTCTAAGCAAATATTTGATCATAAAACCCCTGGTTATGTTTTATACTATAAAAGCTCCTGAAGAACACTTGTCAGTATATAACAGGAATCAAAATTCTATTTTTTGATTGATTAGTGTTTGACAGGAAAGATACTTGACAATTTTTTGCATACACTATTTTAAAGAACTTTCAAGAATTACATAAGATTATTAGTACCATTACCTGTTTAGAGATAAAGAGATAGAAATCTACAAATGTAAAATATGAAAGTTCTTAAGCAATATCTATTAGATCTAATATTAGCAAGATGCAGACAGGGATGGGCATTAAAGTTTCTAATTTCTTGTTCTTGAATGGGTTTCCAAAGAAACCCATTTCATATTCATGTATCCTTTTGTAATTTCTGCAAGGTGGTAAATCAAAACTTACATTACATAGGTAAAAGTTTACAGACTTTATTATTGTAGGAGGAAAATCTTTGAAGGAGACAATAATCATTTTTAAAAAATATTTTATTTATTTGTGAGAGAGTAAGAAGGAGAGAGAGAGAGAGAGAGAGAGAGAGAGAGAGAGAGAGAATGGGCATAGCAGGGCCTCTAGCAACTTCATACAAACCCCAGATGCATGTGCCACCTTGTGAATCTGGCTTGCATGTATACTGGTGAATGGAACCTGGGTTCTTAGGCTACAAAGGCAATAGCCTTAGCGACTAAGCCATCTCTCCAGCCCAGCAATCATTTCTTAAGACTGAAATTTATCAGTAAAATACTTTGCACCAAAAACCTTAAAATTATCTTTCTTGGCTCCTGGATGAGTAAACTAAGATTTGGAGACTAAGGTTTAAATCTGCCAGGATAGGCAAATGAATCTAACAGGAGCTATTCCTGGCTCTTTGAATCATCTGCATCTGAGGAAGCAGGTTGGCACATTATCTGAGAGGGGAGAGATTGGAGAATGCATGGAAGCATGAATCTATAGGTAAAGTTACTTATTACGAATCATGTTTCACTGGCTAAAACTGATTGTAAGTCAACATCTTTGAAGAAGGGAAGTAACATCCAAGATATGTGAACAGAGAAGTGGAAATAAATAACCATTAATAGAGTTTCCTATAAATATTTTTTGTCTAATTTCATGTCATTGATTCAATTGGGGGCTGTTTAACTCCAGGTACAATGACGACCATGATGATGATGTTTTAAGCAAACCAACAGCAAAATGACAATGTAATCTGTACAATGGGATGAAATACTTGCTAGCCATATATCTGATAAGGGTGTTTTTACCTAGAGAAATAAGAACCTTTTTTGAATAGGCAATGTGCCTGAAAAGACATGACTCAAAAGAAGAAGTAGGAGACTGGGGTTGTAACTTAGTTAGTAGAGCACTTGTTTAGTATGTTTGTAGCACTGTGTTGGATCCCCTGCACTGCATAAACTAGGCATGGCAGTGCACACTTTTAATCCCAAGACTTGAGAGGTGGAGGCAGGAAGATCAAAAGTTCTAAGACATCCTCAAATACACATCAATTTCAAGTTCATCCTGCATATTTGACACCCTTTCTCAAAAAACCAATACACATAAATTATAGATAGGTAAATGAAAACTTATCCAATGCTATTATTCACTAACACCTTCTAGAATAGCTGTTACTGAAGAGGAGAAAAACAATGGTGGCAAATGTTGATGGAGATGTGGAGGAAAGGGAAACCTTGTACACTATTGCACTGACTTTCAAATTGATGCAGACAGTGGTTTGTGTTCTTCACAAATGAAATGGAACTAATTTTTAACCCAGGAATCTCATTTCCGGGTATATATTCAATATGTAAAATATATCCACACAGTAAACAGCATCTTATATTATCATCCTCAACCACATCTCTAAACACTTTGTACAGACTGGACATTCTCACTGAATTCTATATCAATCCGTCAGATATAACACTTTTCATGTAAACAGTTTTCAAATGAAATTTTGTTTTCAAGGATTGATGAGATGAATGATCAGACTCAGATCACATTGTGACTGCATAATATCTGACAAGAGAGCCAAGTTCTTAATGAATACCAAGGTAAAATTTGGAGCAATATTAAAAATATACAAGATTTATACCCATTCCTAGATCTTAAGCAAATTATGCCTTCTGCTTGTGAAAGCCAAATGACATGATCCCACTTCTACGTACTGTTGCACTATTAGGAGAATAACACAGAGAAACCATAATAGAAGTCACTACTAGGCTGGGGATGCAGTTCAATGGGTATCACACTTAACTAGTATGTATGAGGCCCTGGGTTTGATACCCATCACTGCATTAGCCAGCCGTGATTGTGCATACCTGTGATTTCATCTCTTGGGAGGTGGAGGAAGGAGGATCAGGTTTTCAAGGTCATCCTCAGCTACTTAGTGAATTCTAGGGCAGCCTGATATATATGAGACCCTATCTCAGGAAACAAGCATAGATACTATATTTAAAATTTGTCTGAGTTCATACATGGTTCTGGGCTATTGCCTTTTCATATATACGTTTATTTACTCAGGATGCACTTTTATAGCACATTTCCCTGTCTACCGTTACCTTGGGGACCCACATCAGCAGAGTTATAGTATTCACTATGGGGCCACGAAGGCTGAGGACTGCATCTCAAGTTATTCCTACCCACTTTGTGGCTCTTACAATAATTCTGAACCCTCTTCACAATGTTCTCTGATCCATGGCAGACCTGCTTGCATTCTAATTTTCTGGTGAGTTCTTCTGGCCTCTGGATTTCTGCTTTAATAGTTCTTGATTGATCACTGTGTCTGTCTCCATCACCCTGGAGCTGGTTGTCAGGCTAGCAGTAAGAGCAGTGTTCATGTTGCTGGTTCCTCTGCAATTTCTCCTGAGCCCTGGCAGATGTGGTAAAGTTGACAAAATGGGCAGTCAGCTATCTTCTTGTCTTATTGATGGATCTTGGCCTCATATCCAATTTATCTGTTGTATATAAAATAAAACAGAATTTCCAACAAAGAGTGAGATAAGCCTGAATTGAAGGGGTTATGAAAATTTATTTGAGAGATTTTTGGTGTGCAAGCCCACTCTTCCTCTGCAGAGAGCAGTGGGGGCTTCTCTCTGAAGTATGAATTTCCTGACCATGGGAATATGACTTGACTTCCAGTACCAGATATGAGTTATTTCCCACTGAGCAGGCCTCATGTCCAATCAGAGAACAACGGTTATCCACAAAGGTTGAGTGCCACTATTGCACAAATTGTGTACTTATCAAGCTGATTGATTTCATAGTCTGCATAGTCCCCTGATTGTTCATGATGTTGGTGACCATTGTCTTTCAGCAACACCCATAGGGTTTTCCAATAGTACTAGGTCTCAGTGAGAGGGGACCTGCTTTCCCTTTTGTTTCCAGAATGGTATTCTGATGTTTTGTCACCACAGCTGTGGTGTCTTCAGCAATAGGGACATATCTTTTAGGTCTGGCAGGCAACCAAGTATTTTGGCAATGGCCTACATTGTTCTGGGGACCTACTGGGCCATCCTTCCTGGCCAACAGCTCACTGTGGAAGGCATCCTAATTTGGGGCCTGGGATTTACTGATCAGAGTAAAGAAAAAGAAAACCTCATGATTTCATAAATATATTAATCAGTATGGCTACCATTTCATAGTTGAAAAAATAGAGGCATAGGTTTATATGGCTGGTAAATGATAATACCTAAAATTGAAGCAATTTTCCTTTGAATTTTTTTAAACGAACCTTCTGTACTCAACTTCCTGACAAATTTCACAGCATCTTTGAATTTGTTTTCCTATATTACAGAGAAAGTATTATATAATATCAAATAACATGGAAGACATGTCATCTGCACTATTGTGGAAATAGATTAGGTAATATGTGGAAGCATTTAGAATACATACATATTACTTCAGTTGTTTATCAGTTTATACACAAATATATTACCACTGAAATGTTAATTATCGTATCAGATTTTCACAGAAAGTGTTTATGCTTTATCATTTCATGTATGTTTTATTAATAGCCAACTTTTACCCAAACCATAGTATATAGAACAATATTGGCTGTAGTTACCATCCCATCACTGAGACAAACATTCAACTACAAGCAGCTTATGGGATAAAAGTGTTTATTTTGGCTTACAGTCTTGAGGGAAAGTGTACTGATGGCAGGGGAAGGCATTGAATAAACAGAGGCTGGACATCACTTTTGCCATAGCAGGTGGAAAACAGCAGCAACAGGGTGAGCTGAGCTCTAGCAAAGGGAAGTTGGCTATAGCACCTCAAATCCAGCCCCCAGCTCCACCCCCCAAATTGTCACCAGCTGGGGACCAAGCATTCAGAGCACATGAGTTCATGAAGGACTCTTTAAACCACCACAATATGGTCCATGTATTGTTTTGCTTAGAATCTGGTTAGAAAAGCAGTAAATAGAAACAACATAAAAGATTAATATCATCAAAGGGAAACCACAGGGTCAGAATTTCTATCTTTACAACAAAGAAACACAGTGTACACATATGCTTCAGACTGAAAGCAGTGAGCAATAAAGGATTTATTCTTTACTTTTTCTCATAATATTACACTGGGTTTATTTTTCCTTTTAATTTTCCTTAATGTATTTAATTAGAAATAAAATGAATACCCCAACTGAAAAATAGGCAATGGGAATGAAAAGCTAGTTCACAAAAGAATAAATTTGAATAAGTAATTAACAAGAATAAATAATAGTCAGGGAAATTGTATTTTCCCTTGCGTTTGGCTCCTGAAGGTGATGTCCCTCTCTTACACACTTTTTTAATGCTCTGCAGCATAGAGTATTATTCATAACTGTAAAGTCATGGGTGATGATTTTATTATTATTATTAATTTTGTTGCTACTCTAGAATATATATTTCCAGAGAACAGAATCCATGTCCATTTAATTTCTTTCCATGAGTTGTTGAGATCCTGCATATTGATGTGAGCATAGCAGACAATCTAAATATGTGTTGCATGTCATGACGATGCATCTTGATTGTCCATTTGATTAGATCACATTTATGTAGAGAAAAGCACCCTAAGCAGATCTGTGATGGAATTTTTAGGCTGGGTATATTGTATGGGGAAAATCCTCCATTACCGTAAGTGGTATCATTTCATGAGTGAGGGCCTCAGAATAGATAAAAAGAATAAAAAAAGAAGCTGACCACCAGCATGTTTCACCCTCTTGCTGATCGTGTATGCAATAAGACCGGCAGCTTCATGCTACTTTTGCATGCCTTTCTCACTCTCGTGGGCTCATTTCCCTCAGTGTATAACCTGAAGTTGTACCTCCCTCACTTAAATAGCTTTTTGTCAGATTAGGTTATGGCAATGAGTAAAGTAACTGATACAGAAAAACTGATACCAAGAATTGGGGCTGTTGCTGTGATTGTGATAAACCTGGCCATGAAACACAGTGGTCTTTAGAACTGCCTTAAAGGAGGAATGAGAAAGAATTTGGAATGTTGTGTTAGAAGGACCTATTAGGGTATAAGCAGAGATTGCTGAGTTATTCTGGTGAGAACTTGGAAGATCACAATGCTAAGAGAAATGTGGACTTTTAGATGCAGCTCATGAAGTTGTAGAGGGGAACATGAACTATATCAGGAACTGGCCTAGAGATATTTCTGGCTGTATTCTGTAAGAGAAAATATGGCTGCATTCTACCCATGTCCTGATAATTTTAGTGCATCTAAATTTGAGAGTAATTCACTAACGTCTTTTGTATAACAAGTTTCAAGTTGTATTATGTGGCATGGTTACTGATCATGGCCCTTATTCAGGTATAGAGAGAGACAGAATAAAATTATATGAAAAATAAGAAGTTTGATTAGGAAAGGTAGTGAGAATTTAAAGTTTGGTCAAAAAGATATCAGAGCACAAAGTATCTGTAATTGTCAGTGAAATTATTACCACTGAAGATAAAGTTCATTTTATACACTGGGATATTAGGACAGGTGCTATAACAGCAAGATATCAACCACTGAAGGATCTAACTTGTGCAAGTTACAATTCATTTAAAAGGTGAGAACTCCAACTGAGAATGGTATTAAAGGGACTCCCTTTGTGAAACCAACTTCCTAAGGAATTGTTTTCCCCAGAGTCAGCAAACAGAAGCTTATGAAACTGTAGTCCAAGGTAGTTGGGATCCTCTACACAATGGCAGCCGAACTTGGCAGCAACACCTATGTGGTAGTAAAGGTTTTAAAAGCATAAAATATGTGAAATCCAGGTGGTCATAGAGTTTTGGTCCATGGTTCATATAGTCACTAAAACCATGTAATGTGTGGCAGGACTATATTCTCTGGAAGGAGGCACTGAGAGGCCACTGAATGAAGCTGTAAAAGAGGGCTCTAAGTTTCAGTGGAGATACCAGAATGTTAGAAATATAAATTCTGACTCCATATTTACCAGACTACTTATGTGGATTTAATGTTATGGAGTAATATCTAAAAGATTGATGTTTCTTCCCATGCAGGTAAAAAAGAAAAGAAATTTGCAAGTAAAGAGTAGATTTCATCTAATCATTTGGAAGGCTGAGGTAGGAAGTTCATTGTGAGTTTGAAGGCATCCTAGGACTACAGAGTGAGTGCCAGGTCAGCCTATGCTAGAGTGAAACAAACAGAAAAAGAAATCTGGAAAAGAGTAGATTGTTGGAGATTGAATTTTGACTTATAGTGAATAGAGAAAAGCACATGTTAAGTTGAGTTCTTTTTGTTTTTTGTTTTGTTTTGTTTTGTTTTGTTCTGTTTTGTTTTTAAGGTGTGTGTGATATTATAGGGTTACAGCCACTTTTAAGCACAGATTCAGGAGTGGTCCAGCTCTCAGATGCTCTGCAAGGGAAAGAAGAATTGTGGAGATAGAGAGATGGCTTAGTGGTTAAGGTGTTTGCCTGCAAAGCCAAAGGATCCATGTTCAATTCTCCAGGACCCATATAAGCCAGTTGCACAAGGGGGCACACACATCTGGAGTTCATTTGCAGTGACTGAAGGCCCTGGTGGGCCCATTCTCTCTCTTTCTCTCTCTCTCTCTCCCTCTTGCTCTGTCAAAAAAAAAAATATATATATATATATATATGAGTGTTTGCAAAGCCTACAAGATGTGTCTGAAGGATTGCATTATAAGGAGCCCTACCTTCCTTTTACTCTTACATTCATTCTGCTTTTGCAACAGTCTTAGCGGGTTTTATTTATTTGATTCTTAAGGTTAATTCTCTGAAGACAGTAAATATCAGTATTATTACTAGTAATGTATAAAAGTTTCTTGATTCCCAAGGTGATAGAATTCCATTCTTCATATATTATATTTTGTCTTCTCAAAACTTCCTCATCTCTGCCTCAGTTCTAATATTTAAGTAAGGAATGAATGACAGAATACCAAGCTCATATACTCTGAACCAGTGACATATATTGTAAAATAATGGAAAAATTTGGGGGTAGATATAAATCCTACCTTTTTCTGCAATAAAACTGAGTCAGACATCCCAAGTAATTCATTTTAAGCTGATGACGTTATAAGAGCAGCATTCCAACATGGTTCTACTTCACTTATTTTAACTTTTTTTAGAAATGATGATCAAATATAGCAACAGATTGAGCATTGCAGCACTTTCCTTTAATATCAGCACTTGGGAGGCAGAGGTAGGAGAATCTCTGTAAGTTCAAGACCACCCTGAGCCTACATAGTGAATTCCAGGTCATCCTGGGCTACATTGAGACACTAGCTTGAAAAAACAAATATATATACACAAGGGGGCAAATGCATCTGGAGTTCTTTTGCAGAGGTGGGAGGTCCTGGAGTGCCCATTCTCTCTCTCTCTCTCTTTCTCTGTCAAATAAATAAATGAATAAAAAATATATGAAAAGAATAAGAGTGCTTGCAAATCCTACCAGATGTGTTCAATTTTCCAACATCGATTTAAAGCCAGATACAAAAGTAGCACATGCATTTTGGGTTTGTTTGTAGTGGTAAAAGAACTAGCTTACCCATACATACACACACATGCACAAATGCACACAGGCATAAACAAATAAATATTTTTTTAAAAAAAGAAAGAAAGTAGCTTAATTCTCCATGTTGAAAATGGGGATTTTTCTCTCCTTTTCCTTTTAGCATTTACTTGAGATAACATGCAGTTGAGAGTCTCCTCTCCTCTCTTTGAAATTATATAGATCTTTTTGAAAATTGGATGGGCTTTATAATGCAGAGAAATCTGGAGTACCTGGAGCCATCTCATTGAAATTTAAACATCAAGGAAGATCACCCTTCCCACTCCCAGCTACTGTGCAATCATAGGAACCTGACTTCAGTGGGTACCTTGACCTACCTTAGAAAAATAGTTGTCACAAAAACATGAAATGTTTGTTTCTTTGTTGACAGAGATGATCATTTCAATCACCTACTAGGTGATCTAACAAACTATGTGAAAATAATGCTGCCAATTTATCTTACTGGAGTATTATTCATCTTGACAATAGGTATATGATGGGTTATCTTTGCCTGTCTACATACAGTGGAAGGTTGTTTTTGTCTTTACAGTCTTGGGGATATCTGTACGGGACACAGTTAAGTTTAATATTGAGTTAAGAAGACAATGATCCTTCACAATGTCATTTTAAAGAGGTGTTCTGTGTTGGCAAAAAAATGAAAACAAATATGTATATATATATGTCTTTTTTTTTCAACTTGTTTTCCCAAAGAAACTCTCTAGGTCATTTTTTAAACTTAGAGGTCTTTTCAAATCCTGACAAGGTACATGGGTTGCCAGTGTTTGAACAACCTATGCTTGGTTAGTCAGTCCTTTTCTCTCCACATTACCTATGTGTTTCTCCTTTATATCTCTGCAGCTATGAACCTCCTCCTAACATTTCCTACAGAGTGTACACAATGCTTGAGAGTTGCTCTGAAAGTACAGTGAAGAGAGCTTAATAAAAGAGACACAGCCTTCTGGAATGCTCTATTTTGAATGTGTGACATTTAATAATTTTACTTTGGAGTTTAAGTTGCTGGTCCAATTACTTTTTTTTTTTTAACAAAATCATGTAAAGTATGAGGGTTCAAACTGCAGTCTTTTACATACTAGTGTTCAATATTTGCATCTTCTAAAAAAAACTGTTAGGAGATTCGTCTTGTTCTTTTATTGGTAAGGTAGGCATTAAAAAGCTATTTTGAATGTTTCAGTGAAAATCAAATAAAAACAGGATTTTATATTAACTTTTAAATTTTCTTTTGGTATTGTATCTATTTCAAAAATGAGTTTTGTGGCCATTATATGACACTATCATTGTTGCAGTGTGCTGGGTCTTGTCTAAAAGCGGAATTAAGTACAGCCATGAATATCTTAACTCTGAGTTTTCTCTTAACTCATTTACCCACACAATTGGCAATTTTAGCAAAACTGTTTTGCTCCTTATGTATTTCTTATCATGCTCAATAACTGTTCTTGTCTAAAATGTCGATGACATGATTCAAAAGAAAGTGATTTCCCTTCACAATGAAGCGTCTTATTCCATCTAACTCAATCAGGTCCTTTGAGTGCTTTCTACACGTCACCCTGAGGAAACCATATGAACTAGAATGAGTATACTAAGAGTCAGAAAGCTTACAGAGAAGTATGACTACTTCAGAGGGAAGCCAAACATTGAACTGTTTCTGGTGAAGCATCAATAGGCAGGAAAGGCCCCGCAAGACTGACAGGACTATCAGAGGACTTTAATTCTTCTTGAGGACTCAGCCCTACCTAAGGGGTCTGGGAACCTCTTTGGAACAGAGGCATTGTACTTGGCTTTTATTCTGTTCAGATTAAAGCATCCCCACAAAGTTTAAAAGCTGCATGGTGCTTTTCCTGAGGAGAAGAAAGCACTGAATCTTGAAACACATTCTAACTTATTAGCTAAGATGGTTTCGAGATCATATGACTTCTATATATATATATATGATATATATATCCCCCTGTATGCATCAGATAGTATGGAAACTGTGCTAGTGGTAGTTTATATTATATCCAAATACTCATAAAAAATAAAATAATTACCAGAGATGCTAAAATAGCTAGGAAAGTGGGGAATCTATGATTATAGCTCCAGCATCCCTATTCCAAATTCTCCCCATCTTTCTTCTTCCCTCCATTCTGTATTTTCTTCCTTCATTTTTTATTGTCATAATTTCTCTCATATATACACTTATAATAAAGCATTCTTATAAGGCTTTTATATATAGCCTCAGAAAACAAAAATAATTCTTCTGAAATATCTTGACCAGTAAAATCATATTCATCAGAGGAAGAACTGCACCTGTGAATATACGAAGTTATTTTCTCTGGAGAATTCATTAAAATGTTGACTGATCATAAAACATCAAGCATTTTTGATGTAACAGACTTAATTAGTAATACTGTGAAAAAAGTGACAAGACTGCATCAAGAGTGTGTCAGTTCATCACAATACTGTCTAAGTCTGGAAAGTTACCGTGTATGTGACACTTCCTCTGGGTATGTTTCTTTTCTTAAATGTGTGTTATGGAACTATAACTTGTTGAAATAGATATATCATTCAAAGAATCCTCCAGGAAAACAGGAGAAATTACACAAAAGAGAAACTTATAGTGAAGAATCAAACATAAACAAAGTGAAGTTCGGTGGCCCCATTGTCACCTCGATCAAGGAAGCGATTTGGGGGTTGCTCATGAGCACTTGGATTGATTTAATTTCCAATCATACAACCTGCTTACAGACTCAACTGCATCCCTCTGTTAATACCCTTTTTCCTCTCCTCTGGAACCAGGATTATTGTAACCCTTCAAATTTTATTAAATACTTATTTTAAAGATAATATCCATATTAGTTATTTACATGGGTAGTTCTGACAAAACTCCAGATTATAGTGGTTTTGAAATATTCTAAAATTTCTTTGCTCACAATTTTAGAATGCTATGATCAACGTGTCACCATGCTTACATGAGTGCTTACATCTACTATAGAGACTCAAAATTCATCCAAGCCCTGAGAACAAGTGAAGGTTGTGCCTTTGGTCCTAAATGAGACAACTGTATCACACTTTCCATGACTCTGGAAACATTATGGAAGAGAGGGAGAAAGAATGTAACACTGCAGAAATTATTTAAGAGTCATAGCTTGGGGATTGGGATACTATTTCCCAGACACATAGTGACCATCACCTTATGATTTCATAGGTGCTATTGCTATCTCCACAAGACTGCTACAAAATTGAGCTCATCAACATTTTGAAATAGTAATAGAAGCAGGCAAAAAAAAAAAAGTCAGAAACAGTTCTGTGAAGGAAAAAAATGGTGGAGAAGAGGAGGTATTGGGAGGTTTAGGGTTATATTATCTTCATGTGTGAAAATTGACAAACAAAGTTAAGAAACAAATAATGATTTAAAAGTAATTGAGGTTTGGGGGCTGAAGAGGTGGCTCAGAGGTTAAGATACTTACCAACCAAGCCTAAGTACCCAAGTTCAATTCCCCAGGACCCACATAAGCCAGATGCTCTAGGGTGGCGCATGCATTTGAAGGTCATTTGCTACTCCTTGCTAAATATTTTACTCCTGAAATTCTTACATACAAGCCTTATGGGAAATAACAGAGCAGGGAGCAAGCCATAGTAAATTATATTGTGTTGTATTTAGTGTGGTTTTCAGCCACAAAAAGGAGTTTGCCTTACAGAAAGAGACAACACTACTCTATCAAGACAACAATCACATAACACTTCCCTGTTGTTCAGCCTTTTGTCCAACTTAAGATGTTTTAGGATGTATGATGTTGCCAATTGTGTCAATTGGGGATCAGTTGCTTTATATAAATAAATTACTAGTGGTAACCTTGTATTTGTGTTGATTTTTCTATTGCCTACCATCTGTAGGAAATAAGAGGAATGTATGTCCCAGAGCCTATTGCTCAATATATTCACATAGTGAAGTTAAAATGTTTGGTTAGGAAATCAATATTGTTATAGTAAGCATCAAGTATATAGTAAACCAGAATAATTGTAACAAGCTGAGAACTTGCTTAAAATCGATGTGTATTCAAACCAGAGAGTCACAAAATAGATAAAACTACAACTTTAAATGGTAACCCAGGGAGAGTTAACCAGCATTCCAGCTTCTGCCACTGCAGGGAGAATCAATGAAAAACACAAACAAATAATAAAAGCAATATGATGTTTGAGTTAGCATTGAGATTCATCTGCAGTAAATTTGAGGACAGTGACTGCTATGCTCTATTGGCATCTGCATTAAGAATTCTCTGTGCTATGAACACAACATCAAACATAGAAAATACATGAGAACATAGATTTTGAACTGCACCTAGCAAGAGCAACACAATTTAAATAAAAGCTAGAAAATAAACTAGATTTCAGTGGCTTCTCTTCTAATATTAGAAATAAGGCATATGAGCTTGCCCTCCAAAACTTAATCTATCAATAAACAATCTATGAATTTTAGCATAAATATATTAAGTTTCTTGTATTTTAGGCTCTTATGTAAATAGGGTTTAATAAGATGAATTGCTTCCTTCCCTTCATTCCTCTTTCCCTTCTTTCCTTCTCTCCCTTTCTGGCTCCCTTGCTCTCTCCCTCCTCTCCTTCCTCCCATCATCCCTCCCTCCGCTTTCTTCACCCCCCTACCCACTTGTTCCTTCCTTCCTTCCTTGCTTTCTTTTTCTTTTCCTTTTTCCTACCATTCCTTCATTTCATTAGAAAAGAATTACTTTCGTTGAGGTTGTCACTCAGTGGTATACTTACCTAGCATTGGCAAGGCCCTGGGCTTAATTCTGATCACCACAATAAAATGACATAGGAAAGTAGCTTAAAGACAAACATTGTTCCCTGTTCCTGTCACATAGCCTTGTCTATGGTAAGTACTCAGTAATGTTAGTTGAAGGATCAAAAATGCTGTCAGCACTTGCCAGTGGATATTGTGTGCCTGCATTTATGTATAAGATCACAAATATTCAGGACCTAATGTAACAAGTTGCTTGTGCCTAATATTAATACAATTTCCACATGTGGCTGCCCATCTAATTTGATTGTAGTATGTGAACAATGTATAATGTTCACAATGTTTTGATTTTTAGTCCTCACAAGGAACAGTAACTTTACATGCAATATTCATGCCAGTAATTATTTTTACACACCATGAAAGGGGAACAAAGAGTCAGTTTGTAATATTGTTGAATTTGTTAATGTGAGACAATTGAAACTATCCAGCAAGCACTGAGACCTTTTCCAAACATTTAAAGCAACTCTGCTCTCCTGTTGATATGCATATGTAATTCTTGTTGAAGTTGTTATCATCAAATGAGTGATGGAAATTTTCTGTAAAATAATTATATAAGTATATGAAGCATAATACTGGCATGTAAAAACGCATATTCAAGTATAATGATGAGATCAAAGTAAGTGGAGAATTTACATGCAAGGGCACAGATGAAATGTTCAGTGAACGAAATTAGGCACAGAATGAGAAAATGCCATATGTGTTCCCTTAAATACAAAACCTAAAATGTTGTTCTTGGAAGTAGTCTAAATGCTAGAGGGCAAAGCCTGTGGAGGCTGAGAAGGAGACGGAATGGAGAAGGAAGGGTTCATAGGTACAGGGGTGCAGCTGGGTAAGAGTAGTAACGTACATTGCTCTGCACCACAGCAGAATAATATGACTGATGAAAAATGATTGTATATTACAGGCTGCAGGGATGGCTTAGAGGTTAAGCCGTTTGCCTACAAAGCCAAAGGACCCAGGTTCAATTCCTCAGGACCCACGTTAGCCAGATGCACAAGGGGGCGCACTTGTCTGGAGTTCGTTTGCAATGGCAGGAGGCCCTAGCCCTCCCATTCTCTTTTCTCTCTCTCCCCCTCTTTCTCTGTCAAATAAATCAATCAATCAATAAATAAAATATTTTTAAAAAGTAATTGTATATTTCAGAATGGTGAGTAAAGAGGATTTTAAGCATCCCTAATACCAAAAGGGTTAATGTCTGATGTAGGTGACAAATGGATATCATAAATAGAAAATAAAATCAAACAATGTTGGATAAAATATGGATATTGGAACCAAGAGAGTCCTCTCTCTGTTTTTCCGTATCCTATAAGTTACAAAAGATTTTTATATTTCCTGATAGTAATTAACCCAAGAAAATGTATTTTCACCCATTAAATCTACATAAAATTAAAATTAGATTATCCATGAATAAACTTTGTTGGTGCATAGCAATATTCATTTGATTTTACATGGTGACTAATTTTGTTTACAGTAGCACATTTGAGTGATAGCAAACAACATTTTATGACCTACAAATAATAAAATATTTACTGTGTTTAAGATTTATAGAAGAAATATGTGGACCCTTCAGTTCATGTATAATGGTATGTAGGGGAAAGGAATGTTATTAGAAAATAGGTCTTAGTGAAGGTCAGGATCATTGCTAGCTCCTGAAGAAAGGACCTTACCAAAATCTTGAGATAGTCTGGGCCATCTTAATGATAAGATAGAATCAAGTAGTAGTGACAGAAGTCTAGTCACATGTCAAAGATAAGAGTCTTTCAATCTTCTACATGATTTTGTCTCTAGCTTGCTTCATATCTGCATTCTTATATTTATTTATATGCTTTAGGGGTATGATTATTAATTTTGATATTTTATATTTTCAGAAATTATAAAAGTCATCACTGAGAAATAGAGTGCCTGCAATTTGTGAAAAGTCTCAGGATTTGATTTCCTATAAAATCAGTTTAACACTGAGTTCACGGGGCAGATGTTTGCTTCTTGTTTGCTTTTTTTTTTTTTAATTTGGCAATAGAACACTTTACTTGAATTCATTTTTTCACATCATACATTCATAAGGTACACATATATGAAAAGCTTTACCCACTGGGAGGTTCAAAGATAAGAAAATTTGTGAATCTAAACGTAAATGGGTGTGGTACAATATCTCTAGTCCTGAAAGCTTCCATGTACAATCTTTTTATTTTTTTATTTTTCTTCCTTGTGCTACTCAGATTGTACTAAGGGCCTCACCATAGTTAGGCAAGAACTCTTCCACTGATCTAGGTCCCAGAGTTTTCATTTAGGTTTTGTTTTCATCAAGGCTCTCGTTAATTTGTTCTGGCAGGCTGAGTTTCTGATTATCCTGCCTTACTCTCCACAGTAGCTGGGATTATAGCTCTGTGATACCAGGCCCATTTGAGATATCAATGTTTACTTTTTTTCCCTAATCCCTAATAAATGCAAAACCTAGTGGAAACAACAAAATTGTATCAAAATGTCTGTTCTGCTTTCTTAGTTGTCCATGCTCTGGTAAATAAGTCCCACCCATGCTTATGCAAGCAACCCTGATTTAATTCAGTGGGTCATAATTTGAAAAATAATAACATAAGATTATGAGAGGACTAGTTAGAAAAAAAAGTGGTTGAGTGAAAGGAGGAAAAGAGGGTAATGAGAGGGTGAATAAGATCCAAATACATAATATATACATATCAAATTTTCAAAAAGAAATATCTATCTATCTATCTACCTATCTATC
This sequence comes from Dipus sagitta, assembly GCA_036346955.1. Taxonomy (NCBI): domain Eukaryota; kingdom Metazoa; phylum Chordata; class Mammalia; order Rodentia; family Dipodidae; genus Dipus; species Dipus sagitta. The sequence continues at coordinate 37,559,582 of CM070778.1, read as the reverse complement.
TATCTATATATATATACATATATATATATATATATATTCTTTATAGGATTTTAATTTTCTTGGTGGTAGTAACATTTTTATTGTATTCAAGTATCAAGTATCTCAAGTAATGCTATATAACTTAATGATACAAAATGCACTTTCTTTTAAGAACAGTAAATAAGAATTAACAGTCATATTATATTATATACAATAACATATAAGGTTAACTCCCACAATTCTGTTACATAATTCTCTGGAGAATCATTATAAATGCATATGCTTATTTCTTAGATGTGAATACTTGTTTATTCTCTAGTATCTGTGAAAGAAAAACTAAATTTTCAACTTCATGAAAGTGCAAAGGCAGGAATAATAAGGCCAAAAAATTGGAGTCTACCTTTTAGCTCCTAAAATTATTTCTCTCTGTTTTGAAACTATCTCCCTATATCCTAACAGGAAGTGAAAAATTGTTTTGAAAAAATCTTGGATTTGTCATGTGTATAACTTTGAAACTATGAGATTTGCTGAACCATGTTTGTAGTGGCTCAATTCATAATAGCTAAGAGCTGGAATCAACCCAGATGTACATCACTAGAAGAATGGATAACTAAGATGTGGTATATCTACACAATGGAATGCTATACAGCAGTAAGAAAAAATGACACAATGAAATTTGAGGAAACCTGGTTGAACCTGGAACAGATCATTCTCAGTGAACTTACCCAAACACAGAAAAAAAAAAATGCCACATAGTCTCACTTATGTACAGCACCTAACCTGAATCTACCCAATATGCCTTACATACGCAGCAAGCTTCTCCTGGACTAGACAATAGGATGGGTGGGGAGGGAGGGGAGGGTAGGGGAGGGGAAGGAGGGTGGGAAACACAAATCTAGACCCAAATGGCAATGGTACCATAAAATTCTATAACCTAAAAGGCAGACGAAATGTCTGAACCTTCACCAGGCCCTTAGATGGAACACCTGACCCACAAGACACTGGAGAGAGTATGATCAAGGCTGACCTTAATCTTCTACATCCTCTCTCTCTCCCTCCCTCTCTCTCTCTCTTCCCGCTGTCTCTTAATATATTAGTTATCTTTTTCTTCCTTTTCTTAGTGGGCACTGACTTGTAACTCCCAGTACCAGCATGGGTTATCATCCACAATGAGCTTTTGATCAGAGAGACCTACAAGGCTTCCTAAAAGACAGACAGATTTCTGTCCAAGTACTTGATGACCCACGAAATGTTAGTGGTAAGGCCCTTCTGCTGAAGACACTTTATGAAATTGATATATAAAATGGAATGACATGGCTGGAAGCTGGAAGAGAGTCAGTCCCCAGACAGTCAGCACGTCTAGTGCCAGAAGGTGTTACATGGGCAACTGGGGGAAAATGACCAATATCTGTCCATGCAACTCATGGTCTCACCTACTTAGCAGCAAATAACTTGTTGTAATGCCCACACAAGTGCAATAGTGGCACACAAACATGGTGGGGAACCAACTGCTTTTGATTTGGCTAACTGATCCCCTCAGTGGTACAGGACCCATAGCTGGAGCTGGAAAACAAGTCAGAACCATATCCAAACATAAGCCCACTCTCCACTGTCAAGCTACCATCAATCATGGGCTACAAGAGGGCCTACACCTATTAAATTCTCTATAAAAAAAAGTAAGGGTTATCTCATTTGTCTGGTGCTAACTTACTCTCCATTGGAGAATCTGCTTCTCTTTTTCAGATAGCTGTAGATCGTAAGGAGAGAGCCATTCCATCATACCTCAAAAAGGCTCTGGCTGAAACTAAGAAAAATTGGTGAAACAAGCAAGGGTGCTGTTTTCTTGGTGAACCAGGTACCAGCACAAAGATGAAGGAGATCAACACAGAGAAAAATCAACTCCTACCAAATCAGAGAGCCAGAGCCTCAGAGGCCCCCAACACCTCATCACTGAAGCAGACCAAAAATGAACCCAACATGGCTCAGGGAAATTTTGCGGAAGAGAGGGTGGAAAGAATGTCAGAGCCACATGTTGGGTCATGATATGGAGACATTTATCCTACCCATTACTGTGGGCTGACTCCAGAATGCATGGCCCATACAACTCAACAAGGAGGGGCCAAATGGAGTGGGTAGGTAATGGATGAGCCTAATAGTTGTACCAAATTGACTGTATTCACTAAGTACAAAGCAAATAAATAAATAAATAAATAATAAATAAATAAATAAATAAATAAATCAAGATAGAAAATAATAATAATATATACGGTTAATTCCCACAATTATGTTACATAATACTTTAGAGAATCATTATAAATCCATATGCTTATTTCTCAGATGTGAATACTTGTTTATTCTTTTCTAGTATCTGTGAAAGAAAAACTAAATTTTCAACTTCATAAAAGTGCAAAGGCAGGAATAATAAGGCCAAAAAATTGGAGTCTACCTTTTAGCTCCTAAAATTACTTCTCTCTGTTTTGAAACTATCTTGCTATATCCAAACAGGAACTGCAAAATTGTTTTGAAAAAATCTTGGATTTGTCATGTGGATAACTTTGAAACTATGTAATTTATAATTATAATTCAAAATCACCAAAGATACATATTAGTACCAGGGGAGATGGCTGAATGGGTAAAGCGTTTTTCTTTGCAAGCATGAGGACCTGAGTTCAGAATCCTAACATCCATGTAAAAATGCCAGGTGTGGCAGCACTTGCCTTGTATTCCAGTGCTGGGAGGTAGAGACAGAAGTATCTCATGTGCTTCTTGGCTGGCTTGTCTAGTAGAATCAGTGTACTCAGGGATCACTGAGAGACCCTGACACAAATGTTAAAGTGGAGAGCTATTGAGTGCAACACCAATGTCAACTTCTGACCTTCACATGAAATTACAAATATGTTCACATACACCAACGGTCTCATAATCAAACACACCATGCCCTTACATATGCAGCAAAAGACATGTTGTCTTCACTGTAGAAAGATTCAGAGACCATTGTTCAAAACACTGATTTAAATCTTTGAACACAGTAATCTATTATACAGAGTGATAGCATATATATTGCTACCCACTTTGAAAATGATTTGTGTGATATCAAGAGAATAATACAGTTAAACCATACTGAGGGAAGTATAAATTTAGTTCTGACAACTCTGTAATTAGATATAAATTTTATATCTATTTTATATAAATTTTATGTGATTGAAGATAAAATTAATCAGTTCAAGTATAGACCTTAATCTTTTTAAAATCAAAATAACCCATTTTACATATGAAATTTTATGCATAATCTGATAAGCAGGACATTTAAATTTCTATGTTCTGATTGAGATATAACAGTTCCCAGAACAATATCCTTACTTTTGCCCCAAGGCAAGACTGAACACTTATGTAAAGTTTTTAGTGCAGAATATCAAATCACCAAGCTAAAGTAATCCACTGTAATTATATTTGTCATGTGGAAATATCATTATATCATTTCACATGATCAATATTTATCTGGATAATTTTCTTTGTAATTTTTATTTGTGTGTGTGTGTGAGAGATAGAGTGTGAGAGAGTGTGTGTGAATGTGTTTGTGTGTGTGTGTGTGTGTGTGTGTATGGATGCCTGTTCCACAGTACACTTGTGGAGGTAAAATAACAACTTTGAGGTGTCTGTGCTTCACCTTATTTTGAGACAGGTTCTCTTACCTGTGTATATAAACTGCCAGACTGAAAAACTAATGAACATCAGGCTAGCTGGCTTATGAACTTCTGATTCCCCTCTTTGCTTTCCATTGTCATAAGCATGTTGGGAGCACAGATTAATGTGCCAGTTTGCACTTGGCATTTATAGTAACTATGAATTTGAACACCAGCAAGCTAGCGACTTTAGTGGAGTCATCATTCGTGGCCATCTCCCAAGCCAAATAAATCTTTTAAATATCAGTTCAAAAACTATGCAGCTGTTTTAAAATTTACATAACACCCACAACTGAAGTTGAGGGAGTTGCCTTTGAACTTCGTTAGCACAGTGTTAGTATGAGGAGCATTTTCTACAAATCGCTAGATAGTAAATATTTTGGGCACTTCAGTTAATACTATATGGTATTGTAATAATTATACTTGTTCTTTGTGATCTAAGAGAAACAACACAGTATTTGATTTAAAAAAATGTATGAACTGGGCATATTGGCACACACCTTTAATCCCAGCACTCGGGAGGCAGGGGTAGGATGATTGCCGTGAGTTCGAGGCCACTCTGAGACTCCATAGTGAATTCCAGGTCATCCTGAGCTAGAGTGAGACCCTACTCAAAAAACCAAAAAAAAAAAAAAAAAAAAAAAAAAAAAAAACTGTGTATCTAAACGTGTGCAAGTTCTGACATCAGCAAAAATAGCTGAATATATGCCTGTACCTCTATAGAAACATCAAAAATCTCAAATGTTTTACTCATATTTTCTTTTTTCAATTGTGGTAACATAAAGATTGCATTTAACCACTTTTAAACAAACATTTTTCTGGCCATAAGCACAATCACGCTACGTGCCCATCAACGCTTTCCATCTCCACACTGTTTTCATCTTCTCAAACGGAAACTCTGTACACATGCAACAATACCTACGTTACTTCTTTACCCTTCCCTTATTCAGCCTCTGTGAATTTGACTACCCTTTTATTCTCCACGCATACCCATTGTGCTTATTCATCCATCTGCTGATGCGTACTCAAGATGCTTCCACATCCTGCCTATTGTGAATAGTGTTGACAGGAGAGGGAGGGAGAGATGAATCAGCAGTTAAAGGCACTTGCTTACAAAGGATAGAGCCTGGGTTCAGTTCAATTCCCCAGTACCCAGTTAAAGTCTGGCACACAAAGTGGCACATGCATCTGGAGTTCATTTGCAGTGGCAAGAGACCTTGACAGGTCCAGTCTCTGTCTTTCTCCCTTGCTCTCTCTCTTTTTTTTTCTCTCTCCCTCTCTGTCTCTGTCCTCTGTCAAATATATATATATATATATGTCTCCCCAGGGAGATGTCTCAGTAGTTTAGATTGCTTGCCACCAGCACAAGAACCTGGGAAGTCATGAGACTGCCTGAGTTTGATTTCCTAGGATCCACATGTATAGACGAGCATGGTCATGCACATCAGCAAGCCCAGGTCTAGGGGAACCAAGATTGGAAAATCACTGGGACTTGGGAAAAAATCATGAGAAATTTGGGGATATTTTAAAATGAATTAAATGAAAATACCACTTCCCAAAACTTATGGGAGATTGTAAAAGTATGGCCTAGAGGGAAATTTGTACTCATAACTGTCCATATTAAAAAGAAGAAATACAGCAAATCAATACCTTGACTTTTTACCTTAAAGAACAAGAAAATATGAGTAAAATACATTCAAGGCTGTCAAAAAAGAAAGATGTGATAAAGATTAGACCAGAGATTTTAGAAAGACAGATTATAAGAACAACAGAGAAAATGAACAAATATAAATATTATTTCTAAGAAAATATCTATAAAACTGATAAACCTTTAACCACTTTGACTCAAGGAATTGAAGACTAAAATAATCACATGATTCAAGTATTCATTATATAGAAAAAGACATAAATATTGCAATATATGTATATAATGAAATAAATATTATTTAGCTATAAAAAGAAATATATTGCATTTTTCATAAAATGAGCATCAGAAACATGCTAAGTGAAAGAATCCAGTCACATAGTTCACATATTCTAGAATTCAAAGTATGTAAAATATTCAGAGGAAATAAATCCCTACAGACAAAAAAAAAAAAGACAAAAAACTGGTGATTGTTACAGTTACGTTTGGGAGGGGTGGTGAGTGACTGTTTCATGGGAAGAGGACTTTCTTGGTGGATGTCAAAAAGTTATACCTCAGTTGAGTAATTATGAATTGATAACAGAAGAAATACTGGTGTAGCAGTTACCTTCTCATTGGTTTGACAGAATACTGGCCAAAGAGAAGGGATATTTTAGCTCACAGTTTGGAGGGGAAGTTTCATCATGACAGGAATGCATGCCAGAGCAGAGGCAGGGAGTCACATCATACAGATATAATTCCAAGCAGTGGGTTTTGAGCTAGACTAATAAGCCTTGAGGTACACCATCAGTGACACACCTTATCTAGCAAGACTCCGCCTCCCAAATTACCAGCAGATGGGGGTTGACTATAAGACATAATCACAGCCACATGAAGCAAATGGGGGTGGGGAGGCATTTCACATTCAAAGTACTACTGGACAACATCATGAATTGCACAGTTTATAAAAGCTAACTATTTTTTAATCTTTGTTTTTTTAATTTCATTTTATTTGTTTGACAGAGAGAAAAATGCATAGATAGATAGATAGATAGATAGATAGATAGATAGAGATATTAAGCAATCCAGGGCCTTCAGCCACTGCAAATGACCTCCAGACGCATGTACCACCTTGTACATTTGTTGTACATTTGGCTTAAGTGGGTCCTAGAAATCAAACATGGCTCCTTTGGCCGTGCAGGCAAGTGCCTTAACTGTTAAGCCATCATAAAACCTAAGCCCAGGCATGGTGTCACATACCTTTAATCCTAGAATTGGGGAGGCAGAGGTAGGAGGATTGCCATGAGTTCCAGACCACCCTGAGAAAAAAAAAAATCCAGGGCAGCCTGAGCTAGAGTAAGACCTTACCTCAACAAACAAATAAATAAAAAAATGCTAAATTTGTTAAGTGAATTTCAACTTTCAATTCAACCCAATGCATAATAAAATTAGTAACCCAAAGTATGATACATATATTTTTAAACAGATTTTAACTATGTCTGCCCTATGTGTCTACATTAATTCAACCAGATTATTTTGGAATTATACTCTTAAACTCTTAGATACTCATTTTGCATTTATGTTCCAGCAATATTTGGTGTTAGCTTTGTATAATCAATGACATTTATCAAATCTGAATGAGTCAAATCTGATATTATATACTGAAATAAGGGTTATGACTCCATATTATCATTTTATTTGACATGCTTACTTTAGAATAGGTACTGAAATTGAATAACTTGCTTCTTTGTAGAGCTGTTTCCTTTATGAAAGAACATGAAATTTTCCTATACTGGTGTGGGTTATAGAAGTAATTCTCAAATTTTGTGAAGTTTAAGATCCCTTGTCTTTCTAATTTTCCTTGATGTTTGATGGAAATAGTCAAATATTTTAAAAATGCCAATGGCATGCAAACTTTTCTGTTTTAAATTTTTTTTATTTAAGAGATAGGTAGATAGGAAAAGACAAAGAAACAAAAGGAAAAGAGGAAATGGATGTATGTACCAGGTTCTTGCCACAGCAAATTAACTCCAGATGCCATGCACGACTCTGTGCATCTGGCTTTGTGTGCGTACTGGGTAGCTGAACTCCAATCTCCTATCTTTGCAACCAACTACTTTTAACCACTGTGTCACCTTCCCAGCGCAAACTATTCTATTTTTTTTTTAAGAAGAGTATATTAAAATCTGGAGAATGCAGTCTTCCTAGGACCTGCACAAATAATGATTCTGTTTAATGTACCCCTGTTCTAGCAGAATCAGGAAGAAATGGACAATTAATTTGGTTATAACTAATGCTTGAGAAGAAAACTTACCAACAGTGAATTTTCTAAATTTATTATATTCCTTTCCATTGATAATGCACTAAGTTAAAAAGAAAAGATATTTGGGGCTGGAGAGATGGCTTACATTAGCCAGATGCACAAAGGGGCATAACTTGTCTGGAGTTCGTTTGCAGTGGCTAGAGGCCATGGTACAACCTTTCTCTCTATCTGCCTCTTTCTCTGTCTATTTCTGTCAAATAAATAAATTTAAAAAAAGAAAACATAATTGAAAATAATTTTGACATAAGAATAAAACTCCTTTAATCTTCAAACACAAATGGCATTTTAACCACATAAAATATAGAGCACAGAGAATCAAAATATTTGAATACCTACACATAACATATTTCTTAAAGATGAAGTATTAATGCAAAAAGAAAACAAAATAATTCATAATAAATATTTCTTTGTCAGCAAATGCACAAATAATTAGGAAATGATATTTCTGCTATTGAGTAAAGGATGTTTGTTATTTTTCATATACAATTTTTGCATGTATGCAAAGGAACATAAATAATTTAAGCAATTGATTTATCTATGTCATATGATCAGATAATTATTTCTAGTTTACATATATATATATATATATATATGTTATCTTATTTATTTATTTTCTTTTCTTTTCTTTTCTTTTCTTTTTTTTTTTTTTTTTTTGGTTTTTCGAGGTAGGGTTTCACTCTAGCCCAGGCTGACCTGGAATTCACTATGGAGTCTCAGGGTGGCCTCGAACTCACGGCGATCCTCCTACCTTTGCCTCCCGAGTGCTGGGATTAAAGGCGTGTGCCACCACGCCCAGCTCTTATTTATTTATTTTCAAGCAGAGAGATACAGAGAGAGAGAGAGAGAGAGAGAGAGAGATTAAGAGAGTATGTGCACACTAGGGCCTCTAGTCACTGCAAATAAACTTCAGGTACAAGTGCCACTTTGTGCATCTGGCTTTACTGGGGAATGGAACCTGGGTCAGAAGTTTTGTAGGCAAACACCTTAACCACTGAGCAAACCTTCCAGCCTGTGATATATTTTTTGACAATTGGAAAAGAAATTTTAAAGCTTTTTTCATATCTATGTGTTTAATTATCCCCCTCTAATCACTCATAAATTAGATTATGATGTATTGTGCTCATAATTTGATTTATAATGAACATATGTTTCTTTGTAAAATTAAATATAAATAGAGCTGGAGAGAGGCTTAGTGATTAAGGCATTTGCCTGCAAAGTCAAAGGACTCCAGTCTGATTCCCTAGGAACCCCATAAGCCAGATGCACAAGGGGATGCATGTATTCCGAGTTCGTTTGCAGTGGCTGGAGGTCCTGGCATGCCCAGTCTCTCTCTCTCTCTCAAATAAATAACTTAATAAACAAATAAAATTAAAGATAAATATACAAACATTTTTATGTGTATATGATTATGCATATATATGATGGTTTATTACATAAGAATAAGTGTCTTGAAGAAAACCAATCAAAGTTGGCAAGTACATCTGTGTGTCAGCAAGAATAATCTAGGAGTATTAATGTAATGTTCACATAAAAATAGGAGAGAAATGGAAGAGAAATTAAATAGATACCTAGAACACAATCATAGGCCAAATAATGGCTAATGCACAGGCCCAGATGAGAAAGCAGGTCCTGCATGTTACAAGAGTAGCAATTAGAACCCCCCAGGCCCACGTCTTACTTGACTAATAATTTGAGTAGTGGCAAAATGTCATATTTGCAATATTACTTGCGAAAGCTGGAAAAGGGTTTTTATTGGCTCAGCATGGATCAAGATCTCACTTGTGAACCCAGATTATATTCTTCTTACTGACCACAGCTGAGTCAGATGCTAACTTCTGTGGCCATAAAACTTGACTTGTCTTTCCAAAGCTGTGACAGCTGCAGTAGATATATGTGGAAAATCAAGAGTCTAAATTTTTCAACAAGTGAAAGTAGTAAGACCCCAAAAGTAACACTTTTACCATTTTAATATTGTCCTGTCAATGTGTTTAAATGAGACAATTGCCCTAAGAGCCAAAGAGCACACACTGTTATCTTCATTTTGCCAATATGATAATAGATTGTAAACTTGGAAATGAGCAAGAAAATGCATAACTAAATCATTACTTATTTACATATATACTCATCCATAGGTCACAGTGACAAAATCAAACATCATTTATTTATTTAGTTAGTGTGCCTAATTGTACTGAGAAAAGATAGCTTATCTATAAAATATGTATGACATGGTTATTGAGCTTAAATTTATGCAGATGTGGGCTCCTGGTTATGAACAGTTCCTAAAATAGATTACATTTGGGCTTTAATCTTCATAATATATTTATTCTGATACATCAATTGAATATGCAAAGAGTCTAAGTAAGATACTAAACATTGACACACTGTGACAAGTCAGTGTCTTAATATTAAGCAGAGCTGGGATCATGGAGCAGTTTTACCAGTAACTGTTATTGACTGGGTTTTATTTTTATTTTACTTCCTAAAACATGATAAATTTTCCAAAATATTTAAGTGCCACAAAATGGCTGACAGTTATAACTCTCTTTGCAAGTAATACTTGCTAAAAACAAGAGAAATTCACATTTCAATAATCAATCATACAATAATCTATTCCTGATATCTAAAGGAACAACTGGCTTCCTCTTTCTGTAACTTTGTCTTTGTGCTTTAGAGTATCACTTATGAACTGCTTATCTGTACATATCATCTTCAATAATTTGGTCACTGTTGGCTTTTAGCCAGAGAGCGTGCCTTGTTTAGTACACTTAGATCATCTTCTATGATTCATATTTTGTGATTCAATTCCTCTACCTTTTTCATAATTTTTATTCATTTTTCTCTCTACAAGAAATTGTTTTTATTGCATTATCACTATCAATGGAAATATTCATTTTATTCCTTTTCTTTTAAAGTAATATTTGAAAATTAAAATGACTGGAGTTTATTTACTGTTTCTTACAGCAGATTGAAAGACTCTAAAATGAATGGCTGACAGTTACAACTGGCTGAAAATCTCTGTAATACCAATACTTGGCAGGTAAAGGCAGAAAGATCAGGAGTTCGAGGTTATCCTCAGGTATACTGAGAGTTTGGCAGTGTTACATAGCAGATTTCTCCACACTAAAATATTCTCTCCTGAAGAGAAGAAGGAAGCTCTAAGGATTCAAGAAATTCACTTTGGTAGATCTGAAACTTAAAGGTCACACAACCACCTCCCAAGGTTAAGGTAATTAGAAACTGAAATGTTTCTTCCTTGGAGGGGCAGCAAAGAACTTTCAGAGACCAGGAATTCAACAAGTCTGGGGAAGGGTTGCAAGACCCTTGTGTTAGGCTGTATAAAAAGGGAAACGACTGTTTGGAGACAGACTTGTCAGTTGAGCTGCCTGCAAGTCATGTAGTGCACTCCAGATATTATGTTCACACTGTTGAATAACATATCATTTGCTATGGATCTTTAGAAAGCAATCAGATTTCATGAAGTCCCCAGAGAAACTACTACTCCCTGGACATTAGGCTTGAAAGTTATTCATACATCATTCACTCAATCACTATTACTCAATGGGAAACAGTCTATAGATCTACGTCCTGGTGATAAAACTGCATACAAAATAATTAGGGCTCCTCTCCTTGATTTTCCACCCTATTGAAATTAATAGACATTAATAAAATATTACAATTACATGTTTATTGAGCAAGAGAAATTTTCTGCTTATTAAGAACAGAAAAGATCTGAATATGTATGCCCATCATATTTTGGGATCAAAGTCACCAAGAAGGAGTCAAGTGATAGATAGAATGAAGAGGGGGTCACTTTATACACAAAGAGAAGAGAAAGAATAAGATCAACCTAGTGGTGCATATCTATTCTCTATGGCCTGCAAGCCCCTCTGAGAGTCATTAGAGGATTCTTGTCCTACATGCATCCCCACTGTGCTGCAATAGGACCTCTTTCCCTCTTTGAAGGGTACAGATAAACTAGGGCTGATGAGATATACTTCAACACAAAATGAGTCTGAAACAGGAAAGGAGGCTCTTAAGTATCTTATAAATTGAGAAGTTTTCTTATACTTAACTAATAGTCTGATACGACTACAGAAATTATACTTAAGAAGCATATGAAATTAAAGTATTTATACTTATATGCATGAGAGACAAGAAGCATGATGGGCCACCAGCGTGGTTGGGAGGCAGAAGACAGAAACAAGATTTAAATCACTTCTTCTATTTAATTTCTAGGATAAAAGCAATGAAGGATCTTTTGAATAGTTAATATTGACTATTTTAAATAATGTTGGTGAGTTTTTGGCTATGAAAGTGATGTCTAGTCTGGTACTTTGCTCATTGACAGCTAAATCCCATATCCCACGCAAACTGAATTTCATTGCTTAACAAGTTGCATTTCTTTCATATTAATTGATCATTAGTCTTTCTCTGAGCCTTTGCACATGTATTTCTAAGTTCATGCAGCATTCTGTCACAATTTTCCTTGTTATACATGCTTTTCTGGTGGTCCCTTAGGAGCCATACTCCAAAACTCATGTCTGTTTGTAGATATCTCCCCTACTGACTCTGGATGCAACCATCTGACTTGTCCAATAAGGCATTAGCAAGCTAAGTCCTAATTAGTTCTTGAATACTAGAGCTTATTTTTATTGGCTACTCATGAAGTTAAAAGTGTGGTAAAAAGGAAGTACTAGGTTATTAGTTACAGTACCAGTAGAAGAGATAGGTGACATGAAATAGAGCTCAGTTACCAAACTATGAGTGAAGGATTTCACCTCATCAGACTGACTGTAAAAGTGGTTGGTCATCCCCAGTCACAAGATATTGGATAAACTCTACAAAATTTGTCCATATATACCTGGAAGATAAATTTTCATTGTATAAAGACAACATGATTTTGTTGTTGTGAGAAATTCTGATTCACCGCTATTGTGAATTAAAGTGCTCCAGCCCTTTGGGAGACACGGTGGTTATTGTGCATAAAACTATGCTTTCACTACATATCCATAGGGATTGAAAACTTAAGCCTATACTAAACCTTTGCATTGATATTTACAGCATTAATAAATGATAAATACTGGAAGCAATCATGATGTTTTTCAGTGGGTGAATGGATAAACTATGGTATGGGTAGACTAGGAAGTTTTATTCAACACTAAAATGTAAGTGAGCTATCAAGCCACACACACACACACACACACACACACACACACAAAGAAGGAAACTTGACTGACTGCATATTACTCAGTAAAAGATGCCAAATCTGAGAAGGATCTGTACTATATGATCCCAACTGTTGGACATTCTGGAAAAGTCAAAACTACCAAGATAGTAAAAAGTGGAGTGGTTTTTAGGAGTTAGCAGAGAGGGGATCCATAGGAAAAGCAAAGAGGACTTTTAAGGCAGTGGAAATACCCTGTATACTATACTTGTGGCTGCATGACATTATAAATTTAGGTGCACAGATTAAATATCCAGTCACCAAAATGAACCTTAGTGTAAGCCTTGGTCTTTGAGAGATGTGTCAATGTAGACAAATCAGTTGTAACATATGAACCAATTTGTTGAGGCAGGCTACGTGTTATAGTTGGCTACTTGCTGCTGGGATAAACTCAAAACTAACACAGTTTACAGGAGGAGTGGAACTTATTTCAGGCTTATAGATCCAGGCGAAGTTCCATAATGGCAGAAGAAGCTGTTCCTCTATCACAGATCCAAGAAGAGAGAAAAAACACCAGCAGCAACACAAGCAAGAGCAAAACCTGACCCCCACCCCGAAAAAAATACTGACTGACAAACAGTAAGGAACCCAGGCAGAACTCAAGAACTCTGTATACTTTAGGCCAGAAATCAGACCTGCCCTAGTGGCACCTTATGGCTAAGACCCCAGGATCCATCCCCAGTCACACCTCTTCCAGGCTGCAGGTGGCATGAGACAAGTTTCTTCTTATTATTTTTTTAATAAAAACATCTGAATCTATTGGGGGACATACATTCAAACTACCACATCATGTACGTATTGGAAGCGGGGTATATAAAAAACTTTTTAACATGTCTCTCAGTTTTTCTTTGAATCTGAAATTGCTCCAATAATGAGGTCTATAGATTATGGAGAAAAATAATATTGAATTGAATTAATAAAAAAATACCAAGTTCATAGGAATTATTACTAGTTTCTATTGAGAGTCATTCACTACTATTACACTTCAATATAGTTTTGTAATATATATATACTACTGAAGGAAGCACTGAATATGAGGTTTTGTAATCTTTGGATTTGGTCAAATTTGGATTTGTATAATTAGTCATGATTTTGGGCATATTAAGTTTGAAGTGTTATCACATCTGTGTGCTGTTAAGAACACTGAGGTGTTCTAAATTGCAAAAGATAAGACAAATAACAGAATATATTTATTTATTCATATAGGAATAATATTGGGGTGTAGCTATAGTAAAACTCCTCTGGACAAGAGCATGGAAAACAGTGAATTTCCATGAACTCCTTTGTCTCTAAAGCTGCCCATTATTCATCCTCCACATCAGTATCTGTAAACCTGTGAAGGAAGAATCTGAGAGAGGTCAGGGAAACTAAGGAAAGGGTATGTTACTGAAGGGGAGAGAGGTTTCAAATATATTTTTTAATATTTTGTTTTCTTGCATCTAAGCATTTATTGTAACAGGAGAGAGGGAGAAGGGGGTGAGAGAAGAAAATGGAAAGGGAGAGAGAGAAAGGGAGTAGTACATCCACCAAGAGGGGGTGAACAGGGGAAGAAAAAAGGGACACACACAACTGTAGCTGATGATCTACAAAGAGAGCAAGGCAGGTGTCAGGAAGGGCAAATATTTTTGATGAGTGGTTTGAATGTGGCATGAGACCACGGGCTTATGTTTCAGAGCTTTTGGTTCTCAGCAGGTGGTGCTAATTAGGAAGGTATGGAACCTAAGATGCAGAAACATGCTGGAGAAAGCGGGTCACTGGGGGGCAGACCTTGAGTTTTTGTAGGGTGGCCATACATCCCATTCAGCCCCTGCTTCTTGTTTGGCAATGTGATGAGTTAACTTAGTATGCCCTCTCCAACATTATGGGCTCTACTGTCTAGAGCTATGAGCCAAAAAAAAAAAAAAAAAAAAAATCTCTTCCTTCTGTATGATTGCCCTGGTCAGGTGTTTTCCCAGCAACAACAAAGTAACTGACACAAATATTTTCTATATTTCTTTTTTGTCCATAAATTTGTATCCAAGTTCATTGGCTAGTCATTCAGAACAGAATGTGAAAATATTTAATTGGGTCTGAAAATATTACCCTGCATAGATTTGATAAAAATTTATTTACCAAATTTACTTCCTTCTAATGTATGTTAAGCACTAGTCACCAAGAATATGATGCATAAAACCAAATATTTAGTAAGGCAACTTTTATTATTTATCATATTGTGTTCTAATTGTGACTCATGTTCTTGATGGAAGGTACTTATATGACTGCATATTACCAAAGAAATAATACTCTGAGGGCTTTCATGGAGATCTCTTAAGAAGTATAACATTTTCATTGAGATAAAAGGAATAGTACACAAGATGAACAAAGGTACTTATATTAATAAACTTTTATTTAAATAGATATATTTTAATCATGTAGTATGCATGTCAGCTATATAATTAGGTTTTGAAGATAAGGGAAAGAACAAGAAATAAAACACTCATACTGGGCTGGAGAGATGGCCCAGTGGTTAAGGCCCTTGCCTGCAAAGCCAAAGGACCCTGGTTCAATCCCCCAAGACCCATGTAAGCCAGATGCACTAGAGGGCACATGCATCTGGCGTTCTTTTGCAGTGGCTGGAGGCCCTGGCACACCCAGTCTCTCTTTCTCTACCTCTTTCTCTCTCTCTCTCTCAGATAAACAAATAACTATGTGAAAACAGCCATACTGCTGCCATGCTCTTCGACCATTATAAAAAGGGACAGTGGGCTGTGCCTTGCACCATATCCTCACTGTGAAAAACTTTCTTCCTGAATATCTACATACCCTCTTCTCTTACTTTCTTCAAGTTTTATTCTAGGCCATTCTCTTTGGTAAACTTTTTCTATGTCTTCAGAAACTGATCACGTCCGCAACTCTTTAGTTACAAATGGTTAACATTCAGTGCCTATTTTGCTTACTGCACATATTCTTTAGCAAAGTGAAATACCAATGACAACAAGAATTTTCATCTGCATTATTAAAATTATAATCCTAATGTCAACAAAAGTGGAGTTCAGCTCTAATACTCTACAAGTCCTTAATAAGTGAATAAAGTATTTTTGAACATGTTATATGCTATAAAGGAAATTCTAGTAAGAAATAATAGAAGTGATGCAAAGGATTTTTTTTGCATGCATTCATCATTTTAACTATTACTGCCACAATTCTGTATTAAAATATCTAGCTCATATTTAGAAAAAGGTCTACTAAACTATAAGTTTTCCATGCCCTTCTTCTCACCATTTCATAAGTACTTTACCTGTAAAGGCAACAATTTAATTAAAGAGAAAAATCATAATGATTATGTCCACAGATTATTAAAACAAATGTAAATCATTGAGTCCATTCATCATTTTATCTCTGCAGACTCATAAATAACACACAGGCACTGAGGAGAAAAGACAGGCAAACACCCTACCAGAGGTGCTTCTATGTTGAATCCAGGGACATATCACCTGGAATTCCTTAGAAATTAGAGCATGTTGCCCAAATGTTCAGTCATTCTTGGCAGAGAGCCTCCAAGTTTTCCATAATAGGGTCTCCTTGCTTTCTTCTATTGCTCCATTCACTTTAGTATTGTGCTTCTTTTTACAGACTCCATGGAATTATTTGTGTTGTAAATAAACTAGAACAAATGGAAACAATTAAAGAAGGTGTGTGTGTGTGTGTGTGTGTGTGTGTGTGTATGCATATATGGGTGTACATGCTTAAAAGACAAATGAAAATCTTTGGAATCACCACTTCTTTTACAGGCGTTCTGACTTTGACTTGGATTTCATCAATTAGAGCAGTAGGTTGGCTGCCAGTGAGCTAGGAGCCCTCCTGTCTCTGCCTCCTCTGTGCTGGATTTAAAAGTGTGCTCTATCACGTCTGGCATTTTTATTTTTCTCACATCTCCAAGACAAGCTTTTCTCAGGCTGAACTATCACCCTAATACCACCAAGTTTACTTCCATGATGCAGTGTAAATTAAGGGCTGTGTTTCAAGTATTCCATAAAACAGATGAGTGGCTCTGTGCTTCACAGCCAATGTTCTCTGACTTCTAACCATTTGGTCCATCCTGACTCTGGATAAATGATCCAATACTTTTGATATTTTTTCCATGCAGTTTTATGTCCAATTATAGAGTCTTGAGTGCGTTATTGGTAGTATGTCACTGATAACACTATTTCTATAATATTTTGGTATAAAAATAAAATTTATATATATATATATATATATATATATATATATGTATGCATATATATATATAAATTTATATTAACACATAATGTAATACTTGCTATTCTTCTTTTTCTTATGTCATGAAAGTGCTGTGTTTCCTTATAATATCCCACTGGTTTTGGTCTTCATGATTCTCATAGCTTACATTTAGTAATAGTCAACATAATTCAATAATGTCCTTCTTTGTACTGTTGTAATTTATTCTTTTTCCTTTGTCTTATGGATATTTAGTCAGTTCTCATAAATTCAACTTATCTTTTGTATATATGTTCTAATTAAGTACTGAAGAAAACCATACAACACAGAGGTTGATATCTTGATCTTACCAGTAAGATAATACAGATAGATTTCAGTTACATAAAGATTGACAAAACTGTTATGATGATGCAAAACTCATAGCATTCAGTATAAACCATACTTAAAATTTTGAATTTTAATCGCTTCCTGGGCTAGTGGTAGATGCTGTTACATGATTCTGGACAATGGTAGCAAGCTTCAGTTGACAGTCTGCCACAGAGCTACTGAGATAAGCAATTGAGTCTCCAGTGTTTTACATAGTATTCAATGAATTCCAGAAAATATTGAGCACTTTGATATAAGATAAGCTTTATTTTATATTTGCCCAATTATAGTATGGTATCAGTATTATGAGCACATGTGTTAGTCTAAGCTAAGGTGTTCAGAAGGTTAAGTACATATCATATACATACTTTAAATATATTTTATTTATTTATTTATTTGAGAGAGAGGAGAGAGAAAGAGAAAGAGAATGGCCTCTATCCACTGCAAAAAACCCTAGACCCATGAGCCACATTATGCATCTGACTTTACATAGTTACTGGGGAATCAAATATGGGTCCTTTAGCTTTGCAGGCAAATACCTTAACTGCTAAGCCATCTCTCCAGCCCAATATTTTATTTTCTTTGTGATGTTTTCCACTTAAAATGGCTTTATCAAATGGTAACCCCCTCATAAAGCCAGGAGAATGTATATATATAAACAATCATATAAATAATGTTATGGGGACATGTGTATACATGCATTTGCATTTAGAAGTACATGTGAATGGATGTACAATTGTGTGGAGTCAAATATGTTAAGATACTGCCAATCAGGTTTAAGTGTGAATTTGAAGAGATTTGTATAATAACATATATAAAGAAGGTTTACTGTTCAGTTTTGCATGAACTTCCCCTCCATTAATATATATTTGCCCACTTACAAATAAACTATTTTCTATGGAAGTAATGAATCACCTTAAAAATGATGGCAGTGCCAATATTTAAATTGTTTTCCTTTGCTTGAGCTTTATTTCAGTGACTTCTGGTAGACTTCCCTCTCTCCATGCAAAGCAATTCTAAATTTTTCTATTCATAAAATTTTCTCTACAAAGTACATCTATTCTTCAACCCAAAATATTTTCAGCACTGCTGTAACTTTTATTCTCCCCAACTCTCTTGCATAATCTTTTTTCTTTGCTCTGTTGTATTCATATTACTAAAATGACTCATTCTACCATCCTGAATATATGTTTCAATCATTCTGGCATTTTTATTTATTCAAATTGCATACCCAAGTATAATTGATTCCCTATTCCCTTCATTTACTCTGAGCTAGAGAGTTCTTTAAAATACAGATTTTATGCATCTCCACCTCCTTGTTAGATTTTTTAATACACTAAGGCCCCAAGATACAATTAAATAATTTGAACAGAAGCCAAATAGTTCTTCTGTGTAAATCTTACTTGGAGATATGTGGAGCATTTTATGTAAAAAAAATTTCCAAAAAGCATTTCTTTTAGCTTTAATTTCAATGGCATTAATAAGAAAGGAAGATGAAGAATTAATTACTTATGTTTTCTAATTCCTTTATGTTCAATAATAAACAGAAGAGAGGAAGTCACAGTGAAATCATTCCTTTTGGATGCCTTTTATTCTAATATGTAAAAACATAAAGTCAAAATTAAGAATTTTTATCATTCTATAATAATTTTCTAGAGGAAGAGGTATTGGGCTGAAAATGTTCTGAAAGTAAGCAGAGATGACTCTGAAAATCAACTTATTCATAACCTGGTTAACTCCTTGTTGTCTGTGAGTTAGTGATTGCCTGGCATAGTGTTTGAATGTGAAGGAGGTACAATGGTGAAATCAGACCTGGCTTCAGAACGTCATTGAAGTCATCAAGATTCAGTCCCAACCTTCACAGGACACCTGCTTCCTAGGGTACTTCTCACTGTCCTTGGCTGCAGCCCGTATTCAGAGCATCTGACATGAGCATTCTCCAAGTCTTTATATTGGCACGTCCATCTGCCGTTCCCCTGAACAGATATCTATTCATCTATTCATTCCCTCTCTTAGAATGTCTATAAGACACCTCTTAAGAATGCGATGGACAAGTACTAAATGAGACAATAATATATCTCCCAATGGGTCTACTCAGAGAATCATGCAACGCCACTATGAATGAAGTAGTAAAAGAACATATTTACTTATCACTTAAATATCTTACATTGGCCAAGTTCTGAACAAGATATCTTACATATATTAATGATGTTTTTGTTACCAGAAAAATTTGTAACTCTTTTTTTTTCATCATTAAAATAATATTGGGCCGGGCGTGGTGGCGCACGCCTTTAATCCCAGCACTTGGGAGGCAGAGGTAAGAGGATTGCCATGAGTTCGAGGCCACCCTGAGATGACATAGTGAATTCCAGGTCAGCCTGAACTAGAGTGAGACCCTACCTCGAAAAACCAAAAAATAAAAAATAAAAAATAATAATATTGGGCTGGAGAGATGGCTCTGTGCTTGTAAAGCCTGATGGTCCAGGTTCAATTCTCTAGTACCTATGTAAAGCATGCTTCTGAAGTTCATTGGCAGTGGCAGGAGGCCTTAGTATGTCCATATTCACTCTGCCTACTATTGTTTCTTTCTCTGTGTCTCTCTCAGATAGATAAATATATGTATTTATTTAAAAATAACCATGTTTCCAAACAAGTTCTGGGAGATGGGTTGTACAACAATGTAAATACAGTAAAGATCACTGTGGTACTTTGAACGTGGAGCGTCCTTCATGTCCTCATGTGCTGGTGATTAAGCCTCAGGCTTGTGTCACAAGTGGTAGAGCCTGGCTGGAGGAGGAGTGGCACTATGGACAGGCCTCGAGACCAGCCCACTGTGTGCTCAGAGCTAGCTCACCCTTGCTGTTTGCTGTGTGTTGATATGACAAGATGAGATGGCCAGCTGTCTGTTCTTTCCATGCTTTGCCTGTTGCAATGAAACTTCTCCTCAGACTGTGAGCCAAAATGAACCATTTCCTTCTGTGGTGGTTTGATTCAAGTGTCCCCCATAAACTTAGGTGCTCTGAATGCTATGTTCCCAGCTGATAGAGAATTGGAAAAATTAATACCACCTGGAGGCAGAGTATTGTTGGGGGAGGGGTTATGGGTATGATAGCCAGTCTCCCCTTGTCAGTGTGTGGCACACTCTCCTATTGCGATTGTCCACCCTGTGTTGGTCAGGGGGTGATGTCCATCCTCTGCTCATGCCATCATTTTCCCATGCCATTTTGGAGCTTCTCCTTGAGTCTGTAAGCCAAACTAAATGTTTTTATTTTTTCCAAAACTTCTCTTAGTTGGGTAATTTCTGCCATCAATGTGAACCTGCCTGCAACAGTATAGTTGGTATCAAGAGTGATGTTGCTGCTAGACACCTGGCTGTGTGAATTTGGCCTTTGGGAGCTGATTTTCAAGTGGAATGTAGAAGGATTTGAAACCTTGGCCTAAGAGATACCATGCAGTGTTATAAGTACAGCTTGATGGACTATTCTGATCAGAGTTGAAAGACCCTAATGGAGTAAGAATTATTGACTGTGAGGTTTGGCTTGTGAGGGTGAGAAAGAGCTTTTCCTGGGCTAGGCTAGAAGCAGTTTGTGTGTCTTGCTGTTATGACCATGTCCTAAGAATTTGTGCAGGGTTGCATTGTATAGAAATGAATTGGTGTGAGCAGAAGGATATGGCATAGAAAAAAAGCTTTGGGCCCAAACTGCTGTCTGTTCAGTTGCAACTGTATGAGAGATTACAACCGTTGATATTGGGCCAGCTAAACTGCATTGAGACAACAGGAAGAATGCAAACTTTTAAAGTGGCCTGAATGCTCAATGAGTGTCCTGGTCTTCAATGTCTGCTTTATTCCCCCCTGCATTAACAAATTGGTATTATGGAGTATAAGAAATGCAGGAAAGAAAGGGTCATAGAATTTGCAACGTGGATTTCTGGTTTGGAAACAGCCATGGGCCGTGTGAAGCAGGTTTGCTACATGCCTGCATGGAGACCTGGAACCATGAGGATGAACTGTAGGTTATAGTAGAGACCCAGTGGAGATGCAGGGACCATGAGATGACTGCTAAGGAAAGCTTCTAGCCCTGGATGAAGTTTTCCAGGACTTTGAGTAGCCTACCTGGAGGGGTGGAATTGGGACTACAGAGACTTGCTGCTGGTTAGAATTATCAGACTTGGATATTTGTCACTTGTTAGAGTTGTTGGACTTGAAGCTACAGAGTTTGATGTTTTCCCTGGTGGTTTAAAAACTTGTATTGAGTGACTATGTCCAGTGTCACCTTTTGCAGTGTGAATGTTTATTCTGTGCCATTATGGCTTTTGGGGGAATTTTTTATTTTGGTACTATGGCTCAGTTAAAAAACCTTGGGGGCTGGGGAGATGACTTAGTGGTTAAAACACTTGCCTGTAAAGCCAAAGGGCTCAAGTTCAATTCCCCAGGAACCACATAAGCCAGATGCACAAGTTGGCATCTGGAGTATCTGGAGTTTGATTAGAGTGGCTGGAGGCCCTGGCCTTCCCATTCTCTCTCTTTCCCTCTGTGCCTCATTCTCTCTCAAGTAAATAAATAAATAAATAAATAAATAAATAAATATTTTAAGAAAGATTTGGATTATGGGGGTATTTGCACATCACCAGGATTGATAAAAAATGTGAGGACTTTGAAAGTTGGACTGAATGCATTGTATTTTATATCATGTATGGTTGTCAATTTATGGGCTCAGGGGTAGAATGTGTTGGTTTGATTAAAATGTTCCCCATGAACTTGAGTGTTCTGAATTCTGGGTTCCCAGCTGAAGGAGATTTGTGAATTAACACCTCCTGGAGGCAGTGTATTGTTGGGAGCAGGCTTATGGGTATTACAGCCAGCTTCTCCTTACCAGTGTTTGGCACACTCTCCTATTGCTATTGTCTACCTTGTGTTGGCCAGAGGGTGATGTACGCCCTCTGCTCATGCCATCATTTTCCCCTGCCATCCTGGAGCTTCCCCTCAAGTCTGTAAGCCAAAATAAATGTCCTTTGTTTTTTGTTTTGTTTTTTTTTTTTTCCCCAAAGGTGCTCTTGGTCGGATGATTTCTGCCAGCAATGCGAACCTGCCTGCAACACCTTTCATAATAAGCTGCTTCTGGTCTGATGTTTTTCTTTGCAACCATAAGGTAAGTGCTGCAATTATGAAACTATATGCTTGTCATGGTTAAATTTTATGTTGTATAAATGTTACCAAAATTAAATATTTTTTTAAAAATACTAACAGAGTTAATTATTGAAGTATTTGACTCAGTGTTTCTATAAGTATATAACATATCTTTGTTTCAAATTCAACTTAATGTAGTTTCTCCATTTATAGTACTTTATAACTGGGAAATATTATTGCATAAAAGGACATTGGCAATAATCTTTGAGTGTTAAAATAAGCAATAGATATTGTACTTTACAGAGTTCTATCACGAGAATCGCAGTTTTTGTTGAAGTGATTTCTCTGAAGGGTTGCTTCACAGCTGGGGCTCCAACTTGTGCTTGCCTTTCCACACCACATACATCTTTCTACGGGAATGTTCCAGGCATACAGGAAACTTACCTGAACCCCTCAGAGCAAAATCTTTGGAGGAATGATGTCTGAATGACTCCTGAAGGATTCAGAGAATTTCATTAAACAGAGAAGTCAGGGGAAAGAAGGAGGAAATCCATTTGAAAGGAAGTACTAGAAAATACAAATGTAGATGTGAAACAGAACAGCGTATATATTAAAAGGAAACACTTGCTTCATTTCCTCAACTGGAGAGTGAATTTAGATGAGTCCTGGAGTTATAAGTCAGGATCTAGTTGATCTTAGCTCTCATTATGGGTTTCAACAGACATAGGCCAAATGAACTTAATCCCTGGTCTGAAATACCAGGATAGTATATAAGGGTAGTTAATTAAGTAGACTTCAAATAGAGCAACAAAATTTCAATTAATATTAATATTGCAGTATCAAATGTAAAAAAAAAACTATGGCTATGGAATTTACTCAATCAAAAATATTCCAGGGGATTTTTATGAAATACTTGTAAAGATAAAGTTCATTAGGTAGAATAAATTGCTTAAATATATTTAGGATATTGGAGACAGAATTAGAATAATTCCTCCATTATGTCAAAGGCATTTTTATTAATTGTAAACAGCTGTTGCATCTATTTTTTTTTAATTTTTAGAATAGAGATATATTTATTAGGATGGCTCAATTCAAAACTTATGTGTATATTGAATCATCAAAAATACTAAGTGAAAATGCTCATTTAATTTTAAGTAACAAAGAAATAGGTCATATTTCTGTGGAACGAACATAAAAACTGATATTCCGCACATGATATACACAGTAGTGATAACAACCAGAATATTTGGTCTTTCTGAAAACATCATTCTCTAAGTTTGCTATACATTCAAACATCCACAGTGTTTCTCCCATGTGAATATCTGAGGTATTGAATTTAGACAGCAATACAAATTCATCTTCTTGTTCTGGGAAGTATTATCATTGCTGCCTCTTCCTTTCTGGATAAAGTTTGTCTCCCAGGCTCAGTATGTAAATTCTATCAGTATCACCTACAGGAAGCACATGGGTATAAGCTGCATCATAACTATTAATTTTTGATGGATTATAGAGGTGGCTACATCTTTATTTTTTACCTTGATGTTTTCAGTCAACAAGCAAAGGTTTAAAATTTTTAAAGACATTTTAATTTACTACTAACATGATGTACCAGTGGCCACCCTGGAGATGGTTTTGTGTTCGTATTTCAAAGAATGTGATTTATTCCAGCAGTTGTGATCTTGCTGCTCCAAGGCCTAGACACTGTTGCTTCATGCTTTCTTTACCTGCCTATGTCTTATTGTTTGGCTCTTACCAGTTTCTTTTTCTTACATGACCATGACTATCAAGACATGTAAAATGGTCTGAGTGCTATATTTCAGATTGTACTCAAAGAAAGAAATTAAATCTGTATTGCATTGAATACTAGGTGCTTTTATGGAAGATTAAACATTTAGATAGAATTTTAATGAAATCCTGAAGAAGCTAGAATCATCTAACGGAAACTAAGGAGACCAAAGAAATCTTATATGAAAAAAGAACATCATTTATCATGGTGTTTTTATCTACTGTGTGGCAGGTATTTACTACACAGGTGATAGCCATATATCCAGCTATGAAGTTTTCTTTCTGTTACATAGGACCAAGGGGCCAGTCCTGACAAATGAGTCATGAGCAGAAATACCATATGTCACTTAGGGGCTTAGACACATAAAAGTAATGCCAATTCATTGTGCCCTGTGCTTTCGTGAGATTCTAAAAGACGTCTAGGATTTCCAGTGGTACTGTATATTTTTTCTTGATTGACCGAGTTGAAAGTAAGTACTACAGCTCCACCTGGATCTATTTGTACACAGAACATCAAGAAACAAGACACACTATAAGATTATCAGTGTGTTGAACCCTTGAATTCTCAGATTGGTTGTTCAGCATAGCCAATGCATCAGGCTCATAATAAAAATCGTCACTGGAAGTAGGATGCTACAGAAATAAAATCTAAAATACACAAATCTGCCAAGTGAAATCAATGTTGGAGGCTTAAGAAGATCATTTAATTGTGTTACATACTAGCAAAATGATTTGACATAGTAAAAGGTCAAAATACACCTTACGAGTGTGAAACGGTCACTATTCGATATAGACAGAAAACTCACATATGAAACATGTGAACCAAAGAGGATTTTTCAGGATATATGGTGAAATGGGGAAATATACTTTAGGAATTCAGGTCTATATTATATGAGGAGGAAATAGGTGTTTAAAGGCCTCAAAATATTTTATTAAAAATTGCTGGAAAGGTCATTAATGTCTTAAAGAAAGAATCAGATTTAGAGGTAGCCTCTTCACTGAGGGTAGTAATTTCTTAATAATAGTCATTGTACTGAAAGATCAATACCTTGAGGGCAGGGAGGTAAATGTTGTCCCTGAACTATGTTCTGAAAAGTGCATGAGTGCAACAGGGGAATGCACAACTCCCTGGAGAATGTGAGTGAGGAGACCACCATGTTTCAATATATATATATATATATATATATATATATATATATATATATATATATATATATAAAACAGTTATTCTTATTAAGATGTGATAGTGAGCAGATTGGAAAGATTTATATCACTAAAACATCAATAGCTCAACCTTCCAGTCGTTAAGACTTTTTCTCTGTGTATTCAATAGCAATGAAGTGGGTGCTTTGTATGAATAACTTCAGACTGTGGGTTTTATGCTGAAATCATTATGGTTATTAAAGGTCAAGAACCAAATAGAACCAGAGTGGCATCTAATTAATTAAGAGCAAATACCATCAATTTGTTACCTGTCATTTGATTCTCAAACCTCAAACCTTTTTGTTTTCTGAAGACTAATAATATGTCCAGATAGAAAATGGATGAAGCTGTTGATCACTCATCTTCTCTAAGCAAAGTACATGGCCATATAGATGCTCTGGAAATTTCTTTCATGCTTAGCTCAGTTTAGAAAACAAAGGTGATGGGCTGAGAATTAAGTAGCCATTTCTGTATAGTTTGCTATGCAAGACAAACAGAAGAAAAAGTTTCAGACTCATGCAGTGCCTGAATTTTAGATTTACATTTTTTTTCCTTTTATAATTTTACAAATTGGGTCAAAGAAGAATGTGGGCATTAATTGATAAAGATTAGTCAACTCTGCTACATGGTTTATCTTAATAGGGAAAAGAAAATCCCCTAACAGTTTAAAAGGAAAGAGAAGGTAGAGGCTTACTTACTTCTTATTGTTAATCTTTGCCTTCTTGGTATAGACATTATTCTTTCTATTGTCACCTTCCAATAAGGGGTCATTTAGCACACTGCACTTTTAGTATCATGCTTCATATTATGAGGTATTAGTGGCAGAGATCACCATACATATGGTTACACATTTTATAGAAATCAAAATAGCATTCCTTCTCAGCAAATGGTTCTAATCCCAAACTGTTCATCACATCCTTAGAGGTCACTGCTAGACACTCAGGAAGGGCATGTGCCTCAAAGCTTCTAATTAGAGCACAAGACTCCCAGGCATCTCAAACGTTAATAATAGAACCGAAGTCTCAGAATGTGACTCCCTCGCTTACTGAGTGAACACCCCATTTCTTCTAAAAGATATGATGTCCGACTTCACTTCACATTCATGGAATGTCCTGTGAAACTATCAAGAGAGGGAAGACTTCAAGTCTGAAAAAGGAAGTAAAATGACTGACAATGCTTACCAGAATGCCAGAAGAATCAGTTTATCCTCATTCGTTTGAAGGAAGACAGTATCAATTACCCTGACCATGTCTAGCTAGCAATTTCTTCCACCTTGTTGTTGAATTCTTAAGTCTGTTTTGACAAATAAAACTATTATAAAAGCAATGCTAATATTTAGCATTCAATCTGTTGAATTTTTCCATTATGCTGTTACATAACAGCAATGACATTTTTTTCTTTCATATTTCCTTTGAATGAATATTGTATTGACAGGTATTTCAATTATGAACTCCCTCCTATGAGATGCCAACTAAACTATTTACATTAAATTCATGGGAACATTTTATTTAATCTTATTTTAGGTTTAATTTGAAATATCCATGTGGCCAAATATAAATAGAAAAAGTATGTGCTTTAAGAAGTTTTTCTCTAAACCTTCACTGTCTACAGGCATGCAGCATCATGCCTTGATCTTTTCACTTTTTGTGTGCAGTATAAAGGAAAATGAACACATATAATTTTACTTTCCTTCCTCATGCACAACTAAAAATTTAAGTAACGCTATTTGAAATAATTATGATAACATCATCCTAGGGCTCAGGTTGTGTGTGTGTGTGTTTCTTTTACTCTCTGAATTTTGCGCTGTCTTTACTAGAGCACAGATTATTTGAGACATAAACAATCAAATCACACAGTTTTGCAATTAATGTTTTGTTTTTGTTCTCTTTCAGTTATTTCTAAGTTCTAGTGTAAGTGAAATTCTATAGCTAATTAATTATGCCACTGGAGTCCTTCATGCATCTGCTTATGGGGTGGGCTGAACACATTTTGCAAATACATTAGTGAAATAGAATGAACATCTTATTATGCAAATTCCTGTGTATATGTGAAATAAATAATGACATAAAACTTAAGAAATTCTCAGTTCCTTAAAAAAGTTAAATTGTATTAGGAATCTATAAAAAAAAAAAACCCACAGGACTAAGATGACTCAGCAATTATAAACACTTGCTTGCAAAGCCTGATTGATGGCCCAGGTTCGATTCCTAGTACATATGTAAAGCCAAAGGCACAGAGTGGTGCGGGCATCTGGAGTTCCTTTGCAGTGGCTAGAGGTCCAGGCATGCCTGCTCACCTTCTCTGGCTCGCAGCCTCTCCCCCATCTCTTCCTTTTTCTCCTTCTTACTCTCATTTATCTTTTTCTCCTCACAAGTGAATAAATAAAAACATTTTAAAAATAACACTCCCAGAATTTATCTTAAGCTGCTTAGAACTCTGACCAACTTTGATAGAAACTAGTGGTTCCTTAAACATGTTCTTGGAAACATAGAAGGACCAAGAGTCATGGAGTTATTTAGAATCCATGCATTCTACTCAGTATTTCAAACTGCAACATCATGGTCTGTCAAATCCAATGTTTGGTGTGTGCTTAAGTCAAACATTCTTAGGAGAATTTTGCTCATCAGTGAATAATTATTGTGGAAGGTATATCTACCCCTTTCAGTAAATCCTGCTTATCACATGCATGAGAAATGACAACAAATCACCATAGCATAAGTGGATTTCAACTTGTTTTATCATCTGTATAATTTCTATGCCTACCTAGGAACAGTAAAGCAGCAAGTTAAGTTGCACATGCTCACTAGGTGGTGGAAGCCTGTGGAATTCAACTGCAATGGCTGAGGCCCTGGCATGCCCATTCCTTCTCTCTCTCAACCTCTATCTCTCTCTAAAATAAAAGTTAAAAAAGAAAGAAAAAGAAGCCATTTATTACCAGGCATTTGTTGAAGATCTCTGATACAAACTCAGCATACTGAAGGTTAGATTTCAAAAAACAACGCTTTATTAAAAATTACTAGTGATGAGCCAGGCGTGGTGGTGCACGCCTTTATTCCCAACACTTGGGAGGCAGAGGTAGGAGGATCGCGGTGAGTTCTAGGCCACCCTGGGACTATACACTGAATTCTAGGTCAGCCTGAGCTAGAGTAAGACCCTACCTCCATAAACAAAAACAAACAAACAAAAAAAGAAAATGCTAGTGATGATCCAATGTCATTTACAGGATCCTTATTGATTAAGAAAACCTTAGAAGATAGAAATGTCACAGCTGGCAATAACATCCATGAATGTTATTTGTTATTTGTATATTGTGTAGTATGTTATGCATGATATATGAAGGAGATAACTATAAGTAAAATGGTGTGCTTTTCATTGGTGGCATTTATGCCCACCACTGTGATCTCAACTATGTGCATATTAAGTTCATACACATATGTGCAAGTTAATAATTAAGAATTAAATCACTTCTTGTACATGATGGAAACAATATGTGATAAAACTTTGGTCTATCTCATAAACTTTATGTTGACATTTGCGGTGAAACAGTATAAAATGATAGACAACTCTTACTGAGTGCACGTCAGTGTATTCTGGCTAAAGTAAAGGACAGAATTAGAACTCATGAGCTCAAAGCCATTGGAGAGAGTGATCACTTCTACACACAGATATATAAGAAGATTCGCCTGAGTCAAAAACCTGTTATTCAAAAATATTTATATAATAGGGTGATAAAGTTCTGTCTCTTTGTTGGTGTAAGTTAACTTTCTGACCTGCGAAAGATACTCCCCTAGGGTATTTCTCATTTGCTTAGCCTGGAATGATAAGGATATTTTCTTGCCAGAAGCAATTTTCCTCCTTTTACACTTATGGTTATGAGAGTGATAGGAGTTATGCAATTTTTAGTTTTCTTTTAAAGAGAATTTTTGTTTGTTTCTATGAAACAACCATGTGGATTGAAAATCAGAAAGTGAGAAAACTGGCATCAAATATTGAAAGAAATTTCCCTGATAAACTTTCATTTTACTGTTCTTCATATACTAAAACTAAAACTGTTTGTGGTTATTTCTATATCACTTTAATATAATCTTCATGCAGAAACATTTTTGAAAATGTTAGTAATGCAGTGATGACAGCAGCAGAAAACAGTACTCTCTCATTGAAATAAAAGTAAAACTAAAACAGTGATGTATCATTTTTTTTACACAGAGCATTACCAGATTAAGTGAATCTTATATCTAGTTGCTGAATCAATTTTCACTCCAATTTCAGAATAAGACATGTTGGATGTATCTTCTACACTTTCCAAAGTGAACATATTTTTCATGTCTGTGCTTTTGATATAATCCTCAATTTTAATAGTATTTTGACCAAAAATATGTTTTTGGGTAATGAGTTTCCTTGTTGATAAGATTCTGAGAATGATTGATGTTTAGTGCTTCTAATCCATTCATAAATACTTCAGTATTATGAATGCCATTGGAAGTAAAATTCAGACTCATCGAGAGAATGTTATGCCCTTCAGACATGGCATCAACCTGTAACAGCTAAATTAAAATCAATGGCCACCTATGTTCAGTATCAAAATAACTAGAGAGATGTTAGATTTTTAACACTTTCATATCTGAATTGGATTGTATAAAATATATAGCACAATAATAATGTTCATAATTATTCTACTTGGTAGATTAAGTAAATAATTTAATATATATACTCCTATATTATTAATGTGATGCTTTGAGGCATGACAAGTTTGATAGATGATAAATTGATTTCAGCTCCTCAGCACCAGGGTCATTATTTTACTTCAATGACTTGTTTTTACTTTAGCTTCCAGGAAATAGTTAAATATCATTGTTCTTTTAGGTCATAATCATAAAATGTTTCTTGATTTTAGTTTTAACAAATTGAAATATTGTGTTGTTTTAGCTGACATTAATATTTCTGGAAAAAAAAAAGCTGCAAGTGTGTCTACAAGAAAGAACATTCCCAAGAATAAGAATTACTATCAAGTATGGAAAATTTTGATACTATACTTACACAAGCAAGAGTTCCAAGAAGCACAGTAGTCTTAGAAAGAGTGGATGAAGGTAAAGCTAGACGTTATGGTAAAATGTCTTGGAAATTATAAAGAATGTACTTGGAAACACTTGCAGAGTTTGGGTAGGAAAGTGAAATAGAAAGATCAGCAAACTTTGCTTTTAAACTCTGGGTGAGGGATGGTGGCGTTAGTGTTGATATCTGCACATGTGGCACAAATTGGCCTATCTAGATATTATGTAAGGTACAGATGAAGGGAAATGCTAATGGTTCAGGTAAGGATTCCAAGAGGAAGAAAATAATTTGTTTTGGATAACTACATGTGTCCTGGACAATTTTCTGTGGTGATGCATGAATTCAGGTTTGCTGATTTCCCAGGACTCACATAAGACAGATGTACAAAGGGATGCATGTGTCTGGAGTTAGTTTGCAGTAGCTGGAGGCCTGGCATGCTCATTCTCTTTCTCCCTCTCTCTGCCTCTTTCTTTCTCTCTCTCTCAAATAAATAAATAAATATTAAAAAAACTTCTGTTTCTATATCTTCTGTTTGCCCCTTCAAGTCTGCTGTCCATTTTACCCTAACACTGTTCTGTGTCCAGGACTTCCTTTTCCACAATTACGAAAATCACTCTACATGGCTGAAAATTATGCACAGTAGATATTCTGTTTGTCCCTGTAAGTCTGCTGCTGTCCATTTATCCTAACCTTGCACTGTGTCCAGAATGGTTGACATTCATGGACCACATTCCCTGTTCTCTTGATATTGGTTGAGTATGATCAACTGGAAATTGTAGTGGAAAAGAAGACCGAGGTCAGAGTTTTAGTTACACTTCTATTTCTTAACACAAGCTTCCATAAACAGCTTTCTTGATATCCTTGTTCTCTTAGTTGCCCTTTCCCTTGGTCCTAGGACAACATGTTATTATGAATTACTTACATCCTCCCCAAACCTGGTATTAAATTTTTCAGAATCTAATATGACTATTGTTTCCTAACACAATGATAACAAATCTAATGACTTAGTCTATTATCTGTGCCTATGATAGAATACCATATAAGGATTAGGTTATAATGAATAGAAATATACTTGCTTATAACTTTAGACACTACTCAATCCAATACTGAGGGGCCAGCATCAGTAAGGTCCTTTTAACACTTAGTGGAAAGTGGGAGGGAGGAAGAGAGAGAGAGAAAAAAAAAAAGAGAAAGAGATAGGAGTGAGGAGAAGAGGTGAAAGGAAAGTGTATACACTAAAATTCCTGCTTTGCATTTTAAACCCCATACTCACTTTTGTGATAACATTAATCTATTAACAATGGCTCTGTTCCCATTACCCAAACACCTTCCATTAGGCTATACCTTCCAACACCTTTGCATTGGGCATCACATTTACAATGTATGAACTTTTAGGAGTTCATTAAAGCTGTAAAAAGCAGTAAAAGGATTTGGGATAATCATAAGAAACATCATTAGATGCCATTCTGGGAGTTAGATAACCTATGCAGACATGAGAATGAACAATCTAGACTGTGTGGTAACATGAATGTACCTGAGACATGAAATCAAGCCAAGGGGAAGCCAGTGTTTAGAGACCACAGGCTATGATAGTAGTGCTAGACTATGGCATTGGCTGACTTACTGTGAAGATAACACACGACAGCCAGCCTCTGACATATTGATGGTTTCTGATTAGATGGTCAATAAGGCTTGTTGAAGTAATTACAAGTACACTGCTGTAATTACACAGCAATCATTATCTTATTGCTGATACTGGTAAGTGTTCATTGCTTTGGGTAAGGTAAAGGTTTTTGCAGTTTCAATCTTTAACTCTTCATCTGTGCTCTGGAACCAATTAACCTCATTCAATTCTGATATTATAAGATAAATTAAGGCAATTTATTACCATGCCAGCAAAAGTTATTAGCCTACTCCAATTCTATGTTAAGAAAATGGGATGATGGCTTTGGGCAACATTGAAAGATTCATGGAATTCCAAGCTTTGATAAATTTTAATGTGCAACTTCACTGAAAAGAGACAACCTTTGACTTTTTATGTGCTGCGTGGTCTCCCAAAAGCTAGAAGTTTGTATGGTTTAATCCAGATGCTGATTCATTCATATACTTCTCTATGGAATAGTCACTTACTGTATCTGAGTCATGCTGTCCTCATCTATATAATTTGATAGTTGTAACTTCAACTCCTCTTATTTTATTTAGAATAAATTAGGGTAATGAATGTGATCAGCATAGTATGTAGACCAGTCAAAATCAGTAAAACTTCCATTTACCAAACTCAGCCCCAAATCTCACCTTTGCTAAATTACTCTGCTTGTGTCAAGTTAATTTACTATTTATTAAAAATAAGCAGAATGCATAGCTTCATAATGTTATACATATATATATGTGTGTGTGTGTGTGTGTGTGTGTGTGTGTGTGTGTGTATGAGAAAGGGGAGATATAGAGAGACTAGACAGGAGAGAGGAGGATACATAGAGATATATGGAGGAAGAGGAAGAATGCCTATAAAATAACTGATACAAAAATTAAAGCTTTCCAACTATGGAGTTTATTGCTTCAACATCAAAATATTTATTTGAAATCACAAAAATGCTTTTTAGAAATTGTTGTAAGTTGAACTGTGTCCTTCTCACCAAAAGGATATGTCAAAATATCAATCCCTAGCCACTTGAGATATGGCCTGAGGGGCAAACAAGGTCATTGCATGCATACTTAAGATTGAGTCATATTGGAGTCAGATGGCCCCTGATCAAGTATGGCTGGCGTCCATGTACAACTGGTGTCCATGAATGGTGCCCATGTAAGTTCACATGGGGAGAACACCATGTAGCAGAGATTAGAGTGAGACAGCTTCAAGCTAAAGAACATCAAAGGTTGCTGGGAAATAACCAGGGGCTTGGTGAATGTAAGACAGATACCCCCTGCCAGTTTCACAGGGAGCATGACCATGTAGGCCCCTTAATTTCAGACTTCTTGCTTCTGGAACAGCAAAAAAAAGTATAAATGTATGAATTATTATTGTTTTAAGCCACCCAGATTGTAATACTTTGTTATAGCAGCCCCCCAGGAACAAACACAGACCTAAAGGTTAAAGAAAAAATAGTGGAAATCAGCAGAAAATAGGATTTGGCACTATACTTGGCTGTACAAAATCACTGAGAAGCATGGCTCCCAGCCATTAAAGAGGATAACAACTGAAAGCAAGAAACATATTCCACACTGAACATAGACCGTGTCACTTCTTTTATGTAGAACATGGGAAATTGGGCTATGCTTGGGTGTTTTTCATTTGCTGTCATTAAACATTATTCTTTTTTTTCCAGAGTTTATGACCAAATAGATCCAAAGGGGGTGGAGCAGTGCCTTGGACACTGTCTTCTGGACATGAATTGGATATTTTAATTATGACCTCACAGCAGCTAGAGAGAGAGAGAGAGAGAGAGAGAGAGAGAGAGAGAAAGCAAAATAGAAGGTGAGGTTCAGAGGAAGGAATGGGGGAAGGAATGGGGGAGGGAGGAATAAAGAGTGATTGCAAAGCATCATGAACAAAATATATTGTGTATAAATATTTCTCTTATCTCTTTCTAAGCCTAATATCAGTACTTATGGTAATTTAGTTAAATTCAAAATACTTAATTAGTGTCTCCTTAAAAATGACAGATTAAATGTGTTCTACCCTTTTATCATAGTTAGCTTCAAAGCACCTAACCAAAAGCAGCTGATAGGATGGTTTATTTTGTCTTTCTGTCTCAAGGAGAAACTCCATGATGGCAGAGAAAAGCTGTAGAGCAGAGGCTAGACATCACCTTCGTCTACAAATCAAGTGCACAACAACAGCAGGAGAGTAAGTGTCAGACTAGCAAGGGGGAACTGGCTATAATACCTGCTCCAAAACACTCACCTCCTCTATCAAAGCTCTGAGTGTCATATTGCCATCAGCAGCAGACTAAACACTCAAACCACGTGACTTTATAAGGGACACCTAACTCAAACCATCACACCCTTCAAATTTATAACTTTGGAAATGAGTAACAATGAATGGCCTTGGTGATCACCAGAAGGTCCGTGATACAATATTTATAGAAGTTAGAGATTATCTTAATGAAGGCTAGCTGTTATCAAGAATCCTGCTGTTTGTTTTTCTTCACTACCAAAATAATGCCACAAAAGGAAGAAAATGTGTGTTACCTTACTTACACAGTAAATTAATATTTTAATGTGTGTGTATGTGTGTGTGTGTGTGTGTGTGTGTGTTGGATAGGTCAGGCATATTGAAGAGGAATATGTTGAAGACAGATATTATGAAAACACCTTTGTAATTAGTTTAAAGCCTTTCTAAATATATCTACAAAATATTCCACTGTTTTTGCTGATGCTAGAATTTATTTATTTTTTCTTCATGGAAGAATGATTTTCAGATAAGTGCACTTTAGGAAAGGTGTGATAGTGCCAATATTGATGAATTATTAAAGTTTGATACAGTTTCCATAAGGAAGGCCCTGGGGAATTTCTGGCAAGATAATTTGGGAAAAATCATCAAGGCATGTAGATTGGGAGATAAGCCAAAAAAGAAATCAGATGTAAAATGGGCACCACTGGAATATGAATTATTTAAGTATAGTTGCTTTATTTACAAATGGACTGAGCAAAATGTCTCGTTAAATAAAAAGTAATTTTCCGAGAGAAATATTAACCATGCACAACACAGAAAGACTATGAATAAAAGCAACAAATGTCAAACATTCAGCTACAACAAACTGTGAAATTAGTTTTCCCTTGCTTAATGGAGAAACGAACAATAGCTTTTCATGTTCATTACCTATCAATCACATTCTTCAAGGAATAATTTATTCCCACAAAACCATTGAATGACCCTTTTTTCTTAAACTGGGCTTACTTCACCAGGAAGGGAGAATTCTAACTTCCATACATTTCATTCAGTAATAACATGCCATCTGTAACAATTCAAGATGAAGTGGGCATTATCAATGTTTCCTAGTGCAGGGCATCCCAGAGAGTGGCCAGCTCAGGGAAGCAGCTTTGCAGGTTATTTGTCAGGAGAATATAGTCACTGCACAAATTCCAAATTTCAAAAACATTTTCAGGAAAGTGACATTCTTGTGATAATTAGGCCTGTGGTCAGTGGGCCTTTTTTCATTGAAAAACCGGCTTGTTGCTCAACTTCAGTGACAAGTTTCATACAGCATGAGCTACATACTAATCATGCATTATTTGGTCATGATTAGTATGTGTCAGTGGGAAAAAACAAACCAAACTCATCCTACATCTTAGCTAGCTTAAGAAATACAGGTATGTTTGGAATAGCTTTATGTTTAGAGTTATATATTTGATCAAATTTATTTAACACTATATTCTCTGTCTTGTATGATCTTGAGAATGATGCTTAATTTTAAAATAAACAGAGATGGTAATAATTCTCTCAAATTTTTAGCAAATGTCAATGAGAACTTCAAAGAGGTTACTTTCACTGTCAATAATACCCTGGCTTAATAATGCTTAATAGAATTGCAATACCACCTCCTGTTTTTGTTCTTTTTTCTTTCCCAGGAAGAAGATACTGCAACCATCATCAGGATGTTCACATCATGCCTTTTAGGAAAAACAGCACTACTTAATATGGAATGAGTCATTCATTTTATACAGAACTTCTCTGGATGCCGGATATAGTGGCATATGCCCTTAATCCCAGCATTAGGGAGGCTGAGATAGGAGGATCTCTGTGAGCCTGAGGCCAGCCTGAGACTACATGATGAATACCAGGTCAGCCTGATCTAAATCAATACCCTCTATTAAAAAAAAATCTCTGGACAAAAAGAGACAAGACAAAATGCCCCATATATGTTTGCATATAAATTCAATATTTAGGCAATCTTTTATCAGAGTATAATAATTACAATACCACTTAGGTCTTTTTTAGATTTATTTGCCAGGAGAGACAGAGGAGAGGTGAGAGATTGGAGGGGGCAGGAGAGAGAAAGAATGGGCCTGCTACGGCCTCTCGCCACTGCAGATGAACTCCATGTGCCTGTGTCATGTTGTGCATCTGGTTTTACATAGATGTACTGGGGCATCAAACCTTCATTGGAAAGCTTTGAAAACAAAGCACCTTTAACCACTGAGCCATTGCCTCATTCCAACAAGGCCTTTTAAATGCCTTACATGTTTCCATGACCTACACTTTTCAGTCAATCTGAGTTAGTAAAGGTATATTGCTGTCTATTGAGGAATAGGTTTTGGGGGAGGGGGCTTTTAATTTGGGGGAAAGTTTCATCATTGTGGGGAAAGCATAGCATAAGCAGGAAGCTGGTTCACATTAGTACGGAGTCAGCAGCAAGTGTGAGATAGCTCTGGACATCCAGTGGGCTGCACTACTAAATATCAAGGCCCTTTCCCAGTTTCATAACTTCCTGCAAGGCTTCACCTCCTAAAGACTCCATAAGCTTGGGACCAAGTAGAAAGTTTGGTGGCAAGCACTTGAGCCTGTGGGTACATTTTACAAT
This sequence comes from Dipus sagitta, assembly GCA_036346955.1. NCBI lineage: Eukaryota > Metazoa > Chordata > Mammalia > Rodentia > Dipodidae > Dipus > Dipus sagitta. The sequence continues at coordinate 37,522,473 of CM070778.1, read as the reverse complement.
CAATCCAACAAACCGCCTGACTTAAACTGTAGGGACAGAAATTAGTAGTCACTTAAGAGATGAAATAGTTACCAGTAAGTTCTGATTTAGAAATATACATATACTTTGCCATTAAAACTCTACTGTCAGAAACTTAAGAAAAAAAAATGAACCTACAAAAATTATGGTAATATGTGTAGATGAGGAGGTTAATAATGTCACTTAATTTTGGAACTTTCATAATCTAAATATTTATCAAGATGAGATTAAAAGACAAGTAACACTGTATAAAAAGTTTGAGAAGCATGAATGATCTTATTGTAATAATGTGCGATGGGTGTCTAGGTGTGAATGCATTTGTGTCCTTGGAGTGAAGATTTGTCCATAAGCGTTCCATTGGGAAATGGATGGCACGTTCAGTTTAGGATAATGTGATGAAAGGAGTTGTTCAAACAGCGGTCACGCTATCAGGAAACAGGTAGCAGAATGCATAGGGTACCACCTTGGGATAGTGTCTGTGGAGCCCATGAAACCTGACCTGAAGTAGTATAACATGCAGCAATTACCCGAATTTAAGGCTAACAAATAGTTATGTATGACAATTAGCCATGCATCTATTAATATCTGGGTTTAAATATGAGTGTTAAACTACTAATGCTTTTACAAGTGAAGTGTCAGAGAAAGAACTCTCTTGGTAGAAGATTTACAAGGAACACCACGTGCATTCACCAAGCTAAGAGGAAGCAAGCTAGAGAAACAAATCTTATGCAGTATTTTGGGGTCAGGGCAAAAATGTAGATAGACATGGGGAACATAGCCCACATGTTCCCGCACACGAACAAGCATATTTCCATTCACGCAATAGATAAAAAAGAGATGTCTTTTTGTCCTCTACACATACAATATTGTATACCTGTTCCAAGTATTCACCATGGGTATATAATTAGGAGAGATTTAGAATGAATTCTACTTTATGCTTTTTTTAAAGCCACATATATAATTTTTAATTCAGAACTTAAATACAGGTGCTTTCCTTGTAAAACCGACAGCATAAGATTGCTCTCAGCACATGGGAAACAGAAAGGGGAAAAAGGACATAACAAAGTGAGGACCAGGTTTTCCTCAACCCCCATTTAAGCCTACTTGACGGCAATAGCTCATGCAGTGTCTATCACGTTGTACCAAAAGGAAAAGCTTAGAGTTAAGAAGTACAAGGGAGACTCTTCCTCAAATGCTGCTGAAGCAGACAGGAGGAGCATTAACTCAAAAGCCACTTCCACATGATTTCAAGGCATGAGTCAGAATATAGCATATACTAGAACTCTGCTTCCTCCAAGGGAGTACATATGGACCCACTATCAGAATTTATAAAAAGGTCACAGATCCCAGGGCAAGGAATCTGGTCAAAGATGAAAGAATGCTTCTCTGCTGATCTCACAAAACTGGGGCTTCAGGACCACCTGCTGTTTCTCCTGCAATGGTTCCTGCTTCTTCATTTTGTCCCCTCTCTCTCTTACAAGTTTTTGCTGCTTCCTGGCCTCTTCCATTATCTGAAGTCTGCGGCCTGGCTCTGTCACTTGGATCTCCTGCAGCTTCTTCCTGCATGCTGTACCTTAGTTTCTTCTTCCTTTGCTTACTAATTTTTGAAACAAGTGCAATCAAAAGCCTAATTTTTTCACTTGCTTCATCTACTCAGAAGCCAGGGCTATCAAACACAATTTTAAATCAATCATAAATAAGAATAGTAGGAAAATTCTTTACTTTCTCTTTCAATGTCCTCTTCTTCATCAATTAAAGTTTCAACTCTTTCTTAACTTTTGGCAATCTAGTTTTTTTTTTTTTTTTTTTTTTTTTTTTTTTTTTTTTTTAAATGCCAGGTTCTCTTGCTGCTGCAAATGAACACCAGACACGTGCCTCATTTTTCACTTGCTTACATGGGTGTCTTGGTAATTGAACATGAGGCCAGCAGGCTTGGAAAGAAGTGCCTTTAAACTCTGATCCATCTTCCTAACCCTAGCAATTTATTTAAATTGGCACTGTGTCACTTGTTTCCTCTCTGTTTTGTCAAATTTTGTATTACCGATATTCTCTATAAGCAAATAGATTTCCCATCAGTGTCACCTTGTGATGGGTCACAGATGCTCTCTATGCATGCTCCTGCTGCCTTGGTCAAAGGGCCATTAAGCTTCCAAGCAGAGATATTTGGTAAGATGTTTATCTCTGTACTTGCTAAAGCACAGATTCTATTTCTTGTTTGGGGACCTAGTATTCTACTCAGCCTCCCAGTTGTCCCTGTGATGAATATGTTGTGCTCTCCCATTGTGTCACAAGCATTAGTCTCCATGGCATCAACTGGTAGATTCAGGTGCCATCCTTGTTCTTAGTTGCATCTTTACGCTTCAGACCCTGCACCAACACAGAAACACAGTGAAGGTTGAAGTTAGGATTATGACAATGGAGGAAATCCACGAGTAAGGTTGTTTTGTTTGTTTGGTTGGTTGGTTTTGGTAATCTTGGATAGAAGCCCAAAGAGGGGACAAGAAGATGCCATTCTGTCCATCCTGGGAAAGCTGAAACTAGTCTTACTTAACCTGTTTTTCCAAGATGGATGCCAGTCATATCCCAGGCAGAACACCCCGCTTCCTTCTTCCTGAGCTTAGCCACACTGGGTCAGACAACGAGTTCATGAAACAATGAGATCTTGGTCCCTCCAGGGTCGGTTTTTTGAGTCCCTGATCCGGCAGTCTGGTCTCTCTTTATTACACACCTGATACCTGTTTCTGCTGATGAGGTTCACCCTAATTGAATGTCTGTTCCATATAAAGGAGGTTACCCACATGGCCCAGCCTTTTTTTTTTTTCCCTGTAACCTGGCCTGAAAAGTGCAGGTAAGTCTGTTTCCCTTCTTCTCAAGCTGGCTGAAAGTAGCCTGATTAAGAAGGGATAGAGTACCTATCTTGACCAGTGTATTTTTCTGCTTGCCTTCTGTATATTTTGTTTGGGATAACTTCTCACTTTGTAGTTTGAATAGACACCCCCCAATATATTCAGTGTTTCATTAGTTTGTAGTTTGGATCTGCAGCCACCTTGCTGGAGGAGGTGTCACTGGGCAGTCCAGCCCTAAGGTGTGGTGGTGGGTTTGACATTTAAATCTAAAGATAAGCAAAGTGCCTAGCTGGAGTTCCTGAAATGTGCTGTGTGACTTTTGGCTTGGGGCTCCTCTCTCTGTGTTTGGTCTTGTGAAAGCAGGCCAGCTTCTTCTGCCATTATGGGACTTCCGCCGGATCTGTAAGCTTCCATAAATCCCTTCCTCCATACCTGTGCCTGGTCTGGCAGTTCATCTCAACAAACCTGAAGCTGTCTGCTACACTTTGATTACATATATGATGTATCGTTGATCTTTATTTCTTATTATTTAGTTATTTGTTTATTTCAGAGAGAGAGACAGAGAGAGAGAGATTGGAGAATGGGTATGCCAGGGCCTCTAGCTACTGCAAACAAACTCCAGATGCTTCTGGCTTACATGGGTTTTGGGGAATCAAACCTGAGTACTTAGGCTTCATAGGCAATTTCCTTAACTGCTAATCCAGCTCTCTGGACCTGAATCCACTATTTCTTAATCTTCTCTGGTCTTTTATTTGAAGGGATTTTTTTTTTTTTTTTTTTTTTTTTTTTTTTTTTTTTTTTTTTGGTTCTTGTGCTTTGCTTTCTGCCTGTGGGTGTCACTCTGTCTTCCTTTGTGGGTTCCTGGATTCCTGCTCCCGGGGCTGGCCATGGTTCCCCTAAAGCATCCAGGCTGAGTGCATGATGAGAGAAACACTCCCGGGAGAAAGTTGAACTGCTCTCTCAGTTTATTGTCAGTGAAATAGTTTTATAAGCATGTGAGGGTGGGGAAAGGGTCCTAAGGGGATTTGACGTACCAAGGTCATTTCTGATGCATAATGAGTATATGGGGACATTCATTCTATCACATAGGCAATGGCAGGGGATGGGAGTGTCAGGTGATCTAGGGTCTCAGCACTGTGTGAAGGCTGACAAGGAGCTTCCAAGGCAACTGGCCAAAGGTTACAGGGCTATGGCCAGAGCCTAAATTCAGGAGTGCTGGGCTTGGAGCGGGAGTGGCCTCCTGTAGCCCGGGGGTCCATACCATACCTGGAAGCTCAGCCCCCTCTCCTGAAGGCTCCAGCCTGTGCCTGACAGTGCCTGACATCCCTTCTTCTTTTCCAGCCAGACAAGGAGATTTTCCTCTGACACAAGGCTTTCAGTTAGTTTCCTCTGTGGATCTTAATTCCCCTTAAATAAACCTCACAAATGACAATTTTCTCTCTAAATAAATGCAATAATTTGTATTTTATCCTTCCCAGAGTCTTTTTTTTTAATTCTTTGTTAAAATAGACAAAGGGTTCATAAGCCCCCCAAAACTCTTGCATGCATGAGAAGTCTCTGTTAAACTTTGGTATTCTGGCTTAGCAATCAAAACCTGATTGTGAATGAAATTCAGTTTATCAATCATGGTGTAAGAAGACAATCTTTGAATAGCCATCAGATAAATTTTCCAAGGTGACATAAATAAGTCTAAACAAGTTTCAAACTTTAAGAATAATTGGCAGGTGTCACAACTTCAATCCTAGGATTTATATGTTCCTCTTTCTAAAATTTTCTCTCCAACTTAATAATTATTCGCACAGCAGGCATTTTAAAATCCAGAATAACTTCAAATCCTTCTTCTTCAGGGCTCTCTTCTTCGTATTAAAAAGCCACTCAGGAAGGGACTTGGTGTCTTGGAGACCAAACACTCACATCCTTGAGTTGGAGACTCGCATGGTGGAGCAGAGACACAGTGACCCCTGTAGCAGTCCTGGTCTCTCCTACCTGTGCTATCCAGCATCTGAACCTCAGGCATTGCTCCGCAGGATTCCGCAGCATGTGGGAGGTCTCATGGAGCAGCAGAATAATGACACAACTCTCCAATGTTTTCGGTCTCACATTATGTGATAGTACCTTACTTCTAATTTTCCACTTCTGAAGAAACTCTTTGATGTCAACTGCATGCTGAACTAACAAGCCATGCCAACTCCAGTGGAGTCTGTGTGACCTGTTCACCAGGCCGAGGTGAAAGCTTCAAGGAAGAAAGCCTCCTGGAAGGACATGCATTTTCCAGGCCTGTAGTGCCTTTTGCTGCTCTCTAATAGCTGTTTTCTTCATTATTACTCTTCTGTTCCTGACACATGCATGATGATGTTCTTTCACAATTTAGTAAAAATTAGATATGGAACACTTTCCAAAAATTGAGTCACCTGATGGTGTGACGCTTCCTCCGAAGACTCTGCTGTTGTTTCAAGCCATAGTCGGAATTCTGAGGACCAGAACCAATCGATGAACCATTACCTTACATAGGAGTGTATAAGAATAGGGATACACTAGTAAACAATGGTGGGAAGCATGTTTCTTGGTATTCTTTAACTTTTGTGGACAGACTTGCTAGGTCGAGGCCACCTTGGTGCTCGCTTACTAAAGCACAAAGAGAAAGCATTAGGAAACAACTGGGATTCAATTATGAGAAGGCAGGCTTTGATACACCTACATTGTTATGGTATGTTTCAAGGAAAAAAAAATATATTACAGTTATGAAGAAGTCGCCCTGTTAGAACTTTTGTTAAAAATACTTGATGCTTGAAGCAGGCTAAAAACCAAAAGTCATTTGTAACCACTGACTGTCTAACACTAATTTTGGTGAGATATTAACTATTAAATATGTGATTGTAATCTTCACTCAATATATTTGTGCCTCGATCCCTGGAACAGGCTATTCATAGAAATTGTACCGCATGAATACAAAGGCTAAGCTTATGTAGCCAGAATTGTGTATAACCTGATGCTCTACTTCAGTAAAATACACTCAGATACATTAACCTTGTGTATGTGTCTGTTTGTCACTTCGCTGACTCCTTGCCCACCTTCCAAGTCCCTGTTTTCCCTCAGACTGGTGGTCCTGGCTTTGCTGGTCCACGGCACTAACAACTAGTATATTTCCATCTTAAAAGTGTATGAATAAACTGGAAAGATGGCTTAGTAGGTATCTTGCTTGCAAAGCCTGCCACACTGGGTTCAATTAATTCCCTAGCCACCTACATAAACTGTGTAAAATGGACAGAAAAAGTAGTACAGATATCTGGCATTGTTTGAGATCCATGCATACACACACACACACACACACACACACACACACACACCACATGTGTGTGAAAATAAATATTTTAAAAGTATATGGAAGACAGGATGGCATACATCTTTAATCTCAGCATTCTGGAACAAGAGGAGAAAAGAAGATAGTGGGTTTAAGGCTATTTGAGCTACATAATCCTGCCTCAGAACAAATCCAAAAGCACACTGGTACTGAATAAAAATAGAACCTTAGAGATAGTGAGTCTCTAAGGTCTAGTGCCAAATTATGAGCCACTAGGTACTGATGGGATTTATGGTGACACACATTCAGCTTAATTAATATGTGTGAGAAGTTCATGGGGGCATTAAAATAGAACGACGTTAGTTTTGGTTTATACTATTACTGTTGTACCTATCAGCTTTATTTCTAATCAATGTGCCTGAATCAAGCAGAGGATCCACTGAAATTTATCCAGTGGGTTTAGCAATTGTTTAGGTGTTCTCTTCACAGGCAATTCTTCTTCTAAGCTATCCAAACTGTCTTTGTGGATTTGTATTGATTTTGGTCTTAGCAAACTTCTTATCACCTATTAATTGCCTAAGCACAGAAACACAATGTTCACAACTTATCAGTAACGTTTATTATATACTTACACCTACCAGATAAGTTTTGTTGCCATTAATGGACCCAGGTTTTGTCATAAGAACTTCACATACCTTGTTTAATAAAAAGTAATGGAACTTTTAATTTCAATGTATGTTTGTCACCAGATTTTGAAGCCTCATTATTTCTGTTCTTCTTAATGTTTTCAATAATAGGCAAAGTGTTCATTCTGCCTTGTCTCAGCACCTTTTGTTATCTGAACATTTTTTTTTTCCTTGAGTCAGCATTTCTGGTTTTTTTTTTTTGTGTGTGTGTGTGTGTGTGTGTTCAGTGATCAAGGTCCTTTATTGTGGAAGAGCTGGCATAATCATTCTAGCAAAAAGCACATTTTTGGGTAACGAGTGACCCTAAAACAGTTACAAGTCAAAGAGATCCAATTGCTGAAAAGACAATCGAATGCTGTTTTTCATGTAGTTGAGTGGACATGATTCTATATTATCGTAACCTGCATTTCTCAGGCCTCTTCACCCCAGAGTTGAAAATGTGCCCACTGTGAAATGAGTTCTACCTTCATCTACCTGTGAACACCAATTCCATACAAAGCCTCTCTTCTGTTTTTCTTATTATTATTCAATCACTATTCTACATGTTCCCCTGGGGAGGAGGGAGCTCACTTTTACAAGTGTGTTTTCAACTTCTCTGGCCACCTCTCACATAACAATTGCAGAGAACTCTTATGTTCATCTAAATTCTGCCATGCTGATAGCTATGACCATTTTGCGAGACAACTTAGACATTTCTAGTAGGTGTTGAAACTCCCCAGCAATCGTTGTTGACCTAGCTACATGCAAAGTTCTTTTTCTTTGGGAACCATATCATATTTCTAGTACCATGAAACAGAATAAACTGAATGCCAACTTAGAAAGAAAAGAAATGTGGTCTTCTATAGTCCTGGACACTAAATGTCTGAAATCAAGTTGCCTTCAGGTGGTGCTTTCTCTCAGCGGTCCAGAGACAATCCTTCCATGCATCTTTTTGTTTTTAACTCTTGTTATTGACAATCTCCATGCATAAAGACATCATTATCATAATTCACCTCTACCATCCCCCTTTTTCACCATCCAAAAACTCCACCTCCACTGAATCCTTTTTTTTTTTCTTTTCAATTGGTCTCTTTTCTATTTTGATGTCATCATTTTTATCCACCTATTACTCAGTTCTTGTGTCAGTAGCATCATCCACTATGAGGTAATGAATGCCATGGCCAGTTTGTGCCTGGAAAATAGTATTACAAAGCACCCCTCCCTATTCTTTTGCTCTTACATTCTTCTTCCACCTCTTCTATAATGATCCTTGAGCCTTGGAGTGTACCGTACATCTTCTTATCGTGATGTACTTGCTGGAATTCCCTGATATTTCTTAGCTTATAGAAGGAACCCACCAATGTCTTCCTCCAATATAAAATCTTTTTAAATTTTTTTTTGTTCATTTATTTGAGAGAGACAGACAGAGAGAGAAAGAAGGAGGGAGGGAGAGAGAGAGAGAAAGAGAGAGAATGGGCACGCCAGGGCCTCCAGCCACTGCAAACAAACTCCAGATGTTTGCGCCCCCTTGTGCATCTGGCTAACGTGGGTCCTGGGGAGCTGAACCTTGAACCGGGGTCCTTAGTCTTCCCAGGCAAGTGCTTAACCACTAAGCCATCTCTCCAGCCCATAAAATCTTTTTGTGTTTATGTGTAGGTTCACCATAATACAGCATGACCTCATCTTCATTTAACAACATCTTCAAATACTCTATTTCCAGGTAGGGTAACATTTACAGTGACTGTGGACTAGTATTTCAGCTTACTAGTGGTGATGCACAATTCATCTCAGTACAAGTACCATTAATTCTTCATTATTTCTGTGCTTCTCTATTGGGTGTTGCCCTGGACCCTCTCATACCCATCTACTCCTGTGCATCTATGACTACATTTCTTTTGCCTTAACTTTGTGGAGTAGCTCAATCACTAATAAGTAGAATCCTTTCAGAGACCCGGGCTGTATAAGCTCTTCTCTGCTACCTCATTGGCAACAGCTCAATCTTCGATAAGAGTAGGAGTTTCAGATGCCAGCTCTGTGTGGAGAACAGACAGCAATATGACTATTCTTTCTCTCTGTTTGTCTCTTTCTCTCCCTATCTGTCTTGTAATTGGTTCTGTAATGGAAGTGCAGAAACACTGGTATTTGTGCCTAAAAGAATCTTACAAACTTTTTCATAACATGATTATTTCTTTTTATAACCTCAAGACTGCATTACTCAAGGGAATATTGGGTGAGGCTTGGGCCAAGGACAAAACTGGATATAATTCCTGGTATCTATTCAGGGGAAAGAATAAAGCAGACAAACAAGCAACAACCACAAACCTTTTTCTGAACAAATGGTTTACAAATTGAGTCCAAATCTCCCTAGAGTCTGGTGCCTTTTTTTTTTTTTTTTTTTTTTTGGAAAATGTTTCTAGAAACAGCTTTATTCTCTCAAATTGATGCCAGATGGTGTTTATATATACAATTTATAATCGTTATTTATGCAATTAATAACATTCAGCCTTTTAGATAGTCAATAACATCTAAGAATATCAATTCTCATAATGCTCTCATTTCCTCAATGCCAGTGGAATTCCACATTAAAGAATCAGCTGATGCATGATGTTTGGAAAATGCAAGCCCTTCTTCAGGTAACAGTCAAGTTTTAACATAGCAGTTCCTCTCCTCAAATAGCAAAACTAAAGAGTAATTGATGAAGCCTTTCTAGTTAACTGAAACTATTGAGTATTTCATGTACATTGTCTGTGAGCCTCATCTATGTGTATATGTGCTTTGTCATGGATGTTGTATAAATTTCAACTACCTGCCATTAAAACAAAAATAAGTAAATAAAATAATAAATAAATAAATATCTTTAAGCTGCATATCTAGATCCATGATCTAACATATTGACCTAAAATTTTTTACATATTAATGCAAGTAAGATGATATGTATATTTATTTTATGCCATTGTTGTGGTGCTTAAAATTTTGAGTACTGTGTGCTTTTATTCCTTAAATTTGGTTATTTAATCAGTAGATAGAAAACAATGTTGTTTTATGCATAAATATGTGTCACTAAAGTAGACATTTAGAAAAATGTGCTGCTGAACACCTTACATTCATATTTACTGCTGACTAAAAGATTTGTCATCCTTTAGTGTCACTTTCATCATCAGCAGAATTGTGTTACATACAAATTTCAACACACCACATACCATATCCCTGGCTATACTAGCCAATAAGTCTCACGCCCTGCAGGCTCCTCCATCTGGGTCTGTTTGCAAATATTTTTTACATATCAACACATAAATTTCCCAAACTGAATTCAATTTACTGGCGTTAACATGTGCTTTTATCCTCCAATATGTTGAAAGAGACAGTTTATGTTGGATATTTTCTGAAAACAGAATTAAATTGAGATTCAGAGCTAAACATGTCTCTTTCGGGTGTTTTATTCCCTTACCCTGCCTCTCCTTTCTTCTATCTTTAATTTTTCTAAGCGGGTCAAATAAGGATAACACATCACTGTGGGCAGACTTATTTGTTTGACATCATTACCAGTTTGAAGGCAGTCTCTTTTCTTTATGAATGGCAATTGTCCCATTTCTGTTTTTCTTCTATTAAGCTGACATCATTATTCTCTTGCAACAATAAAAGAAAAGCAAATGCCCTCAGTTTCCAAAGTGATCCTCCTCCACCACCCACTTCTTCATTGAGATACAAAGGATCAGGGCTTCAATAGACACAACTTGTGAAAATGACCCAAAGCTATCACACCGATTTTCATTCATCTATTCTGCACAGCCACGCCCTGCACACTAGGCATTGATTGACAATTTGGTAAATACACATGGGGAGGGGGGCATGTAGATGATTCAACGACATTTAATCCAGTTTCCCGTTCATCATGTGGGGCTGAGAATTTGAATTAATGACAATAGACATTTTGTGACTTGAGGTTAATCTCCAAGCTAAGAGATTCTTACTTGCATCACGTAGTATGAATGTGAGACACTGGACAAATCAATGATGTCCCCATTGCCATGTGTGAACTAATGTTCCCAGAAAAGCACTGCATCTGTAGCACCTACTTCCAGCAAGGCTGAATGGACTTGCAGAACTCCTGTGATCAGAGAGGGATGGGATGTTTCAAGATCAGATCCAAATTATCCTGGGCTACCTTTAACCTCTTAATAGTGATTTGTTGCCCACTTCTGTGTTTAACCTAACATCCTGGCGATCATCAGTTGATCAGGTGTGACCTTTGTGATATATGCAAATAGGCCCCTAGCTTCCTCCAACCCAAGGGCTAAGGATGTCATCAGATAGCACTGGAAGCCTATAGTAGAGATTTCCCAGCTTGGCTGTTTCCTGCCTACATGATGGTCAGCCAATGCATTTGAAACGTGTTTTGATGTATGAACTTCTTTGTCCTATAACTATAAAACCTTCATGAACCTTTGAACACATCGGAACATAGAATTGGGGTAACCTAAATCTGTATTCCCAAGTCATGGTCACTTATATTTGGCTCCAGGATAAACTATCTTTTATCCCCTTTTAGGTGAAAGCTGTGTCTTTTGCATCAACAAACAAAACCCACTCTTTTCATTTATAATGTGGTTTAAGAACAACTTCAGAAACTCCTTCAAGATCTAGCATTCTATAATTCAAACGAATCCAAAGTTCATAAATTACACCTTCATGCTTATGTAATTATAATTAAAATTTTAAATATGAAGTTATTTCATAGTCATTGTAGAAAGTTTATATACTAGATATGCCTACAAAAAAAGGAGAAGTGTCATTTTGTCTGAAAAATGTTTCCCACAGATGAATAACCAACATTTGAGTATTTGGCTATTGCTCATAATTTAGTAAGTGCTGAATTACATTTAAAAATATATATAATGACACTACTTTTGGTTGTACAAATCTCTATTTGACCATCACGCTTGTGTAATATTTTAGATTGTTTTCTTCCTGTATCTAGAAGCAGTTTGCCATATATTTCGTGCCATTGGTTGGAGAAAAGGAAAGGTGAAGCAGAACCTTTAGATCTCAGGGGGAATGAAGTCTTCCCATGAGATCCCAGGGAGGTCTTTAATGCAGCAAATGAAAAACACATGTAATCCTTATTAATCAAGATTAATTCTATAATTATTGCCTAGGGATGTGCTTAGAAATGCTATTTTATGGTCCACAAGTAGAAAAACCAACAGGAAATATATGGGGACTAAAACCTTGCATATTAAGCTCATTTGCCACTGACTGGTTGTGGCTGGCTGGGTTGAACAGGAGTCAAGGAAGAACCAGTTATGCAACAGTGACTTCCAGGAAAATAATTCACAGTGAAAATAAATGAAGGCCTGTGTTGAAGCCAAGAGAAACATTTGCTCAGCTGGAAAGTCAGCCAAGTGGAATATATCCCTGCTCACCTCAGAATTCTGTCTTCTAGTCATGTTGTATTTAATTATGTGATAACAGCAGGGATGTTAGTGCAAACCAAGTTAGGTACAACTGTAGAATTTTGTAAGCTTTCCTGAACTTGTAAAATATTACTGTTTTTGATAAATACTATTCTCTGTTTGGTATTTGGCATTTTTCCATCTCTACTTCTTATATCAACATTCATGAAAAATTATAAATGTAAAATGTTTACTCCTTTCTAGCATAGTGAACACCAGTAGACAAAGATATTTTGAAGGATCATGCAGTAGAAAAGTTCCTAAAAGTCATTCCTCTGTCATGTTTTGTGGTCAAAGGGGATGCTGTTATCATTATATTGAAAAATTTACCTTAGATTTGGCATTAGAAGTATGTGAAACATGTCTTTCACCATTTCTTTCTTTCCTTCATTCAAAACATAAATAAAAATTATTCATCTTAAGAATTTACAAAGATAGGAACTGACTGGATTGCTCAGCATTTAAATGCACTTGCTTGCAAAACCTGAAAGGTCCAGGTTAGATTCCCCAGTACCCATGTAAAGCCAGATGCACAAGTGGGACACGCATCTGCCCACTCTCACCACTGCTCTTCAACATATTACCAGAAGTCCTGGCCCAAGCAATAAGTCAGGAGGAAGAGATAAAAGGGATACAAACTGGAAAGGAAAAAGTCAAGTTAGCCCCATTTTGCAAATGACACAATCCTATACATAAGTGATCTAAAAGTCTCCACCTCAGAACTTCTAAAGGTGTTAATTCCTTCAGTAAAGTGGCAGGACACAAAATCAGCACACAGAAATCAGTAGCCTTACTATATGCAAAGGGCAACTATACAGAGAAAGAAATCAGTGAGACTGTCCCATTTTCAATAGCAAATAAATAATTACCTACCATTAGGTAAATGCAAATTAAAACAACTATGGGATTCTACCTTACTTCAGTAAGGATGGCAATCATTAAAAAAAATCAAACAACAACAACTGGTGAGGATATGGGGAAAAGGGAACCCTCATCCCCATTTAGTAGGAATGTGAACATGTACAACTACTATGGAAATCTATATGAAGATTCCTGAAAAGAATAAATACAGACCTACCAACAGACCCAGTTATTCCTTTACTGGGCATTTATCCTAAATGCTCCATGAATCACCACAGAGATATTTGCTCATCCATGTTTATAGCTGCTGAATTCATTATAGGTAAGAACTGGAATCAACCCAGGTGCCCATCATTGGATGAATAGGTAATGAAATTGTTGAAATTGTGCTACATTTACACAATGGGATTCTACTTAGTAGTAAGAAAAAAAAAACACGATACAATGAAATTTGTAGACAAATGGACAGCCTTGGAACAGATCATACTTAGTGAACTCACACAATTACAGAAAGTCAAATGCCACACAGTATCATTTATCTGTGGTTCCTAAAATGGACCAGCTTGAGTTGATGACATACCTCATAGGCAACTCAAGGTCCAGACAATAGGAATGGAAGGGCGTGGGGGTAGGGGAAGAGGAAGATGGGAAAAAGCAAACACAAAACTAAATCCAAAATGAACTACTAACATAGAAACCTTTACCCTTGGGGATACTAAAAATATAACCTTCAACATCAGTAAAGGGAGAACACTTGAAAAGAAGACCCCTGTAAAGGTTGGGATGAAGACTAAACTTTTTTTTTTTTTAAAGTTGTTTTTTATCTCTGGCCTGTAAGTCCCAGTAACAGAAATCAGTTGCTACCCACAATGAACTGTTAATTAGAGAGAACTATGAAGTCCCCAAAGCAAGACAGTTTTCTTTCAAAGTACTTGATTACCCACCTGAGGCAAAAGGTAAGACCCAATTGTTGAAGGCACCATATGCTGCCAGCACAGGGAATGGAGAGACCTGGTTGGAATCAAGTAGAGAGCCTGTCCCCAGAGAGTTAGCCTTTCTAGTTCTGGAAAGCGCTGCATGAGATACTGGGGGAGAGTGGCCAACAACAGTGTTAGCAACCAGAGCTCTAAGCTACTCATAAGCAAACATCAAATCAGGATTACACAGCAGTGAAATAGTGACACATAGCTAAGAGATATGCTCAGTGTTAAGGAAACCATATCTGGAATTGGGAACCAAATCAGAATCCTATGGAGACAAAGAATATGCACTCAAGTTTTAACCTCTCACTAGTCTTTGGCTTAAAGAGGAATTAGAAACATCAATTTTTTCCCAAATTAATAATGCTTATCACATTTAAACTATGCTGACTTCACTCTCCACTGGGGAATCTGTTCTTCTTTTGCAGAAGATAGCAAGACCTGAGGAGATAAACTACCATTCACACATCAGCCAAGCCACAGCTGAAACCACAGAGGAATTGGGGAGAAGAGCAAGAGTACTGGTTCCATGGTGAAGCTGACAATCAGTACCAGAGTAAAGGAGATAGATCCTGAGGATTCTCATCACTTACCAAAGCAGAGATCCAAAGGCTCCTAAGAGTTCATCCATGAAGTAGATTTAAAACTCACCCACTATGGCTCAGAGAATTTTGTGGAAGAGGGGGTGGAAATATTGTAAGAGCTACAGGTTGAAACATGCCCAGAGGCATAGTAAATCACTCTTGGGAGCTTATTTTACATAAAACAGGCTGGTTTGGAACTCCTCACCTCATATGATGAAATACTTCACATTAGTTTATGTTTACATTACTTTGGCTCATCATCTCATAATTAATGAGAAGAATAGGTTTTGTCTCCCTCCGAATAGGTCCTCTCAGGATCTCTGGTTCATTTATCACCTTCCAAGGCAGACTTGGTCTTTTTACTTGATTTTATGGCCACAGTATATTTCAGTTCTTTTTGATCTTAGCATGATTTTTTATACTTTAACATAAACTATATGCAATTTAATGATCATGCACATTTATGAAATCCTCAAATATGAGAACTGATCACAACCCAGACTCAGTATTCTTTTCAGAACAAGATGAAGTTCTGGAGAGGATGATTTTAGGATTTTTTGTTTCCCACAATGCCCTCTGGTTTATTTACAACTGGTTGAGTTTATTTTCCAAAGTTACACAGATAAAATGTGTGGGCATGCCTTATAGACATCTGTTTACTAAAATAAATGTTACCTCACTTTAATACTACACAACATATATCTGCAATATATTATTGGACTCTTTTCTTCACAATAATGATGTTAAAAATGTTCCAGCTCTGCAGATTCCAATGTCCATTGCTATGATGTTAAAGCCTATTTGCTAAGAATGGTTCCTCAGTGATGGAAACACAGCTCCCATAAGTTTTCATAATTTGAATTTGACATTAAAGTTGGCTTAAGTTAGAAATATGCTAAATCAGATTTTTACAATATCTGTTTTAAATTATAAAATATTGTTACTCAATAATAAAAATTCTGTAGTTTAAGTACAATACCAGAGATAACCTTTTCTTTCTACATTACATCATTGTGGAGCCTTTTGGACTTGTATGTCTCTGCTATTGGCTGTTTTCATTTCTTATTGTATTTTAAATTATTTCTTCTGTGAAAATATTTACTTTGGGGATGGAGAGATGATTTAGAGATTAAGGCACTTGCCCGCAAAACTAAAGAACCCATGTTTGATTCCCCAGGACCCACATAAGCCAGATGCATAAGGTGATGCCTGTGACTGGAGTTCATTTGCCTGAAAATTTAACCTGCATAGACATAATTCTCCAGCATGAATTTTTGACCGTAGAGTCATCTCCCCAGCCCCACATAGAGGTTTTACTGGTATCTAAGTAACAGCAACTGAGAAATCTCTTTTAATTTCATTTTTAAAGAACAAAAGTGTGTCTTCTATGTATTATTTTAAGTTAAATTGCATAGAAAATAAAGGGGATTAACTGATTCTCAAAGCCTGTATTAATATATAGAATGAAAGGATTTTATGAATAAGAAGACATAAATATTATAAAGAGATTAAAAGAACTTGATAGATTTTTTAAAACATTTAGGAATGGTTCCATTGGTGATTTGAAAGAAGACTTGTTTATGTAGCTGTATGGTTTCCACTCCTGCTGAATAATAATTTTAATATGGGAGTGTATTAGCTAATTTTATTGCTTTATCTCAGTTTTGGCATGTTGTTGATGCTCTTCAAAAGAATTCAAAGTGGATGATAACTTCATCTTTCCAGGATTTGAGTATTGAGGCAGGGGTGTATAGAGGGTACACTTATGTCTCCACATGAATTTAAGTCTAAGAAGCATTATTGGATGACAATTAGCCATGCATCCATTAATAGCTCATTTTAAATATGAATATTAACCTGCTATTATTTTAATAGTATATTTTATTTAAATTTAATTAATTGCACATATATTAACAAATTCATTTGACACGTTGATTTATAGCTTATTACGTTAGCAGTTTAGTTGCCATTAAAATAATAAAAATGATATTTTAGGTTCCTTCTGAAACAGGGTGTTTGGGGTTAAGAAAAGTCCTTGAACCCCAAACCCTGGGTTTGTTTTTGCATTTAACCAAAGAATTGGGCAAACCAAACTGACAAGAATAATCATTAAATTATTATATTTACTGATGGAAGTACAGAACTAAGGGAAGGAAAATGAATACACCCACATGGTGAAAGCCCATGTGTTGGACCTGGAAAAACCATAAAAATAGAGAGGGAAGAAAAGAATGTAAAAAGAGCTCCTGCCATGTGGAGGGCAGGAGAGGCTAGAGAGCCCATGCGGGAGTAGGAATCAAGGTGTTCTCTGGGAAATTTATCAGAAGCTGCAAGTTCAGGAGTGGTCACGCAACTCCAACACATACTTTCTTATAGCAATGCATTATGTATGATTAAGCTAAAAAATGAATCTGCACCTTCATCTCTATAACCCATGCTTCATTACATTAATTTGGCATTCATCATGGTGTTGAGCAAAAATTATCCCCTGCAAACTTTTGAGAAGTTTTAAGTTCATAACCATGAATGCTGCATCCCTAGCTTCCCACCAATGCTTTACCTGCATTAGTAAACCCTGTCCTTTATTTACAGTTACATTAATGACTCTCTCTCCAATAATTTGAAAATAATAAGTTTAAGATCCCAACTCATAAGACATGAAACTCTTGTATTTAATTTTAAAAACTGCTTTCTAGGGAAAATACAATGGAAGTATAATGAGACCAATAAGGTTGTTATGCAGAAGGTAAAAATTTATCTGATTAAGAAACAAAAAAAAATAATAAATAATTATCTCTGCATTAACAGTGCCAAGTATAAAGTCTTCTTATTCATTATTAAAGCAAATTAAAGCATTCCAGTTAGAGCAATATTAACATCATCAGAACTATTGTCTCTCCTTTAGTAGAATGGAACAATTAAAAACCAACCTCACAAATTCCCAATTGTCTTTTTCCATTATTTCAAATAATGTCATTAGTATAGCAGCTATATATATGTGTATGCATATATATATATATATATATATATATATATATGTAAACATGCATATACATACTATAATGGCATATATTATATATTTATATACATGTATATATATTATATATAGTATTATAATATATTAATCTAATATTTGGGATTTTATTATAGCATAAAATTTTAAGTATAACCTAGGAAGATTAAGCAATGATAATCCAAAAGGTACAAAGAATTTTAATTAATAAATGTGGGATAAACTTGATATGCAAGCACATGCAAAGATGCACATAAAACTACATGCATAATTAGAAAAATATGCTTAATCTAAGAATCCTCAAAAGCACATTTTGTAAAAACTTTTTTAAAAGATCTATGTGTGCTGAATACAAACGCTTATTATTTTAATAAATGCAGCTCACAGAATTTGCTCTTCAGTATTTATTTTTTTCTATCTGCAGTTGTATCTACTAATGCCTTTTAAGCTACCAAAATGTGAAGAAAATTCAATAAGCATGCATAAAGTATTCTTTAAAATTGACTGACTTCATAAATTTTTGTTTGAAATTCATGGAGAACATCAAATAGGGTCAAATATTGATCTTTACTATTAAATACCACAGCATGAAAGACGTTTTACATTTCTATAGAAATTCACCAAGTTCCATTTTAACATTGCAAAGTGATATTTTAATTTGCTTCTAGTCTGACATGCTAAATATTTTTGTGCATGCAACTTCAATCAGAAACATGAGATGGAAAAATATATTCTATCATATTTTGTTATTTCCCACTGGGTACGACATCACTGCAAAAAGTAGCTTCAACATGGGCCTTGCTAATTCAGAAGAGGATATCTAAAGCTTGTGCTGAAAAGTATAAAAGGTTTTACTAATGTCTAAACAATAATTAAGATATAAAATGTTTTCTCTGCCTCCTTTTCTATAAGTACTATTTGGACTGCAAAAATTAAATACTGATAGAAGAGGTGATATAATGGTGGTTTGAAAATTTTAAAAAATAAGAGGATTAGTAGTTTTTATATCATAAAATATGTTATGCCATTTTGGTGTACTTTGTGGAAGAATGTAAATAATTTTACAGTTATTTGGAGAGAAAGAACCTATATGCATGCAATCTACAGTTCTAGAATTTAATATAATATTTGATATTTATTTTTCTATGTGGAGAAAATAGAAATCTACTGTGGTGTATTTTCATGTATATGAAAATAGAAATTTTTGTCTATATTTCTTTCTAAAATGCATTGTTTTCAACCTATCTACAGGCCTCCTGCACTATATAAAATGCAAACTAACTGATAATAATGAGTCTCCTCAAGGTTCCAAAAACTAAGTGATCCTGGCTATTTTTACATTAAATTTAATTTATCTGACAGCCATAGCTTGTCAGAATGAATGATAGTGTGAATCTCTTTGTGGAAACCCTCTCTAAATTCACAGAAGAAATGTGATATTGGCTCTAAAAACCTGGGTGGAAGGTTTGTCTACCCATGAAGTGCTTTCTTCTACTGAGAGCATCAAGAGTTGATCCAACTTTCTGATGAACTTGATTTTTCCCTGTGGTCTTAGAGGTGCCTTTCAAAAGTGTACTCTCTTTTTGCTGTTTGTTTTTCAATTTAGATCTTACACTTAGTCTCAACTCACAATGACAATGTATTATTACTTTCTCATTGCTGTGACAAAATACCTCACATAGTCTCCTTTTGCTCATGATTTGAGAGTGTTCAACCCATGGTTACCCAACACCCTGAGAAGAAACTTATGGAGGTGTCATGAGAGTGTATAGGTGAGAACAATTGTTTCCTTCATAGCAGCTGAAGAGGAGAGAGAAAGAATAGGAGAGGGTCAGGGACAATAAGCCTTCAAGGACCTGATTCCGTGACCTACATTCTCCAGTTAAGTTCTGCCTCATAAATTTTCCAAATCTCCCACATGAACAGCAATTTTCTGAGTTTCAGGAATTCAAAATGTGGGCTAATGGGGGCATATTAATGTTCAAACTTTAACAACACTTCACCAAACGACAGCATTAGTACTGTGCCTTCCTGGGCAGCTGACAGATAGCAATCCATCTTCAATATGGTAAGTAATCCACATGGAGTTCACTGTCAGCCATAGAAACTCCTTGAATATCATTCTCTTTCACTAGGTTCACTTCTTCTTTGTGTTCCTCATCTTCTCATATTTGTATACACTCCATATTTGAGTAATCTTTGGGGAGCCTATATCTCCTGCCTCAAGCTGCAAATTACACTGGATAGGACTCATGTTGAAGTTTCTGGAAATTTTCATTTTCTGCCTTAAAACTCACAAAAGACCAGAAAGACTTATTGGCAAAGTGACCCACAGTTTAAAACATCTGAAATGTGATTGCCTTATTTGTCACAGAATTGGTGGGAGTGAAGATTTTCCTGCAGTGAAGAAAACAAGACAGAAATGAAGAGATATCACAGTTATCATAGTTGTAAGTATTGTAGAATTCATAGGAAGTAAACACAGGATAGATTAAACTGCATTGTATAGACAAGCTAAATTATATTTTTCCTTTTCTTCCAGACTAATGTAATGCAGTCATTATAGATGTGAAACATAGTTAATTGCAAGTCATTATGATAGATCTGATGTTTTAGGATCTCCCCATTTCTTCATTTGTCTCAATTAACATATAAAATATATTATTAAATGTAAATGAACTGTTTACTTGAGAAATTAAACTAGTATAACATATTTTCATTTTATTACACATGAACAGGAGTTAACCACATAACAGATGTTCTACAGAGCAAAGTAGACTATAGATTATAGGATTCCTTTCTTTTCCTGTCTCTCTCTTCCTCTTGCAACTCTATTTTTCCCATTGTTCTCATTCTGTTCTCCATCCTTCCCTTTTCACTTCATGTTACTCATCATGTGAACCAAACTAAAATATCTAAGGGTAATAGAAGAAAGATGTGCTACAAGGATAATACATCACAGTAGTACAAGTATCGAGGTTCTACCAAGAGGACTGTAGTGTATTGTGTAAACTTGCTGAACCATAATTTTAACCCATTTATGGTCAACACTTAAAAGAGTTCACTTCTATATTACATAAAAAACTTTTATTAACAATAATTTGAAATGATAGCAGTTTCAGGCTGTTCTTCAAGCTTTAGCCTACCAGATATGTCAGAGCACATGTGTATAATAAGCATATTAAGAAAAATGTATTAGAAATATTTGTGTAATGGTAACATATGATGTTCTGGAAGACCAGATTTTAGTTTGATGAATGACAATCATATTAGTTATATGAAAAAGAAAAGAGAAAATGTGTGACAGAAAATTACATCTTCAATACCGAGAAGTCTAGAAGCAAATAGAAAATGAAGGTAGAGAATTCAACAACATAGCTTAGACATTGATATGCAATCAGATATATATGAGAAAATACTGGGAATATATATATATATATTGGTTTTTCGAGGTAAGGTCTCACTCTAGGCCAGGCTGACTGGGATTCACTATGGAGTCTCAGGGTGGCCTCAAACTCACGGCGATCCTCGTAACTCTGCCTCCTGAGTGCTGGGATTAAAAGCATGTGCCACCACGCCAGGCTGATATTGGGGATTTTAATCAAAGTAAGAAGAAATTTTATAAATAAGAACATGGTATCATATAAGTAATAATTGAGTTTCAAGTTTGACAATCTAGCTAAAAGAAATAATCTGAAATAAGGAAAGGCATATACATTTGGCATTTTCTTAATTGATGACATCTGGGCTAAGCTCTCACTTCAAGTGGTATATGGTGGCCCATGCCTGTAATCCCAGCCCTTGAGTGGCTGAAATAAAAGGATTATTACAATTTCAAAGTCACCCTGGGCAACAGAGTGAGCTCCAAGCCAGCCTGATGCTAGAGTAAGACTCTGTCTGAAAGCAACAACAAAGACAAACAAATCATGTAAATTCTTAATTTAGTTAGAGCAATGAGAGTCTTAGTCAAAATTAGGCTTAGGATCATGAGAAATAAGAATCTAAACCTATGTAGGTGCATGAAAGGAGTTTCGTGACACGTGTGTCACCTTATCTAACTTACTAATACAAACTATTGTGTTTATGTGAGAATATCAAGTAATAAAAACACCGACCCTTACAAGTCTTTTTTGGTTACAAAATCTCATTTACTGATTTGAATGATTAGAATTATAAATCATTATGTGAGTGATTAGATATCACTTGAATTATGTGTTTCAAAATGCAAAATGCTGTAACTACTTTGTCAGTTTCTTTATCAGTTAAATATGCACCTATCATATGACCCAGCCTTTCTACATAAACAGATTTACTCCACAGAAGTTAAAACACATGTCTATATAAATATATGAAATGAATGTTTATTACAGACTTACTTATTATGCCCACAAACTGGAAACAACCTAGTGTTTAGCCAAAGGTGAGTGGGGAAATAGTCTCTGATATATTCATTCCATTGAATTTTTCTGAACAGAAAAGAAATACTGAAGTCTTGATACATATCACAATAATAAAAATATTTTAAAAATTAGAAAAAAATTAAAAAGGTCAGTGCCCACTAAGAAAAGGAAGAAAAAGATAATATAAAGGAGCTAGAGAGAAGAGAGAGAGAGAAGCTGTAGAAGATTAAGGTCAGCTGGGGCCCTTTTGAGGTACGATGGGGTGGCTCTCTCCTTAGGATCAACATCCATCTGAAAAAGAGAAGCAGATTCTCCAACAGAGAGTAAGTTAGCACCAGGACAAATGAGATAACCCTTACTTTTTTTTATAGAGAATGTAATAGGTGTAGGCCCTCTTGTAGCCCACGATTGATGGTAGCTTGATAATGGAGAGCGGGCTTATGTTTGGATATGATTCTGACTTGTTTCCCAGCTCCAGCTCTGGATCCCGTACCACTGAGGGGATCAGTTAGCTGAATCGAGAGCAGATGGTTCCCCACGATGGCTGTGTGCCACTATTGCACTTGTCTGGGCATCATGACAGGTTATTTGCTGCTAAGTAGGTTAGACCATGCGTTGCTTTGACAGATATTGGTCATTTTCCCCCAGTCGCCCATGTAGCACCTTCTGGCACTAGATGCGCTGACTGTCTGGGGACTGACTTTCTTCCAGCTTCCAGCCATGCAATTCTATTTTGTGTGTCAACCACATAAGGTGTCTTCATCAGTAGGGTCTTATCACTAACCTTTGGTGGGTCATCAAGTACTCTGACAGAAATCTATCTTTCTTTTAGGAAACCTTGTAGGTCTCTCTGATCAAAAGCTCATTGTGGATGATAGCCACATGCTGGTACTGGGAGTTATAGGTCAGTGCCCACTAAGAAAAGGAAGAAAAAGATAATATAAAAGAGCTAGAGAGAAGAGAAAGAGAGAGAGAGAGAGAGGGAGAGAAGCTGTAGAAGATTAAGGTCAGTCTTCATCATACCCTCTCCAATGTCTTGTGGCTCAGGTGTGTTCCCTCTAAGGGCCTGGTGACGGTTCAGCCATTTGGTCTGCCTTTTAGGATGTAGAATTTTATGGTACCATTGCCATTTGGGTCTAGATTTGTGCTTCCCACCCCCTCCATTGCCTTCCCCTCCCTCCCCACCCATCCTATTGACTAGTCCACGAGATGCTTGTTGGGTATGTAAAGCATCTTGGGTAGATTCAGGTTAGGTGCTTTCGATGAGTGAGACTATGTGGCGATTTTTTTTTGTAGTTGGGTAAGTTCACTGGGAATGATCTGTTGTTCCAGGTTCAACCATTTTTCCTCAAATTTCATTGTGTCATTTTTTTCTTACTGCTGTATAGAATTCCATTGTGTACATATACCACATCTTAGTTATCCATTCTTCTAGTGATGGACATCTGGGTTGGTTCCAGCTCTTAGCTATTTCGAATTGAGCCGCTATAAACATGGTTGAGCAAATCTCTCTGGCCTATGGTTTGAAGGCTTTAGGGTAGATGCCCAGTAATGGAATAACTGAGTCTGTTGGTTTCTCTATAGTCAGCTTTTTCAGGAGTCTCCATATTGCTTTCCACAGTGGTTGTACCATCTTACATTCCCACTAACAGTGGATGAGTGCAAAGGAAGTTATTTTCATTAGAAAGTCAGATAAAAATAGGGTACATGTATGATACTGCTTATATAATTGTCTAGAAAATATAATTTATACTGGCATGGAATATATGTAACATATAACAACATATTAAGTCATGCACTTTAAATATAAAATATAATTTTTGTACTAAATTGTGGTGCTTTGGTTCCAGTATCCACCATAAATGGTGTTCTGAATGTTAGGTTCCAAGCTGATAGAGATTTGGGAATTAATGCCTCCTGGAGGTGGTGTATTGTTGGGGGCAGGCTTATGGGTGTTATAGCCAGTTTCCCCATGATGTGTTTGGCACACCCTTCTGTTTCTGCTGTCTACCTGATGTTGGCCAGGGGGTGATGTCCACCCTCCACTCATGCCATTATTTTCCCCTGCTATCGTGGAGCTTCCCCCTTCAGCCTGTAAGCCAAAATAAACCTTTTTTTTTTCCCCCTTCACAAGCTGCTCTTGGTTGGGTGATTTCTACCAGCAATGTGAACCTGACTGCAACATAGTTATCAATCAAGAAATCAACAGCTAAAGTTGAAACCTTGACTAAATAAATTTTATAAAAATATATCCATTCATGATTAGTATAGACAGTATCTTGGGACATTGGACGCCAGGATTCTAGAAAAAGTAACAAGTTTTTTGAGAAATATATTAACCCTGAAATGAACAGTCTGGCTTTCTGAACCAGATTCGACCATTGTTCCTAAACAATACCTAAGATACAGCTTTTGCATTACTGTAGGAAAATACGAATCTAGTTAGTAGCATCATAATTTAAAATGACTTGATGACCCACCAAAGGCTAGTGGTAAGACCCTACTGCTGAAGACACCTTATGTGATTGACATGCAAATTAGAATGGCATGGCTGGAAGTTGGAAGAGAGTCAGTCCCCAGACAGTCAGTGCGTCTAGTGCCAGAAGGTGCTACATGGGCTACTGGGGGATAATGACCAATATCTGTCAAAGCAACGCATGGTCTAACCTACTTAGCAGCAAATAACTTGTTGTGATGCCCACACAAGTGCAGTAGTGGCACACAGCCATGGTGGGGAACCAACTGCTCTCAATTTGGCTAACTGATCCCCTCAGTGGTATGGGACCCATAGCTGGAGCTGGGAAACAAGTCAGAACCATATCCAAACATAAGCCCACTCTCCAATATCAAGCTACCATCAATTGTGGGCTACAAGAGGGCCTACACCTATTAAATTCTTTATAAAAAAAAAAAAAGTAAGGGTTATCTCATTTGTCCTGGTGCTAACTTACTCTCCGTTGGAGAATCTGCTTCTCTTTTTCAGATGGATGTTGATCCTAAGGAGAGAGCCACCCCATCATACCTCAAAAGGGCCCCGGCTGAACCTAAGAAAAATTGGCGAAACAAGCACGGGGGCTGTTTTCCTGATGAACCGGATACCAGCACAAGGGGGAAGGAGATCAACACAGAGAAAAATCAACTCCTACCAAATCAGAGAGCCAGAGTCTCAGAGGCCCCCAACACCTCATCACTGAAGCAGACCAAAAGTGAACCCAACATGGCTCAGGGAAATTTTGCGGAAGAGGGGGCGGAAAGAATGTCAGAGCCACATGTTGGGTCATGATATGCAGAGACATTTATTTTACCCATAACTGTGGGCTAACTCCACAATGCATGACCCGTATACCTCAATAAGGAGGGGCGAAGGGGAGGGAGTAGGTCACGGATGAGCCTAATAATGGTACCAAACTGACTGTATTTACTGAATACAAAACTAACTAATAAAGAAAAAAAAATATTCCTTCCTCACTCCTATCTGCCTCACATAAGAGATTGAAGGAATGAAAGCAAAAGTAGTTTTGATGGGCATGTTGATTATTTCAAGCTGAAATCATGTGGGTGATTAAAACTACAGTAAGGGCAACTTGGCTAGCAATTCACTACATATAAGATGCAGTGATGATTCTTTTGGGAGTGATGTCCTTAGCATATACCAAACATGGAAAATAACTTTGATTATCTGAGATTTGTTATTGTGGTTGCAATCCAACTGAATTGCAAATTTGGTGATATCCTTCTTCATTTTCTGTATTCCCTGTATATTTCTTATTAATATCTGCAGAATTTACTACTGTAGACTAGAAACCCATTTGCCTTGATCTTCCTTCACAGATTTATTAGCTTTTGTTTAAGCAGTGTCATGCTTTTCCATTCCTTTCCTTTTTACTCTGTTATCAAAATCTCCACATGCATGCATGCATGTATGTAAAATTATACATTAATGCACTTCACTGATCTATTCTATTAATTGGCTTCCTAGAGCCAGTCAAAGAGACCACATAAAAATTAAGGGACATATAAAGGATTTTTATTCTCTCTTATATATTATACATGATATTCCAAGGAATTCTCTACAGTACTTTTAAGATTTGCATTGGTTGGTTTGAATAACCCTCTTGATTATTAAAAAAGAACACATTTCAGGATTTCAGGAGCTAATGTTTTATTATAAAAATGCACTTAAATATCCATTCACAGGGCAGTAAAAATTCACTCAGTGGAATATAGTATGCTCATTAAAATATCAGTTGTGAAAACAATAAGACAGACAATATTTTCCTTGAACACAGAGGTATAAAATTATTGTGGGGAATGGTTTTAAATATGTACAAAATCAAAGAAAATAGACTCAATAGAAACATAACAAAATGGGTTAGCACAGTAAGGTTCAATTTCTTTTTCTTCTCCACTTTGTTAAATAAATCAAATTGAGATTTTTAAATACAAGATTTTTAAATGACAAGTGAAAGTAAAACTTCTGTGCAAAAGCTTGTCCTTATGCAAGTGCTATTACCCATTGTGTCATTTAATTAGCATCCTATTGCTCAGTGTATGTTACTCTAAAAGGCAATACTCCATAGAGCTAAACTTTGCTAATTTTCAGTCTGTGGGTAGTTTACAGGTCTGACTACTCACTGAAGTGTCTGACGCAAGGTTCTAGTTACTAAACAGACTTTATCGTTGCCTAATAATGAGTTAATTTTTTTGAGCTATAGATGGATACTGTTTGATCACATACATGTTTATACACTCAATATTAGTATTATCCTGATATTATGGTTATTCATATAGCTTTAGTGCTGAAGTTCTTACATTCCTAGTTTTGGATAATAGAAATCAACAAAAAAATATTTTTTAGGGCTGGAGAAATGGTTTAGTGATTAAGCACTTGCCTGTGAAGCCTAAGGATCCTGGCTCAAGGCTGGATTCCCCAGGACCCACATTAGCCAGATGCACAAGGGGCCTCATGCATCTGGAGTTCCTTTGCAGTGGCTGGAGGCCCTGGTGCTCCCATTCTCTCTCTCTCTCTCTCTCTCTCTCTCTCTCTCTCTCTCTCTGTCTCACCCTCTTTCTCTGTATGTCACTCTCAAACAAATAAATAAAAATAAACAAAAAGTTTAAAAGAAAAATTTAAAAAACAGATTGTTCCCTCAATAGTCATTTTTATGCTCATAGTGCTGCTCTCACATTTGGTCAGTAAAGGCTTCTTTCCTCAGAGAGCCATGACTTCTGGGGAGACTCAAGACTTATCACAGTGCTGAGAAGAAGCAACACTTAAATACTCAGCATTAAGTGAGGCATCACACCCATTACATACACTGAAGACATAGTGGGGAAAAAATGGGAGAAATGCTTTGCACAGTGGTATTAGTAGTATTTGCTGGCCTTTGCATTAATGACCTTATAGTGACTACTCTTACTTGTACAATACTTTATTAGGCTCTTGGGCTTGCAAATGTAACTGATGAGACAAAGGATCAAGAAATAGTGCAAGTGAGTTTCTAAATAGCTTCCGGCAGTTGCTTGTTATTCTTACCCAAAGCCAGAAGCACTAGAAGAAAAATTGTGAATGATACCATTTTTTTTCAAAATGTAATAGTGGACAATTTATCAAAATTTAATGTATGAATAGACCAGGTTCTGCATGTGATTTTTATACACATAGGATATGGTAGTTTGAATAGATGCTCCGCAATAGATTGAGGAGTTTATTAAAACTTCTTGGATTTCCAGCCACCTGGCTGGAGGAGGTGTCACTGGGCAGAATAGAACTTAGGGTCCAGCCCTAATATGTAGTGGTGGATTTGCAATTCTTGTCTAAAGATATGCAGAGTGCCTGAGTTCCTGAAGTGAGTTTGTGTGTGGTGTTGCTTTTGGGTTTTTTTATTTTTTTGCTTTGGGCTTTCTCTCTCTGCTTGGACCTGTGAAAGCGCCATTATGGAACTGCTCCTGGATCTGTAAGCTTCAATAAAGATCTCTTCCTTCATAACTGTGCCTTGTCTGGAAGTTCATCTCAGTGCCCTGAAGCTATGTGCTACATAGGTTTTTATGTGCTACATAGACATTGCATTTTGGTTTCATGGTTGAGTTGTTAGCAAATGTTAGCAAAGTAAATGAGCCATGTTTGGTGCCTCACATCTGTAAATCTAGTATTTGGGGATGTGAGTCAGGAGGACTGCCATGAATTCAAGATTACATTGGACTACATAATAAGTTTCAAGCCAGTGAGCTAAAGAGTGAAACTTTGTTGTGTTTTTTTTTTTAAAGACAAATGTGAACAAATATATTTTATCATTATTAAAAGGGTATATATATATAATGAAATAACTTTCTTTGTAAATGACCAAAGTCAATCTGAATTATTTATTTATTTGAGAGAGAGTAAGAGAGAAACAGGCAGAGGAAGACAGAGAGAAAGAAGAGAATAGGTGCACCAGGAACTCTAGCCATTGCAAATGAACTCCAGATGCATGTGCCACTTTGTACATCTGGCTTACATGGTTCCTAGGAAAGGAACCCATGGCCTTAGTCTTTGCAGGCAAACTTCTTAACAGCTAAGCCATCTCTCTAGCTCCTGAAATAAGTTTTGTTTTTTAAGTCTAGCAAGATATACTTAATTGTGCTTAATAGCTTTTTTTTAAATCTATTGAAATGGAAGAAATTTAGGAATTAGTTATTTCCTACATATGCTGACACACACCAATAACCACAGTGCTCAGGAAGCTAAGGCAGGAGGATCACTACAAGTTTGAGACCAGCCTGGGCTATATAGTAAGTTTCAGGACGGTTGCATTTACATACAAAGATTGTATTTAAAAAAACAACAACAACAACACTTGTGGGTTGGAGAGATGGCTTAGTGATTAAGGTGATTGCCTACGAAGCCAAAGGACTTCAGTTCAATTCCCCAGGGCCCACGTAAGCCAGATGCACAAGGTGGCTCATGCAGTTGGAGTTTGTTTGCAGTGTCTGGATGCGCTGGTGCATCCATATTCTCTCTCTTTCTCTCTCTCTCCTTCTCTCAAATAAATAAATAAATAAATAAATATTAATAAAACACTTGTAATGAAAAATTATCTGTTTACACATGTACTGATAAGTTTAATTATCAAAAGTAAGTCATTACATCTTTTTTAAATAACTTAAATATTTAATCATGTTATTTTTCATAATTTGTACAATTGCATATAAACCCATATTGAAGTCAGCCCTCATGTCTATATTAACAAAATTTGCAAAGAAGAACATAAACCATATATTTTTTCTAAATTTGAAAGAAACTCTCTTACTGTTATTTATTTTTCAAGATGTACTGCTGTAAGTCACAGTGAGATGAGAAGTAACAAGGCTCTATATGGAGCATTAAGTGGGATCAATTCTCAACCAGAACATCTTGGATGCTGGGTAGTTCACTGCATCAATAAAAACATAACCACATCTCAAAGGATTTTCTTTTGTTATCATGGTCTGCAAATCTTTGTGAAAGGCTTACATAGACAGAAATCACACCTGCTGTGCGTTTGTGTTGCCAGTTTCCTAGCTCAATAAACTGCTTTTACTCAAATTATAACCAAAAATAAGCATTGTTGGGCTTAAGTTTAATTTTCACAAGTGGGCTTTTCTCTGTTATTTCGATCTTGAACTATGTATCAGGCTAAGTAGACATATATTTGAGAGAATAAGGACTCCGTAGCTTAGGGTGTATAATCTTTAAATCTTTATTTTATCACTCCTATCACTCTTTTTATTAATGGGGGAAATTCACATTCTCTGGCAATAACCAATTTCATGGAATTTGAAAATAAGGTGCTGATATCAGATAATGGTTTGTTTCTCCTCCCTTCTGGGATGGGGAATTAAGATGTGTTTAAACACATGTTGGATTATCTTAAGAAACAGAAGCAATACTAATAGGAGAAAGATATTCCAAGTTTATACTCACATTCTGCACACTTGGACTGTAACAGAAATGAGATCTTCGAATATACTGAGACACATTAACAGAGATGGATGCAAGTGTCATGAAAGTTTTAAATGTGTCATCAAGACACATGTTTCAGTAACCATTCTTGAGGTTTTTCACAAGTAAACAGTGACTTCCAACGTCTTAGAACCTAAGTTTGCTTCCCAACTGCAGAATGAGAAATGAGGGTTAAACCACTGTTCAATGAGCTATGGTATCTTGAAAATATTAAAAATGATGCTTCAAAATGGGTTTATTGTTAATGGCCTTTAAATATCATCAAGTTAACAATTATACATCAGGGGACGCATCATCATCATAAATTCAAAAGATAGAAAAATAATCACTGATTAAAATAGTTCTGGTAATTGTTGATGGAAGAAAAGTTGAATACTGTCTTTAAAGTTTTCTGGTTAAGTGGTTAAGCACTTGCCTGTGAAGCCTACGGACCCTGGTTCGAGGCTCAGTTCCCCAGGACCCATGTTAGCCAGATTCACAAGGGGGTGCACGCATGTGGAGTTCATTTGCAGGGGCTGGAGGCCCTGGTGCACCCATTATCTCTCTCTCTCTCTCCCTCTTTCTCTCTCTCTCTGTTGCTCTCAAATAAATAAATAAAAATAAAAATAAATGTTTAAAAAAAGTTTTTTTATGTCTCTCAATTCTTCCTTTATTTTCTCCTTTCCTTTATTCCCTTTATTCCTTCTTTCTTCTTTCTTTGAAAGATAATTTGTCAAGAATTTTAATCACTAGGTTTGTATAAGGATAGAAATAGGAGCAAGTTCCTGCCTAAATAAAAATCACACAAAAGCAAAATCCCAGGAAAAACAAACAAACAAATGAAAAAATCTTCATAAGAAGAACCCACCAATTTAAATGGTTAAAGAAATGGAACAGCAATAAAATGTAAATGTAATTATTGGATTATAATACTGACTGGCTTGGGGCCAATTCATTAACAGTTACACTGTATGGATGTTTCTCTCTGAAAAAAGGACAAATATCCAATTACAATATAATAAAGAAATAAAATCTTCTGGATAAACAAGAGCTCAGTGGCAGGTAGGGTAGAGAGCTTTCCAAGCATGTGTTGTACCGTATACTGCAAATAATAATAATTAATAAATAAATATATGAATTGAAATAAGATGTATGAAAGAAGTCATCAAAATATCTAAAAGGGTATCATATTTATAAATTATCAACGTATAAAAATATATAAAATTATATTTTGATAGCTGATTGAATTTACTAATATTTTAATTAGAAAAAATGGGTCCTTAGCTACTTCATATTTCCCTTGAAATTTTTTAATCCAGCTATAGAAAATAATAGAAAGAAATTTGTTGAATTGAGATAGTATTTACAGCAATTAAATAATAATATATGAACACTGATTTTGCAGAAATCATTCATATTTCTAGATCCATATATCTTGCTGCATTAACCATCTTTCACAAGAATTATTTAGAGATTAAATAAACTTTCCACAGAGTTTTCTTATGTGAAATTTAATTGGTTTTCAATATTGCTCCCTTTGTAGTTTTTAATAGAGAAAGCAAAAGTATAAGTAATTGAGAATTGGTTGATTTTTCTTTTATTACTAAAGTTCCAATGAGACTTTTGATTCTTGATTTTTCACTAAGGCCTTAGTAAATTATAATAGGTATTAAGAATGAGGACATTAGTGAGGAGAGATGGCTTAGCCATTAAGGCACTTGCCAGCTACAAGACCCAGGTTTAACTCCTCAGGACCCATGTAAGCCAGATGCAGAAGTTGACACATACATCTGGAGTTCACTTGCAACAGCTGAAAGCCCTGGCACACCTGTTTTTTTCTCTCTGTCTTTCTGTCTCTGTCCCTCTCTTTCCCTGTTTCTCTCTCACTATGGAGTAAATAGATAAAAATACAAAAAAAAAAAATGTTTAAAGAATGAGGACATTATTTCAGGCATGCTGGAGTTACATGTTATTTGAATATTTATGCATAATTCAAATTGTATATACAGCCATGTATCTCTCAGTCACAAGGATACCTTCTGAGAAAAATATTGGTAGGCAATTTTTTTTTTAATTTTTTTCTTCATTTTTTATTTATTTATTTGAGAGCGACAGACACAGAGAAAGAGGCAGATAGAGAGAGAGAGGGAATGGGTGCACCAGGGTTTCCAGCCACTGCAAACGGAACTCCAGATGCGTGCGCCCCCTTGTGCATCTGGCTAACGTGGGTCCTGGGGAATCAAGCCTCGAACCGGGTTCCTTAGCCTTCACAGGCAAGTGCTTAACTGCTAAGCCATCTCTCCAGCCCTGGTAGGCAATTTTTATCAGGGGAAAGTCATAGAGTATAGTCGCATATGAGATAGTTCACTACACACTGAGCCTATCTAGTATAGCCTCTTACTTTCACAATGCATACCTGTACAGACATAAAGTATGGTAAATTCATGAACTAGCAGCATACTTGCTTGCCATTGCTATTAAGTATTATGTACTGAACATGAGTGCATTGTCATACTTCTAGAGAATAAGGGACAAAACTAGATTCTTTACCCAGTCATCCACACAGCATTTGAGTAAGGTGTTGTGTTATGCTAGCTGTGACATCACTATGTGATAGGATGTTTGCAACTGTGTTACATATAACCAGTGTTGTTCATGGGGTCTTTTCTTGACTCAAATGTCACTGTGTTCCATATGACTATATGTAATATAGTAAATATAGATCTCTATATATGTAGATACATACATACCACAAGTAGATGATTATTACCTTGATATGTATTATGTTACTAAAATGCTGGTAGATATTAGTGATGGCCTTCAACTTTGTCTCATATATTGATTCTTATCATTTTTTGAGCTCAGAATACATTATTATTTTTACTTTTTATTTTCTTTAAAGATAAGAAATGGGGTTGGAGAGATGGCTCAGTAGTTAAGGCATTTGTCTGCAAAGTCTAATGACCTGAGTTCGATTCCCCAGTACCCGTATAAAGCCAGATACACAAAGTTGCGCATTCATCTGGAGTTCATTTACAGTGGCCAGAGGCCCTGGCCTGCCCATTCTCTCTGTCTGCCTTCCCTCTACCTCACTCAGATTGTAAATAAATAAAGAAGTAAAAGAAGTAATGGAAGGTCAAAACATAAATGTGTAGGAAGTCAGTGACTCAATTTCATGTTGTCAAATGTGTTTCTCTGTGGTTTCTTTTTTTTTTTTTTTCTTTTGCTTGAACCAAATACGGAGGTTACTAAGAGAATCTTTTACCATATATTTAATTATGAGACTTGGGGAGAGAGAGATTTAAGAAAATGATAACAATGTATATTCTATAGTTCATGAGGGCTTCTTAAAAGAGAATTGCTTTTCTGTGGTTTCTTGAACTGATCCTTTTTGTGGATGCAATTTGCAAAGAGAATTTTGCTTGGAAATGTCTCTGGTGTGCATTGTCTAAGATTATAGTCACTTGATTCTAGAAGCACTTCCTTGTACCATTAGCTAATAGGACTCTCTCTAAGAAAATAAAATTGATTAGGCCTTTCAGATTTATAAAGTTGTTCATTGTTCATGTCTGGATTACATTCTGAGAAATACATTACTAGATCAACACTGCCAACTGAGTTTAGTTTGCACAAGCATAAATGGAATGGCCTGTTTTATTCCAAGACTGTGTTCATTCATCCATCAAATATTTCCTATGAGAAGGTGGTGAACAAGTAGCTCTATTCAACACAAAAGAAGCTTAGCCCGCACTGGCCAGTGCTCTGCGATGGCTCTGCATGTTTATCACTGTGAGAAGAATGGAAATTCCTAACGCCTCTAGAACGGTTTTGATTAAAATGATCTGTGGATGGGATTAGCTATATATGTGTCTTCATGCTACCTTATTTTCTTGCTTCTTATTCTAGCAAAATAAGGTTTTCAATGTTTTTTTTTTTTTTTCATGTATAAAGAACACAACTCCTTGGGCTGGAGAGATGGCTTAGCAGTTAAGCGCTTGCCTGTGAAGCCTAAGGACCCCGGTTCGAGGCTCAATTACCCAGGTCCCATGTTAGCCAGATGCACAAGGGGGCGCACGCGTCTGGAGTTCGTTTGCAGTGGCTGGAGGCCCTGGAGCGCCCATTCTCTCTCTCTCCCCCCCCCCGCCTCTTTCTCTCTCTGTCACTCTCAAATAAATAAATAAAAATAAACAACAAAATATTTAAAAAAAAAAAAAAAAAGAACACAACTCCTAGAGTTTGAGGGGCAGGATTTTGATGAAAGGATTACACAATGCGTTAGGTTTGGCCAACCAGTGTGTCATCCAAGTTAGGCTAAGAGACCCTCTTCAAGAGCGGGCAATGCTTAAAACAGAAAGCCATAATAGTTATAACACTCCCCCACCTCACTGGATCATTTCGGTCGATTCTGTCATCCAGGCACTCACCAGGCCTGATCTTGTTTAGCTCCGGTGTTTCAGGTGAGTTCACAGCGTTGTGGTTGCAGACTGTTGAAACGTTCAGAAGCATTGTTTAATTGAGACTTTTATACTTACATGCATTATAATTTTTCTGACATGCTAATATTTTGTTAAATTTGTTGCTGTTTGCACCATTTGCATTCTGTAACAATTATTACAGAAAACTGTATATGAAAGAAAATATACTATGCACATTTGGTACATTTATGGCATTTCTTGAACAGATATATGTATTTTTCTCTCTCAACCTACTTTTGCAGAGTAAGCAAGTGCACTTCTGCCTTAAAATCATTTTGCAAGAGGTTCCCATCTTGACAACTGCTGAGTCATAACATCAAAACGGTTTCCCATGTTGATGATAAGATAAATCAGGTGGACTCTCTGGTAGTGATATTGATTCTGCATTAATCATTCAATTCCCTGAACATCACAGCAACTTTTCTAAAGTATGGACTTGATATTTCAGCCAGAAGGATGAGGTGGGGGTGAGTGTCTTCTTTGATATCAATGTAACTCTAGTAAATCTGCTATCTATAAATTGCAATTTTGTTGCTTTTGTTTGGTTGGTCAATATGCTGTCTTTTGTTTTGATTATTTGTAAGTTTTTAATATGTACAGATATATTTACTAAATTACAAATATAACACAGTTATGAAAATTCACAGCTCAGTCTATTTTCTGAATTAATTATGGGCTGGAAAATTCTCTTTTAGCTGCTGTACACTAACACAAGGGTTATTTTTTGTTGTTGTTGCAGTCTCTACCATTATAAAGGAGGATAGAAAAAAATTCAGTATAATTTCAAAATTTACAAAAGTAAAATAAAAAGAAATGGTCTCACATAAGAAGGAAATGTTTTCTAAGTCTCTCTCTCTCTCTCTATATATATATATAGATATATGTCTATATACGTATATATAGACATATATAACACATATATATGTATATTCATAACATATATATGTGTATATATATGTAAATATATACATATATATGTATATATATAATATACATATACATACATATATATATATATATATATATATATATATATGTTACAGGCTGTAAGCAAAGTCTTTTAGACAAGGATTATGTAATAAGCCCCACTGTAACTTTTAAGTTTCAATATAATTATTTCAGTAAAACAATCCATGCTAATTTGGAATGATATTTCAAAATAACAAAATTGGGTCATGATATGCAGAGACATTTATCTTACCTATAACTGTCGGCTAACTCCACAATGCATGACCCATATACCTCAACAAGGAAGGGCCAAGGGGAGAGGGTAGGTCACAGATGAGCCTAATAATGGCACCAAACTGACTGTATTTGCTGAATACAAAACTAATTATAAAAAAATTGATATGAGTAAATTATTACTAGCATACAGAGAGTCACAAAAAATTGTTACTTTTCTTCCATAAAACTAGAGTAAGCCAAATAAACCAAAAAATAATACTGTATCTGAGTCCATCAGAGGGTCCCAGATGCAAATATATTAACTCTTAAAAGCGATGAGACTTTATAACAGAAAATATGGACACATCTTTAACTTAAGTAATAGAGAATGCAAAATAGGTCACTAATGGTAATAGAAAGGAATAAACTGAAATATTAAAATTATTAGAATACTATTAATTTTGTGTGTGTGTGTGTGTGTGTGTGCACGCCTGCATATATACCATGGTACACATATGGCAGTCAGAGGAAAACTTTCAGGTCATTCCTCACCTGTTCCCCTCTTTTGAAGCAGAGTTTCTAGCTCTGGATTCTTGCTCTCCTGTTTCCAGCTGCACTCATCATACAATCCAGGAAATCCTCCTCTCTCCAACCCTCATCTCACCATCAGTGATAACCTGCTGGGTTACAAAAGCCTACCATGGCTTCCTTTTTAATATAGGTTCGAGGGACCAAATTAGGTTACTCTGGCTTAAGCAGTAAGTGCTTTATCGACTAAGCCATCTCTTCAGAAACAAGAGTTGCATTTTTTAAATCACATGACAAATTATACTCCTAAGAAACTAAACAAATAGTCAAATCTGCTCTAATTTTCCATTTCCTCCATTAGGATTCACTATTTGTGCTGGGAAGTATGCTAAAGATCAGTAGAAAAGAGCACTTGATCTCCAATTTAGTGCAGGCACAGCCACCTAAACAATCTTCTGAAAATGAAGACAGAGCAGGATTCCTTATCATAAATAGGAGTACCCTGAAATTCAGTTTGTAAGGTCTGATAATAGGGTATGGAGTACCACCATAAAATAATATTTATCAAACTCAATATGAGAGAGAAAAATAAAGGGGGAGAGACTGTAAGTTACAATCAAGAGATGAAATGGTTAATAGAAGTAGATACAAATTTTGTCCAGGTATCAGAACTGTTATACCAGAAATTGAAACTAACCATGATTAAATAAGGTATGAAAAGGTAGAATGCAGAACCCCAAAATCTATAGAATAATCAACTCTCACAAATCTAACACATACATACTCAGGTACCCAGAAAAAAGGAATGTAATAATGGGGTGAAAATAAATTTCAAAATATAATGCCTATGAACTCTCCAAATTACTGGAACATTACTAAACAAAAATTCCCAGACCATTAAATTGAACAAAACACACATGTACACGCACATATTCACACATGTTTGCATACATATATATAGAACTAACTGTATGATTCCATTTATATGACATCAATGAACAGGTACATCTGATTTATGACACAATAGCAGGACTTACACAAAATGAGGAAGAGTAACAAAAAGAAATTGAACTTTATGGGGGTGATATATGAAATCCTCTCTGGATGCTGACACAGCTGTGTTCCATGGTGTACAGCTTTATCCATACTGCACACATGACATGGTCTACATGGAACTGGTTTTGGAGACAACAAATATGCAAGATTGAGGGGGTGTTATGGAATATTTTACTATGGTTCCAGATTTGGAATTTGCCCTGCAGTGTTTTGGTCTTGCTTTTCATCAAATCATCCTTTGCTATGCCCCCATTCTTCTCTTTGGGATTGGGGATGTTTACTTTGTGCCAAAGCATTTGAAAATATGTAACTTTATTTCTTTTATAACATAGGAGCTCACAGGTAAGAGTTTTTCTGAGTGTCATAAAAGACTCTACACTTACACTTTTAAGAATTGTTGGAACTGTGAAAGACTCAGGGGGATTTTGGAGTTGCATCAAATGCATTTTGCATTATGAAATGGCCATGAACTCTTGGAGACAATGGGAGGGAGGTTGTTATGCCTTAAACATAGTATGTTTGAGTATCAAGTTGACAAAGGATGGGCTAGTGATGTTTCTTACTTTTTTCCAACTTGACAGGACCTGGATTAACCCATGATGATTATCTTGTTTAGGACAATGGAAGTGGGAAGACCAACCTTAGCTGCAGGCAGTATCATTTCATGGAAGAGATCCTGAAATGTATAAAAAAGGTGGCTGAACATCAGCATTAATCACTCTCTGCTTCTTCACTATGGACTAAATATGACCAGCTGCTTCAAATTTCTCTTTGCATGTCTTCTCTGCCATGACCTGATATTTTAAATTGAAATAAATCCTTTCTTCCTTAAAAAAATGCTTTATCTGGATTTGGTAGAATTTCAGTGGTATTATGAAACTGTTGAAATAAATTGAAATGAATAAAAAGTATGTATGGGCCGGGCATGGTGGCACACACCTTTAATCCCAGCACTTGGGAGGCAGAGGTAGGGGGATCACCGGGAGTTCGAGGCCACCCTGAGACTACATAGTTAATTCCAGGTCAGCCTGGGCCAGAGTGAGACCCTACCTCAAAAAAAAAAAAAAGTATGTATGGGTAATACTCAGTAAAAACTAACTAAATAAATAAATCCAATTCATATTATTACCACCTAGAAATTACAATAGTTAAATCATTTACATACTTGCTTCTTTCAATAATCATTTAATAATTATGTAAATAGTTGTGCAGATCTAATTAATATGCTTATTTTTAGTTAATATGAGCATATCTTCACTTATTTGCAAAGATAAAATATCAAAACTCCTATAAAATAACTAAGATTAAAGTTGTACTGCATATTCATACCTCTTTCAATAAAAATCCACTTCTTCTGATGCCTCAAAAAACTAGATAGAGGGGAGATATTTTAAGTTTAACTAATGGGTGTCTATAAAAATCCCACATTACTATCTTCATTCATGATGGAAGACTGAATCCCTTGCTCCTTATATCTGGAGTAAGACGAAGAGGTCACTTTCTCCCATTCATATTTCATACTTAGTCTTGTGCTAAAAGATATAGACATTGTGTAAAGTCAAGAATAAAAATAAAACTCAAAGTATGAAAAGGAACATAAAGGTTTTGTTTGTAGATTGTATAACAGACTATTAAAAATCTGAGCAAGGGCTGGAGGGATGGCTTAGTAGTTAAGGCATTTACCTGCAAAGCCAAAAGACCAAGGTTCAGTTCCCCAGGACCCACATAAGTTAGATGCACAAGGTGGTGTACATGTCTAGAGTTCGTTTGCAGTGGCTGAAGACCCTGGAACACCCATTCTCTCTGTTTGTCTGCTTCTCTCTCTCTCTCTTTCTGACTCTCTCAAATAAATAAAAAAATAAATAAATCTTAAAAAACATTAAAACTCTTCTTAAATATATGGAGGCACGCTTTGTGACCCAGCGTATGATCTATTTTAGAGAATGTTCCATGGGCTGCTGAGAAGAATGTGTAGTCTGTGGATTTGGGATGGAAATTTCAGTAGATGTCCATTAGATCTAAGTGATGTATGGTTTTGTTGAGCTCTCTTACTTCCCTGTTGAGTTTCTGTTTGGATGATCTGTCTATTACTGATAATGGTGTATTGAAGTCCCCAACTATGATGGTGTTGGTGGTTATTTCTGTTTTATTGTCAAGTAGGGTTTTTTTTTTTTTTATGAACTATGGTACCCCTATGTTTGGTGCATAAAGATTTATGATTGTGATATCCTCTTGATGGATCATTACCTTGATAAGTAGGAAGTGGCCTTCTTTGTCTTTTTTGATTATCTTTGGTTTAAAGTCTATTTTATCTGATGTTAATATTGCTACGCCTGCTTGTTTCTTATTCCCATTTGCTTGGAATATTGTTTTCCACCCTTTCACCCTGAGGAGGTGACTGTCTTTAATGGTGAGGTGGCTTTCTTGAAGACAACAGATTGAGGGGTCTAATTTTCTGATCCATCCTGTTAGCTTGTATCTCTTGATGAGTGAACTAAGGCCATTAATATTTAGGGTAATGACTGTGAGATTTGATTTGATCCCTGCCATATTGTGTTGGGTTTTGTGGTTTGGTGTTTTCATGGACTTTGAAGCTTTCTGTGCCTTCTCAGAGTTTGGTTGTTGTGATTTGCTTCTTGTAGGCATTTGCAGTTGAATATTTGATTCTTCTGTGTGGAGAATTTCCTGAAATACTCTCTGTAGGTTTGGTTTTGTTTTCATATAATTATAAAGCTGAGTTTTGTCATGGAAAAATTTTCTTTCACCATCCATTATGGGGGATACTTTTCCTGGGTTTAGTAGTTTGGGTTGGAAGCCATAGGTTCTTAGACTTTGCAGTGTTCCATTCCATGCCCTTCTGGATTTCAGGGTTTGCATTGAGAATTCTGAAGTAATTCTGATGGGGTTACCTTTAAAAGTGATGTGCTGTTTTTCCCTAGCTACTTTTAGGATTTCCTCTTTGGTGTCAATGTTTAGAGTCTTAAGGAAAATACGTCTTGGAGAGTTTCTCCTTTGGTCCAATCTGTTTGGAGTTCTGTTTGCTTCTTGTCTCTTGATGGGCCTTTCTTTTGAGAGAGTGGGAAAGTTTTCTTCAATTATTTTGTTAAGTAAGTTCTCCATGCCTTTGGCTTTAATTTCTTCTCCTTCTGGTATTCCCATGATCCAGATGTTAGGACATTTAAGGGTATCCCACAATTCCCTCATGTTCTGTTCACAGAAATTTTTGAACCTATTGAAACTTTTGAACTTTCAACTGTTTTTTCTGTCTTGTCTTCCAGATCAGAGTTTCTATCCTCCACATGGCTGACTCTATTCTTGAGAGCTTCTAGAGAGTTTTGGACTTGTTCAATTAGGTTTGCATTTTCTACTACTTTTCTATGTATAGTGTCCATCCCTCTGTCAAGCTCCCTTTTGACATCAGTTTTTGATTTCCTTGATGCTTCTTGGAATTCATCCTTGCATTTCTTTATGTCTTCATTTAGCTTTGGCAGCTGATTTTTGAGGCCCTCTTTTTTTTTTTTTTCACTCTCCTTAATATCTGTTAACTGTCTTTGAACACCTTCCATTTTCTTATCTATTAGGTCTAGTCTAGTGATGGCAGCATCCACATGATTATCGGTCCTTTGTGCTTTTCTGCAAGGTCTACCAGTAGCTTGGTCAGAGTTATATCGCTCATAGCTTCATTTTGGTGTTCTGATCCTAATGTTTCTTCTATGTTTTGATTAGAGATGTTCATTGTAGGACTGGGTGATCTTACTGGGTTTACTGGCATTTGATTTTTCATGTTATTTCTTTTGCTCTGTGTTCTGCCCATCACAGTGTATGGGCAGGAGAGTAGGACTGTGGTCTCAATGGGCAGGGGAAGTGGCGTCTCTTGGGGAAACTGGCCTGAGCTAGCAGGCGGGCAAGCAGATGGGCAGAGTGGGCCTGAGCTAACACATGGATGGGTGGACCAGCCTGAGCTCATGCACTTTGGGAAACTGATGCAGCCTGAGCTCTCACTTGGTGGACTGCCGAAGCAGCCTGAACTCTCAGGCAGGCAGTGGGATGCCAAAGCAGCCAGAGCTGGAGTACTGAGGGACTCCAAAGCACAAAGCACCAAAACAGCCTAAACTCATGCTTGGCAGGACACTGGGACACCGAATCAGCCTGAGCTCACTGGCAGCGCAAAACCGGTGGGTGGCCAGCATATGGATGGGGGGTTTGGGCCTGAGCTGGAGTGGTGTACAGGCAGAGTGAGCCTGAGGTTGTGCAGGCAGGTGGAATGGGCCTGAGCTCGCACGTGGACAGGCAGGCTTCAGAAGCAATAAATGGGCAAATGGGTAGTGCAGGCTAAGCTTGCATAAGGGGAGATGGGCCGTGGGCTTGTGGTGGGCAGATGGACCTATGGAGCCTGAGTTCCCCTGGGCCAATGGGCGGAGCCTGCCCAAGGTCACACTTGGGCATCCACCCCTGTGCTTTGAGGCAAGTAGAACTATGCTGGACTGGGTCCCCTTTCCTACAGTAAGTGCTGGAATATCCTGAAGCTGAGACTATGGGTACGGTGGCTGCTTGGGGGTATTGGGGAACTGGTGGGCTACCCACAAGTGAGGAATCAGTGACTCCCTTTGTTTCCCTTCTGCACCCTCCCACTGGTGATCTATTAGAGATTGCTCTCCCCTAAAAGACCCAATGAACTCTTACTTGCCTTTCTTTCCTGGGGAGATGCCGCACAGTTGCAATCTTGACCGGAAGTCTAAGCAAATATGGGCTGGAGAGATGGCTTAGCAATTAAGGTGCTTGCATGCAAAGCCTAAAGACCCAGGTTTATTCCTCAGTACCCATGTAAGCCAGATGTGCATGGTGGTGTATGCATCTGGAGTCTCTTTGTAGTGGCTGAAGGCTCTGGTGCACCCATTCTTTCTCTCTCATTCTCTCATAAAAAATATAAAATATTTTTAAATCTGAGCAAATATACATATGCATAACCCAAACCCTATGTAATTACAGATATCCCTTATCCTAACCCTAACCCTAGCCCTATATATATTATGCCATCATATCATACAACATTAATACATCAATAATTTTAATTGATTAAAAATTAGATTGATGAAAAATTAGATTTATTAACTCATTAAGTACATATAGCATTTTTCTTGCACAAAATACTATTCTAAATGATATGTCTTTAGAAAAATAATAGATAACATTTTATACTCTTCTGGAAATTAAGTTTTACAAAGGAAGGACAACAGGAAGACACATTAACTATGCAAATAAACAACCATTATAAAAGTATGTCCTATTAGGAAAAAGACAAAAGGAAAAGGACTATATTGTGAGGTTTATAAGCCTCCTGAGAAGACTTGGAGAAGATGAAAGAAAGGTCTCAATCAAGCTGCTGGTATCTAGTGACTTCCTCACTTCAGTTCAAAAACTGCTGGTCACGAACAGGTCTGAGCAAGATGAAATATGTATGTGGAATTTTTCTGGTGTCTTTCACTTTTCAATGGAGTTTATGCAGAAGTGGAAACATGATTAGAATAAAAGAAAAGTGGAAGTCAAGTTCTACTACACGAGGACATGAATACCATTTCATTCAGTTCCTCTAAAGAAAAAAGACAGGATGAGTTTCAGGAGTAGCAAAATAGTTTGTCTTCTAAGTGCTAAAAAGGACTTGGAAAACCTGAGGCTGAGTAAATTCCCTTTTGCTTCCTTACCCTCTTGACAATATTATAATTCAAAAGTCAGTTTATCAAGCTGTACTCTTTTCTACAGGCCTTTCACTCAGAAGTAGCCCCAGACAGTTCTCTTGTTACCCTATCCCTCAGCACAGCAGTGGGGATCCTGTGAACCTTAAAGCAGTTACTCCATGATAGTGTCTGCATAACCCCACTGAAAATAACACACGAGAATTCTTATTTTCTGAAGGGCGCTAGACTCACCTCTGTAGTACCACATCATTTATATGGCTGTGCTACAGGATTGCAGATTCCTTCAGGAACAAGGGAGTCATTTTAGG
Source organism: Dipus sagitta (assembly GCA_036346955.1). Classification (NCBI taxonomy): domain Eukaryota; kingdom Metazoa; phylum Chordata; class Mammalia; order Rodentia; family Dipodidae; genus Dipus; species Dipus sagitta. The sequence goes on along the minus strand of CM070778.1, from coordinate 37,479,165 downwards.
AGAACAAAACAAGCTGTACCTTGATATCGTCTTATATAATACACTATAAACATGTATTTTCTTCTTGCAGCTTCCTGAATCTAAACAACATTTCATTACCATTAAATTCAAGTTCAGATTCTGTTCTTGCAGTTTATAGGATTCTATGATGTGGAGCAAAATGTGACTAAAGTGACCAAACTCTTAGTTGTGGACTTTGAAGGGTGAGTGGCAAAAATACAGATTTTCATTATATGTGCCCCTTTCCATTATTTTTATTTTCTGTGAATATTATCAGTAACAAACTGTTATTACTTTCATAATAAATAATGTATTTATAAATATAATATGTACATATAGTAATTGCAAATTATGCCTAGAAATACTGTCAGTCATAAGCAATCAATATTAAGTGATTTCCATGCACACACTTCATTGCTACTCAAATTTCTGGCAAATTTGTTTATTACATTTCTTTTTTCTTGTTTCCACAACTGTGTGCTCTCTGTGTCACACACTCCAATCTTGCCCCTCTTTACATCGGTGCAGAATATAACCAAGGAGCCCAGGCATCACATGTAGTTTGGGTAAATATGCTGGGTCTTGGTTTATACTGCCAAAATATGGGATAGTATCTGAGTTTCCCATGATTCTTATGGACTCTTGGGCACATTAAGGTTTCAGTGGAGATTATCTTATATTTCTCAGGAACCCCCGGGTGATGCTGATATTGTTGGTCTCCAGACTCCAGCTTCCTAAATTGTCTACACTGTCCTCTTGCTTTCATACTTCCTCTGTTCCAAACCACCTGCTACATCATTCCCTAAGATCATTTTAGAATATGGGTGCCATATTAAATGTCCAATTCAAAAGAGCCTAATTATTTTGGCTGTCATATCCTACATGATAAAAGCTTAGCATCTCTGTAGTACGTCAAATATGTATGCAGCTTTACCTTTATCCACTCCTCCTGTACATGCTCAAGCCAAACTGTGACGTTTTCAAGCTCTTTCTCATATGGTGCTCTTTGATGTACATATACCTGTATGTACATGTGTGTGCAGAGACAAGTGTGTGTGTGTGTGTGTGTGTGTGTGTGCAGACCAGACGATAACCTTACATGTCATCCTCAAGAATGCCATTCACCTCATTTGAAACAGGATCTCCCATTGGCCTGGAGCTCACCAGTTAGGCTAAACAGGCTGACCAGTGATCCCCAGGTTTCCTACTTGTCTGCCCACCAAAGCCCTGACATGAAAGGCTCAGGTAAATAAATTCTGCATTTCATGTGGGTTTTAGAACAAACTCAGTTCCCCATGCTTGCATGGCAAACATTTTACCATCTGAACTATCTCCAAAAGAAAGCTTTTCCTTCTTTATTAAACATAGCAGATTTTATGTTTATAACACTTCCTTTTTGTTCTTTTGATGAACTACCATTGATATTTCAAAACCCTACTGTTTCATTAATTATCTGTGAAGGTTTTGTATTAATTCCCACTAGTCAGCCTGGGAACAGAAGTCTTCCTGAATAATTTTCAATGACACTCTATGCTTATCTTTTGTTTTATACACATGCAGCACACATTTGTTATTTATATATTTTTAATTCTGTCTCCAAAAACTATGGATTATTATGAGTTATAGACTTAGAAGCCATAGCTATTTTTTTGTGATTGAGTTTGTTATTCTCATCAGGAACAACTCATAACAAAAATTCAACCACTGTCTCCTACCACGTTCTCTTCCCTATAAACACACATACACATACACACACAATATTTCTATTTTATTTTAGTGGAATAAGATGGGGTTTAGAATCACATAAATAGGAGTTTACATTTTGGCTTCCCAAATTCTTGTTACTTAAATCAATCCATCATTGCTCTGAGCACAGCTACTTACACATTTTGACAACTTTTATTGTTCTTTAGGTTTAAAAAAAAATTTTTGGAGATAGTACTACTATGTAGCACAGATTGACCTCAAACTCAATCTTTCTGTCATAGTCTCACAAATGCTGGACCTATATTCATGGGCCACTATAACCACCTAAGATAATAAGCTCATTTATTCAACAAATCAATAATATGCATGTGTAAATATTATGATGTATTGTGATTCAGTTTTTCTTGACAAAAGCATATCACAATACTTGGAACCTGGTAATTATGTAGAATCTCCTTAAAGCGCTGTGTTAGGTAATACATCTAATATGACAAAGAGTAAGTGATCATGTCCTTAGAATATTCAAAAGCTGCTGATGGTGAGATGGAATTGAGAAGCTCAAGGTCATAATCAAGTACCTTTTACTTGACTCGCATTATAGCAATTACTTTGCCAAAGAGAGGTATTTAAAATAGAAACCCCAAAGGCTACCCTTCATCAGTGTAGAATAGTAGTGTGCAGTGGTGATTCTATAAGGTATTAGCATTTATTGAAGGAGAGAAAAGGAGATTGAACAAGTTGATAAGTTTTAGCAAGTCAAAAGGCTGCAAATAAAACAAATTATCTCAACCTAAAATTTTAATATCAATGGGTTCTATTTTAGTCACTCATGGTAATTTTTGGATTTCCATTGGAGAGTTTTATGGAATCCATGGAATTATCTTGAAGATGAGATCAGATATAGATGTGTTAAAGGATAACATTTTGTAATATATATATATATATATATATATATGTAATAAATATATATATATATATATGTATATATATATATATATATTTCAGTTATTCTTATCTTTCCCAATTCACTGGGATTCAGGATCAAGTCATTTGCCATTTGGCAGCATGCCTGGTATTCAGATAAAGTACTGAAACGCCTCTCTGCATATCTTTAAATACTCATGATATATTTAGCAAGCATGTATGGACAGCCTATTTTGTGTTACAATCTATACAGGTGCTGGAAAAAAATAAGCAAATTAAAGCTTCATTTAAGCAATCGAATGTTCGGCCGAGAGTGTAGATTAAGTGATTGTGGTATGGTGTGTGGTAAACAAGAGGATTGACATTGTCGTGGTTGGTGGTAGAGAAACTGAATGGCGTGATCAGACTCAGACTATGTGATCATGGACAGTTGCCTTGAAGAGGTCACGATGAAAGATTTAAAGTATCAGCAGGTTGGAGATGGCACGTGTAGACACAGCAGTCAGTGCATGGAAAGGCAGGGGCTGAGAAGCAATGGACAGGAAAGTGGATAATTGGAGCAGTGACTGCTGATGATCCAAATCTTCAGTGGCAAGAGATGGGTTTATAGATCTAGGACAAGATCACAGTGAAGAGTTGAGCTCTGGTACTCCTGGCTCATGAGTTAGCATGGAACCATCGTGGATATAAAAACCGCATTTGCAAATGTGCCCCTGACTGAGCAGTAAAATTCCATGATGGTGACAAGTTAAGATACACAGTGATTAGTACTCCTTTCTTTCTCACTAGTGTTCCCACAAACATGCACAGGCTTCAAGGGAGTCTCAATCATATGATGGACAGCAAAGATAATGTTTCTGTCTGGAAGGCCTTGCAATCTAGTATGGACGATATAGAACATATGAAAGCTACCATGGTACAATGAGGACACTAGATAAGAGGTAGATAATTGTATTGGTGGTGGCACCGACCGTCTATAAACCCTAATTAAATGTGTCTCCCAGTGAAATGTCTCCTGGAGACGTACTCTAATGACAAAGCCCAACAGCCAGTCATTACTCTGCCTGATTGTAATCTTAGTGAAATAGAACTTTAAGGCAATTAGTCTATTTTTAAGACGTCTTAACGTTGCTATTGATGGTGTGCAAGTGGAAAGTAAGCCACACAAACATTCGTTATGTGGACTTATCAACCCCAGTCGTTATTTCATTATCACTGTAAGCATATTGTTGAAAAAAAAGAAAGGGACTGGAGAGATGGCTCAGAAGTTAAAGGTGCTTGCTTACAAAGCCTGGAAGTCAAGGTTTGATTCACTCAGCAGCCACTTAAAACCTGATGCACAAAAGGGTGCATGTGCTGGAGTTCATCTGCACTGGTGTGCTCGTATTTGCCCTCTCTCTCTCCATTTTCCTCCTTTCTTCCCTCCTTCTCTTTCCCATTCATAAGTAAATAAAAATGGTAAGAAAGAAAAGTGGCAGAGATTCCCAAGTGTAGCCCAGCATATATTCTTCGTACCAAGGTTCAGTACTACTTCTACAAGATAAAAAAGGATGTGGCCATCAATGGCCCAGATTTTTAAATTCTTTTACACAGCTGAGCCTTTAGAGGTTGTGAAGCACTTGTAAGCAGAAAGAAAACCTCACGGTGCAAAGACTTGTAAATTCATCCATTTCAAGCAGCATAATGCATTGGACTAGACCTTGAAGCTAATCATAGAAAGAAGTTTCCAGTGAGACTTTCCAAACCTCTTGGCAAAGGTAGATCTATTCTTTGCTGCTGAGAAACATTATTCCAAGTTTAAATTCAGGACTGTGAAATAAAACAAAGCTAAGAACAAATCACCTCCCTGGCCTCTTGTATGAGAACTTCCTGGGTGCATGATAACAAAGGTTCAATGCCAAGGGAAATATTTAAAATGAGTAAAACCAGGAATCCAATTTCCTTATCCATGAAATTAACTGAGGGTGAGGATTAATTAATATATGACAAATGAAATATTATAAAATGTAAGATAAATCAGAATAGGAGATTGTATAGTAGCTTACAGGTTTCTTTTTTCCAGTGATCATCTCACCCTTGTCCCTCACTTCTTTCGAGAAAAATACAAATCTTCTGAGCCCTGACCTTGACTTGAATACTAAATATCACTGTACATAACAGCAGAAGATTGACAGGACTTTGGGTTGGTGGGGTTAGACCAAGAATAAGTTTTTAGGTATGTTGCAAACCAGGTGCTATATAAGCTACCATTAAAAGTCATTGCAATTTCGTTTCAGTGTTGGAGGAAAAAGGATCAAGAAGTTCAAGGTCATCTTTTGCTACATAGCAAGTTTGAGGCCAGTTTGGTCTTCTTTAGACTCTGTTTTACAAAATCAGTAAAACTGGGGCTGGAGTAATGAATCAGCAGTTAAAGGTACCTGCTTGAAAAGCCTAATGGCCTGGGATCAATTCCCCAGGATTTATGTAAATTCAGGTGCACAAAGTGGCACATGAATCTGGAGCTCGTTTGCAGCTCCTTTGAGGTGGCAGAAGGCCCTGGAGCACCCATGTTCACTCTCTGTCTCACTCACTGTCTGTGTCTAACTTTACTTCTCTCAAATAAATAAATAAAAATAAAAATAAGTAAATTTAACAATAATGTCTTAAATTGTAATAACTCACAACTACCTGTTTTGTTGTGCTTCAGTGCAATCTATGTAAACAATTCTAATGGCAACTATGTAATCTATATTGGTTGGGATCTGGCAAAAGGCTTTGCTCCTGGACATCGCTTCCCATTTCCCAAGTTCATATTTGAATACACAGTTTGCATTAACAAGATGAAGAAAATCATTGTGTGGCAGGATAAGTATCTATATATTTTTTTTAATTTCTAAAGCATATAGGTGGATTACTCATTATCATAAAATATGTACATATTAAGTCTTAGGATGTTTTTTGTTCAACAAATGGAATAATACATGAGGAGCTACTTGTAAGGCTGGATCTTGAATAATGACTATTAATTTGAACTTCAGGCATCTTTCCATGATCTCCAGTACTGGGTATGGTGTATCACAATGCCTAACTATACAGTATGGCTTTGTGCTGAACAACAGATCTCTTCCTGCAGCTATGGAATTTGGGCACATACTAGGTGAAGATGCATGTGTACTCTATCCAGTAAAAGCCTAGAATGCTGTCTGAAATGTGCTTCTTTGGTGGATAATACACACATATATTCCCACTATTTAATGCTAGGGGAATATGTATACCTTGTGTGTGATTGCACACGACTCTTGGAGGCTTGGTCCTTATTTTACTGGAATTCAAACCTTCTTACCTTATTCTTGGCTAGGTTTCTTTTATATTATTTGCTAAATAAATCTTATACTGATACTGATATCCATGGGGCTTTGCATTAATGAATAAACCTAGAATGATCTTGTTCCTCCCCATATAACATCACATAAACTTAGAATATATATATATATATATATATATATATATATATATATATATACATTGCCATTTGTAATTTCTCAACTTGTCTTTCTTCAGTCTAGCTCTGAAGTTTAAGACTTGTTTTACTGTACTATACTTTCAACATTTAAAAGTATTTTTGGCTGTACTAAGTTATTCATTGCAATTAAAAATTGTATACTTTAAGAGATACAATGTGATGATCTGAGCTATGTATATATTGGTAAAAGGTTATATGATCAATGTATCTATTACCTTACAGAGTTTATTTTTACAAATTGGTCTATTACCAACAGTGTCTGAGGGCTATGGACATTAGAGACTCAGTAAATCTGTATCCAGTGATTTGATTATCTTCATATTTTGGTTATGAGTCACACTAAGGTATGGCTGGTTACAAATTAATGCACAGGACTTTTTGTTATTTTCTATCAGGAACAGAGTGACTTTCCTATGATGTTTCCAGCATAATGACTTTATGGGAAGCCTTCCATAAGTAGGTTTAAAGATTAAATATAAAAACATGGGGTGAGTATGGAAACGGATATGTATTATTCATTGGTACTAAGGTATTATGCAAGTTCCATGCTCTAGAGAATGGTTACATAAAATTTTCATGAAAGTTTTCCCAGCCTAAAACCCGGCTGTCCTCTTGAGTAACATGGGAGAAGATCGCTTTTCTTGAAGGTGGTTGGAGGTCACTACATCACAAGATGTGGAGGAGAGATGTTGCTAAGTGTCTTAAGGACCTGTAGAAAAATTGGGCTGAGTTTTCATTATCTTGTAGTTCCACTATTATCTTCTAAATGTTATTTAAAAGAATGAAAATAAAATTCCCAAAAGACTACTTGAGCACTTAGTACTAACACTACTTCTATCAGTATAATGTAAAGTACCCAGCACTGTCTGATTCTATCTATATATATCTATCTATATCATCTATCTATATGTCTCTCCATATACATGCTATTTTATTTATACCACATATATACACATAAATCATATTATAAATATAAATTTACCATATATATATGTATATATAATCTTCAAAGTGAAAAAAATATTCTGTGATGAATTTAGGTCTAATGTGTGTTCCTTATAAGTTGATGAAACTAAATTATAACTTTTTTTTGTATTGTTTCCTTTCTTCATGGGACATGAGAGTTCGTATTTGATCACTCTGCAGCAGTTCAATTTTTGATTCCCAAAGTTCTTAAACATTTTGGCATGCTGGTGTCAACAGAGAACATGCATCTTTATGGAATATATTTAGCTGTGCTTTGTGTAAAGAATACATCACCATCAAGGAAGCATAAATAATTCTTACAATTACACAAACGCATTATCCTTCCATCCAACTGTGAAAGCCTTTTGCTTGCATTCTGGAACAAGTCAGGTTATAAAACATCAATATACTACACATGGAGAAATTAAAATTTAAAATATTTATGCTTAACAAAGACAGCTGGAGTATAAGAAAGTCAGTTTGGAGATTTCTGGTGAAAGAAATAAAACTGATATGTCGGATTTGGTGACAGATGACTTATCATTTCAATTACATATCCATTATTTCAGCAGTCTATCCCCATGTGTAACACTATTTTTTCTCCATAATAGTAGTTTTGAGACAGTGCTATTTGCACTAACAAGGAGTATTAAAACAGAAGCACTGGAAACCACAAAGCAAACAAATGTCTGATGGCCAGGGATTCTGGCTGGGTCCATGTTGACAGTTCAATTATCCAAACAGGTTACAAATGATTGCATTGAAGCCAGATTCCTGTGTAGTTCCCCCTGCATGCACTGCTCACTAAGATTGGAAAATGTCAAAAGGAAGATGACATCTCTCTGGATGTACTTGTGAAATATGATCAACGAGCTTTTGTAAATATTTACAATGACATGCCCTCAGAGATATGCATGGTACATATTTAAATAATTAAGAGAATTCAAGGTTGGAGATGTTTTAAAAAAGGCAAAATTGGTAAGAATATATTCCAGTAAGGGCAAGTTACAACTTCTATAGATTAAAAAAAAAAAAACTTTATCAATGAAAAATAAAACATGTTGTCATCACAGAGTATATTTTAGTGTTTTAAGAATATCCATACTGCTTGGAAACCCCACAGAATTGTTCCTACTTAGTGCCTACTGTGTTTATGAGAATATTCATTCTATAGTATTCTAAACTAGAAGTCACCACTGACATTTAGATCACTTATAGTGTGCAATATCATATGAAAAAATTCTTGGGTTAGACCTTGGAGCTCTACATTAGAGCTGTCCAGATTGGGCAAGGGTGGGGGGGGGGGGAAATGCCTCACTTATTAAACAGGCTGGAGAAGCTTGAGAATTTGGATTTCAATCCACAACACTTATGTAAACATTTTGTGTGTAGCAGTGCATAGATGTAATCCTAACAAGCTTGCCACAAGCATGGTTCCAGAGCCAGAGTTTGCCTAGTTTTGATCCCACAGGACCTCATTAAAAACCTGGGCGTGACCATGCATGTCTTGTACTCCATCCTGTGTGGAGGAGACACCAGAGGATCACTGGTGGCATGAGAAAAACCAGAGTTCCACATTCAGATAGAGACCCCGTCTGAAGGAAATATATGGGTAAGAAATAGCAAGGCCCAACATTCTCCTCTGGTCTCCACACCTGTGAGTGCATCTGCACATACACATGCATATACCTCACTCACACCCTCATACCATGCCAGAAAAGTGGGGGCAGAGCAATTGATGAAGACAGCAGATACTGACCTTCCACATATTCACACATATGAACTTAAAAGAAAAGATAGTAAAGAATAAAACTGTGTAGGGTGTTCCCCAGAACTGAATAAAAACTGTAATTGTGATTAGCACTTAGCTATAAATAAAAATCTTAGTAAGGGGCTGAAGAGATGGCTTAGTGGCTAAGTGCTTACCTGTGAAGCCTAAGGACCCCAGTTCGAGGCTCGATTCCCCAGGACCCACATTAGCCAGATGCACAAGGGGGTGCACGGGTCTGGAGATCGTTTGCAGTGGTTGCAGGCCCTGTCAAGCCCATTCTCTCTCTCTCTCTCTCTATCTCTCTCTCTCTCTGCCTCTTTCTCTTTCTATCTGTTGATCTCAATTAAAAAAAGAAAAATCATAATAAAAGAAAGCAGTGTGATTGAATACCTTATCTTGTTTGAGTGGGTGGGGCTTTATTGATATCATTGCAAGTATTTAGTTTGAGTAGGACTGTATCTTAAAAAAAATATTTTGATACAATTTATTTTATTTGACATAGAAAGCGAGAGAGTGAATAGGCATGCCAGGGCCTCCAATTGAAAACAAACTTCAAATACATGTGCCATCTTGTGCATCTGGCTTACATGGGTCCTGGGGAATCAAACCTGGGTACTTTGGCCTTGCACGTATGCACCTTCACTGCTAAGTCATCTTTACAGATCAGACAGTATTGTAAAAATCACAAAATAGTTCAAAAATGTAAGGAAACTCACATATCATTTATATCTCACAATAATATGCACAGAATTCATGAAGCATCAAGGAAAGAAGGAAGACATGTCCTAACAAAGAATATTTGTTTCAGAGTGGAGGTTATGCATGCTCCACAGAGATAATGTCATTTTGATGCACTTCTTTAATATCACGAAAATCATTGTCATTTCCCACTAATTCAGTACTGATGATAATGATAATATTTTTCATCTCATAAGAATAGCACGTTGCTGACCAGCCAGGCAAGATGTGCCAGTTGGTACAATGGTGGCATGTCTGTTGTAGGGCAAAACCAAGTGTTCCCTGATAAGACCTGAGTCCTGTATCACAAGAAGGAATCAATACCTTGTATTGAAATCTAGTCAAAAGCCAATGGCTGGGAAGATAATAAGCCCTGGAGGGAGTGGGGGCCCGTTGGTTAATGCCTATACTACACCCACAAAATTGTCCTCTAGGTATTTATGTTTATATCCATATATTGTCACCCCCACTTTTGCTTAGAAAGACTTCTCCTTTCAGACGGTGGTTACTCTAAACTCACCTATATTTAGAAAAAAGAAAAGTTGACATTGGACATTTCATCACTAAGTGAGGCAACTCTATCATACCCTCCAAGGCTCAGGGACCATTACAGAAGTATTAGAAAGAATGTAAGAGCCAAAGGATGGGGAGCAGTGCTTTGGAATGCTGTCTCATAGACATAATTTAGCCATTGTATTTATGATTCACTGGCTGTTGCTACATATATAAGACCTGCATAATATGAGGACAAAAGAAAACCAAATAAAATAGGGACTAGTTGGAAAATAGAAGCAGTTCAGTGGAGGAGGATGGGAAGGGAGGCAAAGAAGAATGGTGAGAGGGGATACACGGTGTATATATATATATGGAGGGTGTGAAAAAATGTTAAAAATGAAATAAAAAGGGCAGTGTTTATTATAAGGGAAATAATAAAATAATGCTCCTTAATTACTGGGCAAAATGTCAGAGCAGCATAAGTTACTTATTGACACTTATTACTACAGTGAACTGGACAGAAAGATATGTGGAAACCTGCTTGGATTTGAGTGACACAAACTCTATTGTTCCCTTTCAACTTATCCAGTTAATTCAGTTAACAGACATTTATGGCATCCTGTTAGGTGCTGGCTGGTGCCTGGTTGTAGAGATATAAAAATCCAGACTGAAAAGTATTATCATCTGGAGAGAGAAAAATTGCAAACATAGAAATAATGGCTAAAAATATCAACAGAATTAAAACAAGAAATTTTGACATTATGTTGGAATAAATGGAAGCCATTCTTACATAGATAAAAGATTTTAAAGGCAATTCTCTAGTCACACAGTTATTCATATTTGAATACAAATAAAATAGTTTGAAGGGACCTGTGGTGGTTTAATTTACATGTCCCCCATAAATTTAGGTAATCTGAATGCCAGGTCCCCAGCTGATGGCAATTTGCAGACTAAAGCCTCCTGAAGGGAGCATATTGTTGGGGGCAGACTTATGAGTATTATAGAGAGCTTCCTCTTGCAGAGTTTGTCATACTCTTCTGCTGCTGTTGTCCATCTGATGTTGGCTAGGAGGTAATGTCCACTCTCTGCTCACGATATAGTTTCCCCCTGACATCAATGAGTTTCCCTTTGAGTCTGTAAGCAAAAATGCGCACCCCCCCCAAAAAAATATCTGCTTTTGGTCGGGTATTTTCTGCCAGCAATGCAACCCTTACTGCAACAGGACCCGTTACTTTTTATGATACACCATGGAAAATCACTGAAGCCTACCATATATCCATCAACCCACCTGACCCCAGTTTTGTTTTATGGTTAAATGTGCTTATTATTATTCTTTTTGAGAATTCTTGAGATTTACTTCCATCAGGTTTCCATATGCAGTACATTATTTTCTTATTAGTTATGTACAGCATGTGTATACAGCCATGTTGGTACCATCATTAGCCTCCTACCTGTCCCTCCTGCCTCTAGAGTGAGGATTGTGGATATGAGAACATATTCATCCTATTGTTCAAAGCATGTGTCCCTTGATTAATATCTCACCTTTAACCTCACCTGGGTTCTGTTAGCCAGAATTTTGCTCTGTTGGTATAATTTCAATTTTATTTTGTTATACTCCAAATGTAACAAGAAATTGATTTTCAAAATAGTTCATCTTTCTGCATTTGGCTGATTTCATTAAGCATAATGTTAATGACCTTCATACACATTGGCACAAGTAAATACTTACCTTCCTTATAGATATTGAATCGTATATTAGTATATGTTTTATAATATTACTTACACAGTTTCTTTGTTCTAGTAACTGTTCCAGTAATTTACACACACACACACACACACACACACACACACACACAGATTGAGGTGGGTTGATGGGTAGGTATATTATAAGCTTGAGTGATTTCCATGGTATATCATAAAAAGTCACTAGGATCCTATCAAACTATTTTATACATATACATATATGTGTGAGTGTGAGAGAGAGAGAGAGAGAGGGAGAGAGAATCTGTTTGGTATTTAATGAGTATAACAATCTATATACTCACCAGCAGTGTACAGGGGTTCCTCTACATATCTTTGCCAATGAATTAGACTTTAGTCTTTTTTAAAAGTCAAGACAATATTATTGTTATAACTAGTCCTGTAAAATATCAATAGCAAGCCTATTATGAATAACTAGTCAGTCCTGCAAAATGTCAATGGCAACACCTATTTTAAATAATACTTTGTGATCAACATGAAAGGCAACCACTAAATCATGCAAGGAATTTGTTCACAATATCTATGTTTTGTAATATACACATTTAAATAAAAGCTCCATTTAACAAGACTTGCCCTGGTATCTAAACGATAGTTAATATAGAAATTATGAAAAAAATAGTAAATTGATATTTCTCAGACATCAACTTGTACTATCATTACATAGATGAATTTTCTGGAGTCTTTCATGAGCATTTATAAGTCATTTATGGACTTATACTATTAGCTGAGGAGCCATTAAGACCTATCTTGTGCTCATTTCAGTTACTTGAATGTAGTACTTTATTTAAAAAAAAAAATCACTAAGTACCATTTTGAAGAATGAATTCACTTTAAGCAAAACTTCATATTTAATTCATTAACATCACTTCTACTTCCACTCAGAATGCTTAAACAAGGCCATTAAATTGCTTCTTATGGTTATGAAATTGTCATAGTAGAAATATAATTTAATTTAATGTCTTAGAGGCTAAATTTGTTTGCATTTCTAAATTACTAACGTTTGATTCCTAGATTTTATCTCCAATTTCCTTCCTTGTGTCCATCACATCCTTTTGGCTGCTTTGACCCAATGAGCCTAGGAGAATTGCTAAGAGGCTATGAGGGCTCCCAAGGTCAAAAGAAAATTGTGAATGGAAGGGGGGGATTGCACTTGAAAAGGGAAGGCTATTGTTGGAAATATCTATAATAATTTTGAATACCACAGATAAGGCTTTAATTTTAAAACACATATTCGCTATAGCTTTGGGGAAGAAGGACTCCAGAAAGGGATATGCATTGGATAAGGAATGAATGGATCAGCTATTTCTGGCTTTATTTCTGAATGCTAGCATCTTTTCTGATTTTTTGCATTACTTCAGTCCCTGGGGTCAAATTGTTAAATCTACATTAAAATGTATGCAAAGTCTCTTTCCTTTGGCTTCATTTACCATGGAATATGATTTGCAGAATTTTTATAAAGATTAAAAATATGGTAGCTAATCAAAGATAACATATTTGCTCATATTTCAGACAAAAAGAAAAATATCCACATTCCATAATTCTCCTGTAATGTGCATTTCTTTTTCAAAGCACAATGGTATACATGAAACATACTCATCTCTTCAATGGACAGATGATATTGTAGAAAATACACTGGATTTGATGAATCCAGTTAGGAATCTACCTCATTAAGTAGCCTTGCAATAAAAAGTTGGCAAAGCCAGTTCTTTCTTAAGTAATATAATGCCTTAACATTACAAAATAGTTTATAAGAATGTTATAATTATCAAATGAGATACAGTATGAAAATTAGCTCAATAAACATTTACTTACAGGCATCCTATGCTCATGGGACTTTTCCTTAAGTTCATAAGTACAATTTTGTCCACATAAAAGATACTATTACAGAAACCGTAAAAGAAATTTAACTTGTAGGATAAAACATTCACTAAACCTCTAAAATGCTTCCAGTTAGTTTCTTACTTTTACATGTGTATTGCAAAGTTTATTTTATTTCAAGGCCTGTGTGAATGATATTTTAAAGTTACAGGTAACAGGGAAAGGTTTCATTGCTTTACATATAACATGCCTTTATCTCTGTGGTTTTCAGATGACCCATATGAGTGAAACCTGCTCTAAACCACTTACTTAGATAGGAATGCCATCATTCAGTATCATCACAGCATTGCAAAAAAAAAAAAATCAATTAGATTGTTTTCTCATTCTCTACAATTTAGGTAATTACACTCAATTGTGAGGCATTTGCAGTACATCAACTGTTTGAATTATCACAAAAATGCTTCAACACTTACTGAGCCTTACACACACAGTTCTGGCATTCCTTCAGAACCCCAGATTCCAAGAGACTTTATTATAACCATCAGCTTAAATTCCATGGAATTTGCTTGATCTTCTATACTCTTTATAGTAAATGTCTATGTTGACACTTCAGCACCCATTTTTCTGCTGAAATAGAACCTTACTTTCCTTGTAGGCTCCTTTAGAATCAAGTGAAATAGAGGTAAATGATAAAAGCAAAACAAAACATCTGTCACACTCTTACCTGCTGAGAGTAACTTCCAGAACCCTACAAGTGCCTTACTCTCTCCACAATGTTTTTTGTCACAAAATGTTTATGTTTTTGCATACAGCTCTTCAGATACAAAGCTTGTCCTCATACACTATGCATAGTTTAAACTTTCACTTCATCTATATCCACAGCAGAGAGAGAAAAGGGGACAACTAGTGCTTGGCCTGGTTCAGAACACATCTAGTAGGACCGGCCTCAAGATCTGCCATCAGTGACACACCTCCTCCAGCAGGATTCTGTCCCCTGGAGACTTAAATAGGAAGTTTCATCTTAATCAAAAACCCCTGAGGCCACTTGCCTTCAAACCACCACTCAGGGTTTCATAAAATATCTACAGAATGTCTGATTTGAATAAATCTGGGCAACTCTGGCATAGGAGAAGTCCTTACATATCTATATTTGGTCCTGAAGCCATCAGAACAAATCTACAGTACCTCTAGAGTGTGGGAGCCCAGGGAAAGAAATAGGTGGGATATAAGTTTAATTCAGTGTCTCACAAAAGAAGCAACTGGTCTCTAGTAATTAAGGGCCACATTGATCAAAGTCTCTCTAAATTGACAATGCTTATCCCATTTAACCTATGCTGACCTCACTCTCTGTTGGAGAATCTAGTTTTCTTTTTTAGAAGGTAGCAATACCAGAGGAGATAAGCCACCCCTAACATTTCAGCCAAGACCCAGGTAAAACCACAGAGGAATTGGTGACATGAGCAAGAGTGCTACTTCCATGGTGAGCCTGACAACCTGCAACTGGATGGAGACAGACACTGGGGGTACTCAACACATACCAAAGCAGAAATCTGGAAGCTCCGGAGAGCTCAACACTCATGTAGACTTAAAACACACCCACCATAACTCAGGGAATTTTACAGAAGATGGAGCAGAATAAGCGCCAGAGGTTGAGAGAGTATATCCAGAGGCATCCCCCCCATACACACACACAGAGCACCACAATGGCTGACTACTGCTCTCACAATTTATAACCCACAACCCCATGGGGAATACCAGCAATCCAACAGAGGAGGTCCCTGAGCGAAATGCAGGTAGAGAAGATGGAAATAATGGTAACGACACATAATGTGTTCATACAAACATATACTTAATAAAAAAATTTATATTTTTTTTATCTGAAGTTAACCAGAACAAGAGTCTGTCCAAGAATGTTTTTTCACTGAGTTGTAATTAACAATCAATAACTTTGTATGAAACTACTGCTGATATAGATAATAACATATCCTATGGAATATTCGGAAGTTTCTGGATATCTAGACTTCCCAGTGTGGCTGGCAAAGCCATTCATGATTATGGCTCTCAACTTTATCCATTGCCTTTTGACAAGAGACTGCCTAACATGTACTTGGGAGCTCTACAGCTTATTTGCATCAGATGTGTAAAGAAATCAAAGAACATGATGGAGTGACAAATAGAATTTTTGGATAAATCAGAAATTTGGAATGGCTAGACTGTATGTTGTGAAGTGGCCACTAAGATGACATTAGTGAAGAAGGCAAAATCATAGCATAAAGGGTCTTCCACACTAAAGTGTTGGACAATGAGAACATTCCAGACTTAACTATGGGAGAGATATAATTGTATTTGAAGCCGGGCGTGGTGGCGCACGCCTTTAATCCGAGCACTCAGGAGGCAGAAGTAGGAGGATTGATGTGAGTTCGAGGCTACCCTGAGATTACCTAGTGAATTTCAGGTCAGCCCCCCTAGAGTGAGACCCTACCTCAAATAAATAAATAAATAAATAAATAAATAAATAAATAAATAATTGTGTTTGATAGTAATAACTCCATTTGATTGTTGAAGATTGTTGGTGGTGATGAATTGTCACAGAGATAACTCATAAGAGTATTTCTGCAATGACAAAGAGATTGTGACCCTTCCTAACTTCTATTATTTTGTTAAATAAATTCTTCAGGCCTCTGGAATTTCTTCCCCTTCTGGTATTCCCATGATCCACATGTTAGGACATTTAAGGGTATCCCACAATTCCCTCATGCTCTGTTCACTGAAATTTTTGAACTTATTGAAACTTTTGAACTATTGAACTGTTTCTTCTGTCTTGTCTTTCAGATCAGAGTTTCTATCCTCCACGTGGTTGACTCTATTCTTGAGAGCTTCTAGAGAGTTTTGGACTTGCTCCATTAGGTTTTCATTTTCTATTACTTCTCTATGTATAGTTTCCATCCCTCTGTCAAGCTCCCTTTTGACATCATTTTTTGATTTCCTTGATGCTTCTTGGAATTCATCCTTGCATTGATTTATTCTTCATTTAGCATTGCCAGCTGATTTTTGAGGTCCTCTTTGTTTTTCACTCTCCTTCATATCTCTTAACTGTATTTGAACACCTTCCATTTTCTTATGTATTAGGTCTAGTCTAGTGATGGCAGCATCCACACGATTATCGGTCCTTTACGCTTTTCTGCAAGTTCTACCAGTAGCTTGGTCAGGGTTGCATTGCTCATAGCTTCATTTTGGTGTTCTGATCCTAATGTCTCTTCTATGTTTTGATTAGAGATGTTCATTGTAGGACTTGGTGATCTTACTGGATTTACTTGTATTTGATTTTTCATGTTATTTCTTTTGCGCTGTGGTCTGCCCATCACAGTGTATGGGCAGGGAGAGTAGGACTGTGGTCTCAATGGGCAGGGGAAGTGGTGCCTCTTGAGGGAGCTGGCCTGGACGAGCAGGCAGGCAAGCAGATGGGCAGAGTGGGCCTGAGCTAACACTGGGTGGGTGGATCAGCCTGAGCTCATGCACAGTGGGAAGCTGAAGCAGCCTGAGGGCAGATGCAGAAGCAGTCTGAGCTCTCACTTGGCAGAATGTCAAAGCAGCCTGAGCTCCTGCCTAGTAGGGGCCTGAAGCAGCCTGAGCTTTTTCACATAGGGACACTGAAGCACCAAGCACCAAAGCAGCCTAAACTGAGGCATGTCGGGACACGGGGACACGGAAGCAGTCTGTGTGCTGGCCATCGGTGGCCCCCTGCACTGCAGACAGGCAGGGGATTGTGCTGAGCTGGCGTGGGCAGACAGGCAGAGTGAGCCTGAGCTTGCAGGTGGATGGGTGGTGGCCCAAGCAGTAAATGGGCAAATGGGCAGAGCAGGCTAAGCTTGCACAAGCGGAGATGGGAAGACGGACCAATGGAGCCTGAGCTGGAGCAGGCCAGTGGGCTGAGCCTGCCCAAGGTCACAAATGGGCAGGGATAGCAGGGTGATCGCCCCTGTGCTGTGAGGCAGGTAGAACTATGCTGGCCTGGGTCACCTTTCCTACAGTGAGAGTGGGTGTATCCTGAAGCTGGGACTGTGGGTAAGGTGGCTGCTTGTGGTTGTGGTGGGGGGGGGGGGGTTGGGGGACTGGTGGGCTACCCGCCAGGAAGGGAATCAGCGATTACCTCTTTTTTCCCTCTGTGCCCTCCCACTGGCAATTTATTAGAGATTTCTCTCCCCTAAAAGACCCAGTGAACCCTCAATGCCTTGCCTTTCTTTCCCCAGGTGGTACAGTGCAGTTAGGCGGTTACCATCTTGACTGGAAGTCCCATACTAACTTCTAACAACGTGGAATGGAAGATAATAGATGGACTTAATAGACATTATGCTGACTAAGAAAAAAAAAAAAGAACTGAATACATTGAATGTTGAGATTTAGAGTAGTGACTCAGAAATGGCAGAAAGGACATTTAATTGAGCATTTGTCCTAATGTATCAAAATCTTGTTGTACCTCGGCTGAAGCCCCAAATGTCACATAAGTGACTTTCTTCATTTTCTCCTCAAGATGAGTCTCCCTTCCTTTTACATGCTAATTAGCAAGACTGTTCCTAGGTTTCTTCCTATATCCAGGTCCATAGCATTCATCAGAACACATTAGTTGTAACTTTTGTCTTTATACTCTCTTGTAGTTCCTAAAGATAATCTGGACCTCATCAAATCCCTGGATCTCTAATACATGACACAAATGTTTAATACAGGGTAACTGCTAAATAAGAGCTTAAGAAGAAAAGGAAGAAGGAACACAGAACATTTTATGGGTGATTGTCTCTGATCAACAACCACAAACTCTGATTGTCGTAACCAAACAAGTTTATCACTCACTTTGCATCCCTGTGGAGATTATACTTCTCCTCTGAGCCATTTTAGAAGTATCTTTTTTTTTTGTTTATTTTGTTTTGTTTTTTCCCCAGTTGGTAACTCAAAGGCTAGACTGATTTCATCTTCTGGTTTCTTTATCTTTTTGCTGTAAGAAAATTCATTTGTTGGATGAGGAAAAGTGCATATGGAGAACAAAGCAGAAAGCAATGATCTGAGAGTTGGGGGTGCTAATTGTTACTCACAATTCACTGCAAGAACCAGACACAACCAGTCTCAGTTTGGGAAATTTATAAAATATGGATGATGTTGGTTACTCTAAATCAAGAAAGAATTTATGAAAAGAGAGAAGAAAAAAATAAGTGAATGAATATGAGTAGAAAATATGAGTAAGTCCCCACATTCAAAGAGAAAAATTAAACTGTAAGAGGTGACTTAATAAGTACTGCGGCAAGTAGGTTAAGAATATCCCTATTTTTACACGCTCATATAAAGGCCATGCACTACAAAGCAATGACAAATGCTTATAAAAACCACTGTACATGTGGTATGTGACACTGTGAGTGTATCAAAGGCTTTACCTGCTTCTTCAAATGTTTCATTTCTTAAAAATGCTATTTCATGCATAACAGCTTCGAGTGATTATATTTATGTGAGCTTTCTTGCTCACTGGGATAAAGGATAAAGAGTAAAATGTCAGTATAAGGAACTTTTCAGTGGCCCAATGTCAGATTACTTTATTATTCATAAATTTAACGTTGAAGTATGCAGAGTAGAGATGAAAGCACATCTGCTTAAAACTCATAGTTGATCTTCTTCTTTGAGTCACTTAATGCAGGAAGGCTCCCATAATTTATAGTATGGATTTTATAGGAGTATGCACCTTGGTCTCAGGAGGTGTCCTTACTCTGTAAAATATTTCATTCATTACACAGTTGTATGTATGTGCTTCAACAGATTTGTTTTTCACATTTATTTGTAAACATAAAATTAGATTTCCTTGCTTGATTTTATGGCCAAATTAGCATATTCATAACAGTATAGGTGTAATGTCCTTGTTGCTAAGATTCTGTCTCTAGAACTGCATGTTAGGAAATTTGTTGTAATGTGTATTCATGAACTGTAACAGGCATAATCAGAATAATCTGTAACACTGCATAATCTGAATCAGCCAAGAAGTAAATGGGTGAGTAGGTTGAAGAGAAAAATCTGAAAACCAGCACCACAAGATCCTTATGCTGTTTGATGTGCTCTGGTAATTGACATGGAGTAATCCATCAAAACATATTTTTCTAATTTTCAGTGATTTGAAAAGGTTCTCAAGTTCTTCATTTTATTTTGTGCACATACTGTTCTGAAGAAATAGAGAAATTATATGAACAGGGGCTTCAACATACAATTGACCAGTGAACTATAATCTTTAAAATCAGTTCCCATCATTAAACCATGATAACTACACAGGAAGCTACTGATAGGAGCATATGAAAAGCAAGTTCAAGGATGAACATGTGGTGAATGCCTTTAACCCCAGCACTCAAGAGGCAGACATAGAAGAATCTCTGTGAGTTTGATGCCAGCCTGAGACTACAGAATGAATTTCAGTTCACCTGGGACTGGACTGAACTCTACTTTGGCCCCCACCAAAAAATAAAATAAAATAAAATAAGAAGAAAAGCAAATTTAATAGGAATGTGCATATCTATGCTGTTGGTAGATTTAGACTAGGACCCTAAGAATTATGACAGAAATAACATCATTATGTTCCCACAATATTTTTTTCAGTTTAAATTTTTTTTTTTGTTATATTCAGATTCAAGGTAGGATGCTTGGGTAGCAAATGTGTGTGAAATTGGTCTATAATGTTACTTTTATTCCACATGTTTTGTTTTTATGTAGTTATACTAATTGTGTAAAGTTACTTGAAGAACATTTTTGTCTATAACCACCCTTTAGCATAGTTGTGCAACATAAAGGCAAGCAAATTCTTGAAGTTTTCCTTTAAAAAAATACCTGCAATAATTATACCCGTCTGTGTTTTGTAGAAGTAAATAATTTTGTAAATTACAATGTATCTATTTAATTTACATAATTATTATTGATCTCTTCTGATATTCTGTTCTGATTTTCTTTGTTTTTTGAGTCAGTTATCTTTCTAAGGTATTAACTATTTTGTTTAAACTGACTATTGTATTGTTAACTGCAACAAGCATTCATGCACTCTTAAGTGGAATGAAATAGAGATATAATCAGAGATACATAAACATGGGCATCTTTTCTAGTTGACCTCAGTCTATGCTCCAAGTGTTGAATATATGACTTTGTGGATCCACAAAATCAAACTATTCTGAGAAATTATTAAAATCTGCATTTGATTATGAATTTATCAGGATCAAGTAGTAAGTTTATATTTTGTTTATAAGCAAAGCTATCAAGGACTGGATCAGAGTTATCTGTCTTTCTGCTGTCTTTTTGCTCATTATTATGTTCTTAATAACAATACGATATCCTTACTAATGTCTTGAAGAATGTATTAGGACAGATTAATTGTTACCTATACTTAGTATGTTCTGAGTATATATTTCCCTATGTATTTTGAGGAAGTATATTCATAAGTATCTCAAAACTGATAACCTCTTATCTCATCTAATACTATCTGCTTCTCAGAGTACAACTTTAGTCTTTATATGTAGTGATTATTGACCTGTTCAGTTTTCATAGTCACCTGATTTTATGCCTTCTAATTACCATATCTTTCTCCATTTTGTTTTATGTTTTCTTTTCTTAACTATCCTCTATTGCCTTTTATTCTTGTTATTGGTTTTAATGTACACCTGTAATTCCAGTACTCAGGAGTCAGGGGAAAGAGGGTTGCCCATGAATTTGAGGCCAGCATGGCCTATACAGTGAGTTCTAGGCAAACCAGGGCTACATAGAAAAACTCAAGGAAAAAAAAAAAAAAACAGAACTAAAACACAAAAGAAATCATGTATCTAGCTCTATTATCAAGTGTTATGTTTAAATTCTAATCCACACAAATAATAAAAGGTAAATTAATTAATCACCATAATTAATGCAAAGAATAAAATGTTTTTAAAATATTTATTTATGTGAAAGGAGAGTGGAGAGAAAGAAAAAACTCATGCCAAGTCCTCTAGCTGCTGCAAATGAACTCCAGAAGAATGCACTACTTTATGCATCTGACTTTACATAGGTAGTGGGAAATTAAACCTGGTTGTTAGGCCTTACAGGCAAGTGCCTTAACCTTTAAACCATCTCTCCAGCTAGAAAAAAAAAAAAAAACATTAATTCTTATCAATTTGTTCCACTTCTATATTATTTTCATCTGGTATTTAATATATGCCCTACAATTTCAACAAGTAGACTGTATTTTTATTTATGTCCAATACTTCTTGTATATTTTTAATATATTTACTAAATTATACAAGAATACTTGTCTAAAGTAATTTACTAGGTATGTATCTTTAACGTTGTCAGCTGAAAATATATTTTGCTTTTAACAATATCTTTCACAATTCCCTTCAAATATCTCTTAAAATTATCAATAGTTGTGGAATACGGGTCATGCATTGTGGGGTTAGCCATATTCCACAACAACAAGGGTCCCTGCAGAGAGAGTTGATCATGGAGAAGGCTAACAATAGTAACAACTTGACTGTATTCATGGAGTACAAAACTAACTAAAAAAAATTACCAATAGTTTTTCTTTCCATCTCAAGTAATAATTAAACTGTATTTAATAGTTTAGCATGACAATTTTGTAAAAAAAAAAAATACATAGAGGGCATAATCCTAGTATGCTAGCTGATAAGAAAAATGGTCATCATTCTAATTGTACATTATATATTTTCTTCCTGGTGTTAGTTTTAAAAGGCAATGAGAATGTATGCTAACTTTATGATTAGTTACTTGAGACTTATGAAATATAGCATTAGCTTATTATTAAGCTTAACATATGAGGATATCTTTCCATTTTCTCTCTGAGCTTGGGTTTGCTCTACCTGTGAAAATGGCCATGAGAATCTGTATAGCAGTATGCTCTCATATATGTTTCAAGAACACTTATTGATGAACTACTTAGAAGCCAACAATCTCTGAGTTTCCATGGGAGCAAGAGTGTTAGGAAATGAAGTAAGTATACAAGGAACAACTTACATTCACGTAGGGATATTGACAGTTAACCCTTTCAATATCATGCCTGAGAAAACAGAGGTAAAATTCCCTAGGTTCCTAGGACCTTATTGAAAGTAATGAACCTTCGAGGACTTCCGGTCAAGATGGCGGCATAGGAACCACGCCTAAGCAGCCTAGGGGAGAAAAAGCCAAAGAAAACCCAGCAAAATACACAAGGGAGGTGTATAAGAGATTAAAACAGCAGCGGAGAAGTAGGAGATATCCAGAGCCCACACGGGCAGGCCGAAGCAGCTCTGGCAGCGGCAGCTCGGGACCCGGTAGCGGCAGCTCGGGATCCGGCAGCGGCAGCTCGGGTCCCGGTAGCGGCGACTTGGGCTCCGGCAGCGGCACCTCGGGACCCGGTAGCAGCGATTCGGACTCTGGCAGCGGCAGCGGCAGCACGGGCACCGGCAGCTGCATCTCTGGCTCCGGCAGTGGCGACTCGGGATCCAACAGCGGCAGCTCAAACCCCGGCAGCGGAAGCGGCGGTGGAAGCCGGAAGCGGCGGTGGAAGCCGTGACTCCAGCCCCAAAAACACCATCAGCTGCTCCGGTACCGGCCACAGCGGCTTCAGGGCAGCGAATCCAGCAGCGGAGGCTCCAGCGGCTTCAGCGGCAGAGGCGGATCCCGCAGCGGCAGCACCAGCGGATCAGAGGCGGAGGACCCAACAGCGGCAGCTCCAGCGGATCAGCGGGGGCAGACCCAGCAGTGGCATCTCCAGTGGCGGATCCAGCAGCAGTGGTCCCAGCAGCGGCAGCTCCAGCGGCAGCAGCGGGGATCCAGCATCAGGGGTGCCAATCTGCAGGGCCACAGATGCCAGGCTTGGTTTGCCCCACAGGAAAAGCCAGTACCCAGTTCCAGAAAGCAGAACAGTGGCCCAACATCCCAGCCAGCAACTTGACTGAGACCAAAAGCATCCAAAGAGGTAACTGGGATTGAACCAGGGAAGGGTCTCACCTGGTCACAAGCTGACTTGGATCCCTCAACAGACCAGAAATCTTAACTTCTTTGTTGATAGAGGATCTGGTTTTTATAATACCTAATCTTGCATAAATGCTCGGTGCTGTTCTTGACTGAATGTGTATAGGGTTTAGTTAAATTTTAGAATATACCTGTATTTTATTCCACTCAACCTATTTGAATACTCCCATAGCAGGCAAACTTAACCCCTAGGACCACGTGTCTAGATACTCTGAGAGTGGTAAGAGCCACACCTAACATCTTAATCTCCTACATAGAAGATATACAATATCAGATCAACAGATACAGCAAAGGATACCCAGCTAACTGGAAAATCTAAGCAGTAACTTAATCCAAGATGCAAAAATATATACATTATAACACAAGAAACACCAAAAACCAAGGCAATATAAATCCACCAAAAAGCATCAATGCTTCAGAAATGACCTCTAGTGAAAACGAGTTAGAGAAAATGCCTGAGAAAGATTTCAAAAGAATGATTGTAAATATGTTCAATGAACTCAAAGAAGAAATCAAAGGAATCAGAGAAGATACAGGACACCAATTTAACGAAATAAAGAAATCAATACAAGACATAAATAAGGAAATAGAAATAATGAAGAAAAACCAGTCAGAATTACTAGCAATGAAGAACACAGTTAATGAAATAAAAAACTCTGTAGAAAATCTCACCAGTAGAATGGATGAAGGAGAGGACAGAATATCTAAGCTAGAAGACCAGGTGGCAGATCTAATACAATCCAACAAAGAGAAAGACAAACTAATAGAAAAGTATGAATGGGAATTTCAAGATATTCGGGACACTATGAAAAGATCAAATATAAGAATTCAGGGTATAGTAGAAGGAGAAGAATTTCAATCCAAAGGTATAGTAGGCATCTTCAACAAAATCATAGAAGAAAACTTCCCCCAAATTGGGAAAGAGGTGCCAATGCAGATACAGGAAGCATTTAGAACACCAGCCAGACAAAACCTGGAAAGAACCTCTCCTCGCCATATTATAATCAAACTACCAAACACACAATCCAAAGAAAAAATATTGAAAGCAGTTAGAGAGAAAAATCAAGTTACCTACAAAGGCAAGCCCATCAGGATCACAGCAGATTACTCAACACAAACTTTCAAAGCCAGAAGGGCTTGGAGTGATGTATTCCAAACTCTGAAAGATAACAACTGTCAACCAAGGCTACTTTATCCTGCAAAACTATCCATTCAAATAGATGGAGAAATAAGGACATTCCATGACAAAAGCAGGCTAAAGGAGTATTTGAAGACAAAACCAGCTCTACACAAAATACTTGAAAGAATCCTCCATGCCGAAGAGAAAGAAAAACACACATATAAGGAACCTGGAAAACAACAAACAACACTCAAATACTAGTTAATATAAGAGAGCAAAGGTAGAACCAGAACCACAAAAAAAAAAAAAAAAAATGGCAAGCATAAATACACATCTTTCAATAATATCTCTTAATATCAATGGCCTCAATGCTCCAACCAAAAGACATAGATTTGCAGACTGGGTTAAAAAGCAGGACCCTACAATTTGTTGTCTCCAAGAAACTCACCTTTCTACAAAGGATGGACATTATCTTAGGGTGAAAGGTTGGAAAACGGTGTTTCAAGCAAATGGACCCAGAAAGCAAGCAGGGGTTGCTATCCTAATAGCTGACAAGGCAGACTTCACTCCAACATTAGTCAAGAAAGATAAGGAAGGTCACTTTATATTCATTAAGGGCACACTCCAACAGGAGGACATTACAATCCTAAACATATATGCACCTAACATGTGGGCTCCCAAATTCATCAAACAAACACTGTTAGAACTAAGATCACAGATAACACCAAACACAGTGGTAGTTGGTGACTTTAACACCCCACTCTCATCAATTGACAGGTCATCCCGGGAAAAAATAAACAGAGAGGCATCTGGACTAAACGAGGTCATAGAAGGAATGGACCTAACAGACATATACAGGACATTTCATCCAAATGCTGCAGAATATACATTCTTTTCAGCAGCACATGGATCATTCTCTAAAATAGACCATATATTAGGACACAAAGCAAATCTTAACAAATTCAGGAAAATTGAAATAATTCCTTGCATTCTATCTGACCACAATGGAATCAAACTACAAATCAATAGCAAGAAAGGATATAGAGCATACACAAAATCATGGAAACTAAACAATACATTACTAAATGATGAATGGGTCAATGAAGAAATCAAGAAGGAAATCAAAAAATTTATAGAGTCAAACAATAATGAGAACACAACATACCAAAATCTCTGGGACACAATGAAGGCAGTTCTAAGAGGTAAATTTATAGCTTTAAGTGCCTATATTAAGAAATTAGAAAGGTCGCAAATAAATGACCTAATGCTTCACCTTAAAGCCTTGGAAAAAGAAGAACAAGGCAAACCAAAAATCAGTAGACGGGAAGAAATAATAAAGATTAGGGCAGAAATTAATGAAATAGAAACCAAAAAAACAATACAAAGAATTAATGAAACAAAGAGCTGGTTCTTTGAAAGGATAAACAAGATTGATAAACCCTTAGCAAATCTGACCAAAAGAAAGAGAGAAGAGACACAAATTAATAAAATTAGAGATGAAAAAGGTAACATCACGACAGATGCCAGAGAAATTCAAAAAATCATAGGGACATATTATAAAAACATATACTCCACAAAGTATGAAAATCTGAAAGAAATGGATGATTTCCTTGATTTATATGACCTACCTAAATTAAATCAAGATGAGATTAATCACTTAAATAGACCTATAACAAGCATGGAGATCCTAACAGTTATCAAAAATCTCCCAACTAAAAAAAGCCCAGGCCCAGATGGATTCACTGCTGAATTTTACCAGACCTTCAGGGAAGAGCTAACACCATTGCTTCTTAAGCTTTTCCATGAAATAGAAAAAGAAGGAATTCTACCAAACTCCTTCTATGAAGCCAGCATCACTCTGATACCAAAACCAGGCAAAGATAGAACAAAAAAGGAAAATTACAGACCAATCTCCCTCATGAACATAGATGCAAAAATTCTCAACAAAATATTGGCAAACAGAATACAAGAATACATTAGAAAGATCATTCACCCTGACCAAGTAGGCTTTATCCCAGAGATGCAGGGATGGTTCAACATACGCAAATCTATAAATGTTATACATTATATAAATGGGTTGAAGGACAAAAATCACATGATCATCTCATTAGATGCAGAGAAAGCATTCGACAAAATCCAACATCCCTTCATGATAAAAGTCCTACAGAGACTGGGAATAGAAGGAACATATCTCAATATAATAAAGGCTATTTATGATAAGCCTACAGCCAACATATTACTAAATGGGGAAAAACTGGATGCTTTTCCACTAAAATCAGGAACAAGACAAGGGTGTCCACTGTCCCCACTTTTATTTAATATAGTTCTGGAAGTCTTAGCCATAGCAATAAGGCAAGAGACATGCATAAAAGGGATACAAATCGGAAAGGAAGAGGTCAAGTTATCATTATTTGCAGATGACATGATTCTATATATAAAGGACCCTAAAGACTCTACTAGCAAACTGTTAGAGCTGATAAAAACCTACAGTCATGTAGCAGGATACAAAATAAATACACAGAAATCAGTAGCCTTCATATATGCTAACAACAAACACACAGAGGATGAGATCAGAGAATCACTCCCATTCACAATTGCATCAAAAAAAATAAAGTACCTTGGAATAAACCTTACTAAGGAAGTAAAGAATCTATACAACGAGAACTTTAAAACACTCAAGCGAGAAATTGCAGAAGACACTAGGAAGTGGAAAAACATCCCTTGTTCCTGGATTGGAAGAATCAATATTGTGAAAATGGCAATCTTACCAAAAGCAATCTACACATTTAACACAATCCCCATCAAAATTCCAAAGGCATTCTTCACGGAAATAGAAAAAACAATCCAAAAATTCATTTGGAATCACAAAAAACCTCGAATATCTAAAATAATACTGAGCAACAAAAATAAGGCTGGTGGTATCACCATACCTGATTTTAACCTATACTACAGAGCCATAGTAACAAAAACAGCATGGTACTGGCACAAAAGCAGACTCGTAGATCAATGGAACAGAATAGAGGACCCAAATGTAACCCCATGTAGTTATAGCCACCTGATATTTGATAAAAATGCCAAAAATATTCATTGGAGAAAAGACAGCCTCTTCAGCAAATGGTGTTGGGAAAACTGGATATATATCTGTAGAAGGATGAAAATAGATTCTTCTCTTTCTCCATGCACAAGAATTAAGTCCAAATGGATTAAGGACCTTAACATCAGACCTGAAACTCTGAAACTGCTAGAGGAAAAAGTAGGGGAAACCCTTCAACATATTGGTCTTGGCAAAGACTTTCTGAATACAACCCCAATTGCTCAGGCAATAAAACCACAGATTAACCACTGGGACCTCATGAAAATACAAAGATTTTGCACTGCAAAGGACACGGTGAAGAAAGCAAAGAGGCAACCTACAGAATGGGAAAAAATCTTCACCAGCTATATATCTGATAAAGGATTAATATCTAAGATATACAAAGAACTCAAGAAGTTAAATAATAAGGAATCAAACAAACCAATCAAAAAATGGGAAATGGAGCTAAATAGAGAATTCTCAAAGGAAGAAATACGAATGGCATATACGCATCTAAAAAAATGTTCTACATCCCTAGTCATCAGGGAAATGCAGATTAAGACTACATTGAGATTCCATCTCACTCCTGTCAGATTGGCTACCATCATGAAAACAAATGATCATAAATGTTGGCGGGGATGTGGAAAAAGAGGAACCCTTCTACATTGTTGGTGGGAATGCAATCTGGTCCAGCCATTGTGGAAATCAGTGTGGAGGTTCCTAAAACAGCTAAAGATTGATCTACCATATGACCCAGCTATAGCTCTCCTAGGCATATATCCTAAGGACTCATCTCATTACCTTAGAGATACTTGCTCAACCATGTTTATTGCTGCTCAATTTATAATAGCTGGGAAATGGAACCAGCCTAGATGTCCCTCAACTGATGAGTGGATAATGAAGATATGGCACATTTATACAATGGAGTTTTACTCAGCAGTAAAGAGAAATGAAGTTATGAAATTTGCAGAAAAGTGGATGGATCTGGAAAGAATTATACTAAGTGAGGTAACCCAGGCCCAGAAAGCCAAGCGCCACATGTTCTCCCTCATATGTGGATCTTAGCTAGAGATGATTGGGCTTCTGTGTGAGAAGGAAAAAACTCAGTAGCAGAGGCCAGTAAGTTAAAAAAGGAGATAGAAAGGGAAGAGAAAGAAAGGGAGGAGGGCTTTTATTAGGTTGGTATTGTATATATGTAAGTAGAAAGATTGAGATGGGGAGGGGATATGATGGAGAATGGAATTTCAAAGGGGAAAGGGGGGAGGGTAATACCATGGGATTTTTTTTGTTATCATGGAAAATATTAATAAAAATGGGGAAAAAAAAAAGAAAGTAATGAACCTTCAAACAAGGTAATGATTTCCTTGCACATGCCTGGATCTCAACAATTTGGCTATATTAGACTGACTTACCAATTGAGGTCCATCAATCTCCTAGACTAAACTTCCCCTGTACTGGGATTGCAGGTATGTGAAAATATGGTTTTCATGTCAACATGAGTACTGAAGATCAAAGTCATTTTTCATCCTTTCAAAGCAAGCATTTTTCTAACTGACCACTTACCAAACTGGCACCCATAATATGGTTCTTTATTGAGTATATAGAATTAATTAAAATTCTAGCTCTTGGTTTGGTACAACAAACACAAAAGTCTTGGCTTGAGTACTGGAGGTACTCCTATAAGATCTATGACCTTGGTGACCTTGAGTGATGTGACAGTTAATGGCAATGCCTCAGACTGTTTGCCTTAAAAATGATATAAATAGCATTTATCACAGAAGGTTGGAATTTAAACACATAAGCTGCTTAGAATAATACCTTATTGGTAATAATTTCTTAAATAAATACATGAGTTTCAACAATTTTGCATAGATATAAGTAGATGTGAAGATATTTCTATTCTCTTAATGTACACACAAAAAGTTCAAAGAAGGAACACATTGCATTTAAAGATAAGGAAACTGACACACAACAAGTTTCCTTACTTTCCCCAAGTTTGTACACTTAGTAGATCCTAAAGCCAAATTTTGAGCAAAGAACATCAGATCTGAAAGCTCATGCAGTAAAAATGTTCTGCCTCACCTGTCGTTCTTAATCTGGAACAGGCTGGGTTTCAGAGGCATACCTGGCAGGCAACTCCAGGAACAAATAATAGTGATGGAAGATATTGAGGGAGGAGAATGGGAGGGCAGAAGAGATATACACAAATCTAAAGTCAAAATGAATTGCTACTATAGAAACCTTCCTCCTGAATAGCAGACTAAAAGATACAGCCCTCAATAGGAGTCTGGAGGGATTGTCTGGTAAGAAGAGCCCTAAAGAGAGTGAGAAGAAACCTAATTCTAAAACAATTGGCTTTGGTTTGTAACAACCAGTACCAGAAATCAGTTAAAACCCACATTAAGCTGTCAGTTGGAGAGACCTATGAGGTCCCCCAAACAAGACAGGCTTCTGACAAAGCACTTGATCATCCACCTGAGGTAATAGGTAAGACCCTATTGCTGAAGACACCACATGCTACTGACACAGAACAGCAAAGATCCTGCTGGACTCCATAAGGTAGCCAGTCCACAGATGGTTAGTTCACATAGTGTTAGAAAGTGCTACATGAGCTGCTGAGGGAAAATGGCCAGCAATGTTGTGACCAAGCCGAGGCCACTGCTATAGGAAAGCAACTATCTGTGAATATCCTCAGTGTCTATCACCATCTCTGTGGTGCAGGTTGCCAGCTCACCATGGAAGTAGCACTCTTGCTCATCTTGCCAAGTCGTCTGTGGTTTAACATGGGCCTAGCTGCTGTGTGAGAAGTGATTCATCTCATGATGGGGAGTGATTCATCTCATGATGGGGAGGGAGTCAGCTATCCTTTCTTGCCTTGTTGATAGATTTTGGTGGACCTCAGTTTTTGCTGCCTTCTGTAAAAGAAAAACAGTCTCTATCAGAGAGTGAGATCAGCATAGGTTAAAGGGGATAAACACAATTAAGAGATATTTTGTTGGGTATAACTTCTCTTTTTGGCCAAAGACTAGTAGAAGCTTCTTATTGGAGTACATGTCCTTAGTCTCTGTAGGATTCTGACTTGGTTCCCAGTACCATCTGTAGGTTTCTTTCCACTGAGTGGGTCTCTTAGCCAGTAAGAGAACCATTGGTCTCCCACCTAGGCTGTCACTATTGCATAGGTGGGTACATCTTATCAGGCTGGTTGCTTTCATATCATGGCATCCCCTACTCCCTCACAATGTTGTTGTTGGCAATTTTCCCCAGCAGCTCATGTAGTAATGTAGTACTTTGTAGCACTATATGGTGGGCCATCTGGGAACTGGCTTCCTTCCAGATTCCAGTGGTATCTCTAGATACTCTGTGTGGGCAGTGTGATGTCCTTGGCAACAGGGTCTTACCTTTTTCCTCAGGCAGGTAGTAAAGCACTTTGACAGAAGCTTTTTCCTTGTCTTGTTTTTGGGATCTTGTAGGTCTCTCCAACCAGCACGTCAATGGGGTTGTGACCGATTTCTGGTTCTGGGAGATACAAGCCAGAGACAATTGTTTTAGGATTATATATCATTCCAGCCTCTCCAGGGCCCTTCTTACCATACAATGTCCCATACTTCTATTGAGGATTATATATTTAATCTGCTATCCAGGAGGAAGGTTTCTATAGTACCAATTCATTTTGGCATTAGTTTTGTGTATATCTCCTTCACTCTATCATTCCCCTCCCTCTAAACCCTCCCATCCCTACTAACTGTGCCTCAAGCTGCCTGTCAGATATGCCTGCAGCTCAAGCTGTTTCAGGTCAGGAACCACATATAAGGGAGAACATGCTTTTTAACAATAGCAACTTTATATAAATGTAACATAAAGTACTTGACAATAAAAACTGGCTCCTTTATAAGATGGGAATCTGAAAGCATTCTCTTCATGACTTTAATTTTAATTTTTGAATTATATTTTAGGGTGATTTTTTTAAGCATAATGGCTACTTTTTTTTCTAACATTTTTTTCCAAGACAGGATCTCATTCTATCTCAGGCTGACCTGGAACTCATTCTTTACCCCCAGACTGGCTTCCACCTAATGGTGATCCTCTTACTTCAGCCTTTCAAGTGCTGGGACACCCAGAAAATATTTAATTGTCATAATAGGGTATTTATTCACTAATACACTTAAGTACTCAAAGTCTTCTGTGACATATAAAATAAAGTTAGTTCCTTACATCCCATAACGTGTTGCAGAAGAGAATGAATGACAAACAAACAGAATATGTTTAAAGATTGGCAGATTGGCAATAAAATACAAAAGTTTATTGAGGGGCTGGAGAGATGGCTCAGCATTTAAGGTACTTGCCTGCAAAGCCTCACAACCTGGCCTTGATCCCCCAATATCCAAGTAAAGCCAGATAGATGCAAAAAGTGCTCCATGCATATGGGATTCATTTGCAATCCTTTCTCTCTCTTCTCTCTCTCTCCCTCTTTCTCTCTCTTTACACTTGCAAGTAAATAAATGATTTTTTAAAATGTTTACTGAGAAATTTCACTACAAATTGTAAATTTGAAGTGTGTCAAGGATCTTAAAGTATGGTAGGATAACTATACACTCCAAATACTGAAAATGGCAAAAAAGTAACATTTAGTAATAAATAGGATATATTGTGTGAAATGACAGAATGCTCATGATGACACACAAAATATAGTTTAAAATCACAATAGTGTCATTTTCAATCATATTATTTAACAGTTACAGATAGAACTCTTACTCTATGTGTTTGTATTACTGAAGGGATAATAAATTTGATGTGAAGATCAAAGAACAGGTCCTGTTTCTTATTTATTTAATAGAGAAACCACATTGTTTTGAATGCTCATACTTGGGTGCAATCAACTCCATGAAAGAATTTTTTGTTATTATAGATATTCTTTGACATATATACATGACATGACATATCATAAATACCATATATGAAATTTACATGCTGTACTAAACATTTCCTAACCTAATATAGTCTGCAAATCCTCACTGTTAACTGTGGTAATTCAATATGAGAATGAAATTAGGTCCTTGTAGTTATGACACTGATAAGAAGGTATTAAAAAGTCAAAATTTAAATCCCAGCATTATATAAGCCCACATAAGTGTGGGATGTACATCTTTTTCACACAAGGAAACACACAGAGATTATGGTTTCGGGATATTTTTTAAAGAAAAGATTTATTCATTTGGCACAGATTCACATCATCTTTTACAAGGACCTAGTATAGAAAATTCTGCTGCTGTTTACTACTACAAAACTATAATTGCTTTGTTCTGTGATCCTCCTACACAGGATGAAAGTAATCTATTTTCCTACATTATTGGATCTCATAAGCATTGAATGTCACTCCATAAATGTGAAGAAGATGCTATGAATATACAACTTTGCTGTTCTCTGAAGTTGTGTGTTACTGATTGGCTATTGCTAATAGGAAATAAATTAATTTTCTACTTTTATAAGAAGATGTAACGAAACTCCTATTATTATGTGATTTTTAGTGTAGATTTACATTGTGAGTTTCATTCACTTAATTGACCAACATGTTTCATATCAACTAAAAACTTGACAATGATTACTAAGAAATAATGATTAAAGATGGCATATGTGTGTGTGTGTGTGTGTGTGTGTGTGTGTGTGTATTTGCTAATAAAATTGTTACTTTAAAGGGGTAAGGAAAATTGAGTTCTACTGTGGTCTGGATGAGAATTATGCTTTTATGTCATAACAGTCATACATTATATAATTATTCACATGTCTGTCTTGCATAAAATGTTTATTTTCATACCTTCAAATATCAATAGGTGCTTTATCACTTTGTATGGCAAAATTGCTGAAGAAGTATTATAAAGTGTTTAGGTTATCCAAACCTTCAAATGCACCAGAAGAATTTTTTTTTCACATTTGTGAATAATCATCAGAGGAAGCTATATTAACTGTTATTATTTTATGATTTGCCTAATATTGGTTGGTTTTTTTGTGCCTGATCTAAGAGTGAGTAGTCAATATGATAAGGCTTCCATCTCTGTAACAAAACACTTGAGGTAAACAAAAGAAACGGCTTTTGCGAGCTAATTGTTTTGGAGGTTCCAGTCCATTATCTGTCAGCCCCACTGATTTAGGCTTGTGGCAAAATGACTATTATGGGGGAAGTATATATCAAAAGAGACAGACGCCTTACTTCATCATGAGCTAGGGAGTAAAAGACATTAACAAGAATGGGTGGGGGGGGGTCTGTTATATAGGATATTCCACGAAATTTATAAATTACACTTTGAAGGGAGGAGGGATTGAAGAAATTAACAAATCTGGTTAAGCTAAAACTTAAATTGTCACAAGATCACTCCCAAAGATTACAGGAGTATTAAACAACTGTTGAGGAGCATAATTTTGCCAATTGTGTAGCAGTCTTCTTTGTACTGAAACATTCCCTCATTAAGGGCAGAGGGCATCAGGAGGTGAAGAAGTATGGGAAAAAGGTATTGCAAGACCCCTGCGTAAGATTATATAAAGGTTGAACCACCACTTGGGGAAGAGACTGACCCGCCCTGCAGAGCTGCCTGCAAGTCCTGTGGTGCACTCCAGAGATGCAGCTTCTGTGACTTGTCACCTAGGCTAAGGTGGGCTTTTCACCCATGCAACAGCCTTTGAGTTACCCATGCTCCTGTATGAAATCTTTTGCCCTGCTCTTTGCCCAGTAAACTCATTGGTTCACCAAAACTGATTTTGTTGTAAACATGTGTGCTTTGGTCTGGCGTCTGAGCAATGGATAAACGTTTGTTCACGTGTTCTTAGCAAAAGTTTCCTGTGACACGGTCACACAAATTGAAGGAATGCCCTGCTAGTTAAACCCTTTCCCCTAGATCCTACTTCTGAAAGATTCCATCACCTCTCTATAATGCCTATTGGGAGACTGACCATTGACATGTGAACTTTTGTAGAACAGTCATCATCCAAACTACAGTAGTGAAAAAAAAAATCCAGGACTAATCAGTTATCCCAAAGTAAGTTTTATTATTGGCATACGAGGGCATCTCCTTGACCCAAGGCATTCAGCAACCTACTAAAAGTCAGCTTAAGAACAACTGGGACCACTCCCTCATTACATCCATGCCTGCCCAACACACATACTTTGTCAATTCTCTTTGGTGCTGAAGTACCTTCTTCATTTTTCTTTGCATTTGATTGCTTCACTCCTTGATTCCATGTGCCTTCTGCAGTTTACCTGGTTTCCATTAATAGCCAAACCAGCACAACCCTGCCTCCCAGAGGGGGCACTAGCTTCATCTTGCCATTCTTATAACCAAAGTTCTGAGAAAGAGCCAGGTACCTTAAAATATAACCTCTAAGAGACTCTACAAGCAATCTAAAGTATTTGAAAGCATTATACCATTTATGCAATGCAGAAAGACTGGCTTCTAATAAGCAGCAATGGGAAACATTGACTGCTGCCTACCTATTAGGAAACAGATTCAATATCAAAGGCCGAATGTGTCTAAGTGAGGAATCCGGGTATGGATGCCCTAAAGGGGTAACTATAATGGACTCCATGAATAGAAATAAACTGGGAAGTGACGGGAGCAATCACATCGCATAATAAACACTGGGAAATAATTTCTAGATATCGAAAACCAACTGAAAACTCTAACTGAAATTGCCTAATGAATCCTAAAGCCTTTAAAGACTATCAAATTGCAAAAACAGAAAAAGTTTTGTTTTATTAATTACCTGATTCTGAGCAGTCCCCACATGAAGTAATGACATTTTGATTCAAGAACTTACAATTAATGTTTTGAAATGAAAGAAGTAAATACATATATAGAGAGAGAGGAATTTTTGTACTAAATTTTAAGATTTTAATATATAGATAATCACACCTAAGTGGTAACAAAAAGAGTTGGGTGTTCTTGAGCTCCTTGTTTTTTCTGTTTGTGGTGGTTTGATTGAGGTGTCCCCCATCAATTTAGGTATTCTGAATTCTAGGTTCCCAGTTAAATGGAGATTTGGGAATTAATGCCTCCTGGAGGCAGCATATTGTTGGAGGCAGGCTTATGAGTATTGTAGCCAGCTTCCTCTTGCCAGTGTTTGGCACACTGTCCTATTGCTGCTGTTAATCTGAGATGATGGCCAGGAGGAAGTGTTGTCTACCCTCTGCTCATGCCATCATTTTCCCCTGCCATTATGGAGTTTTCCTTCCAGTCTGTAAGCCAAAATAAACCCGTGGTTTTTTTTTTTGTTTTTTTTTTTCCACAAGGTGCTCTTGGTCAGGTGATTTCTGCCAGCAATGCTAACCTGAATGCTGCACTGTTAAAGCTCTTATGTAATTCTGTTAATTTGCAAGGATTATAATTACCAAGTTTCATAAATTTATTAGACCTGTTATTTAGCAATGTGTTCATCAGCAAGACTGGGATTGGCAAAGTTAATATGTGGCAAACTGAATTTCAGTAATCTGATTTGGTGACTTTGTTTCAGGCAAATTAACTTGGTTCCAAGGATGGCTGGGATATCATTTAGGCTGCAGCCTAGTTCAGCAGACACGAATCCAAATTGTGAACCCCAAACTGAGGAAGTTCTTATAATTTATACTTTGGATTGTGAGGTTTAGTAAAGAGAACTTTGCCTTAAAACTCAGACGGTTTTACAACAAATGGGTTTATTTTAGAACAGAGGGGAAAAAAGGTAAAAGTTTCTCTCTGATATAGTCAAAAAGAGGAAGCTCCTGTTAGAGGGAGGGAATCACATGATGGGTGACTGCAGCTTACCACAAACCCATTAGCAGACTTTTGTTAGCAAAAGCACAGAGAGGGGAGATGAAATACTTCTGTTAAAATTCTTAGTTTTCCTTCCATGCTCTATAACATTTCAACCATGCCTCTGGCATAGCATTCTCTCCTCTCCTCTACTGCAAATCTAGTTTCTGTTTTATTTATTTATCAGTGAGCTAGAAATAAGGAGAGAGACAGAGACAGAGAGAGTGGGAATGGGCATGCCAACACCTCTAGTCACTGCAAATGAACTCCAGACATTTGTGCCACTTTGTGCATCTGGCTTTTAAGTGGGTACTAGGAAATAGAACCTAGGCCATCAGGTTTTGCAAGCTAGCCATCTTTTTTAACCACTGAGCCATCTTCCATCTCTGCCAATCTGGTGTTTAGCTCCATGCACATGCAGATCTAATCACTAGCTCTGTCAGAAATGTAGTGTGGTTATTGGAATGTAGGACCCCATAGAATTAAGTGTTATATTAAAATTGGGTTTTCAACTTCAGCTCCTAGCAGGCAGATTCCTTCTAGATGAGGCATATCACTGTGGGTAGACCCTGGTTCCACTGGTGGCAGGTCTGAATTCCAGCTCAAAGGTGGGGAAAGAGCAGTTTGACATCAGGGATTCATGCTTGCTGCTAATTGATGTTCACCTGAGGCAGCTGCATGTCTCTGCTTTATGTATGGAAGTGGGCAGGCAAGGACATTCAAGTCTCTTTCAGAGTTTTCTTTGCAACACTGAAATTCAGCCAGGTCACTAAGAATATCTAAGATTTTCCCCAAGAATGTGCACCTCACTCTTTTGTTTCACTTTCCACTGTCATTGCACAAGATCAGATCTCACTATGTTTTGCTTGTACCACACCATTTCAATAGTACTGAATTAAGCACTGGGATATCCTCCATCTTTTGAATGACCACTACAGAAATCATTCTCCGTTCTCAAACGTAGCGGCACATTTTATACACAAGTCATTGCAGCACAATAAGGCTCAAAGACTAGCACAGTATTCAGCCTGTGTTTAATTTTCCAGTTTTGTCTCCCTGTAGTGTACTCAACCCCAGTCTCAACAGCAGCCACAGCCATGCACACCTCATTTGAATCAGCTCAAAATTTCTATTCAATACCAGGCCAATGAACCTTTGGTCGCAAATAGTATCTTGTACCTTATTGTATCATTTCACAATCTTTTGGCATTGGTTTCTGTGTCTATGTGATGTGTTAACTGTTTAACCAGGAGGGTGTTTCCTGCATTTGGTTTTCACTGCACATTCAGCTTATTAGGTTGCTTCTAGAAATGCATAGAGGGGAAGAGTAGGGAGAACACTATTATATTATATTATAATAGGTGGCTATTCCTGGCAGAACCACCAAGGTGCTTAATGATAGAATACAATTCCCGGGTAGAGAAGATGTTTAAACATGTGAGCTGTGGAGGCAGATAGAGTAACTTAACAACCCATGTGCAAACCAAGGATTAGAGGATTAGAAGAATATCAAGCACATTAGGTTATTGCAAAGATTATTACAATGCTGGTCATATCATATTTCCCTCACTAAATGTAAGCTCTTGTGCATATTATAAACGGTGTTAACCATTGCACAGGTGGGGAATGCATGCACTCCTTTAAAGTAGTCAGGAGAGAGGAAACCATGCAGTCAAGTGAAAGTAAAATATAGACTGACTTGGGAACAGGAAGAGGTCAAATGGCAAAACTAAAACAACAACAACAACAACAAAACAAGAATGTCAAAGCATGGGCTTATAACCTCTAAACCATAAAGTAATTAGACATGGGATCAACAGCCATAAACTGGGCTTTGTGTTTTTTTTTTTTTTTAATCAGATTTTAAACCTGATCTTTGTCAAAAAAGAAATAAAGAAAGAAAGAAAAAAAAAGAAAGAAAGAGAGATTCCTTGTCATATTACCCTAATTAAAAAAATAACCTATAGGGCAGGAGAGATGGCTTAAAGGTTAAGCACTTCCTGCAAAGCCCAAGTATCCAGTTCAATTCCCCAGGACCCAAGTAAGTCAGCTGCAAGCACATGTGTCTAGAGTTCATTCCCAGTGTCTGGAGGCATTGGCATGACCATTCTCCCTCCCTCTCTCACTCTCTCTCTCTCTCTCCCTCCTTCCCTTTCTTGCTCTCTGAAATAAGTAAATAGAAATGAAATATTTAAAAAATAACTTATGTAACCTTGTACCACATCCATCTAGATTTAGTATTAAATCCATCCAGAGAGGCCTACCATGCATGACTCCTTTCTCACTCATATATGTGTTTTCCATCCCTAGTAGCCTTGCTCACGATTCCTTAGTTTTCCTGGTATCTGAGTCATTTTTCTGAGGTGGCATGCACCTGGGAACATTGGTAGGGTTTCATCTTCTCTATCAGTCCCTAAAACCTCTGAAGCCTTCACCACCGTTATGGAATGATGAACGCGTGTTATGAAGGTGAATGCCAGAATAAGCAGAGAACTGACATGACTGCCCTAGGTTATAACTTTTTTTTTTGGACAATGGCAAGGCTTCTGGGAATGCCATTGAATGGCAGCCATGGAAGGCAGACCAGACAGCTACAAAGTGTTTGTGAAATACACTGCAAAAAAAAAAAAAAATCTGTGTTGCTTAAAATCAATGTTAATCATGGAAGAGAATATATATGGTGGGTTTGGAAGTATAATTATGTTCTGTACTATTTTATAATTCCATTCTACCCTTAGCTTTGTGCACCAAGATAATTACTCGCATATATATATATATATATATATATATACATATATATATATATATTTTTTTTTTCCTGGAGTCTGTTGCAAGGAATGGCATAGAGTGGGGCTCAGTATGTTTTTGCTGAATGAATTAATGCTGAATCCTCACATCCTCTTGGCAATCAATATTTTAATTACACTGGTGGCAGTTATGGTTAATTCATGAAGCACTAATGGGAAAAAACACATTCCACAGGAAAAAAAAATGTAGAACAGAACACAACAAATAGCACTATAGATACCATTAGGTAAATCTATTGGTCTCTTCTATCCTCCGCCTGTGTTCTATAATCTGAATCCCATATGGAATAAAACAGCCATGCTTCACACCTTCTGTTAGTTTCATTTCTACTTTTATAGCAGTGTATATTTGGATTTTGAAGCTCCTTAGCACTCCACATTACTTTAATAAGCCAATATTCATTGCACAACTACTCTATGGGCACACAGCATTGTGTTAAGGTAACATTGGTAAGAGAGGACATCCTATTCTCAACATGCCCCAGGGTTGAGATGGGAACAGACAAATCAGTAGAAAGGTTCTAAGTCCAGTTGTTCAGAAAAGGAGAAATTTGAAGACATAGAAAATGACACTGGGTTGATTCGTGTAGGTGGAACCAACCCAAATTGTCTCCCCAGAGACGCTTGATGTCAACACAAATTTCCTTAGCAATTTGCCGAGATATTTTTAAGTTTTACTTATTTTTACAGATGTATTACATCTCACAATACTGCTTCCTCGGAGGTGAATGAGAATGGCATAGGGAATGTTAAAGATAGAAAACTGTGGGGCAGAGAACAAGGCTCATTTGTTAAGAGTTCTTAACACTTAAGCAAGAAAGATTACTCCAGCTCGAGGCCACTAAGTTCATCTCCTCAAAAGCCACTAAAAAAAAAGAGACTGATTGAGAGGGGGAGGGGATATGATGGAAAGTGGAGTTTCAAAGGGGAAAGTGAGGGGAGAAAGGGCATTACCACGGGATATTGTTTACAATTATGGAAGTTGTCAATAAAATATCTATAACCCCTGTCAATGGGGGTGAGACTGGAGAGCCACTGGGCTTCAATGATGGACATTAGCTCCAGGTTGAGGGACTTGTCTCAAGCAACATGTGGAGAAGGGATAAGAAGACATCTGATATTCTCCTCAGACCTCAACATGCACATGGGGTGTACACATTTGTTCACTTAGAAATGCACTAGATATCACACACACCACATTGTGCATATACTCTCTGATCCTGCTACATGCTTGCGCATGTTCATGAATGCCCACATACACACACAAACACACACGACATAGAGAAAAATAAAATAAAAAACTGCAGGTTTGATGAGAAAGTCCTGATTTGTAAACATTATGCAGCTTGATATCCTTTTTTCATTCTCAGGGTTCAAATTTATAATATTATTAAAATGTATATATGTATATGGTCACCCTACACAGACTAGCCTTCATGCTACTTTCAGCTCCACTCCATGGCAGACATGCTTTTATTGGCCTCCAGGTTCCTGACTTCCCTATCACCACAAAGCTTAAGACCCAAGTGGCTCAACAAGAGAAGGCCTCTCCTTTCCCTTTCCCTTCACTCTTTACTTTAAAAAGTTTGTGATCGTAAGTTCTTTCTCTTCCACTTTGATCTATAAATCTTTTGAACATATCTTACCAGTTTTACAAGGCAGGAATGTCTTTAATAAAGACCTGAGACATATCCCCAGGAAAGGAATTTAGTGACCTGTTGTGCCACCCACAATAAGAGACAACTCAAATATTTTATCAAACTTCTTTTTATTGGGCACCTTGCTCCCAGGTTTAAAAATACTGGCTGCCCTTAACATTTAATAAAGTCATTATTTTTCTGCCCCCTCTGGGTAAACACATCCAAGTCTGCAAACACATGTTCATATTTGCCCAAGCACCTGACATGTAATTTGTGCCTTGTAAATGAGGGGAGCCCAGATTGGTTGGTGTTTATGCAATCTTGGTCATACCCATAAGGGCAGTCCTGGCTGATCAAAGTCCAATCCTGAGCATAGGTGTCACTAACAGTGCATGTGGATGGCATTAGGTTGTAGCACTCAAGGGCTAACAATTGGGCTGAATCCTTATGGGATTATTGGACTAAGCTTGAGATAGTTCCCTCAAATGGCCCAGTTTCATTTTCTGGGCTCTTACTAATTTTCTATATGCAATGACCCCAGATCTTGAAATTTATCTTACCATTTATTACTGAGGGATTCAGTTCTAGTCATCATTATTGCAAGAGCCTACAAGAGTATTTTCCATATATGATCAGCTTTTCCCAGTTCGATTTTTTTTCTTTATTAACATCATGCCATCTGGATGTGGAAAGCATCTAAGAGGATCATGACATCTTCTGTGAACTGCATAACTCATGTATGCACATAACCAGTGACATGTTGATATTGGTGGATATTAGGGTTTGGTAGACACTACCAGACAGGTTTCAAAAAATTCTTATATCCCAAAAGAAGAAATTAATGTGAGACAAGAAGTTGCGATGGAAGCAGAGGCAGTTTGTGAAGACATAATAGATTTCTGGAAAGGGAGAGGAAACTGATGGGAGCAGGGAGAAAATTTAGCAACTCAGTGGCCTGCCTCCCTATACAAAAAGTTGGGACTTTATGCTATGTAACATGGGCTTTTGGGTATTTTTCGTAACATGTATTTTCCCACACACAGCTCTGTTATATGAAAGCAAACATGCAGCTTCACAGATTCTATGCTCATGACTTCCCCCTGGGGTGTGTCTGAGCATTACAATGAGCAATAGGCCTCTGTCTCATATGCTGGAGTATTTGCGCAGGTGGCAATGGTACCAGGCAGCTTTAGGCAGCCTCAGCCAGAGGGCTTCCAGCCATTTGCTTTGTCTTCTGTTTTTCAAATGCTCATATTCTCAGACATTAGCCTTTAAAATGTTTTAAAGTTATCATTTTTGGTGTGTGTGCTTAGTATTATATTGTGTGGAGGTGTATACACACATGTGTGCAGTTGTGTGCAGCCTTTGCACATATGTGTGGGGGCCAGAAAGGAAATCAGGTGTGTTCCTCTGTTGGTCTTCCAACTTGTTTCTCTGAGCCACTGTTTCTCAGTGAAACTGAGTTTTCCTGGTTTTTGGTCAGACTTGCTGATCAGGGATTCCCAGATACCCTCCTGTCTCTTCCCTTCTCAGTGCTAGGGTTAAAGGCATGCATATTCATGTCCAGTTTTTTATTCCCCCTTAGGTACTATGTTTTGAACCCAGGCCCTTAAGTTTATTCAGAAATTACCCTTACTACCAAGCTATCTATCACAGCCCCTAAATTTATTTTTTAAGCTTCTATACAAAGCAATGAATTTCATTATGGAATTTCCTTCTTTTTTTAACTTTGGGGATGGCTTTCATATACCTTGACCATACTCTCTCTTATACCTGTTTGCCCTAACTATTTTTTATTAGTTATGTACATAGTGTATATAAAGTCCTGTTGATACCATCATTAACCTCCCCCCTGTCCTCCCCCCTCCACAGGAACACTCTTCATTGGGGAATGTGGATCATGCATTTTGGGGTTAGCCATCAGTTATAGGTAAGAAGCAATGTCTTTGTGCATAATGACTCAACTGTGTGGCTCTAACATTCTTTCCATCCCTTCTTCCACAAATTTTCCTGAGCCATGTTGGGTTTGTTTCAGGTCTGCTTCAGTGATGAGGTCTTGAGAGCCTCTGTGTCTCTGGATATCTGGTTTGGTAGGAGTTTATTGTTCTCTGTGTCTATCTCCTTCACTCTTATGCTGGTACCAGGTTCACCAAGAAAGCAGCACTCTTGCTCATTTCCCCAATTACTCTTGGTTTCAGCTGGGGCCCTTTTGAGGTATGATGGGCTGATTCTCTCCTTAAGATCTGGGTCCATCTGAAAAAGAAAAGCAAATTCTCCAATGGAGAGTGAAGTTAGCACCAGATAAATGGATAACTGTTGACATTTTAGAGAGAATTTAATAGGTTTAGGCCCTCTTGTAGTCCATGATTGGTGGCAGCTTGATAATAGAAAGCAGGCTCATTTTTATATATGGTTCTGACTTGTTTCCCAGCTCCAGCTATAGGTTCTGTTCCGCTGTTCAGATCTTTTACCCAAATGAAGAACAGTTGGTTACCTACCATGGCTGTGTGCCACTATTGCACTTGTGTGAGTATCATCCCAGGCTGTTTGCTGATGAGTAGCTTAGACCATAAGTTGTTTGGATAGATATTGGTTATTTTCCACCAGTCGCTCATGTAGCACCTTCTGGCACTAGACGAGGTAACTGTCTGGGGACTGACTCTCTTCCAGTTTCCAGCCAGGTCACTCCATGTTCCATACCAATATCATATGGTATGGTGTCTTCAGCAGTAGCATCTTACCACTAACTTTTGGTGCCCTCACTATTCTCTTTTTTTCTTTTTCTTTCTTTCCCTTTTTTTTTTTTTTTTTTTTTGAGGGTGGTGGAGGGTTTCAAGGTAGGATTTTTTTTCTAGCCAAGGCTCCCAGGTTGACCTGGAATTCACTATGTAATCTGAAGCTGGCCTTGAACTCACAGTGATCCTACCTCTTCCTCCCAAGTGTTGAGATTAAAGTTGTGTGCTCTACCATGCCTGGATGCCCA
Source organism: Dipus sagitta (assembly GCA_036346955.1). Classification (NCBI taxonomy): domain Eukaryota; kingdom Metazoa; phylum Chordata; class Mammalia; order Rodentia; family Dipodidae; genus Dipus; species Dipus sagitta. The sequence continues at coordinate 37,435,069 of CM070778.1, read as the reverse complement.
AAATTTTCTCACCTCTTTCTCATCCCATTAGTTCCCTTAAACAAAATTTATGACAGAATGCAAAATTCCATATTTTACTGTGTAAAATGCAGGAATGACAAGTAAGAGGAAACACACAATTTGTCTTTTTAAGGCTTTATTCACTTAATAAGGTTATCTCCAGTTGCATCCATTTCCTGGTAAGTTACATAACTTCATCCTTCTCAAAAAAATTCCATCATTTGTCATATATATACACACAAATGATGAATATATATATGTATGTATATATGGCATGCTTCATAGCTTCATAACAATTATTGATGAACATCTAATTTATATAAATATGCTGTAGTAAGCATGATGTGAAAGTGTCTCTGTTATAATTTTATCATGTTGGTTGTTATAGAAGATCTATTTGTATTATTTTGAGTAACCTTCAGACTTACTTACAATGTGGCTGGACTAGTTTATTCTCACTAGAAATATATAAAGGTTCCTTCTTATCTACACCCAAATTAGCATTTGTTTTTATCATTTTTCTTAATGATAAACATTTTGACTAAGGTATGATGGAATCTCAAAGGAGTCTTAATTGCTTTCCTTTGATGGCTAATGGAATTGAACATTTTTTGTCATATGTTTATTTGCCAGTTGTGTTTATCTTTACAAATATCTGCTGATTTTATTAGTTCATGTTGAGTTTTTTACTTCTTCTTTTTTTTTTTTTTTTTGCACATTGTAGGCATATATCCTGTAAAATGAGTAGATTTTCTCTCATTCTGTAGGTTGCCTCTTCACTTAATTAACTATTTTCTTTTCTATATGAATTTCTGAGTCCTTGTTTTTCAATTGTTGGCCTTATTCCCCTAAGCAAGAAAGTTAATGTAATGCCTATATCTTAAAGTGTCTACCCTACTTTTTCCTGTAGTATTTTCAGAGTTTTAGTGTTTATATATTGAAATCTTCGATCCATGTTGGGTTGACTTTTTGTTCATAGTAAAAGATAAGCATTTAGTTTCATTCTTGTAAGATGGATATCCAGCTTAGCCAGCACCAGTTTTTGAAGAGGTTATCTTTTCTTCAATTTATATTTCTGGGAACTTTGCCAAAATTCAAGGGACTGCGGCTATGTGGATATTCTATTCTATTTCTAACTGAGAAGATAGAAAAGACCTCCCATACTAATGGATTAGATAAATTAATATTATGAAAATGGCCATATTACCAAAAGCTATCTACAAATTCACTGCAATACCAAAATATTCTAATAACATTCTTCACAGAAATATAAAAATCAATAGTAAAATCACATGGAAAAGCAGAAAACTATAGATAACCCTAAGCAAAAAAAAAAAAAAAATAGTTTAGTGGAAATATCACCAAAACTTATTGTGTGTTATACTACAAAGACATGGCAACAAAACCAGCATGGTTCTAACACAAAGCAGACCTACAAATCAATGTGCTAGAATAGTAGTCTCACATGATAATTCTTAAAGCTTTGCACATGGCTTTCAGTGCTTCATTTTCTCCTGTTTTCTTAAGCCTCAGACTCCCTTGGAATATCCAAAAGGCTTCCCAAATTTTACATACATAACATCCAATTCCAAAAGTTTACCAATCTACCCACCCCATAACCCCACACACAGAAATCACTCCTTCTAGTGATTTCTATGTGCTCAGACAACTATCCTTGAAGTTACCTTTCCCTCAGATCTGTCAGCAAATTCCAGTGAATACAAGTATAAAATATACTCAAGATCCATTTCTTAAAACACAAACATCCACTACTCTAGCTCACCATCGATTTCTCTTGTTTGAGTTACTATAAACATATCTCTAGCTTTATATTTTACTTCCAGTTTTGAAACCTTGCCCTACTGACCTCAAGAAGAACCATGCTGAGCTAACAACAGACAATTCTTTTTAAAAAATGGCCCAGTTAAAATGTTTTTTTCTTTTATCTTTTTGATTTCCTCCTATCTTTGAGATTTTGCGATAAGGATATTTGATGATAAAGGTATAATAAGGATAAGATTTTAAGGATGATGATATATCTAGAAAGGATCCAGAGTTTAGCTGCAAATCTTAATTGAGACCTCAAAGTGCCACAAGGAAGGTGGTCACCATGATTGTTTTCAAAGGTTGGTGGGATGACTTTGCATCACAGTGACTGATGAGGCAGTGTCTTGGTTTTCATTTGTTTTCTGACTCTAATAACACCCAGTTCATTTTCTGCCCAGTGACAGCTTTACTCCTATGAAGCAGGGCATGGTTTTATATGACAAAAAAGATGAGTCCAGCTTTTTTTCTGCAAGAAAAATCTTTCCATCATAGTCCCTGTTATTCTTTGCACAAGCATCTCCTCTCATTTATATTGTCAACTGACATACCCTTGTGTATCCAACTGTAATTTGTTTGATTAAAATAGAAAGTTACATCAGATAGTATCCTGGCTTAAAGCTGTTTTCTCCTCCCATTTCCCTTCCCACCCCAATTGTATCACTTACCTTTAGAATAATAATGGTCAGGCAGAAAAGTGCTGATGCTCTCTCAGACTAGCCAGGGAGGATAGATTACAGAAAGAGGCCTTTAATGTCTCATGTGCAACTTGACCTTGGATGAGAAAGGTCAGACAAAAATTATAGGAAGGACATCAGGCAAAGATTGTTCTGTTTCTTTTTCTTCACACACACATTAGTGATTTCTCAGAGGAAACAGCACTGAAGATTTTTATGTAGTTAGTTCAAGGGTTAAGTATATTTTTAAATTCATGCAGTTAAAATGAAACAAACTATATGGTGTGCCAAAATTTTTAAATACATTTATAATAAGTCGTTGTGGTTTGAACGTGAAAAGTTCTTCATAGCCTCATGTGTTTGTGATTAAGTCTCACACTTCAGTGCTCAGCTGGTGGAGCCCTTGGGAGGGGGGGGCCTTGCTGAAGGAGCTATGTGGCTGGGAGAGGTCCTTGAGGCCCGTTAAACCAGTGCATTCAGTGTTCATAGACAGTGCGTTCTCTTTCTCTTTCCTTTCTGCTGATGTGTGGAGATGTGATTGCCAGCTTCCTGCTTGTGCCATGCTTTCCCCACCATGGTGAAATTCCCACTCAAAATTATAAGTCAAAATAAACCATTTCCTTCCACAAGCTACTTCTGGTTGGGTGGTTAGTCCCAGAAATAAGAAGGTAACTGGTATGCAAATATCTGTTAGCAAACATAAATGTGTAACTATCACATAATCTGTTACTTATGGAATAAAAGAGTTAAAATAATCCAATTGTGCTTAATGTGAAAACATTGATATTCTCTAAGTATATTGTGGTAGTTTGGTCCTGACAATCGCTGTATAGGCTTAGGGCTTTTGTGGTGTTTTATTTGCTTGGGAAGCATTACTTGATTACTGTTTTTGCTGTTTTTGTGTTCAGAAATATCAGGCCACTTTATGAACCACCTTCAGAACAATGAACAATGATTGAAGTGCTTCCTTCACTGTTTTACTTTTTAAATATATTTTTTATTCATTATTTGAAAGAGAGAAAGAGGCAGACCACACAGAAAGAGTAAGTATGGGTGTGCCAGGGCCTCCTGCCACACTGTAAGTGAACTACAGATTGCATGTGCCACTTTGTATATCTGGCTTTAAGTGAGAGTTGGGGAGGAACCACGACCATCAGGATGTGCAAGCATCTGCCTTTAGCCATTGAGTAATCTCAACATCACTAGGTTTTACATTTTCTAGGTTTCCGTTTCAACAGAGCTGACAGTGGATATTTATTATAGCAATTAACAAAGGATATTTATTATAGTAATTGATCTGATAGCCATCATATTTCACTCTAGATCAGGCTCAATGCAATAATAGACATTTCTTCCTTCCTCTCTGGTGTTCCTGCTGTGGACATACATATTAGACTGTCCTCCACATATCACCATATACAACTGACTCTAAAATAACATAGTTCAGTAATGAGAAATTGCAATTTTTACTCTTGACTAATTCTTAGATTTTGTTTTGTTTTGTTTTTATCCTTTTACTCATTTTGGGCCTTTTAAACCTATCTTCCTTCTTATATGCAGTGGTCCCTGAGTGAATGAAGACAGGCAATAGGCATGAACAACATACCTGATACTCTATTATTCATAGTGCTTATTTTCAGATTTCTAATTTATTACCATTTGTAATTTATTTTGAGTTTACCAGCCTCTTGGTATGCTTTCAAATAATCAGCTCTTTTGATACCACATGTTAATCTCTAAAAACTATCGTGAGTTTCATTTACAGTAACCATCTATTTGGATAAACATTTATAAGGAAAATATATACTTATATGCAGAATACATAATATATCAATCAGCTGAGAATAGAAAGGTTGCCAGGTTAACAGTTTTGATTGAAGCATATGCTCCTAATGTGCTTAAACAGTTCAACCTCACTAAGTAGTTTACCATAAAGGCTGGTTCCCTATGTCACTATTGCATGTAAAGCTGTGGAACCCCTAATCATCTTTTCTTTGTGTATGGGCTACAATGTTCACAAAGTTACGTTGCAGAGGTGATACTGGATGGCACTATGTCACCAAAGATTTAACTAAGAGAAAGAACATTAACAAAACTTTCTTACATTCAGCTGACTTTTGATACAAGATAAGAGAATATACTGATAGCATACTACCAAATATTTGGAAGATTTTCATTTGAAAGAGGGACTGAAGTTATTATGCTTAATATAATGAGGCACATTGAGAAATCTTGAAAAAAAGAGAGCTCTTAGCTGGAGAGATGCCTTAGCACTTAAGGTGCTCACCTGCGAAACCTAAGGACCCAGGTTCAATTCCCCAGCACCCACATAAGCCAGAGGTATAAGGCAGTGCATGCATCTGGAATTTATTTGCAATGGCTAGTTGCTGGTTGACCCATTCTCACTTTATCTATCTTAATTTTTTAAAAAATAAAGAGAACCCTTATAATAAATGGGAGACAAATCTAAGCAGGTTACTCTGTCATGTGGTTATGATCTCACAATTTTTGACTTAATCAAACTATCAGTTGTAAAGGACTCTGTGCATGATTATTTTTCTTTGACTAACAGTTCAACTACATGGTGTTTAGTATCTTTAGCTTGAAATTGTTAGAACTACAATTTAAAACAAGATTTATTATCCCTTTAATTAAAGTCTATAACAATTATCAGAGTAAGAAGATATTTCAAGAATCTATGAAATACATTTTCATCAATGAAATAATCTCTAGACTTAATGCATATAAAGACAGACTAATGAAATTCTTCCTAAAAAGTTCAGTATTTTTAGTTATTATTTTTTTCTCATTATCTTTTCCAATGAAAGAAATAATACTTTACTCTAGAGTCACAAAATTTATCATTTAAGTTCCTCCATGTTCAATGTGTTTGAATATCTTTGTTACCCTGCATAAAAACAAGATGGCTTGTTGGTTAGCAGACAGCTTTAGGTTTGCTAAGATGAACTTCCAGACAAGGCTCAGTTATGGAGGAAGAGATTTATTGAAGCTTACAGTTCCACGGAAAGTTCCATAATGGCAGAAGAAGCTGGCCTGTTTTGACAGGACCAAACACACAGAGAGAAGCACAAGATTAAAAGTCAAAAGCCACACAGCATAACATACTTTATATTAGATTGAAATCTCAAACCAACCACCACACCTTAAGATCTGCCCAGTGACACCACCTCTAGCCTGGTGGCTACAGATGCAAACTGCAAACTAATAAAACACTGAATATATTGGGGGCCATGTATTCAAACTACCACATTCTGCCCCTGGCCCCCAATAGATTCATCACCATTACACAATGTAAATTGTACTCTGTTCAATTTCAAAGGTCCCCACAGTCTTGACCACTTTAAGAGAGTAAGTCCTGTAAAATCAAATAAGTTAAATACTTCCAACATATAAACGGCACAGAGTAAACATTTTCAACTCCTATAATGCATAGCAAGGGGAGACTAAATCAGTGCAAACTCAACCACCATTAAACAAACATCAAATTTCTGCAGTTCAAGTACAATATAACCAGAGACTGAAAATCTCCAGATTTTCCAATTCCACTCCCTCCAGGAGTTGATTTTTCTCTGTGTTGATCTTCTTCCCCTTTCTGCTGGTATCCGGTTCATCAGGAAAACAGCCCCCTTGCTTGTTTCGCCAATTTTTGTTAGTTTCAGCTGGGGCCCTTTTGAGGTATGATGGGGTGGCTCTCTCCTTAGGATCTACATCTATCTGAAAAAGAGAAGCAGATTATCCAAAGGAGAGTAAGTTAGCACCAGGACAAATGAGATAACCATTACTTTTTTAATAGAGAATTTAATAGGTGTAGGCCCCCTTGTAGCCCACAACTGATGGTAGCTTGATAATGAAGAGTGGGCTTATGTTTGGATATGGTTCTGACTTGTTTCCCAGCTCCAGCTATGGGTTCCATGCCACTGAGGGGATCAGTTAACCAAATCAGAAGCAGTTGATTCCCCACCATGGCTTTGTACCACTATTGCACTTGTGTGGGCATCACAGCAGGTTATTTGCTGCTAAGTAGGTTAGACCATGAGTTGCTTGGGCTGATATTGGTCATTTTCCGCCAATCGCCTATGTAGCACCTTCTGGTACTAGACGCGCTGACTGTCTGGGGACAGACTCTCTTCCAGCCATGCCATTCCATTTTATGTATCAACCACATAAGGTGTCTTCAGCAGAAGGGTCTTACCACTAATCTTTGGTGGGCCATCAAGTACTCAGACAGAAATCTGTCTTTCTTTCCTTAAGTAAATATTACACCCTATTAATTTGTTTAGAATAGTGTGTGTGTGTGTGTGCGTGTGTATGTGTGTGTGTGTGTAAAATTGTAAATAGTTTGTGCCCTATCTCATTTACTATAAATGCTGAAATGGTGGTATCTAAATCAATATATTGTATGCAATAGTTCTGTTGGTGTTAGTTAATTATAAACCATTGCAGAGCCTGTCAGTTGGCGAGATCTTGCTGGACCCATTACAAAGTTAGACAGAAAAGTCATATGTAATAATGAACATATGGTGTCATTTTAAAGTGGACAACGAAATGAACTCTATTGCAGATTTTATAAGTAAAGCTAAGCCAAATAATTCTCAGAATTATTATAGCAATGCATAGCTTTTAAAGTCAATGTAAAATAAGAGACTTTGATTTATATGTATGATCTTACACAAAAAATCAAGAAAAACCTTATAGTAGTTGGGTATTTTCAGTATCTGAATAGAGGAAAATATTTTTACTTATGTTGGCTTAGAAGTTTCATTTTCACATAAATTTTCATGATATGCATAGGTATATAAAATTAGCACGTGTTTTTCATGTTCTTTTACAAAGGAGTAAAAATTTAGCTGGATTAATATTAAAATATATCTTGCTTTTATTTTACTTTTACAGATTCTAGAATTCTGTGCATATTTCCTCCTACTCAGATAGGACTGTTGTTCACATTGAGAATTTCCAGTCCCCAGAACAGTGCCTTTGGCTTGACACTTACTATATCTATATCAAGTTGTGTAGAAGGGTATGTACTTGGAATTAGGTAAATTCAGTCTTGTGCTCTTTTGTTATTTGTGTTGATCCTGATGATTAAAAATGTTTCCAATAGCCTCAATTAAGAATGTTATGATTTTTGGCTTAACTTATCCCATGAATTTTTTCTTGATGTTGGTGCTTTTCATATCCTTGCAGTTTAATAAATTCCTACTCATTTTGATACTCCATGAACCTGCATGATCTGCATTACCACAGGCCTTTGTTTTCCTTTCTTTCTCCTAAAAAAAAAGAAATAGTCAGAAAATATTTAGTTTAGTATGGAAGCTATGTTTGCATTTTGGCTTTAATGATTTAGGACAGACAGTTTCACTTCTAGAAATTTGGCATTTTCATGTATAAGATGACAAAAATATTTAATAAGTTACCACAGTTTCTTATATCCTACACTTTGATTAATTTTCATTTGTTGGTTGACTGGTTAGGTTTATTGGATAGGATCTGTTATTTCCCACACTTGTTTCTAACTTGCTATGTAGCTGAGGGTTACCTTGAACTTCTGATCCTCCTGACTCTACATCTAAGTATGGAGATTGTAGGTGTTGGCCACCATGCCTAGCTGCTTTATGAGTTCTACTTTATTTATATAACTATTTTGCTTGCTGTCTTGTCAGCAATTCAAATATATATTAAATTTGTATCTTTGGAAAGTAAGCAAATATTTTGCAACATGAAATTTATTTAAGCCAGTATTTTATTATTTTTAATACTTTGACCAGTCCAAAGCTGTGTTTTTAAAATAGCTTTGTACTTTCATAATTTTCCTTTTATGAAGTATTTTACTCACCTTAACACTGTTATGTATGATATAACTCTTTTGAACCATGGCCTAAATACTTTTATCATCACTTTTACATCAAGATCTGATATTGACTGTGGAATATCTCTTTGATGTTTTTAATTACTTCCACTTCTGAGACATGGAATAGTGATGGACGACCAGTGAATTGAGGAGAATTCAGTTTCCACATCTGGGAATATTTGATTACAGAGCACATTGTCTGTAAATTCCACATTAGCACAAGTTTTCTATTATGGATATAGTACTTGACGACCCACCAAAGGTTAGTAGTAAGACCCTACTGCTGAAGACACCTTATGTGGTTAACACATAAAATAGAATGGCATGGCTGGAAGCTGGAAGAGAGTCAGTCCCCAGACAGTCATGGATGAGCCTAATAATGGTACCAAACTGACTGTATTTGCTGAACACAAAACTAATTAATTAAAAAATTAAAAATTAAAAAAAATAAAAATCCAAGCCACTACAGACCATCGGTAACTTAGTGACTTCATTTGTAGTTCCATAAATAGGTTTAATAAAGTTTGTACTTTGAATTTGGAAGGCAAAAAAAAAAAAAAAAAAAGAAATGCCAACCTGGGCTGGAGAGATGGCTAAGTGGTTAAGGCATTTGCCTGTGAAACCTAAGAATCCAAGTCCAATTTCCCAGTACCCACATAAGCCAGATGCACAAAGTGGCCCATGCATCTGTAGTTCATTTGCCTCGGCTAGAGGACCTGGCACACCCATCTTCTCTCTCTATGTCTGCTATCTATCTCCTCTCTGCCTCTTTGTCTATCTCTCTCTCTCAAATAAATAAAAATTATTAAAAAAGAAATGCCAATTTCTTTATACACTGCTTATTTATATTTTAGCATTGGGGCTGGAGAGATGGCTTAACGGTTATGGTGTTTGCCTGAAAAGCCAAAGGACCTAGGTACAATTCCCCAGGACCCACATATGACAGATGAACAAGGTGGCACATGCATCTGGAGTTTGTTTGCAGTGGCTAGAGGACCTAGCATGCCCATTCTCAGTCTCTCTGCCTGTCTGTCTGTCTGTCTGTCTGTCTGTCTCTCTTTCTCTCTGTCTCTGTCTCCTCTTTCTCTCTCACGCTCTTTCAAATAAATAAATAAAATATTAAATCTTAGCATGTAACTTATTTCTGCTCAATTGTTATATCCAAGGTAAACACAAGATTTACCAGTATGTGATTTACCAACTATGAATCTTTTTAAATAACAGTCTAGAATAGCCTTCTGTAATTCATTCACTTAGTTGGTATGAACGTTTCAGGTTTATTTGCAATTCCAAATTGTTTATTATATTTATTTATATGAAAATATTTGGGAGCATCTTAAAGCATTCAGCTCAAGTATTATTTAATTTTTGGGTAATTAAACAAAGTGTATTAATTTATTATTATTCATAAGTAGTAGTAGTAACAGTAGTAGCAGTAGCATCATTTTCTTTTCCAGGCTATTATGGTTTTGAAAAAACAAAATGCCATTTAGGAGGTCAGCAAAGAAATAGTCACAGCTGGGCTGGAGAAATTGCTCAGTGGTTAACGTGCTTGCCTGTAAAGCAAAAGGACACAGGTTCAATTCTCCAGTATCCACATAAGCCAGGTGCACAATGTGGCAAATGAATCTGGAGTTCATTTGCAGTGGCTAGAGGCCCTGGCACAACTATTCTCTTTCTCTGTCTCTCTCTCCTCTTCTCTCTCTCTCTCTCTCTTTCTCTCTCTCCCAAACAAAGTAAAATAAAATAAAGCAGTCACATTTTGCAAAATAATGAGTCACAGTGGTTCCTGTGTTTTTGAGACATCTTTACTTGATAGATCAATAAGGAAATCCTAAGAAAGTGTGGTGGTATCTATATCAGGATCAAAGGTCAGAAGGCAGCAAAAGACAAATGGAAGTCATTGCTAATAGCAAATTACTCACATTATACCACGGGGTAATAATTATAAAATATTCTCAAAGAAATAAAAAACAGGGTGAGGAAAAGGCTCAGTGGCAACAGCCATTCTGATGTAATCATGAGGTCTGAGAGGGACTAATTTTCTCTTAGTCCTGAATTCGGTGACCCAGCAAGCATGCAAACAGTTGGTCTGTAACCTCAGTCCCTTGGAGAAGCAGAGACCAAGAATAACTGGGCAAAAAAAAAAAAAAACAAAAAAACAGGGGCTAGAGAGATGGTTGAGGTGTTAGGCACTTGCCTACAAATCCTAATGATCCAGGGTTCAATTCCCCAGTAACCAGTAAAGCCAGATGTACAAAATGGCGCATGCACCTGTAATTAGCCTGCAGTGGCTAACTGCTCTGGCATGCTCACTCTCTTTCCCTGTTCCTTTGCATGTCTCTATGCTTGCCAATAAATAAAAAAGAAATTTATTAAAAAATTTTAAAAGAGCAATCTTCAAAATCAGGGAAAAATGCCTCAAGAAAACACATGCGTGTAGGGGGACACACTAAGTTCTCCCCTAGCCTCCTCATGTGTGCACTATACATATGCCACATCATATATACTATGCACATGCCAACACAAAAATAAACACAAAAAGAGAAAACACTAATTTGGAGAGCTTAGTGGACACAAATTTCCTAAGAATCTGGGTATTTTGGGTGGGTCATTTTATATCTAGGTTACCTTACTTAGCCATGGATATAGTCTGTGTGTTCTATACTCAGTAGTGCCTGAAAAACAAATATACCTATGATCAAATATTTTAGCAACCAAGATAATTTGTTTTCCGCAAAGGTTGAATTAGGGAACAGAATGATAGAGTATCAACATACTAGGTTATTACCAAATGCTACAATTTATGTGGTCTACACTGATTCTACTCTCAGTAAGGAGCTAACACACACACAGGTTATTTGCTGCTCAGTAGGTTAGACCATGAGTTGCTTGGACAAATATTGGTCATTTTCCCCCAGTCTCCCATGTAGCACCTTCTGGCACTATACGCACTGACTGTCTGGGGACTGACTCTCTTCCAGCTTCCATCCATGCCATTCCATTTCACGTGTCAACCACATAAGGTGTCTTCAGCAGTAGGGTCTTATCACTAACCTTTGGTGGGTCATCAAGTACTCTGACAGAAACTATCTTTCTTTTAGGAAACCTTGTAGGTCTCTCTGATCAAAAGCTCATTGTGGATGATAGCCACATGCTGGTACTTGGAGTTACCACTAAGTGGCCACTAAGAAAAGGAAGAGAAAGATAACAATATAGAAGGGTTAGAGAGAAGAGAAAGAGAGAAAGAGAGAAGCTGTAGAAGAAAGTGGTTGAACCTGGAACAGATCATTCTCAATGAACTTACCCAATCACAGAAAGAAAATTGCCACATGGTCTCATTAATCTACAGCACCTAACCTGAATCTACCCAAGATGCCTTACATACCCAGCAAGAAGGTCATGGACTAAACAATAGGATGGGTGGGAGGGAGGGGTGGGCAAGGGAGGGAGTAGGAAACACAAATCTAGACCCAAACAGCAATGGTACCATAAAATTCTATATCATAAAAGGCAGACCAAATGGCTGAACCTTCACCAGGCCCTTAGAGGGAACACCTGAGCCACAAGACACTGGAGAGGGTATGATGAAGACCGACCTTCATCTTTTTCTTTTTCTTTTTTTTTCTAATTCATTTCATCAGGAGGATGAAAATGACAAAAGAGACTCAAGAGATCCTACAATGAAAACCACTCTAGTCTGTGAGGAAACATGCACATAGAAGGGAAGTAACAATGAAAATATGGATAAATACTCTATGTATTCAAATTTGATGCACTTATTACTACACTGCAGGCCTCACTTCTTGAGTCTATAGATCCTTGTGAAGTTCATCAATAATCTTATATGCCTTATAATGTACTTAGCTCATCCAATCCAGCTCTAGGCCCAAATTAGATTGATTATTGATACTGAGTGCTACAACTGGGTGCCCAGATTTCCTCCCCCCCCCCAAAGTTTCTGCATTAAATGCTTGGTCCCACAGAACCACTATCTGAAATGGTGTGGACTTGCTTAGATGGAATATAGCTGGTCCTTTTGGTCATTGAAGACATGCCCTTAAAATGGAACTTTAAACCCTAGTTTCTTTCTCTGTGGCCTTCAGAGGAGAAAGCATTTCTTTGCCACATGTTCCTACTATTATAGGCTTCCTCTCCATAAGTACAAAAGCAACAATCATGAACCAGAACATGCAGCACTATGAAACTAAAATGAACATTTCTCTTTAAAAGCTAATTATCTGAAAAATGTTGTTATACTAATGGAAAGCTAACAGAGAAAATACTGAACTTAGAATGAGTATTGGTCCTAGGAAGCCTGGGAGACTAAGTTCCTGCCTAATTCCTTATTTCTGACAAAAACATTTTCTTATAATGGCTCACATTCTATAGAATTCCTCCCGATTTTTCTGTAAAAGTAGGAGGTCCCCATATTCAGGTAGACCCATCAAAAGAGAAAAGAAAAAAAGAAGAATCAACATACAAAGTAATATATGGGTAAAGTCTAGAAATGATCCATGACCAAAATTGGCAGTGAGATGAGTCGAGAACTGGTAACTACTAATAGAACAGGGACTTTACCGTTTGTTAAAAATTATATGGGAAGCCGGGTGTGGTGGCACACGCCTTTAATCCCAGCACTCAGGAGGCAGAGGTAGGAGGATCGCCGTGAGTTCAAGGCCACCCTGAGACTACACAGTGAATTCCAGGTCAGCCTGGGCTAGAGTGAAACCCTACCTTGGGAAAAAAAAATGGGGAGCAAGGTTCTAGGAATATATAACGATAGAGAATCAGCAGAAGTCAAGATGAGAAGACTTTTGTTGAAATTCAGTTTTTATATGAACATTCTGAAAGATAAGACAGAAAACTGACCCAGCAACAAGATAATACAGAGAACAAAATGTCACGGCAAGGAGTTTGTTACTTTACTGTGAAATGATGGAAGAACTGTAAGTGTGACAGCTGTCCCTTGGTTTTGTGTATTCAGGAGGGCAGGGGAATTATGAAGGAGCAGAGGAGTAGAAGGAGAATGAGTAAGTCACTAGAGAGTAGGAGAACAATCAGGAGGTTACTAAAAAGAACAGTTAAATACAATAGTGAAAGTGGCACTAAGCACTCCTTGTTACAAGCTCATCTACAAATACTTAGGTAGTTAATAATTGAGATGGTTAAGTTTTGTACTCAACCTAATCAGATTAGGAATCCACAGACCTTCCTCTAGGGCAGATTTATGAGGTTGCCTCCAGGAAGGATTAACTGAAGGGGGAAGTTCTTTCCCCAGAGTGAGCTGCTCTCCTTGAGTTGGTCTATAAATTAGGAAGCCCAGAGAAAACACAGCCCTGATTTCAGGTGGTTGTCTCTGCTACTTGCTAGAGATGTTTTTACCTGGCTGACTATCCTACCTCAGCATTGGGAACGATTTTCATCAACCTTCTAACCTAGACTGAAGACCAGTGGATCTCTAGGAATTCTCCAGGGGACTGCTTAGGCATACCCCATCACATTGAGTGAGCAGCCAGTGGGTGTCTTGACCCTCAAGCATCAAAACAGCCATTGTTGGTCTGCTGTAAACTAATCCAATAATCCTCCCTTCAATACCAATTCACTCTATCAGTTCTATTCCTCTAGAGTATGCCAAAATATTTAATACACTACTTATTCCTGATGTCTCTGAATATAATGTGCTTTAATAGAGTATGTGATTTATGATCTCATACTTTAAAAAATATATTTACTTGGTGTGTGTTTTGTATATTTGTGTATACAGGTGTGAATACTTAACTCCAAGCTGGTGGTACTATTGCAGAAAGTTGTGGATCTTTCAGGAGATAGAGGTTGCTGGAGGAAGTATGTTAACGGGTGCATTTGTTGAAGTGTGACAGAGCAGCCCAGGTTGCAGCCATCTCTCTCTACTTCCTCTTTCCTGATATGGCAATGTGATGTTAGCTGCATTCTCTTACCATGCCAGACTCTACCCTCTGGATCTGTAGACTGCTTCTGGTTGGGTATTTTCTCACAGCAATGAGAAAGTAAATAATAAACATACTAACTTCACCTAAATGGTAAACCCACCAATATCAGTTTCAAAAAGGCAGCACAATGTTTTGTTTTTCTTCTTTTTAGAAACAATATCCATTTTATTTCTTTTTCCAATGAAGGTATTTTCACTTCAACTTCTATCTGTTCTGTCTTTAGTTCATCATTGATTCTTCATAAGAAATTCTCCCTCACTTTTTTTTTTTTTCAGAGTTGCCAGAATAGCTTTATTTATTTATTTTTTAATATAGCTCAAAGTGTCACAGAAATAGCGTTAGGATGGCATGGCTTTCCTCCCATACATGTAAATGTACTTGTGACTTAATTTTTTTAATTTATTTATTTGTATTATTAGATATGGACATATTTTGTATGTAAACATCACATGTTGGTACCATCCTTTCCCTCCTCCCTGTCCCTTTCCTGAAGAGGCCTTCCTCGTTGGGGATGCAGGTCAATCCCATAGGGATTGTGCATCATGCATTATGGGGCAGCAGTCAGTTATGGGGGAGAGGCAATGTCTCTGTGCAAAATGTCTCAACCTGTGGCTCTAGCAATATTTCTGCTCCCTCTTCTGCAAAATTCCCTGAGCCATGTTGGAAGCATTTTAAGTCTACTTCAGTGGTGGGCACTTAGGAGCATCTAGATCTCTGTTTGGTAGGTGTTGAGTGTCCTCAGTATCTTTATCCATCACCCTTGTGCTGATATCAGCTTAACTAAGAGAACAGCATTCTTGCTCATCTCCGCAGTTCCTCTGTGGTTTTAGCTGGGGCCAGGGTGGACTGTGCTGGGTCGTTTATCTCCTTAAGTCTAATTCCTATCTGAGAAAGAGAAGCAGATTCTCCAATGGAGAGTGAAGTCAGCCCCAGTTAAATGGAATAACCATTATTAATTTGGAGAGAATTAAAAGGGTTTAGAGACTTTTATATTCTAAAGTTAGTGGGAGCTTGACAATGGAAAGCAGAATCATTATCTGTGTATGGTTATGACTTGTTTCCCACTTCTAGATATGGTTTCCTTCCCACTGAGCAGATCTGTTAGCCAATCCAAGGGCAGTTGGTTACCCACCATGGCTGTGTGCCACTATTGCACTTGTGTGAGCATCATGTCAGGTTTTTTTGCTTCTGAGTTACTTAGGCTTTGAATTGCTTGGGCAGATGTTGGCCATTTTCCCCTAGTAGTTCATATAGCACCATACTGGGTGTTTACCCTAAAACTCCACATCTCAGTTCAGAAATATTTGCTCAACCATGTTGTAGCTACTCAATTCATCATAACTAAAAACTGGTATCAACCCAGGTGCTCATCATTGGATGAATGAAAAACAAGATGTATATCTAATTGAATGGAATTCTACTCATCAGTAATAAAAAATGACACATGTAACTTTTATAAAAATGGTCGAACTTGGAACAGATCATTTTAAGTGAGCTCACACAATCACAGAAACACAATCATCGCATGATCTCACTCACCTGCAGTTCTTAACCTGGATCAGCCCAAGTTACTGACACAACTGAATAGCATCTTGAGGCTTGGACAATAGGGAGGGTAGGGCTTGGCAGGAGGGAAAAGGTGGGGGTGGGGACATAAAATCAGAACCCAACCTGAACTGGTACCATAGAATCCTATATCCTGGAAATCACACTGAAAGGTGGAATCCTCAAGTGAACCTTAAAGGGAGCACCTGTATCAAAGGGCCCTAGAGAGAGTGAGATGAAAGCTAACCTCAAATTTTTCCTTTTTCTCTTTCTTCTCTGGCTTTTGCTTTTTTTCTTTTCCCTTGGTGCTGGCCTGTAATGCCCTGTACCAGGATGTGGTCTACATTCACAATGAGCTGTTTATAAGAGAAACCCACTAGATCTCCCAAAATAAACAAGACAGACTTCCGTCAGAGCACTTGATTACCCACCAGAGGTTAATGGTAAGACCCTACTGCTCAAGACACCAAACACTGTTGGCATGGACCATGGAGAGACCTAGTTGGAATCTGGAAAGAGCCAATCCTCAAATAGTTAGCCCATCTAGTGCTGGAAGGTGCTACATGAGCTACCAGGGGAAATTGTCTTTAATTCTATTGGTTGATCTGTCACTTCTTCTTTTTTTTTTTTTTTTTTTTTTTTTTTTTTTTTTGAGGTAGGGTTTCAGGGTTTCACTGTAGTTCAGGCTGAAGTGAAATTCACTCTGTAGTCTTAGGGTGGCCTTGAAATCATGGTAATCTTCCTACCTTGCCTTCCAAGTGCTGGGATTAAAGGGATGCACCACCACACCTGGCTACTTCTTCCATATATAAATATACATATATATATATATATATATATATATATATATATATATATATATAGAGAGAGAGAGAGAGAGAGAGAGAGATGTACAAAGAGAAAGAGACAGTATGGTTGTGCCAGAGCTTCTATCCACTGCAAATAACCTCCGGATGCATGTGCTGCTTTGTGCATCTGGATTTACATGGGTACGGGGGAATGAAACCTAGGTTGTTAGGCTTTGCAGGCAAGTACCTTAACTGGTAAGCCATCACTCCAAACCTGTTCTCTAACTTCTGATATTTTCAAATGACTTTACCCTTCAAAGCAGAATGCCACAATATTGTCATTTCGGTGCCCTTTCTTCCCTCCTGTTCTGTCATGTAACAATCTCTTTTACTATCACTACATTTCCTGTAAGACCTCATTTGATATTTCCATGCACCCATCCCTACTGCTCACCTCTATTTTGCAAGTTCACTTTCTAATTACCTTGTAGTGGTCAAATCCAGATTCTGTAAATCTCCAAACTGAAAGCAAAGCAGAGTTCTAAAATTAAACAGACATCCTTCCTGCAATTAAACACCAAGTTTCCTACTCTCTCTATTTTTCTATATTAATTAGTATAATTAAGTTGCCAAAACATTGTGAAATATCAGAAACACTCATGAAACTGAAATTTTGGACATATACAAATGTATGTTTAACAATCTGTGTTGTATAATCAAAGATTGCTGAAAACATTGCAAACAATCAGAAACATTCATTAAAAATAAAAAAAAAATGTTTGACATACACCAATATATGTTTAACAATCTGACCTTATTTATTGCAAGAAATAAACAAATTTTAATGAACTTGGCATATATTTGTAATGAAATATTTATACTGAAAGAATATTATTTTCAATTAGAATACTATTTTCTAAGTCAAATGCACTTCAACTTTATTTAAAAATTTTTGCCTATAAGAAAGAAATTTGGGCGTGATAAGATGTATTATACAGTAAGTTACAATTATTATTTTGTTATCTCCTTTTCATTTAGACAAAATACTTTAGTTCTTCCTATGAATAATATTAACTATATTTGAATAGGGAGGCAATTTTAAAGTTCTCACCAATAATAACAAAGCAATTATTTTAAATATTAATCTTCACTAAAATATGCCATGGTGTCATAGTTAGTGGAAATAATAACTTGTAAAAAATACCCGTGATTCAACAAAGGCTGTGGAAGATATTTTTAAGAAGGTCATTTTATTTGAATATTAAACCCAATATCCCTACTTGCATTCTGCATGGTTTTAGAGATGTCTTGCTTAAGGTTAGAAATTAAAGAAATGGTTCAGGAAGCAATCATAGAAAATTTAATTTTTATTTAGCTTGATTGTTGGTTTCAACTGGATGCTGAGGCAAATGTTTTTTAAAAAAAGGAGAAGAAATTTGTGCTCACTATAATTTCTTATATTTATTTCATACTGAGAACATGTGGTAGGGTGAATTTTTACTCAGATCACCTTGACTTCCCAGTGACACTCTCATGAACACATGGCAAAAGAGACTTGGCAGATATAATTAAGATTGCTAATTATTTAACATTAAGATTAAAAGAGTAACTCAGGTTATCTAAGTAGGCCTAAGAAAAATCACCTGAGCTCTTAAAGACTTTTATTTAGCTATTGACAGATGTCTCAGTTTCCTGAAATGTGTATTCAACATGTTTTTTCTTGCTTTAAAATGGAAGGAGGCTAAATCCTTAACTGTTAAGGAATGTTTACAATACTCTGAGTAAGTAAGGAAGGAAAGGCTTCTCTAGAGCCTTCACGAGGGAACCAACTTAGTTGTGTTTTCAGTTCCTCCTAACTCTGCTAAGATTCACAATTCATGGAAATAGGAAAGAATAAATGGATTATAATGTTTCTTACATTAGCCATAGAAGAGTAATAGCCAGGACTTGAGAGATGCCTTAGCTGTTAAAGCACTTGCCTGTGAAGCCTAAGGACCCATGTTCAATTCTCCAGTACCCATGTAAGCCAGATGCACAAGATAGCTCAACTGTCTGGAGTTCATTTGCAGTGGCTGGAAGCTCTAGTGTGCCCATTCTTGATATCTGCATCTCTGTTTCTCTTACTTTCTCTCTCTCTCTCCAATAAATAAATAAAATGTTAAGAAAAAGAAAAGTAATAGCCATACAAATAAAATTGTTTTATAATACTGTCACCAGGTATGACATATGAGACACTAGATGCATTCAACACCAAAAATATTGAATATAATTTTTAACTTGCATTCTCTCCATAAAGTAATGCATATGTTTTCTTGCACAGAGAAATACAGATATCACTGTTTAAGAAAATATTTTCTGCGTTATATGCCTTAGATATGATAGAAGCAATAATATGTCTCTATGATGGGCACATATCATGATGTTTTATTTATGCATTATAAATTAAGCCAAACTATTTTACATTGCTGTACACTTTGAGTACAATCTTTTAATATAGTGCTCTATGAAATTATTCAGGATGAACAAATGAATCTTGGTCTTCAAAATCTTCATTCTTTACATGTAGTCAGTATAAAGCATCTGATGTGAAAGAAGTTCTTTTACCCAGAAGTGATGGGGAATGAATTTGAATGTTTACAATTATTTCTTAATGTGGTAAATCCCAGTTACGTATCTGAGAAATGTAGCCTTTTTTATTCTTTAAAAGATGATACGCTATATTTCAATCTTAATAATAAAAATTTAAATAATGCTTAAAGAGCTGCGTAGCTACATTAGAGCCATGTGGTTTGATTCTGTACACACACACACACACACACACACACACACAAAAAAATGTAAAGGGCATCCATACACTGGTCACACTCCCTGGGTACTGCCCATAGGGAGGAGGCAGTTCAGCTTCTAATATTCCTAGCAGAGACCCATACACTGCCAGCCTATGCCAACTACGATGAACCAATGCTGACCAGGCCACTCAACACAAGACCCACTAAAGCCACTGTTGTTGCATCGTCAGCATCGTCATCAAAGGTACTATCTCCAGTTGAGCCAAGTACCACACAGAACAATTCACACAAGAAACCAAGGCAATAATGGCTACTGCAGTGGAAACCACTTAGAGGAAACCCCAGAAAATGAAAAAATTCCAAAACGCAATTATCATAAGCACATTCAATAAACATAATGAGCACATGCTCATGGATCAAAATGCATGAATGAATTTCAAGAGAGCCTCAAAGATCAAGTAAATACAATAAGAAAGTCAAGGCATAAAATTAAAGTAGAACTCAACATAGAGATGGAGATGCTAAAATTAATAGAAAATGAAATATCTCAAAAAAAAAAACTCTCAAAAAAACCCTATCAACAGAATAGGTCATGTGGAGGACAAACTATCAGGGCTTGAGAACAAAAAAAAAAAAAAAAAATGACTGGGAGACCAAAGCTAATGGCAAGTTATAAAACAAAACAAAGCGTGCAAACAGAACATGAGGGACATATGGGACACTTTAAAAAGACCAAATATTCAAATCATAGGCATATAAAAAATGGAAGAACTACAAACCAAGGACATAGAAAATATCTTCAATAAAATTACAGAAGAAAGTTTTCTAATTCTTATGAAAGAAAGGTCCATACAAGCACAGAAGGCACATAAAACATCAAATAGGAACAGATAAGGAAATCCCCATGTCACATTATATTTAAAACATTAAATACAAAAAGATAAAGTATTAAAGGCTGCAAGAATAAAACAAATCATCTCTTACAAAGGTAAGCCCACCAAAATTGTGTATAATTTTTCAATGGAAACGCTGAAAGCCAAAAGAACTTGACTCATTATAGAAGATAAAAGAAAAAAAATTTCCATGACAAAGGTTGGCTTTATTAATATGTGAGTACTAAGCCAGCCCTATCAGGAATAATGGATAGAATACTTCCCATTGAGGAGAAAAATAAACATATTCAAGTGGCAAAATGAGGGAAAATTAATAATCAAAACAAAGAACAGACATGAAAGCAAAGGGAGATAAAGAATACACCAAACTCCACAAAGTCTCCAACTTGACAGGGATTATTTCACACCTCTAAATTATAACTCTGACCATCAATGGAATCAACTCCCCATAGACCCTCAGGGGATGCCACATGCCATAACATGGAGAACCAAGTCCCATCAGTATGACAGTAAAATAAGCCAACTCCTTATCATAAGGTGAGTCATCTTTATCACATCTGCAGGGCCCAGGAACACTACAGAGAAAGTGACTGATTAAATATAAGTGCTGCTTTCATAAACAGCCTCAGAGCCTCCTCCAGGGACATGAAGGTAGACACTGAGGAGACTCACAGAAAATCATAGGCAACCAGGAGTGCAACACTAAAGAAAATGGATAACTCACCCTCCAAGGCTCAGGAAACACCACAGAGGAGGGGCAGGACAAAAATAAGAGCCACAGGAAGGGAAGGTGTACTCTGAGATTTCTCTTCACCCATTACAGAAATTGACTGGTGTGTTTATGATCTGAGTGATCACTGATTACTCCACTAAGGAAGGCCCCGAATGGAATAGGGTGGGAGAGAGGGGACATAAGGGTAAAACTGATGGGAATATGACAACTTTGTAATATGTTCATAGGTTAAAGTTCTCAGCAAGAATATTAAAAATAAAGCATTCAGTCACATATGAGACAGAAAAATAGTCAACTATCTTGAAGCTTTCACATGAGTGCCTCTGTATTTATTAACAATTATGAGTTTCAGGATCCAGGACATTGACTTGAAAGACATCAATTCTGAGGAACAATAAAAGCTGTTTTCATCATGTTAGTGTCATCAATATACTTCATTCAATTTTAATTGATTTTTTCCATTCATTGAATAGGTGTTCATCCACTACAAGTCATAGAATAATAGTTTTACTAGATGATACTGAGTGGATAAATATTTCCAAAGTTATGACTCTCAGTTTCAAAACCTTCCTTATATATACAGAAAGGTATATGAAAATATTAATTAGAATAAAGTATGTGCTAAAATTCATATAAATATTAGATATAATTATGAAAAGTCTGAGTATTTATATGCTATCATGAGACAAACAAGTTTCATCATCAGAAAAAATAACATTTGATGATCCTTAAAGATTAAGAAGAAATAAATCAGAGGTACTATGGTGGTTTGGGTCTAAAATGTCCCCATGGCCTCATGTATTTGAGTACTTGATCCTCAGTTGGCGGTGCTGTTTGGGAAGGTTATGGAGCCTTACTGGAAGAAGTGTTTCACTGGCGGTGTGTCTTGGGATTCTCTGTAGTCCAGCCCTGCCTGTTCACCTCTCTTGCTCATGTGAAGATATGACATCTGGTTGATAGCTGTCTATCCTTCCCCGTTTTTTTCCCACCATGATGAAAGCTTATGGAATATATGTAACCCACAAAATAATCCCTTTCACAAGCTGTTTTATGATCTGATATTTTGTCCCAACAATGATAAAGAAACTAGTATAATTTCTATGCCTGAACTTGGATTGTCAAGGGGTATTTGGATAGTATGTTTGTTATGCTATATTCAGACCATGAAAATTTTTCTATGTTCTGCCCAGGATGGGTTTGGACCATATAATTAGCAAAAAAAAAAAAAAAATCTCTACTAGGCATATGTGAGATCAGTATGGAATATTTGTTCAAGTGATTTTAAGATTTAAGATGGAGGCATGTGGAAATTAAGAGATCTGTTATGAAATGACATACTGCAAAGACCCTAGAATGGTCAAGATAAAGAAGTCAGGGGTTCTTGTGCTATTTAATTTGGAGACATATTATAAAATGCTACAGTTATCAAGTGAGTACAGTCCAGGCCTTATGACAGATTTATAGAGCAATGAACACAATAGATAGTACAAAAGTGAACACTGGTATTTCTTATTAATTGGCTTTTAACAAAAATGCCAAGACAGTTCAATGAAGGAAGAATAATCTTTTTAGTAATTAATACTCAGACAATTGTGTTATGATTCAGATCTTAAATGTCTCCCAAAGGTCCTGCATGCTAAAGTCTTGGTCACTAGTCTTTGGCACTGTAGAGCAGTGGTGAATCCTTTCTGAAAGAGGCCCAGTGAGAGGTAATTATGTCACAAAATTTGGGTGCATCTTTGAAGGGGATATTGTGCTTCCTGGCCACCATGAGGAACATGACACATATACCCTGTCATATTTTACCTTATGTCAAGCTAGAAGGAAATAGTGTCAAATGACATATGATGCAAAACCTCTGAAACAATGAAACCAAGTAAATCAATTTTCCTTATAATTTGATTTCATGTCATATTTTGCCAGTGCAATGGAAAGTTGACAGATACAACTGAATGTGCACATTTAAAAGTGAACATCATGTCACCCACCCCAAATGTCAAGGAACACTGCAGAAGAAGAGGCAGTAAGAATGTAAGAGCCACAGAGTGCAAAAGAATTCTTTGGGGCTCTGACCTTCCAACATGAACAAAGCAGTGCACTTATGACCCCATAGTGGTTACCTGTACCTTCACAAGGCCAGCATGGTTCTGACCCCGTCAATATTTCTCTATTTATTTATTTGAGAAAGACTGAGGAAGAGGCAGGAAGCATACAAGGACCTCTAGCCACAGCAAGTGAACTCTAGTCATATGCGGCACCTTATGCATCTGGGTTTACATGGGTACAGGTGACTTGAACCTAGGTACTTTGGCTTTATCAGTAAGTGTCTTAAATGCTAAACCATCTCTCCAACCCAGTAGCTTTCATTTTGTTTTTTGTTTGTTTGTTTGTTTGTTTGTTTTTAGTTGAGTGTATATATAATGGTGTGACTGAACTACCACTCCTAGGTGTCTGAAAAATAAATAGAAATATATTTCTAAACAAGACCTCCTTTATAGCAATGTTATCCATAGTAGTATGTCATACATGTGGCAAAATGGATCAAAGATGCCAAATACAGAGACATTTTGTAATATATCATTGAAAAAAAATTGTCAAGAAAAGAAAGAGTTATAAAGATAGAAAATGGTCAGAAGCTGCCTAGACTTTATAGTTAGTGAAGACTGACAGTAGCCTTGCATTATTTTTGTGATGATATATGTGTTCTGGAATTGAATTGTAGGGATGGGTAGACAATGATATAAATTTTCAGAAACTAATTGAATTTATGTGTTCATTGAACTTGTTTTATGATGTTTACACACTATCTTAATGAGAATGTAAAGGATTCCATCTCCTTTATACTTGCTTCTGAGATGATCATTGGATAAAGGCTGCTGAAGCAAGCTTATAACTAGGGCCAGGTGCCTTACAGCCAATGCTTATGGCTGGATGAACTGACAACAGAAAGCTATCAGAACTGGGCAACAGTCCTATCTTAAACACGCAATTCAGAGGTGACTCATGGTATTACCAGGGTTCAGTTCACTGTCTTAACTGGCACTAAGTTGACTAAAGCAGCCCTCTTTGATTGTTTTGAAGAGAAATAATACATGTGAATAACTGTGAGTAGAAGAACTTGAAATAATAGTTCTTCTTAATCTATAGAAATTGAGTATTGAGTACTCATTAGGAAAGGTAGTAAAGAGACAATGAAATATTAGAAATTTTCTTTAAACATCAGAATGGTTGAGAAGCCAGAGCAGATGATAATGATTTGTAGGATGAAGGAGGAATCCCAAAGTGTGTATAGCTTTGTGATGCATGCTTCCACAGCCAGCACAATACTGTGATGTTCTAGGAGCTACTAGAGGAAAAAAAAAAAAAAGATAATGTACATTCTCACAAAGTGGACTTGTGATTTTAGTGAAAAAGGAGCCAAACTGAGGATTGATGGAAGCAGAAATGGAAAAGTGTCCATTTAAAAAGTCATAATCAGTATGGATCTGAGGCCTGATGCAAGGGTCTTTCAAATGAGAAAGAGTGAATAGACATTACCTTAAAAATCCAAGAAGTTTCCCTTGGATAAAGTCCTTCACTAGGAAGAGAAGATGAAGAAACAGATGGACAAAACGGAAACATACTGAAGCAGACAAATGTAGTTACTTAGATGCAAGATAGAAGGAAGCCCATTGGAGGCAACAGAGAATAGTTCTCTAAAGAATCATTTGCTACTAATTTCAAAAAGAATGAGTATTGGAAAGAATCACCCAGTATGTAAGAAAGTATTTCATTACATATGTTCATTACAACATACAAAATTAAGGGGGTTCTGGAACACACAGAATTAAAGGGGTTCTAGAACCATTAGATCTACATTTATATAATGTCTAATATTAAAAGTGTTCACTCACTAGTTCATATCTATTGTTATGATTAATAGTAGAGTATTAGTGATAGAAGGCAGACCTATTAAATAAATTTAAGTGGCAACTGCGAATGCCAATAAGTATGTTTAGAGATTTGTTCTTATATTTTGTTATAAATAAAATTAACAGCACCGAATAAATAAAAATAAAGATAAATAAATCTAGGCATGATATAAATAATACACATGTGACATCTTACAGTAACATTCTGACATATTCCTAAGGTAAATATATTTTGTTTATTTCTTTGCCAAAGAGTGAATAAATGCTTGGCAATCTAGTTTTAGAACTCTTATGGAATGTTTTACTTTGGTTTCATAATATTTTTCTAATGTACCTTATATATATCTCAGTATGAAAAGTGTGTTTGAATAAGTCAAGAAATGGAATTCCAGGTTGGAGAGATGGCATAGCAGTTAAGGTGTTTGGCTGCAAAGCCGAAGGACATAGGTTTGACTCCCTAGGACCCACATAATCCAGATGCACAAGGTGATGCATACTTCTGGAGTTCATTTGCAGTGGCCAGAGTCCCTGGCATGCCTATTCTCTCTCTCTCTCTCTCTCTCTCTCTCTCTCTCTTTCTGTCTCTCTCTCTCTCCTATGTATCTATCTGCCTCTTTCTCTACATCTCTCTCAAATAATTAAAAACATAATAATTAAAAGAAGTGGAATGCCATGTATCCTCTCAACTGCCATTTATAACATTGGTCTTATCTATGTTTATGACTGACATTTCTGTTATTTCTTGAACTACTCAAGCAGTACTGTAGAAGTTCCCTCTGAGAACAGGGAGATGACAAAGTAGATATATCTATGCTCTCCTGGTCCAGTGCAAGGATATCAACCACATGTCAACGGGCTCAGAGGACATCACAACCTGTCTGCATTACATTTCAATCAGACTTTCTATTGAATTTGTATAAGTAAAATAAAACTATATATAGCCAGCATGCTTCTTAACATTTAAAAAATATAGATCAAAATGGTGCATGTTTATTTTTTCTTAATGTTTATTTCTGTTGAAGAAAATTTAAAGAAAATTAAGTATAGAAAAGGCAGTACTATTATTTTCCTTATAGCTCCAAAGCATGGAAAAGTGCCACAAAGGACCACAGAGAGCATGGCACCCAGGAAGGGTAACAGCAACCTGCCACTGGCAAAAGCAGTTCATGGGCCCAGCATGCTTCCACTGTGCCACTCTGCTAGTTCAAAAACAGTTCATAACTGGCAAGTCAGGTAGGGGCATCTTGGTCCAGTGAAATGAAGAACTTGAATAATTTCAGAGTCCAAGGAATGGGGGATATCCTGTGAGACATGGTACCAGGGAGGTAAATAAGGCGCCATAATAGCCTCGGAATAGGAGAATTCAACAAAAGACTCAAGAGTGCTGAACCCTAACCACTAGGCAACCAGGGACTCTAGAGCAAAACATAGAATGCATAGAAGAGGGATGAGGTCTGGGCAAAAGGTCATGTGTGACATGCAAACTGACATGGTCAGGACACTGGGGATAAATAAAAGTGGTGAGAAGAAGGGACTTAGGTAGAGGAGAATTAATTAGAACAAATTATTTTTGTAAATTTCAGAACAAATGATACCTAAATCTTGGTATGCCAACTAAAACACTAAAATAAAATAAATTTAAAAGAAAGAAGTGGCTAGGTTTTGATACAATCACTATTTCATATAAGCCTGACTAGCCTTTATTGTGGGTCTCATATTGGACTAAGATGGCATTAAATATAAAATAAATTATCAATAGGTTTTGCATATGCATAATTACAGGTAGGTATTGAATATTTTCACCAAAGTGAAGTAGGCACAATGGATTATTTCATATTATTTTTTGCAAAACATGAGTTTCAGGGCTAAATGATTCACAGGTCACATGGGTTACTCCATCACAACACACACACACACACACACACACACACACACACTGGTGTGCAGATCTAGAGGAAGTCCTTTTTTTCTGATCACCTTAATTATTTTCCTCACTCTCAGTTCTTCTCCTGCCACCTGACAGATCCTCATGACAATCAATACTGACCTAAGGCATGTGGGGAAACTTAAGAAATTGCTTTCTTCAACTCTGGGACAAGGGGTTGTGTTCAAAATCTAAAATTATTATGTTTTCGCTATGTCTAGATATTCATCTCTCACCATCATGTTTCCTCTTAGTTTCAGATGTTCCATTCAGTCAATCTGTTTATGAGGTATTATACAGCAGTAATATACATGGTGCTATTGAATTACAAAATTGAAGATGTTTCATTCATTTGGGGAATGAATAAAGACTGGGGCCGGGCACAGTGGCACATGTCTTTAATGCCAGCACTGGGGATGCAGAGGTAGGAGGATCGCTGAGAGTTTAAGGCCACACTGAGACTACATAGTGAATTCCAGATCAGCCTGAGCTAGCATGAGACCCTACCTCAGGAAAGAAAAAGTCTCAAGAAGTCAGCCTTATGTTATAACAAATCACATGCAATACTTAAGTTATACAAAAAGAGTTTATTTTCTTTATGATTATGGAGATTCTAGTGCATGGTTCATTTCCCAAAGTGCTTTCGGACTCTGATAGTGGTGCTGGCCAGCAATGGAGGGGGTGGGTTTTCATTTGCTCACCTCATGACCAGGAGATAAGAGAGAAAAGACAGTCTGGTGGTCAAAAAGCCTATGCAAGGGAAAGCCCCCAGTGACCTAAGAACCTCCCACAAGTCCCCACTTCCCTAAAGGTGGCACAACCTGCTCACAGCGCTAACCTAGTGGATATGGCCTTCAGTACACAGGACTTTGGTGGACTTCTATCCAAGCATTAGGGGTGCCTTAATGATGTGTAGTGAATTTTCAATGGCTAAATAATCTCAGATCTGCTAACAGAATATCAGACATAAAAATGCCCTTCTGTGTCTAGGGAAAAGTTAGTGATAGATATTACTATAGATAAAGATATATTTAGGGTAGATAGAGGCAGAGAAGAAAATGGACATATTAAAAACTTGTTCATTAAAGGTTTTCCAAATAATGTAAGGAGTTTCAATATTGTTCTTCTTTTTTGCACATTTTCCCATATTCATCTATGCTAAAGCAGTAGTGTTGTCATAGTTCCACATTAGAAATGTTCTGTCCATAATGCAAAGGAACCACAGTTGAGAGGCTATTGTGAGGATCTCCACTGAGAAAAATACAAACCTGAATAGCATGAGAAAGAATGTAGAGCAGAACAAAGATTGGTCAAGGAGGTGAAATTAACTGGAAATGCGAAAGTACAATGCATCCCTAAACTCAAGAGCCATTTGCTGGGGAAACAACTCAGTTGTGGAGACCAAACAATAACAACAATCAAAGGCAGATGTGCTTGGAACATGTGATGGCATTTATGTTTCTCAGTGGTGGAATGTGGATTTGCAGAGCTTACAGCCCCGGAGACACCAAGGATCAAGTTGTGCGCTCTGGGAGGGTAACTCTGGGGCATGTGTCCCCTGCAAACAGTAGCCCTATAGCCACATCCTAAATCCAGTATTTGAAAACATAAGTAACATTTACATCCAAGTCATATATTAGTGCTGGAGAAAAAAGGGGAAAGTTATTTTTATTGTTTCAGGCAATAATGTTATATTTTGCCTTCACTCTGGAGTTTTACAGAGAAAAACAGAGTGTTATCAAAAGAAATTAAATGACTCTAGTGTGATATCTTTTTCGTGGTTATTATTTTTTTGTTCCAAGTTCCGTTCTATGTGGAAGGATGCAGAGAGATTCAATATCTTTCTTTCCTTCAGGAATTCATTTACTGATAAAATGGCAAGTCTGTCAAGAATTATCATCATAAAAGAGATATCACTTTCTCTTTTCCTTTTCCAGAAAATTATTTCTGCTGTTTTTTTTCATAAGACGCTTCTCAGACTGATGGAAGATTGCGGCCCAGCCATTACTCTTTTAAAACTATGGCTAGCTTAAACTATGTTGCTGAGCTGTTAAATATTTATGATGGAAATGCTGGATAGTAAAGGATATATTCTCTCTGAAAATATGAAGGTTCCAGATTTTGAATTTTCTGAAGAATATAAGAGACAGGGGTGAGGAGAAGACAAATATTCATCCCACACAATGAGGTCTTCAAGGTTTTTCAGCCCTGGTGTTTACATACCTCTATAAACCTCATAGTGCAGTAACAGTTTTAATGCACATTCCAGCTGCACTGTGTCTATAATTGTTTATGTCTTTTCCTTAAGTTTTATTTTGGTTGTAATTAATATTGTCATTCAGCCTTCTTTTTGTCTACAAGTGGTATCAGGCTTAGATTTCCTGTTTCATTTTTAAGGCTCTGTGAATTTCTCAGAAGTAGCTCTCACAAACAGCATATAATGATGACTTTTAAAATTCAACTGAAAAGATGACTGCATTGTAATGTATTCTCTCAGTATTTATTTTAGTTAGTATAAAAAGATACATTATTTCCACATTCTTCTTGGCTTGGGTAAATTTTCTTTATCTCTTATATTTTATAAATGTATCATTTTCTTTTTTTGGTTTACTTTTTAAAATAATATGTTTAGTACTTTCATTACTTATACTTAGAATTTTAATATTTACCTAACTATATATATTTTCAAGAGGCCTAAATTTTTTTAGTGCCATTCTGTTTCTCTAAAGTAGACACTAACCTCTATTTTAAACTTGCTTACTACCTCATTTTTTTATTTTCTAGTTTTCTAAAAGCTATACAAGTACAGTTAGTTATCATGATTTCATAGTCAATATAGAATTAAAGTCACAAATATGGTTCAGCATTTTTACATTATGCTTCTTGCATCAGCCTCCTTTTCATTAGATTTTTCTTTATGTTGAAGAATCTCCTTTAGTAATTTTTTCAAGAAAGTCTGTGAGTGATAACATCTTATAAATTCTTATTTTATTTTAAATTTGTTTGTGTATATTATTTTAATTTTCTAGGAATAGCATAGGTAGTCATTGTCCTTAACATAACTGCTGACCTTTCATGGTTTGAATCTGTAATAATTCCCACAGGTACAGACTGTAAGCACTGGATGTCCACTTGAGAGTTTCTTTGAGAGAGCTGTAGATACTCTCAGACGCAGGGCCTAGATAGCACATGTAGATTTCTAGGAATAATACTTTGAGGGTAATAGTCACTCATTGTTTTGGTATGCTTTCTTTGTTTACTGGTTCATACCATCTGAAGATATAATGTCACATGTCCCTGTTCCATGAACCAGGTACTTCTGGTCCCAAGCCTTCCCCATAGCCATAGATTGAAATATCACTGAAAGCTGGAGCCGATATTAAATGTACCTTCTTTAGTTATTTCTGTCAGTTATAATGGTCACAGAAATGCAAAATTAACTGACTACCACCCCAAAGATAACACATCCACATGATGGGGCTGGCTGAAGTTATCATTAATTTAAACTGCATGTATGTCCAAATATTTTGTATTATTAATGACTTCCAGCCACCATTCTAAACTAATAATCCAGAATTGTTAAAATATAGCAAATCAACAGGTACCATTGCTTTTTAGGAACCCAGCTGTTTTTAAAATGATTATCATTAATATTTACTTAGTTTTCATTTATAAATAAATATGTATGCATATTTATAGGGTAAAAGAATATATATATATATATATATATATATATATATATATATATATATATATATATATACCTCTACCTTCTGAGTGCTAGGATTAAAGCCATGAGTGGCGAATATAAATTTTGGTGCAGGTACACATCATGAAATGTTACAAACAGGATAAACAACTATCTCAAATATCTATCACTTCTTGAAGTGAGACATTTCTTCTAGCTTTAATAAGGTCTTGATAATTTTTAAAAATCCATGCTAATTTTAGGTTGATAGAATTGAACTTAGAACTCCATATTTATTTGCACTTAGTTTGAAGATTTCACTGCCCTCTCATCTGGTATATACGTTTGATAAGAAGCCTATTATTTTTCTCCTATATGATTACCATTTGATTTTATTTTGCTAGTTTTTATGATTTTGTCTTTCATATAAATGTTCCAGAGTCTTACTACATTATCTATAGCAACATGTTTATGTTTTATTTTTCAGTAAAACTCAGATGTATTATTTTGAGACCCAGTTCTTACATTCTGGAAAATTCTTTTCCAATATCACTTCTCTGCCATTCTCTGTATTCTTCTCTTACTGAATGCCTAGCTCATAAATATTGAAGACTACTGTTCTATTCTCTATGGCTGTGAACCACATTTCATCTTTTAAAATACTCTGTATGTATTCTGAGTGAGTTCCCTAGCATTGCTTTCCAATCTCAATGGGTTCAAGCTACTTTTACTTATATATCCTCATCCTTTGCTGCTATTTGTTTTCTAATTTATCAGTATTCTTTATTCATGAGTAATATTCTCTCATTTCTATCTTCAAGAAGTGTATAAACCTTATTTGAATATGACTTCACAGTTATTTTTACTGCCATTTTAGTGTGATAGTCTGTTTCTTAGTTATTTTCATTTATAGGATGATCTTTTATGAGTTTCCCATCTTTCTCCATCTCTGCCTCATGCTTTCTTTCCACTCAAATTTCTCTTTCATTTGGTTCTTGGTGTTTCACATATTTATAGTTATTTATTTGCAGTACTGTGAATTGAACCCAGGTCCTCATGTGTGCTGGGCTCTACCATTGAGCTATATATGCCCAGCCAACATTGTGATGTTTCTCTTTATTAATTGATTTATTTTTATTGACAACTTCCATAACTATACAAAAATAACCCATGGTAATTCCCTCCAGTCCCCCACTTTCCCCTTTGAAACTCCACTCTCCATCATATCCCCTTCCTCTCTCAATCAGTCTCTCTCCTATTTTTATGTCATGATCTTTTCCTCCTATTATGATGATCTTGTGTAGGTAGCATCAGGCACTGAGAAATCATGGATATCCAGGCCATTTTGTGTCTGGAGAAGCATGTTGTAAGTAGTACTACTCTTCCTTTGTCTCTTACATTCTTTCTGCCACCCCTTCCACAATGGACCCTGAGCCTTGGAAGGTGTGATAGAGATATTTCAGTTCTGAGCACTCCTCTGTCACTTTTCTCAGCTTTCTGTCAGTTGGTCTACATGGAGAAGGTTTTCAGCTCAGCTCCGGCAGGATTTTTCAGTGACCTTGCAGCCCAATTATATGGAGTCTTCAGCAATAGCGTCTTACCATCTATTCCTGGTGGGAAACCAAGAGCCTCAGCAATGGTCAGTAATGATTTGAGGGTATCAGTGACCTCCATGGCAAAAACACTTACTGGAAGGTATCCCATCCCTGGCACTGAAATTTTTTTTTTTTTTTTTTTTTGGTTTTTTGATTTTTTTTTTTTTTTTGGTTTTTTGAGGTAGGGTCTCACTCTAGCCCAGGCTGACCTGGAATTCACTATGGAGTCTCAGGGTGGCCTCGAACTCACGGCGATCCTCCTACCTCTGCCTCCCGAGTGCTGGGATTAAAGGTGTGCGCCACCACGCCCGGCTGAAATTTTTCTAGTATTAATCAATGGCTTTTGAGTGCTCCATTGTCCAAAAAAGTAGATTTCTGTATGACTTATTTATATACTCTTAGAGTTTGATTAGCCCTCCCTCAACCTTTCCTTTGCTTAATCTCTTCCCCTGACCTTACTTAGGCCTTTTCAGCCCCATTAATCTGTTCTTCTACTTACATATATACAATACCATCTTATTAAGTCTCCCCCTCCCTTTCTATTCTATTTTGGTTTTGATATAGCTTTTGCATGCACAAGTCCTCAAGGTTGCTACAGTGGCACTTGGATTGTTGGCCAGTTCAGGACTACAGATTTGCAACACAGTGGAACATGCTTACTTGAGTCACTGGGACCTCATGTAATGTACTCTAGTCAGGAAGGATTAAGAGGTGTGGTAGATTGAATATAAAATGCCATTGTGTGTTTAAATACTTAATTTCCAGTTGACAATGCTGTTTATGAGTGTTGTTGAGTCTTTGGCAGGTGGAGCCTTGCTGGAAGAAGTGTATCATGAGACATAGGTGGTGTTGGGGGGGGTGGATACTTGGAATATTATAGACCAGTTCCTATTACCACACTTAGCTCAATCTTGCTTTTTCCTTCATGCTCACGTGAAGCTGTGATATCAGCTGTCTGTTCTGCCATGTTTTCCCTGCTATGCTGACCTTCCCCTTGGAACTTTGAGCTGGAAATATACCCTTTCCTTTCCCAAGCTGCTTTTGTTCAGGTATATTGTACCAGCAATGAGAAACTAGCTGTTATAGGAGGTCAAACATGTTTTCCTTCAACAAATGCATGGCATACGCCACAAGGCCAGACAGTGATTTTATGTTCCAATAATATTTTACCTTCTGATATTTTACTTTTCACTGGTTAGGGAACACTAGAGTACTCCTGATTTTAAAATATGATTTGACTACAGGTTTCTTTTGTGTGTGAGCCAAAATATTTTGTTATGTTTTTTAAACATTCTTTCATCTGTCTGACAAGAAGTCTCACAGATTTCATTCATTTTATTCCTTAATCTGCCTTAAGTTCTCAAGATATATTCAGCAACAGTAGCAAACTATCACTGACCTCACATTGTTCATGTTATTCTTTCTGATTTCCAATCATCTAACTTATGTATAACTTGTATTTTTATATCTATAATAACTCTATTTCCTGTACAGATAGGTGTTACTAGATTTGTGTGAATCTGTTTATACAGGTAGAAAATTCTTGAACTGGATTTGGTGCCTTCTGATTGAGTTATATCTGAGTTTTTCCACTGCTATTTAACAGCATATCTGATGACCATATGTGCATGTACGGGTACACACACACACACACACACACACACACACACACACACACAAATACACATGGGTACATACATAGTCTCACATCTGAGAAAGAAAATGATTGTGAAAAAATACTGAAAGATAGGAGAGCTGAGAGAGAACACAGATTACTTTTAACTGTACAATGTCTCACTGATGCCTGATTTTGTGAAGCTTTGTCTCTTTCTATTTTGACATTTTTCTTTTGTGCTTTATTCGATGGTAATGCATACTTCCAAATATAACATTTCCTTCAATTAGGCACAATACTTGGAAAAGATCTCATTAGATTATTGGCAATAATTCAGTGCCCAAAGTTTTCAAATGACTATTTTCCCCCTCACAGAGCTGTTGGCTGTCAAAGGAAGAGAGCTGATGACAGTTAATATGAAGCTATCTTCTAAGTAGCATGGAACATTCCTTGGTCTTTAAGAAATTGAAACAGAAACTTCAAAGTACCCACAGTGTGTAGCCATTTCACGTTCAGAAAAAAAGCAATTTCCAAGTGGAAAATGTGTGTCTGATGGGACCTTAGTAGAGAGACAGACACTCATATGGAAAACAATAAACACATCTCAAGTGAAGATTGTGCCCAAGATGCAGATTTTATATTTTGTTCTGTGTATTCTATAGCTAACAAATCATAGGACTATTTAAATTGCTCTCTTTCTCAGGTAGTCAAAAAGCCAGTTTTTAATCTATGTATGTTTGTTTCTTGGTATTTTTCATGTAATTTTTACTTCATATCCAACTTCATATTTATCCTACTTACTCCAGTCTTTAAGATATATATGTATAACTGTGCAATTAATATATAACATAATATAATATAAATTATTCACTTCAAAATTTCACAGAAAGGACAGGTTTACAAGTTTCTGTGGCTGCTATTTTTTCTTTTCTTGTACTGTATTTAGTTTTGTTTCATGGAAATGTTTGTCTCCTATAATTTCTTAGGAAATATTCCTTGTGATTCTTCTAGGAGAAATTACAGAGAATTGCATAATTTCATTCCTAAATATTAGGCATAATATATCAATGAACCCATTTGAATCCCAAATTTTTAGACACATTTGAATGAAAAATTAAAAGAAAACTACTTATTAAAAAATCTTTTTCATGAAAGGTGGTTCATGCCTTTAATCCCAGCACTTAGGATGCAGAGGAAGGAGGATCACAGTGAATTCAAACCCAGCCTGAGAATACATAGTGAATTCCAGGTCAGCCTAAGCTGAAAAAAAAGGAAAAAAAAACTTTTTCATTTGATTTTTTATATTATTTTTCTTTTCTTTATTTTCATTTTGTCTTTTCTTTCATTTTGTGTGATGAGTTGATAAAGAGTGTTTGATTTGAAATATGTTAACTTTTCCATCTTCTTCCTACTTTGAAGCACTGATTACTATAACATGGAATATACTTGATCCTAGAAGACAGCCATTATAATACTTCCTATTGAAGTACTTAAACATTGTTAGTGAGTAAAAATGTAAATTTTGGGTTTGGATTTGATTCATTTATATATTACTTAATTTTATTGTGTGTTATCTCCCCAGTGGGAAATATGCCAAAAACCTACTAGTATTTGCTACTTATTGTTAAGTTCGAGAAATGTCAATTATCAAATAATTCTGCCTTAGGAAGTCTTACATGCTCTCCATTAAAAAGATTTTACTATGTTCTTCACAAAACCTTGGTACATAGGTTTAATTGTGAACTTGGAGTTGTCACAGGAATTCATTTCACCAACTGTCTTAATCTTTAGCATAGGTGAAATGTTGTTCCAGTTGATGAGAAGAATACAAAGATATTATTATCTTTTTCCATAAAAGTAAAACTATTGTGAAATTGGACTTCCAAATCACACTGGTCACTTTCATTGACAGGCATCAGAAAAAGCTAAATAATAAGGAGAAGAAGAACCATTATGCTATGCTATTTGCCAAAAAGTGAACAGTATTTCCTAATCAAAATTAATCAGTATTGAAAATAATGTACCACCTTCCTCTTTGGAATGGTATTTACAATTCCTACCAGGAAAAGTGGATGCAAGGATTAAAGGTGATTATTTATGAAACTGATAGATCAGGGCATTTACCATATCAGTAATAAATTGTGGCTAATACAAGAAAGTATATGGTAAAAACACTAGGACATAACATAAGAACATTATTGTTAGAGAAAGAAGCATGAGTAAAATAAAAAAAATGAAAAAACTATGTAAGATATTTTCTTGATGTTATAAACAAATACATGAGTCTAAAGAACTTAAATATGGAAAGAGGTTTATTTTGTCTTAAAGTTTTAGGGGTGTCTCATAAAGTGGGGAAAGCACGAGAGGCCTACTCATTACATAGAAGTGCCAGAAAGAAAAAGTACAGGAAGTGGACCTTGACATTTGGCTCATTTCCTGCAGAAATTGATCCAACTCCTAAAGTTTTCAAAACTTTCTCAAACAGTTCCAGCAGCTGGTGATAATGTGCAGAAACTAATGAGCTCATGGGGGATATTTTACATTCAAAATAAACTCTTAAGTAACCAATTCCATAAATGATATTGGATATTCTTAGTAAAGTTAATAGAATATTTCCAGAAATTAGAACAACCAAAACAGAAGTTAGAAATTAGAAAACAATAATAGCATGTTTATAATAGGAACTAGAGGAGATGGAAAACATTTATTGAATAAAATTTCCCAAATCTCTCAAAAGAGAGGCCAATCCAGATACAAAAAAAAAAAAAAAAAAAAAAAAAAAAAAAAAAAAAAAAAAAAAAACCATAGAACACCAAACAGACAGGAACAAAGAAGAAACTCTTCAATTCACATCATGATTAAACTCTTAACAATGTAAATCAAAGAGAAAATGTTCAAAGCAGCAAGAAAGAGACAACTCACAACATACAAAGGCATCAGAATTACATCAGATTTCTCAATGGAAACACTGAAAGCCAGAACGGTCTGGAATGGAACACTCTAAAGTCTAAGAAACTATGGCTTCCAACCCAAGCTACTCTACCCAGCAAAAGTATCCCTCATAATAGATAGTAAAAGGAAAACTTTTCATGAAAAAAGTCAAGTCTGTGATTAACTTAACACAAAGCCAAATCTACAGAGAACACTTCAGGGAATACTTCACACAGAACAGTCCAATAACCAATCTCAAGAGACAACAAGAAGAAGATCACAGTAACCAAAAATAGACCAGGTTCAAAATAGTACAAAACATAAGACAGCACCAAAAGCTATAAAATAACCCATCATGGCAGGGATTAATTCAAACCTCAAAGTAATAACTTTAAATATTAATAGTCTTAACTCACCCATCAAAAGACACAGTTATCAGGGTAGATAAAAAAAACTGGATCCTTCTATCTGCTGTCTTCAAGAAACCCACCTCACCATTAAAGATAGACACTTCCACAGGGTGAAAGGATGGAAAATTATATTCCAAACAAATAGAAATAAAAAATAAGCAGGTATTTCTATATTAATATCTGATGAAATAGAGTTCAAACCAAAAGTAACCAAGAAGGACAAAGAAGGCCCATTCTTACTCAACAATGGAGTGGCCCAACATGAGCACATCACAATCATAAATATGTATGTGCCAAACACAGGTGCACCTCAGTTCATAAAACAAAACCTACTTGACAACAACACAGAAATAAACACCAACACCATCATAGTCGGAGACTTCAATACTCCACTATCATCAATAGACAGATCATCCTAGGAAAAAAAAAATCATCAGGGAAATAATAGAGCTCAACAACACCATAGGCCAGCTATGTCTGATGGACAGCTACAGAACTTTCCACATCAACTCTACAGAATATGCATTCTTTTCAGCAGCCCACTTAAGCTTCTCCAAAATAGACCGTATATTAGGCCATAAAGTATGCCTCCACAAATTCAGTAAAATTGAAGTAACTTCCTGCATCTTATCAGATCACAATGCTTTAAAGCTAGAAATAAACAAGAGACTCATGAAGAACTCCACCAGCTCCTGGAGAATAAACAACACACTTTTAAACAATGAATGAGTCATGGAAGAAATCAAAAAAGAAATTGTAAAATTCCTAGAATTGAATAATAATGAAAACACAACATACAAAAACAAAAATCTGGAAATGGACGAATTCCTAGACATATACCACCTAGAAAAACTAAGCTCAGAGAAGGTTAATCTCCTAAAATAACCTATCATATTCATAGAGATTGAAAATGTAATTAAAAACCTCTCCAAAAATAAAAGTCTAGGACTGGATGGCTTCTCAGACAATCTCTACCAAACCTTCATTGAAGAATTTTAACCAAATTTTCTCAAACTTTTCACATAATCAGAGACCAGGGAATCCTCCCCTACATCTTTTTTTTTAACTAGAATCACCCTAATATCAAAACCAGACAGAGATGCCACATGAAAAGAAAACCATAGGCCTATTTCCCTGATGTATTTAGATGCAAAGATCCTGAGAAAAAAATTCTTGCAAACCAAATACAACACATCAAAAGCATCTATCCACCTTAACCAAGTAAAGTTCATCCAAGGGATGCAAGGGTGGTTCAACATTTGGAAAAAAGTCAATGCAATACACCTCATAAATAAACTTAACCACAAGAAGCATATGATAATCTCAATTGATGCGGAGAAGACCTTTGACAACACAGAACACCACTTCCTGTCAAGACACTGGACAGAATAGGCATGGAGGGCTTACACCGCAACACATTAAAGGCTATATATAAAGCACCCAAAGCCCAAATAGTGCTTAATGGGGAAAGACTTAAGGAGTTCCCATTGAGATCAGGAACAAGATAGGCTGCCCACTCTCACCACTGCTCTCTGACATGGTACTAGAAGTATTAACCCAAGCAATAAGATAGGAGAAAGAAATACAAAGGATTGAAATTGGAAAGGAAGAAGTCAAGTTAGTCCTATTTGCAGATGGCATGATCCTATACATAAGTGACCCAAAAGCCTCCATCTCAAAACTTCTAAAGGTTATTAATTCCTTCAGTAAAGTGGCAGGATACAAAATCAATGCACAAAAGTCAGTAGCCTTTCTATATTCAAAGGACAATTATACAGACAAATAAATCACGGAGCATGTCCCATTTTTAATAGCAACAAAAAATTAAATTCCTTGGACAAACAATAACCAAGGATGTGAAAGACCTATATAATGAACACATTTAAAAAAAACTCAAGAAAGAAATTGAGGAGGACTTGAGAAGACAGAAAGACTTCCCATGCTCCTGGATAGGTAGATTTAATATTGTGAAAATAAAAATTCTACCAAAAGCAATATATAGATTTAATTCAATACCAATTTAAATATCAGCTTCATTCTTCACAGAGATTGAAAAAATGATCTTGAAATTCATATGGAATGGGAGCAGGCTTCAGATGTCCAAAAATATCCTCATCAAAAAAACTAAAACAACAACAACAACAAAACAAACCTGGAGTTATCACCATACCCAGTCTAAAGCTATATTACAAAGCCATAGTAACAAAAACAGCATGGAACTGGGATAAGAACAGAATCACTGGCCAATGGGACAAAATTGAAGGCTCTGACCTTAGGTCATATAACTACAGCTACTTGATCTTTCGCTAAGGAGCCAATAATGTAGACTGGGAAAAAGATAGCATGTTCAACAAATGGTGTTGGGCAAATTTAAAAAGCAATGTAGAACAATGAAACTAGACCCACTCATCTCCCCCCCCCACACACAAGAAAGTCCAAATGGATTAAAGACTTCAATATAAGACCTAAAACTCTTCTCTACTGGAAGAAAAAAAAATAGGAGTCACTCTACATGATATAGAAGTTGGGGATATAGAAGTTGGGGAAAGACTT
Source organism: Dipus sagitta (assembly GCA_036346955.1). Taxonomy (NCBI): domain Eukaryota; kingdom Metazoa; phylum Chordata; class Mammalia; order Rodentia; family Dipodidae; genus Dipus; species Dipus sagitta. Next base: position 37,395,349 of record CM070778.1, on the reverse strand, counting down.
CCTAAACAAAACCTAGTATCCCAGGAAACCAAACAATCACTCAACCAATGGGATCTTATGAAGCTATAAAACTTTTCTGTTCAGACAAACACAAGATAAGTAGAACCAATATATTACCCACTGAATGGGAGAAAATCTTCACCAGCTATACCACTGACAGAAGACTAACATCCAGGATCTACAAATATCTCAAAAAACTAAACAATAACAAATCAAACAACTCACTCCAAAAGCAGGGCAGAGAACTGAATGGGGAGTTCTCAGAGGAAGAATTACAAATGGCTAACGCACACTTAAGAAAATGTTCAATATCCCTAACCATGAGAAGGGAAAAGCAAATTAAAACAACATGATTCTACCTTACTCCAGAAAGGATGGCAATCATTAAAAAAATTAACAGCACAAATATTGGTGAGAATGTGAGGAAAGAGGAACCCTTATCCATTGCTGGTGTGAATATAAACTTGTACAGCCACTAGGGAAATCAATTTGGAGATTCATGCAAAGGGTGAACATAGAGCTACCAACAGATCCAATTATTCCCTTACTGGGCTTTATCCTAAATGCTCTATGCTTTAATACAGAGATGTTTGCTCAACCATGTTTATAGCTGCTCAATTTATTGTAGCTAAATTGGAATCAATGCAGGTGTCCATCATTGGATAAATGGGTAATGAAGGTGTGGTACATTTGCACAATGGAATTCTACTCAGCAGTAAGAAAAAATGATACAATGAAATTTGTATAAAAATGGACAGATTTGGAACAGATCATACTCAGTGAACTCACACAATTACAAAACAACAAACACTGCATAGTGTCACTTATTTGTGGTTCCTAACCTGGATCTGCTCTAGTTGGTATCATACCAGACAACAGGGATGGACGTATTTAGGGGTATCGGTTGGGAAGGGGAAAGTGGGAAACACAAAATTAAACCCAAAAGGAGCTGATACCATAGAAATCTTTATCCTTGGAGATAGCCTAAGAGATATAACCCTCAAAAGGGTAAGGGGGAGCACCTGAAAAGTATGATCTGGTGAGGTTGTTTGGGATGAGGCCTAAGATTAAAAGAAGTTTTTTTTTTTTTTTTTTTTTTTTTTTTTTTTTTTTCTGTCTCTGACCTGTAACTGCTAGTACCAAAGATTTGTTCCTACCTACATTGAGCTATTGATTGGAGAGACCTACAAAGTCCCCAAATCAAGGCAGCTTTCTGTCAAAGCACTTGATTACCTGCCTGAGGCAAAACCTAAAACCATATTGCTGAAGTCGCCATCTGGTGCTGACGCAGAGCATGGAGAAACCTGGCTGGAATTCAGAAGAAAGCCACTCCCCAGACAGTTAGCCTATCTAATGTTGGAAAGTGCTACATGAGCTACTGAGAGAAAAAGGCCAGCAAAAGTCAAGCTCTCAGTTACCCATCCCCACAGTTCCAGCGTGCCTGCTCACTCACCTTCCTTTCCTTATCCCTCCCTTCCCTACTTGGCAGCTGTTTTAAAGTTTGCCCTTCCCCAAATTTGGATTTTTATTATGAATCTAAAGTTCTTTCAATTTTATACTGATTAAATCAGTCCTGCAGTATTTGATTTAAAAAAAAAAAGTCAAGCTCTTACTAGTCTTTGGCTAAAAGAGGGATTACATACATCAAAGTCTCCCTCAATTAATAATGCTTATACCATTTAATACCATTTATACTGACTTCACTCTCCATTGAAGAATTTCTTATTCTTTTACAGAAGGTAGCAAAACCAGAGGACAGTAAGTACCCCTCACACTTCAGTCAAGCCACAGCTGAATCCACAAAGCAATGGGGAAATGAGCAAGAGTGCTGCTTCCATGCTGTTGCTGATAATCAGTGCCAGGGTACAGGAGTCAGACCCTGAAAATTGTCAACACCTACCAAAGTAGAGGTCCAGAGGCTCCTAAGAACTCATCACTGAAGTAGACTTAAAACTCACCCACCATGGCTCAGGGAATTTTGCAGAAGAGTGGGTGGAAAGATTGCAAGAGCCACAGGTTGAGATATCATGCCCAGAGGCATTCTCCCCCGCCAAAAAAATAAGTAAATAAATAACTGCTGCTCCCACAAATGCATAAACTACAACCACATGAGGAATACCTGCAACCCCACTGAGGAGTGTTCCCAATGAAATGGGAGCAAGGATGAGAGAAACAAGTGTACTAGCACATGATATATCCATATGAAATATCTTGTTAATAATAATAATAACAAACATTAAAAAAGAACAATATGATCTTAGGATTCTGAGCTAATTACTGTTATTTATTGATGAGTTCATAACTTGAATAAACCATTAAAATCTGAATATGACCTTAGACCCATCAGTGGTTGGCCTGTGAAAGGTAGACCTGATTGGAGAAAGTAAATGATTGAGTATGTCCTTGGGGGTATATCTTTCCTTAATCCCTTCCTTTCACTACTTGTGGAGGTTTGAATTAGATGGTTCCCATTAACTCATGTATTCTGAATACTCTTTCTCCAGCTCTTGGCAATTTGGGAGGTGGAGACTTGCTAGAGAAGATGTGTTGTTGGGAGCAGGAAGGTGTGCTCTAGCTTCTTCCCCCTTGATAGATTTCAGCTCACTCTCCTACTGCTCTTATGTACCTGTTGCTGTCACAGAAGTGATGGCCAACCTTTGCTCATGCCATGCTTTCCCCTGCCTTCATGAATGAAACTTTCCCTGGAGACTGTATTTCAAAATTCAAAAATAAAAAAGGAAATAAGACAAAACCAACTTTTCACCCATCAGTTGCTTTTTGCTGGGTGTTTTGTCTCAGTATTGTGAGGTTAATGACCAGACTACTCTACCTTGATTGTTGCTCATCATGACAATGTACTGCAACCATTAAATACATGAATCAAAAATAGACTCTGAGCTGGGCATGGTGGTGCACGCCTTTAATCCCAGCACTGGGAGGCAGAGGTAGGAGGATCGCTGTGAGTTCGAGGCCACCCTGATACTCCATAGTGAATTCCAGGTCAGCCTAGGTTAGAGTGAGACCCTACCTCGGGGAAAAAAAAAAAATAGACTCTGCCACTTAAGTTGTTTCAGTCACTGACTTAGTCATATCCATGAAAAAATAATACAGATAGCAATATTGGAGGGGTGGGGACAAAGACTTTACCCTGATATCCAGGCATTAAAGTTTAGTATGATGTTCAACTTTTTGTTAAAGATGAGAATCCTCAAAGCCCAAAGAGAATGAATAATTGCTACAATATGTTTAATCTGGATGAAGAAAGTGATTCAGTGCACCTTTCATCTCACCTAAGCCATTATTTCAATAGAACTGTTATTCCAAAAGGAGTTACCTATGTAATAAAGTTATGAAAGATATTTTCTGAATTCTAGTGCTAACTATATTACATGAAGCAACTACGTGTTGCTTTTATGTTGCCAATAAATATTACTTGACATAACTACATATTAATTTTTACTTTCTGTTGCCAATAACTGAATACCTCATACTTGTCAAGTTCATAAAAAAAAAGTTATCTGTGTCAGCTTACAATTCTGGAGGTTCAAGATTAAAGTGATGTCACAGTTACCTTCTTGTTGGGAAAAACACTACACTAGAATAAGCTTATGGGAGAAGAGGTTTTATTTCACTGTATAGTTTCAAGGGGGAGGTTTTATTGTGGTGGGGACAGCATGGCAGAGCAGGCAGTTGGAGCCTCACATTTTGCCACCATAGCAGGGATTAAGCAGTCCATGTGAGCTAACTCTAAATACCCAGTGGAATAATAAAGCTCAAGGTTTGCCCTCACCACTAACAATGCCAGTCATCTTTACTAAGTTACAGGAGATGAGCTTTGAAAGCTGGAAGAGCTGGAAGGCAAACCTTTGTTTCTTTAATATGTTTCTGTAGACTCTCTGTGTGTGTGTGTGTGTGTGTGTGGCACACGTCTCAGGACTTCTGACCTCATGCATCATGCTGGTGACTAGATTTCCTTCAAGATTAGAAGACACATACCTTGTTTAATTGTTGATGTTTTTCTCTTTTCAAATCATTGATTCTCAGGGCTTTGAGAAAATAATGAATACCGATTGGTGCTTTTCTGTTTGTGTTGGATTCTTCCGATCAGATTTCCTGTGGCAGCTTCCTCCTCCAAACTGCTTTTCGAGGTGAGAATCTGCCAGGAGATAAAAGCACAGTATGCAATCCCCAGGGATAAGAGCCTGGCATTGAGGTGCTACTCACTTACATCCTGCTTAGCTTGTCATATAAAACAGTGTTCAGAATGTCCAGAGTTTCATCCATAAGGATGACAAAGAATGACAAAATCATGGGTTCTAAATGAGCCATCAGTCAGGTGTTCTGTATTTCTTTGCCTCTGATCTAAACATGGAACTTTCAGTAAAAGATTTTTACCATAGAAGGTCAGTATCACAAGGGGAGTGTCAGAATGTTGAGGCTTCATCCTTCAGTATCCTATTGATCTTGTTTAGTATTGCAAACCCAGTTTTTACAAGTTCTTCTTTTGGTTCTACTATGCAGTTGGAGTCTCACTCAATGTTCTAGCAATAGAGAAAGGTAGGGATAAACGTATGAGTTATGCAATACCTTGGAAAGTTCTACTGTCGGACATAGAAAAGGCCCTGGGTTAAAGCAAACCTAAGCTGTCTGACATGAAGGCCACACGCTATGGAGAGGTCGCAGCAGCCTAAACTGCCGGTCATATCTCGGAGACCAGACCAGCAGGGGAACTCCTCCCCCATTCTTGGGGGTCCCAGTGAGCCTGTACCCTTGGACAAAATCTCAGACCCCTCAGATGAGCAGAAAGTAAGGCCACTCCCTCTCCAAGGACAGGATACCTGGACATTCTCATAAGACTTATGCTTTGCCCATAACCCTGTGGCCTTGGCCAGTTGCCTAGGAAACTCCTTATATCATATCAACCAGCAGCCTTTTCACAACCCATCCCCCTGTACCATATACCATTACATATTTGCTAGAATGTATGTCCTCATATGCTAATTAGGCATCAGCAAGCAGCCTTGTATGCCCTGTCCCTTTAGGACCCTTTTCCCACCCTCAACTGCTTATAAACCCATTTCCCTGACAATAAACCAAGCTGTTCACCGAAACTGCCTCTGGAGAGTGATTCATTCTCTCCTCTTACACACATAACCTTAATCTCCACGGTTGCCTGGACTCCTTGGGGATCACAGTCAGACCGAGGACCCAGGAACCCACAGTCTACCAACTATCTTTTGTGATCCAAACAACTTTATAAAATTCTTTAGAGAATTGCTAAGCAGGGAATGGCTGATGATATAAAGAATAGAGAAGGAGGTATTCCATAAAGGGTAGGTTAATAATGTTCAGTATTGGGAATAGAGTGGGAGAAGGTAGAATTTAGCTGAAGTCTTTTAAAATCTGAGGGCTTTCCCAAAGTAAAGTTATGTGGAAGATTTTTGCACAAAGCTCTCCATAATAGAGAAAAAGAGATATTAAATATAGTTAAAGACACTTCTGGTATTTTGCAGTTCACCTTAACATTGAACTTGGTAGGCATGTGGTTTACCTAAGGACCTATGGGGCAATGCTAATTTGCATGCCTGATCCCTGGATGCTAAGAGAGGTCAAAGCTTTGGAAGAACTAAGCTATGGAGATGAATCAGCTAACATACAGATGAGGTTTGCCTTTTGGAATGCAAAGCCTCACATTCACAGTCACACTACTCTCCTCACAGATTTAGTTGCTGGCTGTCTCTGATGATAGGCTGAGTCCTTTTGATGCTATCTGAGAGCTATCAGTGATTCAAAGAAAGCACAGTGGTGTGTCTAGGGCATCCTTTTTCCTAATCATCTCTATCTGGAATTATCCCGTCCATCCAGCCCTCCAGTCTCTGCTCTGAACTTAAACTTGCTTCTTGCTCCTAAACAGTATGACTTCCTTGTCTTATTTGTGGTCATGCCTCATGTTGAAAATTTCTGACAGGAGAGTCTCATATACAACATCTGGACAACAGGTAATGTGTATAGTTAAAACAGAAGTTTGGCTTGAGGTATATCCCTGGCCAGCAGCAGAGGATGTCATTCATTTAGAATTCTTTTCTGAATCCACTGGAAATAAATATGAGTGATACAGACAAAGTTCTGAAACCTTAATACTTAGTCCCCTGCTATGCAAAATCACCCCTTCTTTTCCCGATGGAAGTCGCCATTTTAATTTATCTCTAAGGCAGAATTGAGGGTAAGTCAACTGCTTTCTTTCTTGCTGTTGCAAAAGGGAGAGAGGTCTCCAGAGTGCTTTTTCCCTGGAAAAGACTGTATGCAGCCAACATGAAATGCATGCTGATGGTATACTTAATTTACATGTGATACAAAGGCGACTTCCTTCTGCTGCTAATTGGTGTGTGGTCCATTAACATGGTGAGTCCAGGAGCTGCCTCAGTCCTGGTCAGTCACTTAGAGAAGTAGAGCCTGGGGAGATGCAAATTTCCATTGGGCTCTGTAGAGTAATGAATCTGTCGGAAGAGTAATGAACTGCGGACTTGTACATACACAGTTGTTAAAATGAATTTTAATTTGGTTTCAGATTCATAATATCTCTGTTAATTTAATCTCTATTCTGCTCTCTTTTTCTGGAAGATTTTTGAATAACTTAAGTTTTACTTTTACAATCAGGTGACCAAAAAAAAGCATGAATATTTCCCGTGATTTTTCCCCTTTGGTATATTTTTATTTATTTTACTTTTTTAATTAAAAAGCTTGAGTATTATCAGAAAATCCTGATGTAAATATAATCTTGTTTTTGAGGATTGGGTTCTCCTTGAATAATATAATATACTATGGTGGCTTTAATCCTAAAACCTCTTCTAACTAATCCCTGTGAGCATGTGGGACACCTTAGATCTCTTTCCTGGGCATTTTGAGATTTCCCATGTTTAGCTCTAATGCTTTGTACTATTTTTCATGTCAATTAGCTCTGAGGCAGGATAGCAAGACAGGGAAATTTGAGGGGAAATGAGGAGGGAAAGGAGTGCCCCCCCACCCCAACTCAGGAATCTGGTTGAAGCCTCTCACCAGCATAGAAATAAGCATTCCACCACAATTCACAACTCTTAAGGACTTGTCTCTTTTTCCTACCTGTAAGCCACAATTTTCCATGAATCTCACCCAATACCTCCTTTACAGTTAAAGCCACACTGCATATTCCATGTGCAAACCTAATGGGCCCTGCTTTTACCTTATTAGATTGTGGCATATCTGGTGCCACCCAATAGTCTCAATTGTCAAAAACAGAAACAGAGATAAAAAGAATGGAGGTTCCAAGACCTCTTGAACAATGAAATTCCAAAGGGATTCTAAAATCCCTAGACACAGTCACCATCGGAACACTTGAAATGAGACTCTCCGGTATGTGCTTATTCTCCTTCTAAGCGTCTCTTCTTTTCTCCTGTCTCTTATGCTTAAACCTGTATGAAAATATCTTTAATATAATCTTCAACTCTGCTTCACATTGGCTTTTCCTCGAATGACTTTCTGTGACGAAGCTGCAAAGCCTGTGCAGTTGATTAGAAACAGATACACTTCCTAAAAGGGAGGTGGGCTGAAGCAGGGAACTTGGTAGATGCTCTAAAGGTAACTGATGCACAAAGGATGGGACACCCCTGTCACTGAGAGCCCACCGCCTGGTTCATTTGCATTGTGCTTGCTTACTGGCTCAAACTGCATAGCACCAGCTTTCTCACACGTGACCTGCTACATCTAGTTCTACATACAACTGCACAGTATCACATGTCTTACTAACACCTCACTCGTATTTTAGGCAGCCCAGGTCACTTGTAGCTACTCTGTGTGCACCTGTTGCTCTAGTCACTGGAGCCAGTTCTAGCTGGCCTCTGCTGGGAGGTTTCCAGCTTTTCACTTTGCTAGTCTTGCAGCTTTTGAGCAAGGCCTTCTGATCCTCACCCTCTGCCCTACTGTCCTGCCCAATATCTTATGTCCAGATTCATTTTGCATAAATTTTCCAGCCAAAATGTGTAATTGATAGGTAAAACTATTATATTTACATATATATGTGTGTGTGTGTGTGTGTGTGTACACATACATATAGCTATCATCAATGTATACATTGTGAAACAATCACATGACTTTTTTAAAGAAAATTTCAGGCATCCAATACAATCATGTCAATCATAATCAAATTGTTACTGTATATTTAATTTATAAAACATGATTTTTTCACCATTGAAATTTTGTACTCTTTGACTAATTTCTCCCCATTTCTGATTTCTTCCAGCCTCCGTCAAACACCATTCTATTCCTCTGTCATCCTGAACTTGAATGTCTAGATTCACATATGAAAGCAAGCATTATGTATATTTCTGTATTGGGCTTATTTTGCTTCACAAGTTTACTGTGAATTTATCCATGCTGTTATACTGGCAAAGTTTCCATTTTAAGGATGAAACATGCCATTGAGTGTTAGTATGTGGGTGTATGTTTGTGCATGTGTGTGTGTGTGTGTGTGTGTGTGTGTGTAAAAAACTGCTACAGAGAATGTGAGATTCATGTAACTTTTATTTATTTATTTATTTTTTGAACTAGATCCTCACTCTACCTGAGGCTGACCTGCTGAAATTCACTTTGTAGTCTCAGACTGGCCTCCAACTCATGAAGATCCTTCTACCTTTGCCTCCATAATGTTGGGATTAAAGGCATATGCCACCATGTCTGGCCCTAAGTTTTTGACATATTGATTTCAGGTTTTATGTATATATACCTGGAGTGGGGGTTCTAGATCATATGGCCATCCTTTAACATTTTAAAATTCATTTTATTAAAGGTTATCCCATTTATTCCTTCACCCCTGCTTTAGTTTCCCTAGGCCCCTCCTCAGCAGAGTTATGGTATTCAGTGTGAGGTCATGAAGGCCTCAGTCAGTCCCTGTGTGGTAATTGGGTGAACATGCCTCAGCATATTCCTACTCACTCTGTGGCTCTTACAATCTTTCTGTCTCTGCTTCCTCAATGTTCCTGGAACCATGACAGACCTGCTACCACACAGATTTAGTGTTTATTTCTCTGTAGCTTCAGGATATCTGCTTTGATTGACTACAGTGTCCATCACCATTGCCCTGGAGCTGGTTGTCAGGTTATCAGTGAGAGAGAAAATCTTTGTTAACTGTGTCTCCAATGAAGGTCTAATATTTAGAATGTACACACACACACACACACACACACACACACACACACACGAAAAACAACTAAACAACAACAAAAAATCCCAATGAAAAAATGGGGTAGGAAACTGAACAGAGAATTCTCAAAGGAAGAAATACAAAAAGCCAAACCACACTCTAAGAGATGTTGAACATCATTAGTCATCAGAAAAATGTAAATCAAAACAACTCTTATATTCCATCTTAATATAATCAGTATGGTATTCATCAAAAAGTTAAATGGAAATAAATGCCTGGGAGGCTGTGGGGAAAGAGGATCCCTTACCCACAGCTGGTGTGAGTGCAAACTGGCACAACCACTGTGGAAATCAGTATGGAGATGCCTTTTGATATCTTTTTCATTTGATCCATTTGATCCAGCAATAACACTTCTGGACATATACCATAAAGACTCCACTCTTTACTACAGAGATACCTGTTCAGCCATGTTTGTTGCTGCTGTATTCACAATAGCTAGGAATTGGAATCAGCCCAGATGTCCAGGAACTTCTGAATGGATAATGAAGAGGGGATACCTACACACAATTCTACTCAGTGGCAAGGAAAATGAAATAAAGAAACTTGCAGGAAAATAGATGGAGTTGGAAAAAAAAATCATTCTAAGTGACATCACACAGACACAGAAAGACAAACGCCGCCTGTACTCTCTCATCTGTGGCTCCTAACTGGGGTCAATTGGAGATGAGTGTAAATGGTTTTATAAATGAGGAATATGGGCATATAACTAGAAGGAGATCAGTAGACAGAGGAAACAGGGAGAGAGGAGAAGATATGTGACAGACTTGGGGAGGGACAGAATATAAGGGGCAGGAGTGCCTTGAAGTAGAGTATAGGGAGGAGAAAAACACAAAACTTAAAGACACCATGAATCACTTCAATAGAAATATTCCTCGTGGATAGCATTCTACAAGATATAACCACTAATAACCGGGGAGAGGGAATGATCTGGACAGAAGCATCCAGTAGAAGGTGGGAAAGGCTCAACCTTAAAACCATGAGCTCTGGCTGGCAAATCTGAGGCCTCAATTGGTTTACCAGCCCCCCCCCCCACACACACACACACTGAGCTGTTGGTCAGGGAGACCGATGAGGTCCTCCAAACAATGCAGACCATTGCAAAAACACTTCTTTCCCCCCTTCTTAAAAACATTTGTTTGCCCTTTGAATGTCGTGGTTTTGAGTACATATTTTCTTTCTCATGCCTAAGCCTACATTATTCATGTAATTCTCTATATACTTCAGCTTCAAAGCTTCTGCTTGGTCCTGATTTTAATATTTCTATCTTTGTTGCACTGCTTTTATTCATGTGTTATTTTCCTGATTTTATTACGGTATTTATCTGTGGTTGCTCCTAGCTTCCTAGACATTTGTTTTATTTGCTTTTTGAAGAAAACATTGTATCATTTTTTTAGGCATTTCATAGATCACTATTTCTTTGAGATAAGTTGTTAGGGAATTACAAGATTCCATTTGCAACATCTTTTTTTTTTCTTTAATTCTTTTTCATTCTTGCAGCTTTGTACAGGTACAGTTGAAGGAGTTGCTTCTCCCTCTTTTATTGCCTGGCTTTCATGGGGAAGAGATCTTCACCTGTGGTTAGGGTACGCAGCAGCATTTGATCCCATGTGTGCACACAAAGTCAGGCAGTGCTGAGGCTTTGGCTGGGAGAAAGGGGATCCCTGAGGACATTAAACTGCCAGTATGGAATATGGGGCAATATGGAGAAACACATGGAGAATGACTTCTACCATCTTATCACCTGCTATTCTTGTATATATTGTTGTTTGCCCATGTTTTCTCCAGCTTCGTAACTGATTAACCATGCTGTCTATCTCCTCTAGGTATATTTCTGTGTGTGGGTTATCAAACTTTTTTTTTTTAATGGAAGCAGCAAGTGGTTGCGACCTCCTACAATGCACATTGATGACATCTCTTGTCATCTTCGGAGAACCCAGTTATTACTAAAGTCTTCTGTTAAAGGCCACATAATGTGGAAATACTTCTCAACTCTGAAGCCAGACTGAACAATTTTGTGTTCCACACAACAGTAATAGTTTCATTAACCTGGGAGTAGTTAAATAATAATAATGCTCTTCCATTTGTTTATGCTATTTATTATAATTGTCATTAAATAAGATATCTTGCTTGAAAGATTTAACAGAACTAAGCATATTTCAAAAATTAAATAAATGATAAGTAGAATTATTATTCAGATAAACATGAAAAACAATGAGATGATGAATTAAAGCACCAGAGGTGGTTTGGCTTGAAAGTTGTTAGAAGGGACTTTCTGAGATTACAATCATACTCTATGGCTTGATATAGATGTTTACAAAATGGCCTCTATTTTAACCTGAATTTATTTTCATGTGAAAGCTCAATGAACTATGATCTGTGCATCCTTCCACTTAGTGGTATTTGGTGGATGCAGCTACTTATCACTTAATTGCTTCCATTTCAGAGTCCTCCTAAACATCAAATTACTGTCTCAATGAAAATGATATACTTCTGAGGTAAAGAAATATAAAACAGTTCACTTAGATATAATGTATGTGTCTAGATTTCTAAGAAAGTAAGAGGTTTAAAAATTTTAATATTGCTTTTCTTTGACTATATCAAATTTGGAAAATTTTAAAGCTTACAGCTAAAATAATCATTGATAAAATACCTCAAATTATCATTATATAGAGAAAACACAGTAAGTCATTCACATAAATACAAATATATACTTACATATCCAAGATATAGTTCCATAATGTGATCTAATTCTGGTATAACTTACTGTTCTTATTTAATAATGTTTTATATCTCTGTTTACATCCATTTTATTGCCTGCAGAAAACATCATAGCAGAATATATAACTTATAAATAAAAACATTATGACATTCAGATTATTTTTCCTTTGATCTGACTTAATTATAGTTATCTACAATAAACTTTTTCTGTAAAATACTAAGCCCATCTAACTAAAAGTACAGTTGGATTAAAATACAAATTTAAAAATTTTAGTAACTATATATAAATTATGCATACAGAAACCTACAATTGTATTCTTTCTTACTTGACTCAGAGATCATCTCATTTTGTGAGTGACAAAGGAAAATGCAATTAAAAATAGTATTTTTTCCAAGCAATGGGTAATATACATCCTTCATTACTAACAGGTTAAATTTTATGTTAAATTCTATCACCTGTCAGTTTGTACCTATACTTTTGACTTCCTTATCTAACTCAGTGTTCATGTAATTATGACTGAGTTTCTGGCTACATATAAGATTTCTGAACTTAACCTGAGGCAAGAGCCATCTCAGTACAGGTGTACCAGGACTGGGTCAAAAATGACAGCTGGTTAAATCCTCCCTGTGATCACAGTCCACTTTCCCAGCATCACCACTCAGTAGAAGTTGCTCTAATAAGGATAATGACTTTCTTCTCCTTAGGTAATATACGAGGTCTCAGACCTCAACAAGTCCTGGGGCATCTTTTTAATGGAAAAGGAAGTGACCCTTTCCTGTGACTTCTGCTGAGAAGCAAATGGTGAGACCTACACAGAGCAGACAATCTTCCTTCACCTTCTCTTCTTTTTGATCATCAGTTTAGAGATTTTTGGCAAGTGTTGTATCAGGACTCACTGTACTTAAGTATTACATTAAAACACTCTTTTGGAATTTGTGCTTAAGAATGAGCAAGGGTGTTTAGAAAGAATAACCTCTGGAGTTTGCTGGTCCCAGTAAAGGTTCTTATGTGGCTTTTTGGCCACATAAATGCTTTGATTAAGTGACATTGTATAAAATTGACACACTATGTGATTGCAAATGAATTAATGATGAAGAGGTAACAGAATGAATAGAGTAGCTGTATGTGGTCACTGTCCAGTTACCAGTACATGTGAAGAACATTTGTTGTTGCCAAGCAATATATTTTTTTCTAATTCAGGAATTAACTTTCCTCATGGTCAACTGCAATGTGTCTGGCCAATTTCAGAAATCCACTCATATTTGGAAAAAAAATACCTGGTCAGACACCGTTTAAGGAAGGAAAGGGTTTATTTTTAGCTTCAGTGTTTCGTGGTTAGAGTCAGCTTGTACTGTTTAATTGTTGGCCATCCACTTAACAAGTATGATGTGAAGCTAACTCAAAATCAACACCTTAGCAACATTCTGGCCACTTAGTGTCATACAACATTGAGAGAAAAAGGAGCAACTCACTAGTCAGTAAGAATAAATGGATAATCTTATCAGTTTGTTGTTTTTATAGGTTATGAGAGATAATAACTTTTTCTGGTAAAAAATCAATATTTGCTCATTGCAAAAAAAAATGCTGACAAGGCCTGGGGATGTAGATGATGGCAAAGAAAATCCAAGAAAAACTCAAAAAAAATTATGAAATATTATGACCCAATGCTGGTATTGTAGCCTAGCTTGGCTCTCAGAATAAATAGAAAAATGAATCTAGTCTAAAAAATAGTAAAATATTAACAAATTCTGAGTATTCTATGCTCTGCAAAATAGTATAATTGCATGTTAATTTTTTTGCTCACAAATAAATGATAGGAACTGAGGAGCAAAATTTATTTTCCCTCATGGCTAAAAAGGGATTTCACCTTATCATGGAAAGAAAGGCATGCTGGAGCCAATCACAATGTGATGAACAAGAAATACAGAATAGCACCTGCAAAAAGAAGCAGGTACTACCTTCAAAGATCCATACCTGGTTGCCTACTTGTGCCAGCTGGGGCCATGTCGTTAAGGTTTCACACCCTTTAAAATGGCACCTCTACATGGTGATTTTACATTCAGTAGATGAGCCTGTTAGGGACATATCAGATTCAGACAATAATGCTTTGTTTATTCCTTCATTTTAAAATGTAGACTATTTCAATAAGACGCCAATATTAGGATAGGCTACACCTAGAACTTTTCAGTAATTTGGCAAATTTTCTATAAATCTAAAGTTACTTCAAACTCAAAAATTAAAACAAATCCTAAAAGTCTCTGTTTTCTTGCCAGCAGGTTTTTTTTTTCAATTTCTGATCTATAAACTTTTTTCAAACAAAACAGGTTTTTAAAAAAATTTTTTGTTTATTTTTTATTTATTTTAGAGTGACTGACAGAGAAAGAGGCAGAGAGAGAGAGAGAGAGAGAGAGAGAGAGAGAGAGAGAGAGAGAATGGGTGTGCCAGGGCCTCCAGCCACTGCAAACGAACTCTAGATGCATGCACCCCTTGTGCATCTGGCTAACGTTGGTACTGGACAATCGAGCCTCAAACCAGGGTCCTTAGGCTTCACAGGCAAGCACTTAACTGCTAAGCCATCTCCCCAGCCCCAAAACAGATTTTTGATATCACTATGCAGTTTAATATTTGTTTTACCAAGTTACTTAAATATGCCAAAACCTCTAGCATATTTTTAAATGTAAAATGTTTATTTACTAGTCTATTGGTAACTGATATATGGTTCTATGATTCAAGTACAGAAATGCATGTGATAGACACATGCTTAGATAGAAGAAACATTATTCCAGTCCTAGAGGTAAAGATAGTAAGAGCAGGGCTAGACAGAAAGGTCCAATCAGAGCTTTGCACATCCTTCCCTTTCTAGGTTTATAATTGCCATTGACTTTCTTACAGATATAAATGCAGAGAAACTAAGAATAAATAAGTTCCATATATGTGTATGTTTCCCTTTTGAATGTGGATCTTGAGACACTATATCCATTGTAGTTTTCTTGTTCATATATCAAGTTATTGTTTTAGCCATCTTCCCTGAATAGATACAACTGGCACATACTATTAATTCCACTGATTGTGGTTTCTCTATTAGATGCATCACCCAACCTCCAGTTTGACATTATGCTTTACCTGTTATTACTTTATGAGGACATGGGGTAAGCAATTAAATTTTGAAATCATGAGACAAACAGGACTGGTTGTTAAAAAGCTGTAATTATACTACATTTAGTATAATGTTTTTGTTGGTTTTTAAAAGTTAGGAAAAAATGTTCATATTTCCAGTGATGGAGACGGAGAAAATCAACACCTTTTTTCCACATAACATTGACTTATATAATATTGTCACCTCAAAAACTTGTTCTTTTCTTCTCATGGTTTCTGATTACAATCCTACTTTCAGTCATTCACCAAATCTGTTGCTTTGGGGTTTTTTAATTATTAATTATTCAACCAAGTTCTTATCCAATTGCACATGAATCTTATTCTACTTTGATGCTGAATTGTCTTTTAAGTACAGTTTGACTAGTGACTTTCCACGTGCTAGTTTTGGGTTCATGAGTTTGTGCTGTTTTTTTCAACAGACCACAGTTGCCCTAGTAGTAAAAACTTGGTTGTGCTCACAGCTTTGATTTCACTAGCTAAGGGACTTTGAGTAAACTCTGCACTCTCACTCTGCTGTGTTGTTCCTTCTGTAAAACAGTGGACATAACTTCTCTTCAGGCTCGGTGGGTACGTTCCATAACATACAATCTGTAAAGTGCTGTACTCTGATATGTGCTCTGATACGTGGCCAGTTTATTACCAACTTTTCCTCTCCTATTTTGATAAAATAAAGTTTTGTCAAACAAATGGGCATTGGCTATACTGAAAACATTTTGCAATTTCATATGCCATCGCTAAACTAAACACCAAATACTTGGTCTAGAGAGAGTTGGAGTTCTGTTTCTAAAATATTGTTATATGAGGTATACCAATTTGCATCTAGTTTATTCTACCACCTTTTTTTTTCTTTGAAATTCTTCCTCCATCCTTTCGTCATGTACTTTAGCATGATTTTTCACGTTTCAAACTTCACCTTCCCTCTTCTATTGGTGTAATTAACTAAAGCTGCTTGTGGAAGAGCCATCATTAAATGGTCTGGGAAGTCTGAAGATGAGGAGACCTCCGCATTTATTATCTAAGCACTGCTGACCGGAGGACAAATGGTTAAGTTGCAATTATAATCTTATTTTGGAAATTTCTAGTGGAATGTAATTAAATACTGCTCACCTAGCATTTGATGTCAATTATATTCTCTTTTGTTGGAGGCTGGATACCAAACATGGTATCTTTTTAAAAAGCCAAATAAATTAGTTGAAAGTAGAAAACACCAACATGTATATACTTCAGGGAACTCACTTTGCAGCTTCTCATAGGGATTAATCAGTCCTGAGTTTTGACTCTTTAAGAGCTCGAGTCTGCAAGTGGTCAAGTTACCGGATAATCATGGTTTCATCAGCTCACTAAACTACTTGCACTGACTCCAGCTGTGCTGATTATGGGTTGAACAGTTCAAGGACACATTTTGTAGTTTGCAGTATCAAAAAGTTCTTTTCTGAAATGATGCAATAGCTGTAACCAGCTAAATATCCTTTGTGTCTCTCCAGAAATTTTAATCTTTAAATCCTTTACCTCAGTGATAGAAAACAATGCCCCTGTGGAGAGATTTAAACAGGACCCATAGCTGGAGCTGGGAAACAAGTCAGAACCATATCCAAGCATAAACCCACTCGCCAATATCAAGCTACCATCAATCATGGGCTACAAGAGGGCCTACACCTATTAAACTCTCTATAAGAAAAAGTAAGCCTTATCTCTTTTGTCCTGGTGCTAACTTACTCTCCATTGGAGAATCTGCTTCTCTTTTCCAGATAGACATAGATCCTAAGGAGAGAGCCACCCCATCATACCTCAAAAGGGTCCCTGGCTGAAACTAAGAAAAATTGGCGAAACAAGCAAGGGTGCTGTTTTCCTGATGAACCGGATACCAGCACAAGGGGGAAGGAGATCAGCACAGAGAAAAATCAACTCCTACCAAATCAGAGAGCGCGAGCCTCACAGGTCCCCAACACCTCATCACTGAAGCAGACCAAAAATGAACCCAACATGACTCAGGGAAATTTTGTGGAAGAGGAGGCGGAAAGAATGTCAGAACCACATTTTGGGTCATGATATGCAGAGACATTTATCTTACCCATAACTGTGGGCTAACTCCACAATGCATGACCCATATACCTCAACAAGGAGGGACCAAGGGGAGGGGGTAGGTCATGGATGAGCCTAATAATGGTACCAAACTGACTGTATTTGCTGAATACAAAACTAACTAATAAAGAAAAAAAAAAGCAGATCCTGAGTACCTTTATAAATTATTTTATCTCCTCTTGTTAGAAACAGCTAGTCAGGATGGAAGAAGCCATGATTGCAAAAGTTTCATAAATATTCTTATTCTGCCTATGATGTTGTCACCTTTATTTATGACAACACAATATTAATAAAATATAATATAATTGAAGGAAAATTGCATAAACAAACTTTAAAGAACTATGTTACAAAGAGATTCTTATAAAATCGCAAAACAACTAAAAGTACCAAAAGAAAGTTAACAAATAATGAAAATGACTAAAAAAGAAGAAAAAAAAGGTGAGGGTATAAGTGATATGGTTAAGTTCAGTATTAACCATAGGCTTGAAAACTAAACTAATAAGACAGCATTTTTATCCACCACAGTGGCACAGTTTTGAAAGTTAGAAAAAAAAAAAAAAGAAAGAAAGAAAGAACTACTACTGACAATGGTATGAAAAATCAACTGCACTCTCATGAATTTTCTCTGGGAAGAGGCTAAGAGTATGCCTTAAGCTTGAAAATATATTTGTGTTCATGTGTGTGCGTGTGTGTGTGGCATGTGGTATAGGGAGATGTATGCATTTGTGTGCATATTTGTTTATATGTGTGCACACATTTGTGTGGAGGCCAGAGAAGGACATTAGGTGTCCTCTTCCATTGCTCCCCAACTTATTTCTTAATTCCATTTCTGGGAATCTATTCCAAAGAGACTAAGACCATGATAGTCAAAGGCTTTATTCATTAACATGCTTATTAAAACACTGCTTACAGTATAAATAAGCTCAGGGGTCAATAGAAGAATCATGCAGAGAAACTTATATGATCACAATAGGGAATATTAGGAAACCATTAAAACATGAAATCATACCAGTTGATATGGAGGAAATTCTATTGGGTATTATTCAACAAGCAATATAAAAAAAAACAATAAGTAGGGTTAGAGGTGGGAATAAGAGGTAATGGGTACAGAGTTGGGCATATGTCTCAGTTAGGAAAGGGAAGACATTTGGAAGACACTGACATAAGCCTATGCCCTCCACACCCACCAACACATGCAAGCATCCACACACATATTTAACCAGTACACATGTGGAGATGCATATACACATGCACATAATTGCACCATGAACACATGCATTAAAAAGCAGTGAAAAATAGGAATCCTTTTAAAATGGAATGAAACTTAAAATCTGTTAAAACACAAGCCTGTATCTATAAAGAAAAGTACAAGGAAACATTCTGGAAGGAGTCTACCCATGTTTATCTACTAAAAAGAGTGTGGAAATAATTTGGAGAAAGAGTTAGTGATGGTGGGGGAAATTTTATTGCCTTTACCTTGAAATACATTTTGATTATGACACCTCCATTGTATCACAAATATTCTTATACTTCTGTTGCAATTTACAAGACAAAAAGAAAAAACATACACATACAAATGAAGACATATGATTGGGAAGGTGAGATTGATAGACTGAACTAAATATTCTCATTCAAATTCAGATAAAATGTCTCCACTTCTAACAGCCTTTGTTAGTCTTTCCTCCTTTCCTCACAGATCATTATTGAACCTCTCTTATCATCCATTGCATTGTGCCAAGACAATTATCAAAAACTTATCATAACCATCTACTTTAAGACTGTTTTCTTCACTAAATCTTATTATTCCTGGTGTCTGCATTGAGATTTTCTGCTTTGTGAAAGTGCATCCAAGTACACACTGTGGATTTGTGCACTTTTCTGTATGTCTACTTTATTAAACTTTTTTTAATATAAATGTTCTCAAATGCAGAAGGAAATACTTTGAGAATGTGTGTATGTATTTGGAACTGCTATAATAGGCTTGGCTAAGAAAATAAAAATATGTTAGTGGGTTTGCTACTTTTTGTGCCAGTTTAATTAACTCTATTCCACCCATAAACATCATCTCTAAATCTGACCAGTTAAGAAACAACATACTCACAGAAGACGTAAAGTAAAACTGGTGAGCCAATCTTAAAAGCCATAATATATTCCTACTAGGAAAAACATGAAAAAAATAATAACAGCCCCTACTTGTAGTCAACTATATTTACAAAGGATATATGGCTATGCAATATAACATGTGTGGGTTACATAACGTATTATCATCACTACTATTAAAGCAATTTTGGGGACTAGGGAGATAGCTTAGTGGGTTAAAGTGCTTGATTTTGAAGCATAACAAGTAGATAAAGTGCCAGAAGTCATATAGACTATCTGTAATCCCAGCCCTCCTACAAGCAGATGGGAGATGGAGACAGGAATCAAGGAAGCTTGTGGGGCCTTAATGCAGAACAGAAGAACAAAAAAGACCCTGTCTCAGACAATATGGAAGGTGAAGACAGAAAGTGTTATCCTCTGACTTCCACATGCTTACTCACATGCCATATCTCTTGATCTATTATTAAATCACTCAACTCAGTGTATTGTTGTCTTGTTTTGGCAGATATGGAAACTGAGGCAGAGATAAGTTGTTCAATTTCTTCTTTTTAAATATTATTTATTCCCAAGGAGAGACATATAGATAGAAGAGAAACAGACAGAGAGAATGGGCTCACCAGGGACTCTAGCCAATGACAACAAACCCCAAATGCATGTACAACTTTGTGCAATGGGCTTTATGTGGGTGCTGGGGAAATTTATCCTGATCATTATGCTTGGCATGCAAACTCCTTAACCTCAAAGCCATCTCTCCAGCTCCTTTTTCAGTTTCTTGAGAGTCATAACTAGAAAATACTGGAGCTCAGCATGGAATACATGCAGTCATAGAAACAGTGCTATGTCATTTCCAAACAAAAGAAATTAGTTTTAGACATTAAAAGATACTCTAGTTTTTCTCTAGTCATAAATAATCAGCACATAGAACTTATTCAATTAAGTGTTTTCATATAAAACTTTTGAAACCATTTCAGTATAATTTGTGTTTTAAAAATGTTTCACTTTCAAGAATTCAGTAATTAAATGCAAAAAGGTTGTGAGTTGGAACTGGTATTAAGAATCCCTCTTACATAGGCTTTGCCTCAAGCTAATGTGTTCTTTCTTTGGCCTCCCTGATGTTGTTCTGTCACTACTCATGTACTACTCAGCCCATAGTCACTGTCATTGTTACATCCCAACCATGAGCAGATAGCTCATGGAATATATACCTTTGTCCTTCCCTGAGTTACTTTTTCCTCTGCTTCTTCTCCTGCCCAGCAGGTCCTACGCTGGAGCACCTGAGAACTCATGACCTTTCCTGGCTGCCTCATCAGTCTCCAGGTTTACTTCAGAACACCTGAGATGAAATGCCAGCCTGCCTTTACGTCTGAGCAAGATGTGCTGGGAATTAAAACAGAACTTGGATGTTCACTGTGTAAATGTCATGACTCTATGCTATGAAGATGCACCAAGATAAGTAAATACCAAATGTGACACTGGCCACAAAACAGGTCAAAGCCACCCTTGGCCAGCAACCCCTTGAATGAGGACATATGGTACCTTTTCTCCCCTTTCCCCCCTTGCTCTTCGCCCTTCCTCTTAGAGCTCTGAATTTGGTGCCACACCTCTTGATACCTTCTGCAGGCTGGTTGGGGAAGGTGAGGGCACATTTTAGAGCTCCAATCATGTAACTAATTTCTACATGGTAGATCTTGGATGAATTACACCTTAGTCATGCTCAGAACTTAAAGACCATATATCTTGAGATTTAAGTATACAAGATGGTTTTCCAGAAGTTTTCTATGAGGATCAGTGTTTCTTGAATGTGCTCTACTTTCTCCATGATGTTAAAATTCACACCAGGTGAGAATATCACTTTCTTCATGGCATGCCCTGGCCAGCAGGAGTAAACTGCTCCTCCCCTCCATAGTGCCAGGACTGGTACAATATTCTAAGTGCTACACTGGAGTTTCATACTGAATGTGCTGTCCTTGTGTCCCCGTGATGCACTGTTTATTTCTTCATCCAGTTACCTGTTTTTACTCCTGTTCTGTCTCAGTTCTTCCCACTCATAGATGAATTCTTTTTTAGTTGTTTTTTTTTGTTGTTGTTTTGTTTTGCTTTATTTTGTTTTGTTTTGTGGTAGGGTCTCACTCTAGCCCAGTCTGGCCCGGAATTCACTCTATAGTCCGAGCTAACCTTGAGCTCTCAGCTAAACTGGAATTCACTTTGTAGCCTAGGCTGGATTCAAACCCATTGGGATCCTCTTACCTCAGCCCTAGAAAAATGAGATTAAAGATATGTGATACCATGCCTGGCACAGAAGAATTCTTTAAAAACCATGTAATGTACTTTAAACTCTGAAATATTTCCTGAGCTAAACTATATGATAAATAGTGAGTTTGCTGGGCTGGAGAGATTGCTTAGCGGTTCAGCACTTGACTGTGAAGCCTAAGGACTTCGGTTGGAGGATCGGTTCCCCAGAACCCACGTTAGCTAGATGCACAAGGGGGTGCACGCGTCTGGAGTTCGTTTGAAGTAGCTGGAAGCCCTGGCACACCCATTCTCTCTCTCTCTCTCTCTTTCTCTGACTCTTTCCCTCACTGTCTGTCTCTCTCAAACAAGTAAATAAAATAAACAAAAAATAAAAAGAAATATTAAGTTTGCTGATTGTCAATGTATATATTAGGTATTCATCAAAACATGTACAGCAAAAATGAAACAAAAAAAAAACCATGTACAGCATCTGTGAGTCTAAGAAGGCTGCCTCTGTGTTTCTTCATCCTACCAAGAAGTACATTGACTTTGATGCAGAGGAAACTCATTCTTTCATGGTTATTACTCAGTTCACTTACTAGGAATGTCATTTCTTCTATTCACAAATTCATTCATCCATTTATTACTCCATGAGCAGTTTCTGAAAACCAGCCATATATCAATGATTGTGCTAAATGCTAGGAACATAGCAAAGTAGTATTTCATAAATGCTTGTAGATGAACAAATATTATTACGTCAGGATAATGAGAAGCATGGAAAGTGTAAAAGAACATTCTTAGAAAGCAGCATTGCACTATTTTTTTTTTTTGTTTCAGTAGCATGGTGCCTTACAAAAAGAAACACTAAATGTATATTTTATGAATGAAAACCCTTTATCATGCTCCAGTAATAAATAATGTATACTTAGGCTACTGCCTTCTCTATCACATTTAAAGCTTTCATATTGTTTGACCATTGCCATGTAGAATGTTCCTACGCATTCTGGTGAGATGTGTGTCATCTATTCATCAATAACCTACTACAAAAATACCAAATATGGTCCAGTAAGCCATTGAATTTTACAACATCATCTGCACCTTCTGAGATATTTACATTGGGTGTCCTCCTTTCTATTCAAGAACCACAACATTTACCTCAAAGAGAAAAAAAAAACATAAAACACCACTTGTGTTACAAGATCTTTAAATTTCTGTCCCAATCTTCTAAATGATAAAGAGTTAGGATAAAGTCTGAGAAATTGTATCATTTAATTTATTTTTAGTTTTATAATCTCTAAAATAATTTCCATACATTTTGTGTGTGTCAAAGTCTTAACTGAAAATAACAAACAACAACTTCTAAGAATAAAAGTAATTAACTAAAATTATAATGAGTACATTCCACCATTTTGAGGAAATTTTCAGGATTAAACTTCATCAGTGGGCAAATAAAGGGAGGCCAATTATCAGTCAGAACAACAGCCCAACTTAAGTCACAAAAGGAGCTGAGAATGAGCACCACTACCATCTTCAAGGAAAGGTAGATTATTAGTGTTGCATCAGTTCCACTGGGTACTGGTCTCCTGGTTAAAAAAAAAAAAAAGACTTCATTTGTCAGGTACCGGGCTGGACATTCCAGATTGGCCCAACATGGGTCACATGTTTATGTCCTCTTGTTTATATGCATGTAAGCCCACCCACTAAAGATTATAATAGAAGACTTCTTCAGGTTGGAAAGAATGTGGCAATAACAAAAGTAAAGAAAGTCTAATATTCACTTATTCTCTCTCTCTCTCCATATATATATATATATATATATATATATATATATATATATACATATATATATATATATATATATATATATATATGATGAATATATATATTCACTCATGTTTTGTGTCTCTACATGCATGATAAAACAGTGTGGGCATGTGTTTATTTAAAGCATATATTGTCATACATAACAATTTATTAATCAAGAAGACATCTTCAAATTGAGTGGCAATAAACATGGATGGGCAAGGATTTCTGTAGTAGGATGTGGAGTCCTTAGCCTATATACCCAATAGTGGTATAGCTGGGTCATTTGGGATCCCAACTTTTTGAGATAACAGCCATACTGATTTTACAATGGCTGCAGTATAACACTCACACCAGCTGTGAATAAATTTCCTCTTTTCTTCCATCCTAAGCAGTGTTTGTGGTGCATTTTCTTTATCATAGCCATTCTGACTAGGGTGAGATGATATCTCAGAATGGTTTCAATTTGCATTTCTCTGATGGCTAGGGATGCTGAACATTTTATTTTTTTTTCTCATACTTCTTGGTCAATTGTGTTTCTTCTCTTCTGACTGTGCACTTCTGTAGCCCACTGCTAATGGAAGATTTTCTCAAAGTTCATGTAGGAAGCTATTGGAATGGGTTATTTCTTAATTTTTTTTTTGTTCTTCCCATATTTTGCACTCTATTGCCTGTTCTTTAAACACTTTAATTCTCTCTACCTCTTTAGGACGAATCAATCATTTTATATTTTCATCTTGTTTGCTTTGTGAATGCTGACTGTAGCCATTTTTTTCTACCTGAGTGATATTATTCAAGTCAGGTAAGGATACCAGTTGACACCTGCACATAATTTGTGAGTTCCTCAGGCAAGAAGACAAATATAACACATTCCCTGCAGGTCGCTGTAACATTCCCTAGTGTTCATGCCTCCAGGTTATTGAGATGGACTCTCTGGCCTCCCTATTAGTTAGCAGCAATCCCCGCCTAATTACTGCTACAGGTAGTAAGCTTCTCTTTCGACATCTTGAACCTTTTTGAGATTCTGGATGGCAGGACACTCTGGAAGAAGGCAGTTTACCTTCTCATCCCACACCTGCAGTACTAGTTTTGTTAATCGGGGTCAGTTAATCCTTGCTTCTCTATAGGATCAGCGCAGGAGAGGAATAAGAGATGACCATTCATTTTATAGCAAAATGAGCCTGGAGCTGGCATAGATGAAATGACACAGTGCCAGACCAAATTAACCCTAAATTCCAGCACTTTCACTCTATGTTTGTGCTGCAGTAGGTGAATTGTTCAAGAAATTTGAGCCTCCAAGTTCTTATCTAAAAAATGGGGATAATTACACATCCCATAGAGTTGTTGTATGTATTTGGCTAGCCACAAATATTCATTCACATACAGTTCTGATCAGTTCCAGCTATGTCATCATATTCTAAACATATAGAAACTCAGCCCTGAAAATTCAATAAATCTAGCCTATTGTTTTTCACCTTATCAATTTCCCATAAGTTTGCTTACATAGATACTTTACAAAGGTCAAACAAATATTCTTTTTCTTTTCCTCCATAACCTTTGTTTAATACTTGGTATACTGTTACGTATGCATCATCACAATGATAGCCATCATTTGAAAATGATTTAAGTTTTTTGCTTTTTTATCAGTGTAATTCACCCAGGTACAAAAGTAAAAATGGGGATGTTATTATTGGCAGTAGTAGTATTGCCATCATCATAATAACTCTTGTCATCATCTGTCCTGTCTTACAGATGAAAGCCTGGCATGTAATCAACTCAGACTTCCCTAGAAGTCACACAGAAGTGACTCAACCTGAAAAATGTATGTTTGATGCACTAGCAGACATATATGATGCTAAATTCTGTCACAAAACAGAGTAACATTTTTTTAAATCTAATATTATTACCCTGAAGAGATGGCTCAGCAGTTAAAGGCACTTGGTTTAAAAGCCTGATGACCCAGGTTTGATACCCCAGTGTTCACATAAAGCCAGATGCACAAAGTGGTACATGTATCTGGTGTGAGTTTTCAGTGGCTAGAGGCCCTGGAATGCCCATTCTCTCTCAATGTCTCTATCTGTCTATCTGTCTGTCTCTCTGTCTATCTATCTATCTATCTATCTATCTATCTATCTATCTATCTCTTTTCCTCTCTCCTTGCAAATGAAAATACCTAACCTTTCCTATTTACCTGTTACAATTAAGAAGTTTATTTAAGATAGATGTTCTAGATAAATAACTAGATAGGTAGATAGATGATAGCTAATAAGTAGACGATAGATAAATCATAGATATAGATATACTCACACAAAGATAGCTATGTGCTTGTTATAACATTCATAAACTTTTGTTCACAGGTGGAAACATCCTTTTGATGACCAGAGCTTGGCCTACCATGAGTAAGCGTCTATTATCTTCATTTGCTTGCAGTTCCTTTTGGATTCAACTGTCACAAAAATAACTCATGTAAGGCCAGTAGGGGATATTCTTTGCTTTATCAAACAATGATGTCATAGTATCCTAAGATTTAAATATGAGTAGGGCCAGATCCCTCATCCTAAGAATACGGTCATGTGAACCATGAAATCCTGGTTATTTTCCCGTTTATCACAGTACCTATATACATATCCAGTCATGAGAGTAATTCTGCCTGTGGGATTTGTACAATCCATCCTAAATATGAAACAGCTAAGTGTGGAAAAGGTAGGCCTTGAAGAACAAGCATATACACCTCTTCAGATTTCCAAAGGATCCATAAAGCAAAGGGACGTTAAGAAGCACTGATTTTTGCATGAAAATAAGGAATGGTAGTTCTAAGTTAAATTAAGTTGATCAAGGCTAGACAGATACAGGCTAATGTCTCTATGACAAAAGCTTGTATCAGAACATGCAGCGAGGAACAATCAGTGTGCTTTCAAACAAAATGACATGATGAAATTTGTGCTTTATATAGCTTACTTCTGGTAGTAGCATTATTTTTTAAGTCCAAATATTTCCTTGGCTGGTAAATCCCAGGGTCCAAATTGTGTTGTTTCCCAAAGTGAGTTGTTGGTGAAGGACACCCATGAGGTCCCCAAAATAGCACAGGCCATTGCCAGAGCACTTGGTTACCAGCCAGATAAGAACCTATTGCTGAAGACACTATGGGATCTGGTCACAGAACATTGAGAGATCATGCTGAAACTGGAAGGTAAGCCAGCTCCCTCCTGGCTAGATCTCATAACACCGGAAAGTGTTATGGGAGCTACCAGATGATAATGGTTGCCAACAGCATGATCATGCAGGAGATTCTGCAAGCTACAAAATCAACCAGATAGGCCAGAAGAACACATCTGCACAATAGTGGCACGTAGCCTATGTGGGTAAGCAAGTGTTCTCTGATTGGACAGAGACATGCTCAGTGGGAGAGAACTCACAGCTGGTATTGGGAGCCAAGTCGGAATCACATGGATAGGAAACTCAGACTCCAGAGAGAACTTCCACTGCTTTTTGACTAAGAAAAGTGGATATACACATCAAAATGTCTCTCAAATAACTATGCTTATCACCTTTAATCCAAGCTGTTCTCATTTTTGGTCAAAGAATTCAATTTATCTTACAGATGACAGAGAATACTGGGAAGCTCCAGGATATGTCCATACAACAAGAAAAGACAGCCGATTTCCTACCACAAGACAAGTCACCTCTGCCACTTCTGTAGGGGCCCAGGAGACCTTGAAGAAGACTCAGTAACATGAATGCTGCTCTCACAGCTAGATTGAAAACCAGTTTCAGGAACATGGTGACACTGTTGTCCCTCAAATCTCATCCAAACAGAAGAGTTTTGAGAATTCAACACTAAATCACATTTCTATCATGCCCACCAAGACTTAGGGAGTATTGTGGAAGAAGAAATGGAAAGATTGTTAATAGTCTTTGTGGTGAGTAGGTGTAGCCTGAGGCACATCCACACCTCACAATGGTCTGAGGCATTTGGGAACCCATAGTGAATGTCAATACCCCCACTGAGAAGGGCCCTCAGTGGAATGGCAGCAGGAAAGAGAGGAAATATGAGTATAAACTTTGAAAAGTATAAATTTTAATTAAAAAGTAAAAAATCCAAATGATCAATTTATGAATGCTTTGAACATATTAATTGAGCTCTTTTTTTTATCCAATATGAGACCAGAGATCAGTTATAGTCAATGGCACTGCAGATTCTCAAACTCATATCTAAAGAAAACAGAATTGCAGATCTCATGGTATTTACCTGCTATACAAAACTAAAATAATTAACACAGTTCGACATGATAGGTTGAATCACTTTACAAGAATTCTTTCTCAGCCCAATTTAATACCAATAAGACATTTCTGCTCTGTATGTTTTTCACAACAGACTTATGCTTACTTCAGTAAGTTTAGTTAATGACAAACAACTTAGTTGTTATTTTCATCTAGATGTATTTATTTAACACTCACTTGTACATTAGCATATATATAGTGTGCATATAATTATTATCATCAGCCTTAATATTAAGGACATATGAAATATTAACTACTTCCAGAGTGCTTTGTAAATGTGAGGCAAATGATATACATTATCTGACTTAAGGGGAAAAACAGAGGTGGCAGATACACTTTTTGGAAGACAATCCATGTATACAGTTACAAATTTTTTTTTAATTTTTTTTTTTTTTTTTTTTTTTTTTTTTTTTTGGTTTCTCAAGGTAGGGTCTCACTCTACCTCAGGCTGACCTGGTATTCACTATGCAGTCTCAAGCCAGCATCCAACTCACAGTAATCCTCTCCTACCTCAGTCTCCCAAGTGCTGAGATTAAGGGCGTGCACCACCATGTCTGGATCAATTACAACTTTCTTTTTATCTCCTCCCATTATACTTTTTTGTTTCCACCCTCCGTCCTCATTCCACTGACCCCTCCTCTTTCCAACTAGTGTGGACTATTTTGATGTCTCATTGTGTATGTGTCCTCCCTCCTCCATCCTTTATGGAAAAATGTTGAAGAGCTCAAAATTGTGCATGATTTGTGGTGGTAGTTACCTCCACAATGGATTTTGTATGAAGACATACAGGGTATAATCTTTGTATAACTCCCTTCCTTACAAAGGCCTTTGTAATACACTCTGGAAATTAAAATCCAACGTATGTCTTCTAATGCCCTGTTGGCAGTAAAGGAGATTAAGTCAAATTCAATGACAGGGTGGGAGAGATGGCTTAGCAGGTAAAGCAGTTGCCTGTGAAGCCTATAGACTCATGTTTGACTGTCCAGGTCCCACATAAGCCAGGCACACAACGTGATGCAAGCACACAAGGTCACACTTGCACACAAGGTGGTGCACACGTCTGGAGTTTGATTGCAGTGGTTAGAATACCTCACACATAAGTTCTCTCTGTCTCTCTCTCTGTCTCTCTCTCTCTCTCTCTCTCTCTCTCTCTCACACACACACACACACACACACACACACAAACACATATACATAAAAAATCCAATGACAATGATATAATAACAGAATCTACCTCTAAAGCTCATCAGGTACAATACTGGAGAAGCTTCTACGCTTTAGTTTTCAACCCCTCCCTGGAGCATTTCTCAGTAAGGTACATGACCTCTACATGCCTATTATCATCATTGTTATTTGCTCAAGGTCGACTTCCCTGTGCCTTGACCTCTGAGTAGATTTCCTGATGCTATTGGCCAAGCTAAGGGCTGTGTGTTATCAGGCTCTGATTTAATAAAATTATTTTAATCATGATTATGCTATTCACTTGTGATTGTATCCAGTGTTCCTCCTGCTGATTTAGAAGACCACTATCATAGATGATATAACACTTTTCCAATGTCTCTTTTTGCATAGTGTGTGTGTGGTGTATGTGTGTGTGCTGCAGTCCATGCACTCAACTGTGGAGGGTGCACATGACTGCAGTGTTGAACGTTCAGTATCCCACTCCACTGCTCTTCTGCCCACCCATCTGTCTTTGAGTTGGAGTCATTGCTGGTCTCTAAGCTTTCCATTTTATCACAGAGGACACAGTTCCTATGACTTCCATGTTTTTGTCTCCCTAAGGTACTAAGGGTTACCATACCCAGACGTTTATCAATGTTTATGTATGTTCCTGAGATTCTGATTAGGGTGGTCTTAGTCCCTTATGTCTTCATCTTGTGCAGGAAGTGCACTTAGCAACTGAACCACCTCTCCAGCCCTCATCCCCTCTAGAATCAATTATGTTGAGTGACAAACACATATGGTAAATGAATTGATGAATCTGGAATGAGTCAACCCATTTCAGATCTCCAAGAAATGGAAAAACTGTCATCTTGTTGTATGACATCTTATATGAATCCCAAATGATGAATACTCATTAGGCTGGATTTAATAGACAGTATTAAATATAAAAGGAAACAGCTTCCATATAATTGAAGATCAGAAATGTGGAGCTCTGATTGGGAAGACAATACTTGTAGACAAATAAATAGTTTGAATTAAGCACTAAACAGTGAAAAGTGTAGGATCATCAGATACAATGGAATCTCACTGGTTTGAGTAATGCTTTACATGACAGCCTGAGGAAGTGGGCCAAGGCTGGCCAGCTTTCCAAGAAAGCACCTTTATATACGGAATCCCATAACTGGCCCTTCTCCTCAGTCTAGATTAAGTAATTGGATTTAATATACAAAATAGCAGAGGAAAAGTTGTTTTACTTTATGATATATTACAGTTACTTTAGTATAGCTGCAACCAAAATATTTCCTATCTGATGATGATAAGTTAGGTAAAATAGGATCTCATTTAAGGTTCTCATAAGACCAATATTTTTTCCTGAAAACTATCATGAATTATAGTCATATTTATATAATTTTCATATCATCTTCCCTCCTACATTACAACATCTATTGGGAAAGAATTGTCTGTTTTGACTACCATTGTATTCTCCATGCCAGCACAATGTATAAAACCAACAATGGCACAATGGAACTTATAATAAAAGGAATATAACAAAAATTTGTATTTAGAATTAAAATTTTGCATTTAATAACGATTGTTTTCTAAATTGGTTAAGGAGTACATTTTAAGACCTTTAATCACATGATTACAATAATAATTATCATTGAATATTGAATATTTATTGGATAGTTGTTTTGCAAAATATGGCTTATATTTCTATAAGTATTTTGCAAACATATTTTGTTAATTCTATTTAGTCAAGTTAGTACATTATTCGTCCCATTTTATTAACTTCACATTTCATCCCCTTTTATAAACTTCACAAAGATATGTTGAAAGTAACAATGGACCCCTGAAGGTTAACATGAGAGCCAGTGTTTTTAATAACTGTGCACATGTAGCATGTTGAACACATGGAAATGTAGACAGTTATGCAGTCAGATACATGTAAAATTCTTGGACATAATTTTGTGAAAGATGGGATAGTCTCAGGATTCCCTGCTTAGATAATTAGAAAATTCAATTTTCAATATATACAATTCTATCTAACCAACACAGAAGTAAACAGACTTCCGTGAGTTTGTGTATGTATATGTTCATATATACACATGTGATTTGTTATGCACACATTCAGGTAATGTTTTTATTTAGAATTTTAGGAGAAGGTATCTAAAGCACTTATTGAGAATATTTAGTCATAATTGATAATGACTCATATATGTACATACATGTGTATGCATAAGTACGTATATACATTTTGATACATACTTTTAGATATGTTTTATTTTTATTTATTTGAGAGAGAGACAGAGAGAGAATAGGCACGCCAGGGCCTCCAGCTGCTGTAAATGAAGTCCAGACGCATGTGCCTTCTTGTGCTTATGGCTTAAGTGGGTCCTGGGGAATCAAATCTAGTTTCTTTTGCTTTGCAGGCAAGTTCCTTAGCCACTAAGTCATTTCCCCAGCCCCAGTGTCACATATTTTTTCATGGAATTATAAACTATTGCAACTACTGTGGAAGCCAATAGGGATGTATCACAAAATACTAAGAATAAAATTGCAATATGATAGAGAGATCCAACTCTTATAAATATATCTACAGGAGTACAAATCTTTTTATCATAGAGATACCTGCACATCCATGTTTATTGATGCACTATTTCCAATATACAAGTTATGGAATCAGCTTAGATGTCAACTAACAGATGAAGGATAGAAAAAATAATGCATTGATACACAATGGATCTTTATCCAACGGTTAAAAAAAGAATAAAAGCACATCATATGCACCAAAATGAAGGCAATATGGAAATGAGCAGTTAGCTGTACTTTTGTACTTATCAAGATGTGATAATTAAGTTTATTATCAGGAAACTGGGTCCCTGTGACATGGAAACTCACCAATCAAATGTGAACAGCACT
Organism: Dipus sagitta; assembly: GCA_036346955.1. Lineage (NCBI taxonomy): Eukaryota > Metazoa > Chordata > Mammalia > Rodentia > Dipodidae > Dipus > Dipus sagitta. Next base: position 37,363,658 of record CM070778.1, on the reverse strand, counting down.
GTATCTCAGAATTAATATGTGATGCTGTTTACTCAAGGGTGGTTATGGAAGTCATTTAAGTTATATCTTTTCCAAATGAGTAATTTCAATGAAACTTATCAAGTGAATATTTAAATTATGAAGCAGATACCTAAAAGAAATAAAAGATAGCCAACCTGTCATTGAGTTGAAAGAGCTAAGCTGGTTGAAAACATCTTTCTAGTTGAAGAGAACCTCTTGAAGGACTTCACCAGATAATTCACAGCAGTTCATATTGAATTTTCTCAGCTATGGACATATTCTGGATTCTGCTGTCATATGACTTTCATTCCCTATAGTTCTGGGGACTTAATATTACTGTATTACTAATATTACTGTGTGAAATACTCAATTAACTATTTCTTTTCAAGTATTTTTATTTATTTATTTGCAAGAAGAAATAGACTGAGAAAAAGGGAGAAATAAAGAGAGAGAATGGGTGCACAAGGACCTCCTGACACAGCAAATGATCTCCACATGTATGCACTACTTTGTGTATCTGGCTTTATGTGGGTACTAGGGAATCAAACCCAGGCCATCAGGCTTGACAAGCAAGCATCATAACCATTCTGCCACCTCTCTAGCCCTGGACTAAATATTTCTAGTTGGCATGAGTTTTGCTTTCTTGAAACTCATATTAAAGATAATTATGACTTATGTAAGTACAAGTGTTAACTATTACAGCTTGTGATAAAGATGCACGAGTTTCAGAATCTCCAACTACAGATGGGAAAATTGGCTTACCATGTTTCTTCATTTTCTGAGGAATGAAGAAACACTTCCATGTTTACTTGTATTTAAAAAGGAAGGACTAGCCGGGCATGGTGGTGCATGCCTTTAATCCCAGCACTCGGGAGGCAGAGGTAGGAGGATCACCGTGAGTTTGAGGCCACCCTGAGACTCCATAGTGAATTCCAGGTCAGCCTGGGCTAGAGTGAGACCCTACCTGAAAAAACCAAAAATAAATAAATTAATTAATTAATTAATTAAATAAATAAATAAAAAGGAAGGACTAGAGTGGTGGCTTAGCAGTTGGGGCACTTACCTGCAAAGCCTAATGACCCAGGTTTGATTCCCCAGCACCCCTGTAGGCCAAGTGCATATGGGGGCACATGTGTCTGGAGTTCAGTTGCAGTGGCTAGAGACCCTGGCATGCCCATTTTCATTCTCTCTTTCTAATAAATAAATAAAATATTAAAAATATTAAAAAGGAAGTGGAGTTTGATAGCTGTTGATCCTCAATCCAGACGTAATTGATGATAAGGATGCAATTCCTATAATGTATTTGGAAATGGCTGCCTAGCTCTATTTTTTTTTTCCTCAAAAGTATCTCCCAAGTTTCCAGAAAGCCTGCTTCTACCAGGAGAAACATGTTTTAAGGGCATGAGAGATGGCTCTAGAAGTTAGGGTGCATGCTTGCAAAACCAAAGGACTTAGGTTCAATTCCTCAGGACCCATGTAAGCCAGATGCAAATGGTGGTGCATTCATCTGGCGTTCATTTGCAACTGCTGGAGAGCTTGGCATGACAGTTGTCTCAATATCCTTCTCTTTCTCTCTCTCTTTCTCTCAAATGAAAAAAAATAAAATTATAAAAATATTTTTTAAAGTTGTCAGCTGATGTCTTCTGCTAATTGGGTTTTATGAGAATTAATTTTTCTAAGTATTATGAGTGACTTTTGGTTCATAGGAAAAGTTAACTTTCTCAGTAATCCATAGTTGATCTGGGAAAGAGTGTCCAGTAGCCCAAAAGATACCTTCACTTTCAACAAGAACGCAGCATTTAGCAATTCAGCTTACATTGCAGAATATTAGCTCTGGAAAACAGACAAGAGGTGACAGTAAATGAGCAAGTCTCTAAACACTGGCAACTTTAGTCCCCTGCTCCTACATATTTACCACACAATGAACTCAATTATCTTTGCTGAAACCTTGTCAGATATCAAAGTGCACACACTCCTTTGCTGGAGGGGTCAGTGACTCAGTTCTGATCTAGGAGGGTAATGAGACATCTAGGTGATATGTATTCCACAAAACCTGAAGTTATAAAGATATAGGTCTAAATTTCTGTTTGGAAATCAGAGATTCTTCTAGGCTGAGAATTTAGATGACATGAGAGAGCTAGTATCTAGTTTCTTTGTAGAATATATTTATTTTATATTTTAACTGGATTATCCCTTTGAAGAAGCATGTGGAATATAAAGAAAAAATGTATAGAGAGAGGAAAGATGGGTTGCTTAAACCTCCCACAATGCTTCTGTTACACTGTTTTCCAGGATATAACATTTGTTAAGATCAGTCTTTCATTTGGACCAACCTGTCTTTGTACCACCTCAAGGGACATAAGATGATAGGTTGCACTGGATTTTGCAGCAGGTCATTCGTCTACTATTGGACATAGACCTAACATGTAACATTTCATTCATATTTTCTCACCTTTATATCTTTTATTAAGCTCTTAATATGTAACAAGAGCAAGGTAAATCATGCCCTAATGGTATCCAAAGATATTTTGGAGACTTGGACAAGCACATTGCCCTACCAATTGTAATTCAATACAGTGGGTAGGTACCACATTAAATTTCTGAAGATGATAAATGAAAGTTTACAGGATAGAAATCTAACTCAGGATGATGATGTTAGGGAATTGCCAAAAGGGAGTACATTTAATCATGACTTGAATACATATAATTCCTTTAATCAGGCCTACAGATGTACACATAGGGAAATATTCCAAATAAGTACAGGAATCTGTAAGCAAGTGGTAGTATACAATTGTGTATAAACCAAAGACTTTCTGACATATGTATATGGTTACATACAGTAAAATACATGTATTATGTTATATCATCTTGCTTTATTTTGGAATTTTTACTTTGCTATATTGGAATCCTATGGCATATTAGTTGAGAAGAAATATGGATTTTATAGTGAAAATATTTTTCAGTGAACTCCTGATTTTTCCACTCATTCAAAGGTTGAATAGTGACTAGTGATGTATACTGCAATGTATAGTATGATCAATCCATTTCTTTGGAATGTTTATCATAAGTAATTTTGCCTGTGTATGTTATGAGTATTTTATTTCACTTTTCAATGAATTGAATGATATTCATTTTGTAATAACTATTTTATTATTTTATGTTTAGATTATTTTATCTGAGTACTTTTATGCTCTTATGCTATAAATTCATTTTTTAAAAAATATCAACTGGATGTCTTTTGGAGTATGAGATAGATTATATAATGATATGATGTTATTATGACATAATACTGTTAAATGATAGAAATTCAATCTATAATTCAAGGAGCACTTCTATAGTACAGAGTAAGAAATATGGCAGCCAATCCTCCTTGAAGGAGAGATGTTTTGAGAAAGACAAAGCATATTAAGGGTTGGGTGTGTGTGTGCATGTGAGTTCAAATATATATGTATATATATGTATGTGTGTATATATGTGTGTGTGTGTATTTTCTTTGGAAATATGTATAAACATAAATTCTTTTAATATTTATTAGTTTTAGTTAGGAATATATTTGATAGGTATCAGCTAGTACTAGTTTAACTACTTACACACATGGAACTATGCATTAGAATAAAGGGTAAGAAAAGTTTCTGACTTTAAATAACTACATGGAATTATTTGCAGTTGATTTTATTCCAAGCTGAAATGTTCATAGCCATATGAGGGACTCAAGTATTCCCAATTTGTTGAAACAAATTCAGATCACATTTTTCATAATTGCTGCCTAAGTGATAATTTCCAACCCTCTTGAAAATAGAAAGCCAAACCGTTAAGGCTGTGAAGAAAAAGAATGATGATGTGACAGGTAGGGGAATAAGAGAGGGCCAGAGAAAGATTTCTATTGCTTTTTATGCATTTGTATAAAAGTTCAATAGGAATTAAATGCTTTTTCTGTAACCACACTGAGGGGGATTTTGAAAGACAAAACTAAGTGATGCTGGACTTCGAAGTTTTTATATTATTTTATAGATTTTAATTCAGAGGAAAAACCCAGTAACACATTTGCCATCATTTCTCATATAGTTGGTCTTGTTTCTCAATGGGCAGGTCCCACTGCATGCATCCCTTTGAATTTAAGTTCTATTGTTTCATAGGGGAAGTGTGAAAACAAATTACATTGTAGATTGCAGTTTCACCCACACAGGGAGACAGTATGAGAACAGGACACCCTCGATAAAATTGCCTTTCACTACAGGTCAATGGTTATCAACTGAGGTTGATTTTATCTCTTAGATGTTTATCATCACCAGGGGACAATTTTGGTGCCAATAATGAAGGATTTTGTGGCATCTCACAGGAATGCTATTAAATAGCTTTGAGTGTACAAAACAGCTAGTGATATTTCAACACAAAAATATCTTAATGCCCATAGGGTCAAGTTGAAAAACAGTAGAATGAGACAAGTGCAAGATAAGTCACAAATATGCCTCTCAATCATTTAAAACATGGAACATCTTTTAAATCTCTCTGTTTTCATTGTCATATGGTGGTCCTCTGGGATAGACTTTAGATTTACTAGCAAATAGCACAAGACTGAGAATGCAGGCAGAAAAAGCAATAGACTTTCTTTTAATTTCATAGGATAGAGAAAGTAAAACTTGTAATTAATTGGAATTTGGGGAGTTTAAGACACATGCGATGTTAGAAGTAAAGATATCGGGGAAAAATAAAATAATAAGTGAGTCAGGCTTTCTGGGACAGCTCCTAAAAATATTTGCCCAAAAGTAAGACACAGGGATGGAAAGATAGCTTATTCAGTAATGTACCAGCCTTGTAACCTTGAGTACCAGAACCCACATGAAGAATGTGGATGTAATGGTGTATGCTTTTAAACATAGCACTGAGCAAGTAGAGACAGGAGGACCCTCCTTAGCCTGGTTATTTAGTCAAGCCTTATGCATGAGCTCCAGACCAATGAGTGACCTTGTTTCAAAATAAATAAATAAAAGTGAATACATAGTTGGATGTGTACTTTAGAAGAATGAGACCCAATACTGCCATTTGACTTACATTTGCACCTACATACACATGCATTCTCCCGCACACATAAACACACACATAACCCACTCCCATAATTAAAGATACAAAATAGGAGATGTAAGGAATCCATAAAAAAGAGCTGAAAGTTTAGGTAGTGAAAAAAAAAAAAAGTGGAGTTCAGGACCAACCAAGAGGGAGGGCCACAATATGTTACACATTTCTTAAATATTTAATATTTTTCAATATTCTAATGAACCCTATGAATAAGAACAAGGAAGAATTGCCCCAGCTCAGAGAAGACCATGGGAGACTGAACAAGTATATTTAAGTACTTAATCCCAAAGTGGTAGCACTGTTACAGAAGGTTGTAGAACCTCTGGGAGGTTGAGTCAGTCTTGCTGGAGGAAGTGTGCCAGTGGTGGTCAAGTCCTGCTCCTGCTGATGTGATGATGCGACACTGGTTAACTTCTGAGTTGCTGTGCTTCACCCACTATGAAAGGCTTCACCTCAAAACTATCAGCTGAAAATAAACACACTTTCTTCATTAAGCTGCTTCTGGCTAGGTGTTGCAGTCAGGTTTGCATTGCTGGTAGAAATCACCCAACCACAGCAGCTTGTGGGGGGGGGGAGAGGTTTATTTTGGCTTACAGGCTCGAGGTGGAAGCTCCATGAAGGCAGGGGACAATGATATGAGCACAGCGTGGACATCACCCCCTGGCCAACATAAGGTGGACCAGCAACAGGTGAGTGTGCCAAACACTGGCATGGGCATATTGGCTATAACACCCATAACACTGCCCCAACAGTACACTCCCTCCAGGAGGCATTAATTCTCAAGTCTCCATCAGCTGGGAACCTAGCATTCAGAATACCTAAGTTTATGAGGGACACCTGAATCAAGCCACCACATTCCACCCCGTCCCCCATAAACTGATCACCATCCATGATATAAAATGCAATACATTTATCCAACTTTAAAATTCCCCATAGTTTTTTTTTATCAATTCAAGTGATGTTCAGACATCCCCCATAGTCCAAGATCTTTTAACTGAGCCATAATACCAAAAAATAACCTCAAAAAAACCATAATGGCACAGAATAAACATTCACACAGCAAAAGATGGCATTGGGCATAGCAAAGAAATACTCAAGCAATACATGATTTTAAACAGGGCAAATACCAAACTCTCTAGCTCCAAGTCCAACAACTCTAGGCAGTGACAAGTCTCCAAGTCCGATAACTCTAACCAGCAATAAATCTCAGGAATTCCAATTCCACACCTCCAGCTAGGCTACTCACAGTCCTGGAAAAATTCATTGGGGGCAGCAGCTTTCCTTAGCAGCTATTTCGTCATCCTAGCATCTCCACAGGGTCTCCACTGCAATCGGCCCCATTGGGTCTCCATGCAGACATTTAGCAAACCTGCTTCATACTGCCTATGGCCATTTCCAAAACACGAGACCATGTTGCAAACACAATGACCCTCTCTTTCCTGAATTTCTCATATTCCAACATACCAGGTAGGGTGCCAATTTGTTCATCCAGGGGAGAATAAAGCAGAGGGTGGACATCACCCCCTGGGCAACATCAGGTGGACCATAGCAGCAGGAAAGTGTGCCAACACTGGCATGGGGAAACTGGCTATAACACCCAGAAGACCACCCCCAACAATATACTCCCTCTAGGAGGCATTATTTCCTAAATCTCTATCATCTGGGAACCTAGCATTCAGAACATCTAAGTTTATGGGGCCACCTGAATCAAACCATCACACTAGGTATTTTGTCCCTGCAAGAGAAAGTAAATGAAACAGACAATATAACATTCTATGCTAGAAAATAGATAAATGCTAAAAAAAAAAAAAAAATGAGGACACACACACATACACAAAACTTGAAGAACCTGATTCACTAAAAGTCAGAAATTTCAAACTCTGACCTAAGAAATGATGATATCAGATTTTAAGTCACAGGGTAAAATGGGGACCAAGGCATTTACAATAGTAAGTAAAAGGAGAAGTGAAGAATGAACAAAATTTCCTGCATAGCAGTTTTATAGCTAACAAATGTAAAAAAAAAATAATGTAATCAGAAAAATTGTGATTTGACAACTACTGTAGAAATAATTACTTAAAACAAGAAACACTGTAGGTTGAGTCTCAAAATATCCATATACAAAATAGGTACTAATTACAAAAAGTAAAAATATTGCTTTATTTTGAATAAGTTAAGAATGTCTTCCCATAAAGAGCAATGAGAAACAAAAATAGGCTATCAGCTGAGATATAAGTGTGGGAAGGACACTGGAGCAGGCTGGGGAGCAGGTTAATAGCACATGCCTAATGTAGGACATTTATAATAAAGGATATTCTTTAAGACAATTCACTGATCATATTAAAATGTGACAAAGCGATTTAAGTAAAAGAATAATAGCATTTCAGGTTAAAAGCCCAGAGAGATATAAAACTAAATGAAAAGCAAGAGTCTGGGTTAGAAACATTATTTTGGCAACTGTAATTCAGATGGTAGTAGTGAACTCATACCCATTATTTCTATTTGGTGATTTGGTTATGGTGTGGTGTTTATGTATAGCCATGTACACAAGGGTTTGATGAAAGTGGAGTACCAGTATGGCAAGAAATTTCATAGTACTTTACAAATTCATTATTATTGTAGTATCCTAGAAATTTCACTGACATCTTAAAATTTAACTGAAATAAACAAATAGTTACTACAAAAAATACTAGTTGACCAAATATTGTTTAAATGAGTTCATATGATAGGAGCATCAACTCAGAGATTAATAAATAGAAATAGATGGAATTAAAAGTACTGTAAATGAAACAGAAGAGGTGGTTAGTGCACAAACCACAGTTCAGTAGAAAATACTGTGGCTGAAACACAGAAGGGAAAATTGGAGAAAATAAAAAAGCATGGGATTTTTTTATTGTTGTTTGTTCATTTGCTTAAAAAAAAAACACTGTGATTCCCTAAAGAAAAAGTAGAGAATGAAGTGGAAAGAGCAGAATTTGAAGATATAAAGGGAATTTGTCATTGAAGAGGTTTCTTATATAATGATAAATGAAGAAACTGAAAATAATAGGCAGTATTGCTTTTCATTAATAAGTAAGGACAAGCTTACACTACTCATATGCAATGCTAAAGTGTCTGCATCTGTAATCTTCTGCAGGTGATGCAAAGTGACATTTTAAGATAGGCAAAAGATTTCAACAACTGTGCAATTATAAGAAGGCTAGCAGTGTGGGTGACAAATTAAATTTATCCAGTGAGTGAAAAACTGTCAAGGATGAGCCAGGAACCTCATCATGGGATTATTGTTCATTTCTTGACAATGTACCATTTTAGAAAAAAAGAAAAGTTTAAGAAAAACATACAGACCCTTAGGTATTCTGGGCCATTTGTATCTGTCAGTGTTCCTGCTGGGAGACCGGAGGGGGGTGGGTGCATCACTATAAAATAATCTCCTTTATGATGACAACAACAGCAGCAGCAGCAGCAGCAATAACAACTGTAATAGTAATAAATTGAAGCATTTATTAAACAAATTATTTGGTTCAGATTCAAGAAAAATGTATTATTTGGAGAGTGTTCTACACATGTAATGTCAGATTCTACCCAAAATCATAGCTGGAGTTTGACTATCAGATAGATCATCTTCCTTGGTGTCAATACTCATTGTTGGCTCCAGAGCAAATTGGGAACCATGCCATACTAACTAGTATGCTTCCCTTCCTAATGATGGATCAGTACATCTGTTGCTGTGGTGTGCTTAGAAAATGTCTTTGGCAATGGTGCCATATCCTACTAGGGACATAGGAGAATTAAGTAGCTGCTCATTAATTAACCAAACAAACCATATTTACCTACTTTTTAACCCGTGTAGAGTTTATTAGAAGAAACAAAATGAGTCTTATTTAATATCAATTCATCCTTGGGGTTAAGGTAAAATGGAAGTGATGACATATACACTATGTCTGCATTGAACTTGGAGTTGGTAATCCTTTCCTATTTGTGCACTACATGACTATCTTTTTCATTAGAAATTGGTACTATATACATATGCATGCATATTTATCAAGATTTGTACCATAATCACTTATGCTGACTAAAATATTTACTGTTAGATCTGACACATGATAAAACTCAGTATTTGTATATACAGAATGTCTTTCCTTGAAATACCACAGTATCTTCTTTTTATTTAATTTTTGTATTTGATTCATGTGTGTGTGTCCATGTGTCTGTGTTCACGGGAATCCCAGGGTCTCTTGCTGCTACAAACAAATGACTCTGATTTTACATGGGTGGTTTGGAAATTGAACCCAGGGCAGCAAGCTTTGCAAGTAAACACCTTTAACCACTTAGCAATTTCCCCACAATATTCTTCCTTATATTCACAATATATCTCTAAAGTGAGTTGTAAAAGATGAGGACCACTTGTTCATCTGTTTCATTTTTAGTCCAGAGTACAGCCTATCTTAAAACAGTATTCTAAAGAATGTACATGTATCGATATATGCTTGTAATAATCTATGACATAAAAGCAAAAGTGAACAACAGTCATTGAGTGATATAGAAATTCTTATACCTGCTTTCACTGTTAAGTGATCTAGAAACAGAAAATATTAGGTATACTGAAATGATGAAATCAATCAAAAGAAACCAAGTGGTAACGACCATTTTGATTAACACCTCACTACATATATTTTTAAAGGATATGTAAAATATTTACTAAAAGTACTTTCAAATCTTACATAAATAGGACCGGATTGCTGCTAGTGAATATATTTTCTTAGAAATTAAGGAACTAGCTGTCATTTGATCCTATAATTTTTATGACATGTTTATTATTCTGCCATAATAGAATTTTATCTCCTGGGGAATATTGATAAAATTAAAACTTTGATGCTAAGTTCTAGAATCAGAAGACTGGAAACATAGAGGTGCCCTCCTCTATCACTATTCCACGTTATTTACCTAACACAAAGTCTCTCACTGAATGTGAATGTTTTCACTGAGCCTTAACAATCTTCCTATCTCTGTTTTGGGGTTTACATACATGGTCATGGCCACAACACGTTTTCGTGTGGGTGCTAGGGATCAAACTGAGGTCCTCATGCTCTTACCTCATGTGCCATCTTGCTGCCCTAAAGTAGAAAATATATTAACATCAGTAATTCCATTTGCAGTAAAAAGAGATAAAGGCGATAGCAGCCAAAGGCTTTATTCACTGACACATTTACTAAGCCAATGTTCATAGTGTACATAATTGCATGGCTTGCAGTCTCCCTTGCAAAGCCTGACTGTGCTACATACATCTTTTCTTTAGTGATGATGTGGGGTGAAGTGAGGTGAATGGTGTTGGCATTGTGATGTAGCCATATGCTACCGTTGATGTGGTAAGACATGAGGCAGAGGCTTTGGCTAATTTTGGAGCAGAAAGATGTGAAAACGTATCATGCTTTAGTATAAAATACTGTACAATTTGAAAATTGTGATTAATTTAATTCTGAAATTCTCCACTAGGGGTGTAACATCTGCTTCTCTCTGGTTAAATGTATATACTATGCTTGTCAAACTGCCCAGTAATCACTTCTTTTAATGTTCATACCCATATATTAATGCTACTCTCACTTTTGGTAGAGAACCTTCTCTTTATAGATGGCAGAGACCTTGGGATGACTCAGAAGGCATCATGGTGCTGGAAAGAAGTGACAGGAGTGCTGAGCACTGCATTATCTCTATCACACCTTCCAAGGCTCAGGGTTTACTGTGGAAGAGGTGGCAGAAAGAATGTATGAGCCAAAGGAAGGGTAGGACCCCTTACAATGTGCTCCCCCTAGACACAAAATGGCCTGGATATCCATAACCTCACAGTGCCTGACACTACCTACACAAGACCATCATAATAGGAGGAAAAGATCATGACATAAAAATAAAAGACAGACTGAGAGAGGGAGGGGATAAGTTGGAGAATGGAGTTTCAAAGGGGAAAGTGGGAGGAGGGAGGGCATTACCATGGGATATTGTTTACAATCATGGAAGTTGTTAAAAAAAAAAAGATTGAAAAAAAAGAAGAAAATGAAACTGAAGGTTGATACCACACGTTTGGAAACTTAGAAAGGTAAAATGAAGAAATATGTGGAGGTGAATTAGTCACAAGTGAACTTCTGACTTATTTAACCAAATAAGCAGATCAAAGTCATAAAATTATCAGTGTAGGAAGGGAAGAATAACCACTCATCCTTGAAAGTCAAAATAATTACATGATATCGTTTGTCTTACTCATGGATAGGATTTGAATAAGCATACAAATATATGCAATGCATATCAAGTGTAGAATTTATTATATACCTACATTAGAATGGGAGGTACTCAAGAATATGAATGGGTATATGGGTGAAAGAGGGTTGTGAAAGAATGAAGATATAGGAAGACATTTTCGTATCCCTTTGTAGTAAATGTGTATGTCAATTTTAAAGCAAAAAAAATAGAAATCAGTAAAAGCATATTAAGGAAAGACACATAGGTAAATAAAATAGCTAAAAATATTATAAGTAATTGCTTTGGTGTTATCAGAGATGGAGATATATGAGGAGACATGACTTTATCCTAATGGGCCTGCCTTGCTTTATATTAGATGCAGGGGCAACAAAATTATCTCTCATTAGGCTCCTTAGAGAGATAGGACATTGTGCAAATGCACACTGTTATTAAGAGAGCCATGTTAGAAAATTTGCTCAAGATTGAAAATACCGTAAAACAAATGCAAAGTTCAATAAAATTACTAGAATATAAACAGAGAGTGTCTTTCAAAGAATGCAAACAGATAAAAAAAGAACAGATATTAAAAAGAAAGAACAAAACTGAAGCATGGATAATATTCTGAAAAATTATAAGTGACGTACTTTTGCTCAGCAATTACTACACACAAGTCCCTATTATAAATATTTTATGAAAAAACAACCAGCATACATGCACATTCAAATCAGCAACAATCTTCTGCCTGCAGTAATACTATTGTTGTGATCTGGGTGTGGAATTGCAAGTACAGAGAGGTTAGTCAGTTGAAGTTCTCGGCACCAGCTGGTAAGTACCTGATTCTTCTCTCAGGCACTGTGATGTCAGATGGTTTGCTACTGAATACTGCCCTATAATGAAGTACAGTGAATTATCAATAAATAGTCAGTTCCGAGAAAAATAGAAGAAAGAAAAGCATCATCAAAGTAATTTTATCCAGAAATTTTCAGCCAGAGAAGGCTGAAATGTCTATGACAAGGTTATCTTTCTAATAAATACATCTGATAACTATATTACATATGTTTAAATGCATACTTTACAAAATTTCAAGACATTTGACTTGTTGTGGTGGGAAGATTAAAAAATGTTTTTAGAAGTAAGGAAGAATCTTTACCAATGTAGAATGTGACAAATAGCTTTGTGGTTCAAGATGAAGAGGAAACATGTGTCTGTATTGACCTGGAGTCTATCCCCAGAATTGTCCTCTCCATTTTCAGACTGTGCTGTAGTAGTCTTATGCAATCACTTGGGTTTGGGGAAATATCTTCATGCAAATATGAAATAGTCCATTAAACACAAGCCTCACTTTCTGTCTTTCTCTCTCATTTCCCACTTCCTCTCTTCCTCACTCCTGTCTCTGTTTTTAGGTCTCAAGTACAAAACCCTAAGAAAAGTAATCCTAGAAATCTGTTTTGTTATCATATCTTCACTCTCCCTGTCCTCCTCTCCTTTCCTTCTCTTTCCTCCCTTCCTCCCTCCCTACTTCCTTCTTTCTGTCCTTCCTTTCTTCTGGATTCCTTATTTTCCTCACAAAATTTTTTGAGGGCTCCCTAAGTGTTAGGTACACCTTGGCTAATACACCTAAGCCCATAAGGGAAAAGAACACAAGTCTGTAAACAAAGAACACATACACAAAACTCCTAAAAATGTGGAGAGTAATCATAGTCCTGCACAGATGAAATGTTGATCTTGCCAAGATGTTTATTTTTATTTCTGTGTGACTGGAAAACTGTTTATCACACAGTGAGCATTCAATAAATTGTTGTTGAACTACATACATATTCTGAATGCATGATTTTTTTTCTAGTTATCAGAACAGGTTGTTTTGCAATAGAATTTTTTGAAAATTATTTTGATGACTTGTGTCTGTATATCCAAGAGTTATTTTTTAAAATTTAATTAATTTGAGACAGAGAGAGGCACATTGAGAGAGAGAGAGAAATGGAGAAAGAGAGAGGGAATGGGAACTCCAGGGCCTATAGCAACTGCAAACAAACTCCAGACTCATGTGCCCCTTTTGGCACTGTCTTACATGGGTCCTGGGGAATCAAACTAGGGTCCTTAAACTCCTCAGGCAAACACCTTAACTACTAAGCCATCTCTCTAGGCTCATAAGAGTTATTCTTAAAAGGGTTTTTGAGAGTTTTGATGCATATTAGGCCTCCTAACAGCTTTTCAGCCTTTCCAGTTGATGCTTACACTGTATGATTTAGATGCAAGGCATAACAAAATTTAAAACAATTATCCCTTTGCCATTTTTTTGCAGCTGTTCAATGGAGATGATAAGTGCAGATGATGTGAGATTTTTATTAATTCACAGAAAAGATGGTGCCTAATTGCTCCACAATTCCCAAACTCCATGTGCAAACTGCCATCCAGCTATAAGATTCTGCAGGGCTGACAGTGTCATGCCCAGTTTAACAGTAGACAGATAAATGTGATTAAATGCCATTCTAAATGTAATTGCACAATGATGGGAAATGCAATAGTAAAGCCAATTATAATTATTACATAATGTGCCATTTTTCTTTATATATATTCATATATATATATATACATATATATGTACATATATATTGTGTATATATATATATATATATATATATATATTATATCCAGAAACTATACACACACACACACACACACACACATATATATATATATAGTTTATATAACTATATATATATAACTATAACTATAACTATATATATAGTTTATATAACTATATATATATATATATATATATAACTACAACTATAACTATATATATATATATATATATATATATATATATATATATATAGTTTCTGGGTGTACAATAGTCAAGCTTTAGTAACCTCTAAATATTTTCAGAATATAGCTAGCAACCTTTTTCTTTGTGTAAACCCCTCATCACACATACCCTAAACACATAGACAGAGAAGAGGTATTTCATAGTGTTGGCAACAGGAATCAGCTAACACTCTAGGCTCATTAGCTTTATGGAGAACTGCGCTATACGTGCCTGAATGCAATGAAGAGCATCTAATTAGTTTTGGTTTTTGTGCTGCATGTTCTTCGGAAATTGCAGGAAGCTTATTCTCTTAACAAGAATATTAAAAACACACAGACTATTTTTAACCCATGTTGAAGTCATCTATTTTGTCAAGATTTGGGTTTGAAGGAAGACTAAATTACACCATCATGTTTCCCTATTAAAGCCAACTGTAAACAAGATCATGATTCTGATCGTCAGCATCACCACCAAACATTGATTCTTGCTAATTTGTTGTTTTGTTTAAAATGTGCAGGGATCTTTTAGTTTTTCCAAATATCAAATGAGCAATGTAAGCATTTTTAACGTTAAAAAGAGAAAAGGTAGAATTAAGGCACATTCTACCCCTTATTCTGTCATGACATTTTGATATAGATTGCTCATCCTCCCTTCATAGTACTCCCTACCGATCCTCCAAATGGGCAGGTTAGAATTTGTTGTTCGACGAATTATAGTTGGCATTTCTAAGCAATAAGTGACTGTTCAAACTTGTGATTTCATGTGTCTTATACTTACTTACTTACTTACTTATACTTACCATGTGTCAGCCTCAATAGCGTTCTGGCTTCCCCTATGTTATTAACATATATACTAATTATTATATATATTTTTCTTGCTATGCTGTAAGTTCCATAAAGGCAGGTGTTTATTTCTACTACCCTCTCCTTCTCAAAATACATTAGGTTAGTCCAGCAATATACTTGACTCTTGAAGAACATTCATTAAATAAACATGTAAAATTCTACATATTGGGATAAATTAGAACTTTTAACCATTTCTGGATCTGTAAAACCCATTTCAGTGCTAGATAGCTATTTTGATTAGTTATTATTTTCTGGTTGTGTACGTGATATTTGTGTGTGTAGCCATTGCACGTTTGTATGCTTGATTACCAAAGCCAGAGGAGACTATGGAGTGTCCGCCTCTATTTTTCCTCCACATTTCTTCCTTTAAATAAAGTTTTTTTCACTGAGGGTGGAGCTGCAGGGCTCTCAGCCAGATTTGTTGACCAGTAAGTTCTAGTTAATCATCTGTGTTCAATCCCCTGAGGACTAGGGGTTACAGTTTATTTTTACATGAGTACTTGGGATTGAACTCTGGCCCTCCCTGACTTTTGTGTTTTTATTTTAAGCACTCTTATCTGTTGAGCTATTTCACCACACTTGGATGGCTATTTTCAGAAATCCATAAATTAATCAGTAAATATTCTTATAGTATTTCAAAGACTCAGTGATGCAGTTGACTTGAGGATGTTGTAATAAATAATGAGACATTCGTTTGCAGCCTTGCCTCATCTCCTCAACTTCAGAACTTTGAACAGCTCATATTTCTCCATTCAGGTTAGTCATATACTTTCCAGATTTGTAGTATGAAGTCCTTCTTTTTGAAAGAGCTGTTTTCAGTAGCTCAATATGCCATTAAGGTAAAAGAAAAAGAGAATGTTAGTGGGACTATAATAAAATTAGCTCAGATATCAGTCATTACATATCCATAGCAGTGAAATATATATATGTTATTGCTATACATAGGGTAGCCAAAACATTTTCAAAGTAAATGGATAAAATAATATTATCATTTGAGAAGAAAGTTCTGAAATATTAGTGTCAAATAACATTGGCACTTCCAGAGAATAGACGTCACCATCCCCTTCTAGCTCTGAGTATGTCAATACAACTCACCTTTCTTCCATAACCTTATGAACCTGTCTGTATTTTACTGTCTAAACTCAATCTGATTTGATGTGTCAGCTCACATTCTTTCCTCTGTATTCATATTATTATGAATTGTACTTCTAGCATTTATCCTATGAAAGTGGTAATAAAAATAAGATACACTTATGAAAAGGTATCTAAACTGTAGTATCTTATAATAACAAAGTCTAAATAACTAAATTTCATCATATGAACTGATTAGGTAAAACCTGGAATATCTGTATCAAAGGTTTTATCTGTGAAGCTTTAAAAAAAAACAGTCTAGAACCTGGAAATATTGCTAAGTAGTGAAAGGTTCTGGATTGCAAAGTTTTCTGCCCCAGGTTCATTTCTCCAGCCACCCACATGAGACTGACCAGGCATTGCAGTGGCAAGAGGCCTTGGCACAGCACGCCCCGCCACATATGCAAATAAATAAATAATTACAAAAGAAAGATATACAAATAATAACAAGTAATGGATAAAAAAGTAACAACAGCATATTTGAACCTATTTTTAAAGCATAGTAAATTTTAATATTTTATTTACTTATTTATTAGAGAGAGCGAGAGACAGAGAGAGAAAGACTTGCTGTGCCAGTGTGGATACCAACTTTTTATCTATCAACAGAAGGGTGATTTAGCTATGGGAAAATTTCTTTTTTCTCACTAAATTTCTCTACTGTTAAATTTTTTTTTTTTTTTTTTTTTCGGTTTTTCGAGGTTGGGTCTCACTCTAGCCCAGGCTGAGCTGGAATTCACTATGGAGTCCCAGGGTGGCCTCGAACTCACGGCAATCCTCCTACCTCTGCCTCCCGAGTGCTGGGATTAAAGGCGTGCGCCACCACGCCCGGCTCTATTGTTAAATTTTTTAATATACCAAATTATATGTGTAGTCAGAAAGTATCAAATTATTTACAAAATATTATGCTGATTTTTCTTCTCTTAGTTGTCTGGGAGTAAATTTAACACTGGCATCCTTGCCAAGGCTGGGCCTTCACAGGCATGTGTTGTCTCATCTTATCTGTACTAGTCTACAATGTATTTACAAAGTATTTGTATCTTTAGGTTTTATCATGACTTATAATATCATTGGGATTTACAGAATAAAACCTTGACAAAAATCAAATAGTGCAACCAATGATTAAATCAAATGACTGTCAAATCTCCAAAATATGTTTGTTTGTTTGTTTGTTTGTTTGTTCTCACCAGCATGGTACTAAAACAAGTTACTTCTTACTTATTTGGATTCCTCATCTCTCATATGTTCTGCCACTGGTTTCATGAAACCTCTTACAAATGTAAAAATCATGAATGATTTTATAATCATGTAGAAAAAAGTTATCAAGTTAGTTTTGTAAAAAGTCATGTTTTAAGAATTATATTTGTTTGCCATACTGTTGATGTTAAAGTACCTTTGATCAAAATGATCATTGACAACTATTTTTAATACTGTATTTATTTATTTTACACACACATACAGAGAGAGAGAGAGAGAGAGGGGCAGATAGAAAGAGAGAGAGAATTGGCATGCCACTGCAAACAGATTCCAGATGTGTGAGCCATTTTGTGCATCTGGCTTTATGTGGGTACAGAGGACTCAAGCCTGGGTCCCTAGGCTTTGCAAGCAAGCACTTTAATTGCTGAGTCATCTCTTTAGCCCCAAAATAATTTCCATGTGTGTCTGCATTTGATTGTATTTACTTATATAAATCAGACTGGATTTGGACTATGTTCTTTAATTTGTAGGCTACTTGCCATTTTATACTACTTACTTTGAGTGTACTATATCTTTTACCTTTCTTAAGCACTCTACACTCTTGGGTTCTCATTTAAAATTCTCCATTCTGGGCTTACTGTATATTCCAGGTTTTTGTTGTTGTTGTTGTTTTGCAATTTCTCAATATTACTTGTCCTTAGATTGTAATATGTGACTCGTTATAGATAATAGATCTGAGTGGAAAAGTGTGTGTTCTTCTTTCCATACCTCAGTTGGAACATAAGTATGACAAACAAGAAGATGGCAAGATTACACAGAAAATACAGCCAGCATGCCTGGCTTGTACTGGATAATTGTTGCTAAGGTGAATGCCGACAATAGATTATTACATAAATAACAAGGAACTATCATGTTAAGAGTCTGAGATACCCCATTTTCTGCCACAGAGAAGCCTATTCCATTTTTTCAGACTACTTAACATTTTAACAATGATATACCTATGAAGATGGATGTCTTTCTTCATACTTATCCAACTGGTGTTTCTTGAGTTTATCTGTTCACCAACTTTACATTCTGTATCTACTCAGTTCATGCTGTCACTCATTTTTGGAAATATGCTCTCTGCTCCATTCTCCCTCCCTTCTACTTCTCTTAGTTGTATTAACAATTTGGAATACCTCTGACATATTCCTAAAGATCACTAACCTTTTCTTCATATTGCCAATGATTTTAAATATATTGTAAAAAATGAATCATTTATTGATATATCTTGAATATTTCCTTTATCACCTTCATTTTGTTATTATACTCAGACCATTTAATATCTGTACTATTTTTTATTTCATGAAATTTTTCATGTATTTTTTATCATTAATTTTTTTTATTGAGCTTTCCTATATATCTGGTCTCTGTCAATATATTTAATTTCCTTTCAATAGAGTGATGCATTATAATATCTGTCTACTTATTGCAGTCTATAGGTTATATCAGGGAATGCATCTGGTGACTTTCTTTTGTGAAGTTTGTCTGATTCTTTGCATTTTGAAAGTAATTATTTAATCCTCAACAGCATAATTATTACATTTTGATTTATGTGCATTTTTTAATAGTTATGGACACTATGTAAACAGGCATGTTGGTACCAACATTAGCCTCCTGCCTGTCCTACCCCTCTGCAGGGACACTCCTTGTTGGGGAATGTGGATCGTGCATTGTGAGGTTAGCCATCAGTTATGGGTAAGAGGCAGTGTCTCTGTGCATAATGTCCCAACATTTGGTTCTAAACATCTTTCCACTCCCTCTTCTTCAAATTTCCCTGAGCCAGGATGGGTTCATTTTAAGTCTATTTCAGCAATGAAGTCTTGGGAGCCTCTGTGTCTCTGGATATTTGGTTTGGTAGGAGTTGAATGTTCTTTGTGTCTATCTCCTTCACCCTGTGCTGATGCCAGATTAAGCAAGAAACCAGCACTCTTGCTCATTTCCCCTATTACTCTTAGTTTCAGTTGGGGCCCTGGTGAGGTGCAATGGGCTGATTCTCTATCCTCCTGATCTGCGTCCATCTGAAAAAGAGAAGCAAATTCTCAAACGGAGAGTGACATCAGCACCAGATAAATGAGATAACCATTTTAGAGAGAATTTAATATGTGTAGGCCCTCCTGTAGGCCACAATTGGTGGGAGCTTAAAAATAGAGAGTGGGCTCATTTTTTGTATATGGTTCTGATGTGTTTCCCACCTCCAGCTAAGGGTTCTGTTCTACTGAATGGATCTGTTAGCCAAATCTAGAGCAGTTGTTTACCCACCATGGCTCTGTGCTACAATTGTACTTATGTGAGCATCACATCAGGTTGTTTGCTGCTGAGTAGCTTAGACCACAAGTTGCTTGGACAGATGGTGGTCATTTCCCCCATTCCCTCATGTAGCACCTTCTGGCATTAGACAAGCGCACTGCCTGGGGACTGACTCTTCCTGATTCTAGCCAAGTCACTTAATGTTCTGGACCAACAACATATGGTGTCTTCATCAGTGGAGTCTTACCACTAACCTTTGGTGGGTCATCAAGTACTCTGACAGAAATCTGTCTTCCTTTGTGAAACCTTGTAGGTCTCTCTGATCAGTAGCTTATTGTGGATGTTAATCATATGCTGGTACTGGTAGTTACAGACCAGTGCCAAGAAAAAGACAGAAGAAAAAGATAGGTAAAATAAAAGAGATAGAGAGAAGAGGGAGGGAGAAAGAGAGAGAGATAGGAGAAGGTTAAGGTTAGTCTTCATCATACCCTTTCCAGGGCCCTGTGATTCAGGTGTTCCCTCTAAGGACCTAATGAAGTTTCAGCCATTTAGTCTGTCTTTTAGGATGTAGAATATTATGGTACCATTGCCATCTAGGTCCAATTGTGTGACCTCCATCCCACTTCACCCTCCCCTCCCACCCCACACAATTGAAGAACAGGGAAAGCTCCCCAACTCCTTCTATGAAGCTAGTATCACCCTAATACCAAAACCGCAGAGAGGCCACAAGAAAGTAAGACCATAGACATATTTCCCTGATGAATTTAGATGAAAAGATCCTGAACAAAATCCTCGCAAACTGAATTCAACAGCACATCAAAAGCATTATCCACCTTGATCAAGTAGGCTTCTTTCCAGGAATGCAGCAGTGGCTGAACATATGGAAATCTGTCAATGTAATACACCACATAAATAAGCTTAAGCACAAAAACCACATGATCATTTTGCTAGATGCAGAAAAGGCCTTTGACAAAATACAACATCACTTTATGATCAAAACAATGGAGAGAATAGGCACGGACAGTTTATATCTCAACATAATAAAGGTTATATATAAAGCTCCTAAAGCCCAAATAGTACTTAATAGGGAGAGACTGAAGGAATTACCATTGAGGTCAGGAACAAGACTCTCACCTCTGCTCTTCAACATAGTACTGAAAGCCCTAGCTCAAGCAATGAGACAGGAGAAAGAAATAAAAGGGATACAAATTGGAAAGTAAGACATGAAATTAGCCCTATTTGTAGATGACATAATTCTATATATAAGTGACCCGAGAATCTCCATCTGAAAACTCTTAAAGGTGATTAACTCCTTCAGCAAAGTAGCAAGATACAAAATCAATGCACAAATTCAGTAGCCTTTCTATATGCAAAAGATAAAGATGCAGAGAAAGAAATAAGTGACATTGTCCCATTTTCAATAGCAACAACAAAAAAATCCTTGGAATAACATTAACCAAGGATATGAAAGACCTATTCAATGAAAACATAAAAGCACTCAAGAAAGAAACTCAGGAGGACTTGAGAAAATGGAAAGACATCCCATGCTCCTGGATAGGCAGAATTAACATTATGAAAATGGCAATCTTCCCAAAGACAACATACAGATTTAATGCAATACCAATAAAAATCCCAACATTTTCTTCACAGAGATAGAAAAAATGATTTCAAAATTCATATGAATGGGCAGAAGGCCTTGGATATTGAAACATTTCTTCAGTAAAAGAAACACCTTTGGTGGCATCACCATACCTGGTCTAAAGCTATATTACAAAATCATAGTAACAAAAACAACATGTTATTGGCATAAAAACAGGATTATAGACCAATGGAACAGAATTGAGGACCTGAATATTGGCTCAAGTAACTATAGTTACTTGATATTTGACAAAGTCCCTAACAATGTAGGCTTGAAAAAAGAAAGCATCTTTAACAAATGGTGCTGGATAAATACTGGATAACCATATGCAAGAAATTGAAACTTGATCCACACATCTTTCCATGCAAAAAAAAATCAAGTCCAAATGGATCAAAGGCATCAATATAAGATTCCTATCAGCTACTACTGAAAGATAAAACAGAAAAAACTTTCCATGATATAGGAATGGGAAAAGACTTCCTGTACAAAATTCCAGTAGCTCAGAAACTTAACCAATCACTCAACCATTGGGATCTCATGAAGCTGAAAAGTTTCTTTACAGACAAACATACAATAAGCAGAGACAGTAGATTACACACAGAATTGGAGAAAATTTTTCCTGGCTGTCCAACTGACAGAGGCCTAATTTCTAGAATCTACAAAGAACTTAAAAAACTAAGCAATAAAAAATCAAACAACCCACTCACAAAATGGGGCAAAGAACTGGGCAGGGAATTCTCAGAGGAAGAAATACAAATAGCAAGCACACACTTAAGAAAATGTTCATTAACCCTAATCATCAGGGAAATGCAAATTAAAACAACATGAGATTCCATGTTATCCCAGTAAGGATACCAATCATTAAAAAAATCAAATGAAAACAAATGCTGGCAAGGTTGTGGAGAAATAGGAACCTTCATTCACTGTTGGTGTGAATGTAAGATGGTACAATCACTATGGAAAGCAGTATGGAGAATCCTAAAAAGGCTGACAATAGAGTTACCAACAGACCCAGTTAGTCCCTTACAAGGCATTTACCCTAAAAGCTCCACACTTCAGTACAGAGAGATTTTCTCAATCATGTTTATAGCTGTTCAATTCATAATAGCTAAGAGCTGGAGTCAACACAGTTGTCCATCATTAGATGAATGGATAACAAAGATGTGGTATATCTACATGATGTAATTCTACATAGCTGTAAGGAAAAATCACATAATGAAATCTGCATAAAAATGGTCAAACCTGGAACAGATCATTCTCAGTGAATTCAACCAATCACAGAAAGACAATTGTCACATGGTCTCACTCATCTGTGGCTCCTAACCTGAATCTGCCCAAGATGCTGACGTACCTAATAAGCCTCTCAAGGACTGGACAGTAGGGAAGGTTTATGTGAATTTTTACAAAATATCCTGCCTTCTTTTGCTTCACAGGCAATTAAACTTGTGTTGATGTAACATGTAAATTGTGTCTTTTTTTGTAGTGGCTCAGAACTCAGTTCATTTAAAAAAGAACTTGCATCAGGAATTTTATCTCATTTAAATGTGGAACAGTGTCTCTGAACTTTCTGAAACACTGTCTTTAATTTCAAGAACTTCATTCTTTCCGTGTTTTTAATCTGTGTAGGTAATGTGCATGGTGTGTGTGTGCATACATGTATAACACATGCACGTATGTGTTTCAATGTACATCTTACACACATACAGAGGTCAGAGAAAGAAAACAGGGTATCCTCCTTAGTCACTCTTCTGCCATTATTTCCTTGAGATTGAGTGTCTTATTAAACCTGGACCTCCCTATTTTCAGTTAGACTGGGTGACCATATAGCACCAAAGATTCTTCTGTTCCAACGCACATGAAAACACCTGGATTTGTATTTGGGTGCTGGAGACTGAACTCAGGTCCTCGTACTTCCATGTAAGGGCTGCTTATCAGAATGTTTATGCTTACCATTCAGCCAGCTAATATACAGCTGGTTATCATTGTATAGTAGAATTCTGTGCACCATAAATTGAAAATAGAGTAGGCTGAAAATTCATGAAACCTACTATATTTCATAGCTTAGCCTAAGATACCTTAGTCATGTTTAGAACATAATTGAGATTGGAGAGAAAATACTTACAGGAAATGAGAGGCTAAGTAAAAGTAAATGTGAGGGTCACATGTGTAAAGGACATCGAGTCATCTGAGTGGTCTAATCCACAGGTTTTCTTAGTGATGGTTCAACAGGGTAAACATGCCTTCAGGAAGGAAATTGTACTGCGTACCACATTTGGTTATCAGTGTTACTGGGAAATCCATGCATCACATGTCAGCAGTCAGGGTCAAAGGGTCAAATGTCTAAAGGATATCTGAGGTAATGTTCCTTTTGATCCTTGTGGTAGGATCATTGACTGTGTTATTTGAACTTGAATCCTTAGAACCTGGGAGAAATGCCGTGGCAGCTCACTGACAGGAAGCAAAAATGACTATGAGTAAAAAGAACAACAAAATCAAAATCATATCCTGGGTAAATTATGGATATTAGAGTCAACATGAAAAGTTTACTGAATCAGGAATGATTCCTCATGTAACCATTTTAAGACCCCATGTTGTCTGAAACCAAAAATGAACACATCTTGGAGAAAAAATATGGGATATCTGAAGCCTCTTCATATCTGCATTCCAGTGCAACTGCTCTTTCACATATTGTCCTGTTTTAGGAACAGATCAATTTCATTGGCAAGTAGCTATTGACCTGACAAATACGTTTTATCAATTTCAATAAAACATGACAGAACGAGAGAATAATAACTTTGCCCCTTTAATGCCCAGCAATAAAATATTATCACTTACTTCAGAGTTGTTTGCCCTCTA
Organism: Dipus sagitta; assembly: GCA_036346955.1. Classification (NCBI taxonomy): domain Eukaryota; kingdom Metazoa; phylum Chordata; class Mammalia; order Rodentia; family Dipodidae; genus Dipus; species Dipus sagitta. The sequence goes on along the minus strand of CM070778.1, from coordinate 37,339,588 downwards.
TACAGGATACCACTAGTCTTTAAAGCACCACCACTGGTTTTCATTTGAAACACAAATCTAAAACACTAAAACTAAAAGATCCCTATACTTGTGGGAAAGTTAGAAAAATTTGCTTACTGTAACAATTAGAAAATTATGCCCTTAAAAGAATAAAGACAATTTGATAAACAGACATTCTAATACATTCAAATATAGGCTTTTCAATATGGCAGATTCAGCTTATTTCAAAGGCCCAGAGCTAAGTGAGATAAACATAGTTTGATATTTACTTTCTTTTTTAGCTCAGTACCTATACATAATGTATAAACAACGTGACTGTTACTAATGGTAAGCAAGTGAATTTCTTCCCCTCTGTGGTAGTTTGAATGTGAACTGTCACCCATAGCCACATGTGTTATGAATACTTGGTCCCTAGTGGTGCCAATTTGGGAGCTGGGACAAGCTGGAGGAGATGTTTTTGTGGGGATGAGCCTAGAAGTTTATGTACCTCAGATCCCTGTTGCTTGGCATTTCTCAGGCCTTGTCAGTGGCCAATGTCATAATTTGCTATGGCTGCTCTCAGGACCCTACTACTTTAGAAGTCAGAGACCAGGCTGAGGGGATTGTTTAGTGGTTAAGGCATTTACCTGCAAAGCCAAAGGATCCAGGTTCGATTCCCCAGGACCCACGTTAGCCAGATGCACAAGGGAGTGCAAGAGTCTGCAGTTCATTTGCAGTGGCTGGAGACCCTGGCACACCCATTCTCTCTCTCTCTCTATCCCTCTTTCTCTGCCAAATAAATAAATATTTGAAAAAAGAATTAAAAGAAGACAGAGACCTATGGTGGTTTCAATCAGACATTCCCCATGAACTCATGTGTTTTGAATACTTGGTCCCCAACTGGTGTCACTTTGGGAGGTGGAGCCTTGCTGGAGCAGGTGTGTTTCTGGAGATGGGCTTTGGGGGATAGCTAGCTCCCCATGACCAGGACCACTGTCACTCTTGCTGTTGTTTTCCAGCTGCCGTGACAAGGAGTGGTGTCCATCCTCCGCACATGCCATGCTTTCCCCTTCCATCATGAAGCTTCCACTTGGGACTTTACCACAGAATAAAGCCTGTGGTAGTTTCAATGGATGGCCCCCAAGGAAAATTAAAAGAACAGTGATAGCAATAAGAATAAATTACTACACAAGTATTGGTTTTGATAGTGTTTAGCAGCACTTTTCAAACTCCTGCACAGTGAAAGACAGTCCCCCTCATCTGTCTAGTAGCTATAAAGTCAAATAAAATACAATTTAGACTTCAGGGATTTTGAATATTGAACTGATGTAAATAATCATCACATATCAACTATAAGGAACTTAATTACCAAAAATTGTAAGTGTTCTAGATAGCTTGGTAAAAGGAATGTATTTACTGAGATAGATAAATAAACCCCACAAAAATATGAGTCTGGCCTTTAGGAATTTCTTAGAGAATGGAGTAAGGTTATCTATCCCTGTGTCTCAGTACTGTGTGTGTATGTGTGTGAGTGCGTGTGTGTGTGTGTGTGTGTGTGTGTGTATGAGAGAGAGAGAGAGAGAGCAAGGATGGGGCCTTTCTGGCTGACAAGGGAGCATATGTCACATTTTAGGTAACACAACAATTCATTTCTTGAATTACTCACAAGTAATCACTTCTTTTTGGAGCTCATCCTATAAAGATCTCTTCAGGTCAAATAGTGTACACTTCTTCTACTTTCACACTTAAAGATTATTATCCTAAAGATTTATCCCAGATATTTACCTGAAAGATTCTGCATGACTCCAGGTCCCCACTCTGATTGATGATAAGCCAAAATGAGAGACTTGGATTAAAGTGCTTGAGTTCTGGAGTTGTTCTGTAGTGCAGTCTTTGGAAAGTAGCTGTAATTATCCTTTGAAAACAACTCAACTTCCTAGGGACTCTTTGAAAAGTGAACATACATCAATGGAGCATCAAATGATTATTTTTCCTAGAGGCTTGTCCCTGAATAGTTGTATAACAATCACTCAGACATTAGATGCAAGTTTTAACATAGCCCACTATCATCAGAAGAGAGGTAAATTACATAAAGGATATGAGTAATCTACTCATATCCTTAGTGTGCCTATTTCTACTTCTCTCTTTCAATCCATACTTATGGCTTCACATGAATTTCTTAGGGACCTTTGCAAGAGATACAAAATTCTATCCCATGTTGTTTCATACACTATGTTGACAACAGTACAGTTTTGTTGCTATGTAGTTATAGCTCCTCTATGGACAGTCCTAAGGAACACCGGAGAAGCCTTGTAGCATGTTGTAGTATTATTCCTGGATAAGAATGACAGAAGGATTGACTAATTCTCTATGTGAATCTGGGTTCCTATAACACTTGTCCTTCATGAATGTTTCCATGGATACTGGATTTGCAGATACCCTTGAAAGTAACATTTATAAAACATGACATATACATATATCTCTATGAACCCCTAACATTCATTACCCATCGCCCAGTGTTTTGTATATTTTCTCTGATTAGTCATAACTAACTTCACAATTGTTATATCAGTCTAAGAATATAATAATGACAGGGAGTTTTAATATCTAGGAATTCTGGAACTAGACTGTATGAAGAAAATTGTGCTTTTTACTACTTGGGGAACTACAAGGATATTTTTTATTTTTAAAGAGACCAGTTAACATATATAAGGTGGGCCTATTTGTGTGCAGAGAACTAGAGAGATCCAAAGTATATAAAAAAAAATGTGTGTAGATTTCAGAGAACCACAGAAAATATTGTTTATACCAGCATCTAAATATATTTTAAGTATATGGCAACCCAAATCATCAAAGTTAAAAGTTGAGATTCCAGTTTCCATGTTTGTTTATTTATTTAGTTAGTTTTCTTAAAGTAGGGTCTCACTCAAGCCTAGACTGATCTGGAATTCACTCACTATCTAGTCTCAGGCTGGCCTCGAATGCATGGCCATCTTTCTATCTCTGCCTCCTGAGTACTGGGATTAAAGGTGTGCACCAGCACACCCAGTCCATGTTTATTTTCTCTATGCTACCTCTGTAATCCATAGCTTTTGAAAAATATCAGAGTGTGCTCAATCGTGTGAATACTTCTCTCAGGAGTTTGGATAATGTGATGCTACTGATCAAAGAATGTCTTTATATGCTTGCATGGGTTCAGGGCTTTGAAATCCAGTAGTTAAGTAGAGCAGTGTTGGCAAAAGTCCAAAATATTATGCTGCATGCAGCCTTCTAAGACAGAGAATTCATCAATGGTGTTAAATAGCAGTAGAATCTGCAAACCTTAAGATTGTCCAGCCAAGCCCGAAGTGCCAAATTTTAGTGGCATGTTTATTGTGGTGGAAACCAATAGCTATCTATTTGGACTGGAAACATGTCCTATGGGAGGGATTGCACTCCTGGTACTGAAAATCTAGTCAAAAGCCTGTGGCTTGGGAGGTCATAAACCCTAGGGGAGTATCAAGTGCTGTTTTCTTGCTAAATGCACTTATTATGTCCACCATACTGCCCTGTAAACACTTCTTAAAATGTTTATACCCATATATTAATGCCATTCTCACTCTTGGTTAGAGAAGCATATCTTTTTAGATGGTGGTAACCACTAGGGTGACTTAGAAGTTGCCATACGGCTGAGAAGAACTGACAGTGGAGTGTTTAGCACTGAGACATCTCTGTCACACTCCCCAGTGTTCAGGGTCCTTTGGGGAAGAGGTGGCAGAAAGAATGTAAGAGCCAAAGATGGCTAGAACTTCCCATAATTTAATCTGACAGACACAAAATGGCCTTGATTTGCATGAGCTGGCAGCGCCTGACACTACTCACGCAAGACCTTCATAATAGGAGGAAAATATGATGACATCTAAATATAAGAGAGACTGATTGGAAGGAAGGGGGATTGGATGGGGGATGGATTTGAGAGGAGGAGAATGAGAGTAGAAAGAGGGAATTACCATGGTGTGTTGTGTATATTTATGGACGCTGTCAAGGCATTCCCACACACCACAATGACTGACTGCTGCTCTCACAACTCATACCCCACAACCTCATGTTGAATACCAGCAATCCCCCTGAAAGTGCAGGGTGGGGGCAAGCATGGTGGAAAATTGTAGCTATCATTAAAACGTTTTAAAAAATGGCCAGTGCTGTTGACATTCTCCTTCCTGGAATAGATGGCTCTCTGACACAGTACCATTTATTTTCTTTCTCCTTCCCTTCTTCTCTCATTCATTTTCTTCACTTGCCTTGCGTTGCCTTTCCTTTCCTTGCCTTGCCTTGCCTTTTCTTCATCAATACCTGAGATTCAACTGGGCACTTGTTCAAGGCGCCACACGTGAAGTAAATCTCTAGTCAAAATTTCTTTTTTGAGGGGATTAAAAATGTGTCAATTATTTAAAAGCACAAATCTTAAGTGAAAATATTACTGGCCACCTCTGCATATATTTGTTCCCTTCTGAGGGACCAGTATAATCTACACCAAATTTATTACATGTATACATCCACATATAGGTTTAATATATTATCTCCCTGATAAATGCTATTCACTATGTATTGAGAATATAAAATATTCTGAATTTTCTGTCTCATTCAAATCTCTTGACCATGAGACCATTGCCCACAATCCCAACTCATAATATTACCATGTAGCTTTAATTGTTTATTTACTATGTTTGAATTCTAACCTTGTGTCTTAGCCCAGACTGCTTTTCTTCTCTTTCTTTTCCATCTGTTTAGGTGATGTCATACCACACAGCACTGTCAAAATTCTACCTCAGCCATGAGGCTCTCAATTTGGATATTGTTTATTTCTTATTTTTACAACATTTGGATTATTGCATTTAGAATCATTATGTCACCATGCCTGTAGTGATATTCTTATCAATCTAGATATTTAAAAGCAAAAAAGACCTCTTAACTTATTTTGTCTAGTGCAATTCTGTGAATAGCATTATGCTCGTTTAACAATTTTACATCTAACAGTTGAGGCTGTCTTTGGTGAAATAATAGCACAACATTTTTGACTAATTTTCCCAGAGACTATATAAAAATAAAAGCATAAAAAAACTTAATAATTTTATTTATGTGCAATTATTTTTCATATATTTTATTCCTATTGAATATGAGACCCAATGTAATAATTTGTTACATGTAAGAATGGCCAAATCAAATCAATTTGCATGTTCATACCTCAGATATTTACCATTTGCTTGTTGTAAGATCATATAAAATATTCTCTTTTAGTAATTTAAATATTTTTTGTTGAAGAATTAGCCAAGCACATACATACTCAGTTGAAAAATTTATAGCTAACATGACTTTTAGTGAGAGGATTCATATGCTAGTCATTAGATTATGTTACTTATGCCTCAGAGTAACGTTTTTCTTCTTTTCTCCACTAACATTACTGCTTCTTTGTTCCTGATAGTTAAGCACTTCCATAACTTGGAAGAAACAACATTTGGCTTAACTTATGCTATCTACATTTTTTGTTTATTTTCTATTTATTCTTCTTATAGCTACATATCTCATGTCTATAAATATATTTTCTGCATTACTATTTAAATAGCATATTTCTTATATCTGTTTTAACTTTACAACATTTATGCTTGTTCCTGATTATTGTTGAGTTTGAACTTTTCTGTATGCTTTTTGGCACATTCCCAAATCATTATTTTTTTGTGGAGGGGAGTGTTGAGACAGGGTATCATTCTCGGCAGGTGCTGGTATGGCGTTCACTCTGTACCTGGGCTTGAACTCATAGTGATCTTCTTACTTTAGCCTCCCAAGTGGGTTTAAAAGTATGAGCCACCATTCTGGCTACCATTTTATTCTGTCACTAAAATTTCCTTTTGGTGATACCAAATTTCACTGGCATAAATTCTAGTAAATAAATTCATTTGGCTTATTAACATGTAAATATTTATTACATACAAAATACTTTTAAGACTACAATAAAATGTACAATTTAAAACATACATTTTCACTCAAACACCTTAAAATAAGAAGAGACTTATCAAGTCTTACTTATCCTTAAGCTGATTATTAGCATTTTCACTTTCTAGCAAAAAGAGAGGAGACTCGTCATGCATATACCATGTAGCTTAATAAAGAAATATAATATTATGCAAACCCACATCAACTTTTAAATGTCAGCACTTACATTTTCTGATATAGCAGTTGTAGTTACCTTCACATTGCTGGCACAAAACACCTGACCAAAAGCAGCTGATGAAGAGAAGCTTCTTGATGGCAGAGGAAAGGATGGTAGAGCAGAGGCTGGACATCACTTTCTGTCACAGAAGCTGGCAGAAACCAGTGGGAGAGTAAACTGACCTGCTGGCAAGGGAGAAGCTAGGCTATAACATTTCAAACACACCCCCATCAACTCACCTCCTTCAGCAAGGATCCAGTTCCCAGATTGCTGCCAATGGGATAATAGCCATTCAAAATATATTATAAATAAAAATAAATTAAATTAAAGGGATGGAGGCCTTACCAGTTGAGGCACTTGCTTACAAAGCCAAAGGACCTGGGTTCAAGTCCCCAGGACACATGTAAGCCAGATGCATAAGGTGGCACATGCATCGGGAGTTCATTTGCAAAGGCTGAAGGCCCTAGTGAACCCATTCTCTCTGTCTTGCTCTCTCTCTCTCACTCTTTCTGATGCTATCTCTCTCAAGTAAGTAAATAAATAAATAAAAATAAATTAAATAAGATATACAAAAGCCGAGCGTGGTGGCACACGCCTTTAATCCCAGCACTCAGGAGGCAGAGGTAGGAGGATCGCCATGAGTTTGAGGCCACCCTGAGACTCCATAGTGAATTCCAGGTCAGCCTGGGCTAGAGTGAGACCCTACCTTGAAAAAACCAAAAAAAAAAAAAAAGATATACAAGTTTATGGGGGACATCTGACTCCAACTACCAGAGTCATGAATATCCTTCTCAATCACTATGGAATCTCAAGAGCTGAGTAGCTCATCCTTGACTTTGCACTCATAAAAAAGTCATCTCAAATTATTACATTAATTGTAACTTTTAAGTTATGCAGAGGAAATTAAAGAGAGATCACTTTTTCTTGGTTGAGATATAATTACATATCCTAATGATTAGTCATTCCAACAAATGATGACCCAATACTCTTTGAAATAAATCCCTTTGAGTATTTCTTCTATCACATGAATAAATAGCATTCATTCATCATGTAGCATAGAATTACACTATGGAGTAAATGAACTTTCAGTAGATAATTTGTTACTTCTGTTAGTCCCTATCAGAACACTGTCAAGATGCATTTGGCAAATCTTTCTAGATAATTGCTAAACAGAAAAGCTAATTACATTTGGGATGATCACACTGAATACATGCAAATCTAATCACAGGGTAGAATGTCCTAAAACCCTTTACAAATCTCAATGTTTCTTTTTTTTTTTTTAACTGACTTCTATACTACACATAACCAAACCTACATGATCATTTAAAGACTAAAACATGTAACTTCAAAGAACAAAATGGTATGATTAAAGGAAGGGGAAACAGTTAATGTCAGCCACAAAGAGTAGCTCTTGTTAATACATTGTCTTTCTTCAGAAAAAAATAGTGAATTCAGGCTGCTAAAAATGTTGAAATTAACTGCCATGTATAATTGGTTAGTGCCTGACAAAGAATCAGAGTCAAGAAAAACAAATAGTTTAACAGATAAATCACTGTTTTGTGGCCTGTACCATTCTCCAATCCTCAATAACAATCAAAAGTGTTAGTCAGGCATGGTGGCACATACCTTTAGTGGCAGCACTTGGAAGGAAGAATTCAAGGCCACCCTGAGACCACATAGTGAATTCCAGATCAACCTGGGCTAGAGCAAAACCCTATCTCAAAAAAAAAAAAAAAAAATTGGTATACAAGATGAATAAGAGCTTGTGTTATATACATCATGTGCATGCAGAAGTTGAGATATCTATAGATATAAATAGATATAGAGATTGAGATTAAAATAGCTATCCAAGATGCCAGAAAACTGCACTACTGAGAAATTCACAATCAAATTATGAGCCCTCAATAGAATTCTATGTTTTAATATTATTTTTTCTTTTCACGAGTGTTTTTAAATCCAAAGTAAATGTGAGGCGAGTTTAGAATCAGTGACTCATATTCACCACTCCCTGCTATATTGACCAAATCACTCAGCTGAATTACTTCAGAATATAAGTTTTGATTCAGAGTCTTTGATGTAGGGCTTCAGGTGCTCTACATTACCCTGGATTTTCTGATAAATCATGCATATGAGTACTCTCACATTTCTGGGGATGACGTATGGTTTTTATCATATTTTCAAAATGACTCTCTTCACCAAAGTATAATAAATGCTGGTTTCAACATGACCTTTTTTTCATAGAATTTATGGAAAATTTCCAATAACAATGACTTATGTCCTTTTCAGAGTTTCTCACACCCTTTCCAGGGAGATAGTCATATTAGTTTATTTTACTGTATATCGAAAGGGTCTTTGGGTAAATGAAGGAACCCCTTGATATTTACTTGTTGATACATGACAGACTTCTGCTTGAATGTATCCCTTTATTTCAGGTGTGGGAAGAAGTTAGAAAACTTGAATTTGGATGTATAAATATGGATACATATATATTTCATACTCCTATTACCTTGGAGCACATTTTTAATATATGTTAAGGAAGAAATTATTCTACAAACATGAATCAAAGTCTAGGATGTCATTCTATTTTGTATCATTGCCAATAATCTGCTTTATCTGTGTCTATCTGTAGTTCTCACTGAATTATAGATCAGATATACATGTACATATTACATGTAACTTATTTGAAAACTCATTTAGTTTTTGTGTGCTTGCTATTTTTTATTTATTTATGTATTTTTGTGGTTGTGGGTATTGAAATCCAGTTCTAACACATGTTAGTCAAGGATTCTACCCTAAATTACCTCTTCATATTTAAGCTTTGTTTTATAGAGATATAAGTGTTCCACATAACATATGTTAAGTACAATGCAGATGCAAGCCTTTGTAGGGTAAATCACCAAAAGCTGTGGCAAAATTAATTTTACATATTAAAAAATAAATTCATTTTGAATAATAATTACAAGATGATTTATCAAATTTGCATATATTTTATTATGACTGTTGTAATATATATTCTTGATATGCTAAAATAAATATGAACATCTCCAAACACATCTAACACTTTTTTGCTGATAATATTTTCAGACACTCAAATTTAAGTGTATTTTAGATATTCTAATATGCATAAGTTATCATGCATACTATACTGTATAATTTACATCCAACTCTAGAGGATCCTAGGATAATTAACATTTTACCTCACTGCCAGCAATTTCTTTTCTTTTCTTGGTAAATTTCCAGCAATTTCCTGTCTGGTCTGTATAACAGTGTCTATCATTATCCTATGTTTTCCAAGAGGAATTATTTACTGGAATCTTTTAGCTTCAGTGAAATCATTTGAATATCGTTACTTTATCCTAAGGTTTACAGTTTCCTGTTTCCTAAATTTGCTCTGTATAGTCACAATTCTGTTTTAAGATCAATGAATTGCCTACTTGTTACTTTATTAAACCCAAGGAAAGAGCAACAATTCTCTAATATGCTTTTGCTTAGTTAAATTTATTATATATACTACTATATATAATAAACCAGTAACAAAAGTAATGAACTATTTATTATGAATCATAATAAAATACTAAATAGTATACTGTTCATAAAAAAGGACTTCTGTTAATTTTTATACATAACTCACATTTTCATAGCAATCTTTCTGTAAGTGATTGTTATATGTGACCTATTTTATAATTAAGAAATGAGAGTATGAAAGTGTTGCATAATGGCCAAGATCAATATCTGAATATTGAATATCTGAATTTTAATCTCTGTCTGTGCAGACCATGCCATACGTAGTTTCAGAACTCACACTGTTTCCCAAAGAAAACAACATATTCTTTTTTTTTTTTGTTTTTTATTTTTTTTGTTTTTTCGAGGTAGGGTTTCACCCTAGCTGAGGCTGACCTGGAATTAACTATGTAGTCTCAGGGTGCCCTCGAATTTACGGCGATCTTCCTACCTCTGCCTCCCGAGTGCTGGGATTAAAGGTGTGCACGACCATGGCTGGCTAACAACATACTCTTAATGTAATATTATTCAGCTATAAAAACCATGAAATCCCATCCTATCTAGCTATCATTCATCTATCTGTATATGTAAATATTTATCTATCTATCATCTATTCATCTATTTATTCACCTATTTTGGACATGGGCATGTTATTATTTTAGGTCTATTGTTAACATGACTGTTTTCCATGAAATCACTTATTTCTTTGTAAAATTTAACTATCTTTGTGTGTCTGGATTTGTATATTTTCTAGCCTTTCTATTATGTTCTTCCAACCCATGAATTTAGTTTCTCCCCAGTATTCTATAGACTGGTTTATATTCTGTTATAATGCACATCATGGTAAGCGTATTAAGGATCTTAATAGAGTCTTTGTACTAGAATTGTTAGTGGATGCAAAATGAACTAGCAATCTCTGCCTTTTTCTCTTACTATCTTGTCTAGTTTTGTATAACCCCCAAATACTGGTGCTACTTAAGTGGGTGTTGTATGGCAAATTTCCTCCACACTGAAAAGTATAAAAAGACTATTGGCAGTTTTATCAAAAGCAGCTGGTGCAACTCACAGGGCATGTGGGGAGGGCGGTCATTCCCTCATCTGAGATTTAGGCTCCCCCTGCGCCAGCTGTGTATAATAGTGCACAAGATCGTGTGACATCAGGAGGGAAATGGAATATATAGAGAGTAAAAGGTCAAGGAAAAATGAGCTCCACTGAGGTGGTATATCTGGAGTCTCCAAGCTCTGTGAGTAAGCCCTCACCTCCAGGCTGAGGAAGGAGGATTCATGGGAGTAATTCCGTTAGCAGTGAGCTCCACTGAAGTGTTGCTTTGGGGTCTCATGCTCTGTAAGTAAGCCTAAACCGTCCCCCTGAGGCTGAGGGAAGAGGGCATCTGTCGGGGTAATCCTGATGCAGTGATCTGCAATGTGGCAGTGTCTCTGAAGTCTCCATGCACTATAAGGATGTCTTCTCCCTACAGCTGAGGGAGGAAACCCCAATAGACTGAGCCCCACTACGTGCTGCTTTGGGGTTTCATGCTCCTGGAAAGGGAAAAGTAACATTTGGAAATGGCCACAGGGAAGTCCTATTCACAGTAGGATGGGACTTCATGTTGTTTGGGGTCTCTATGCTCTGTAATTAAGCCTTCATCCTGAGACGGAGGGCGGAGTATCCAAGGAGTAATGTTGACATAGGAAACCCCATCAAAGTGACTGCTTTGGTGGCTCCACATTCCTATATGTACCTTAAAATATAAAATAATCCCATTTTGTCAGAATAAAAATATAAAATAATTCCTCACTTTGTCAGAATAAAAAGTAAGCATATATCCAAGCTTTCACTTAAAACCTTCCTGTCAAACTTCAAACTCAAATTCCTCTGCCCTCCAGATGGATTCCTTCGGATATTTTATGGGTATTTACAATTCAGCAAGTCAGCCTACTCTCTGGTCTAATTTCTTTCTACATTATTTTGTTTGAAGGAAAGCCAATATGTGCTTTGAAATAGCAAACATATGTGCATAGATTTTATTTTAATATTTGCACACACTTTGTCTTTTTATTTAGGGAACAGAGCCTCCTTCAAATTTAAAGAGATGGTTCATCATATCTCCCAACGCTCAACATTCAGTTTGCAAAGCTTAATGACACTTGTGTCCGTACAGCTTGGGAGTGCTTTGTCATAACATGCTAACTGCTTTTAAATTCAGCATAATGAAGTACAAGACAGCCCCTTGTGTAAAAGAGCTTTGGAATAAATCTATACAATGATGAAAAACTCTTTCCAAGAGATTATGGTCAGTAATTCATTGTAAAAATAAAAAAAAAAATGATAAATTTTAAAAAAAACAAATAATCTCTCATCTTATTCTGGACTGTGGTCCAAAATATTGGATACCACTTACATATATATGTAATATACATATGTAATATGTTTATTATGTATATATGGAAACATAATGATGGAATATCCATGCCCCCTTTTTTATATTCTAAGGTAAATTACTAGAAATTGGGAAAATTTGGTTGTGTTTCAAATGTGTGGCAAACAGTTTATGCATGTCATCCTCAATTTAATTTTAAAATACTTATCATAGGTTTCTTTATTTAAGATGTAAACTAATTCATAGTGAAGAATTGTTTCTTATTTTCTTTTTGCCTTGTTTGTGATCAATCCAAGGCAAGAACATTAACACTGGGCTACAACACCAGCATCATTCAGAACTTAAAAAAAAAAAAAAAAGAGACAGTTGACAGTATATACGGTTTTTTTTTTTTACTATATGATTAATACTTTTGGATTATTTTATATTTTAAGGTACATATTTATTGTGTTCTATGACATAAAATATAAAAACAAACAGTAAGAACAAATAGAAATTTGGGGAAGAAGCAAGTACATACCAGCTGCATTAGTGATATATGATTTTGTTATGATGCTCCAGAAGACAGATTAGAGAAAAAAAAATAAAACAGGGTTTGTATTTGTTTCTACTTTATTTTTCTATGGAACAAACCCAGCGTCTTGTGAATGCAAAGCATGTGTCTACCACTTAGCTATACAACCAGCTCAAGGACAGGTTTATTGACTGATACTCTTGCTAAATTCTTGGCTGTTAAAATATTTTTAATATTTTTAATATTTTCAAATGTTTTGTATTTTCATTTTTCATTAAATGATCTTTGGCCCAGTCCTCATCACATTGTTAGTATTTCTTTAAATTTCTTTTGTTATTCATTAAATTAGCATGCATAAATATAAAGTTCATATAGATATAATAATGTTTTCTATCATTGCCTTTTCTTTCATTTTTTAACTTTGAAGAGAATAAACTAAATATAATAAAATCATTTTATTTAAATTTATTTTTGTACATTTTTATTTTCCTATTTTTCTTACTTTAATATTAAGGATTTTCAAAAGTAGAATGGAAGGAAATGTATAGCATTAAATTCTTTCTAAAAGAACCATTCCTCATTTTGTCAGAATAAAAAGTAAGAAAGAAAGAAAAATGAGGTGACTGCCCTTTCCAAACACTACAGCAGAAGCTCCCTAATATGCTTACTAAAAAATCATAAATAAGAAGTAATCTAGACAAAATATGAAATAAGTTTTAAGAGCATTGGAAGTTTTCTTTTTTTCCTAAATCTTCATTTCCTTTGATTGTCAATTTCTGACTACTGAGCTAAATTATAGTCAAAACATCAGCATAGCCTTAATAGAAAACATACAATATGCACAGCATTAAGGTCAAAAACCAAAGAAATATACTGTGATATTCCTGCCTTTAAGGCATTTAAAGAATAATGGTGGTGAAATCAATAACAGAACACAAATATATATTTGTAAGGAAAACTATTAAAGAAATAAAATGCCAGTGAATAAGTAGAAAGAAAAGTATTCTTGATTTCAAAGATTTTAGAGACATATCAGACTTTATGTTCAACAAATTTATCCAAAAAAAGAATTTAAAAAAAATCTTTATTACTATATTTTTAAGAAATCTAAACACAAATATTGTAACACTGATTTTAATATTTTATGGCATTTTGTTCTTTTCTAAAGAGATGATGTGGAAGAAGAGAATGTGTATTGAATATTTATGAAGAGAGATGCATTCAATAATAATTCCTGGCAAGTATACTATCTGGAGCTACATGATAGTAGCTGTGTTGTTCATGTTAAAAAAAATCCTAGAAACACACTTTTTATGTGTCTTAGAAAAATGAGACTGCTCTAAAAGTGATAATCTACATAAAGTTCCATAAAACGTTTGATATTAGAAATATAGATTTTCAATGCTTGGCAATAGAATACAGAAGACAAATTCCTTTGTAGACTGAATTTTACAAATGCAGTGTGAGAGGAGAAAGCAATCTTGTAGAAAACAAATACCTTACTTTAAAAGATAAATTTATTTAGATGGGTATCTAGCTCAGTGGTACAATGTTTGCCCAGCATGATGAAGACTCTGAGTTATATATCTGTACAAGGAGAGTTAGACCTATCTGCCATATCAGTCACCTAAAAGTTTGCCTATAATAATCTAGCTATATATGGTGGTGTTTGCTAAAATGTGTTAGAGTAGGCAACCTTGTTTCTTACCCTTTCAAAAATGGGATGTGAGTCATAGTTCAATAAGAGTATATTACTTAAATATAAATAACTAATAAAGTTTAAATTGTACCTAGTTCAAAGCTGTGTTTATCATTGTTAAATAAGCTACAAGAGGAAAAAAAATAACATGCATTGAACAATCATTCAACTCTTCAGTGGTCAGGAAACTACTTCTAATAGAACAAAAATTTTAAAACATTGCCTAATTTTTTCTTTCTCCTTTTATCTTCCTCCTTTGATGTTTGTAAGCCATAGTTATCCTTAACCACCTGTCATGTATGGGTGTTGTGGGTTGGCTAAATAATAGTCATACAATAAGTAGGACAGATTAAATGTTTACAAAATTTCCATCCAACAGAAAAGGGAAACAGTTAAAAGTCTTTGAGCAGACGTACATTCTAACCGCAAGTGAGCAGTATCATACTGACACACCACTCATACCTTAAGGTAACACATTTATACTTTAACATCTTAAATTATTTTCAAGGTAACTATTTGGTGTAATACTCCACTCTCCTCACCCCAGGATAAATTTATGTAAATTGGTAACAATCATTTATCTGTGTTTAACTCTACGTACAGGAAAACCATGTATGAGTTCAAAGGTGTGAATCTGATGAATCATTTTATAAACAGGCCTTGATGCAACCTCCTGAAGATAGAGCAAATAATCATGACAGAGCTAGTGAGTAAATCTTAATTATTTTTAACTACCCCCACAGAGAAGTGGAGATTATTAGCAAGAAATTAAAGAATGAATAAAAGGAGACTGTAAAGTGTCAGCAGTTGCATAATCTAAAGCTTTACTGTATTTGACAAATTATATGTGAGGTTAAGAGTAAAATCGTCTTCATCAGCGGGAAAAAAGTACCATTTTTAGTGACAGGCACTCAATATTTTGAAGAAGTAAAGCAGGAAACCTCAGCATCCCATAGGTGTTACTGGGGAACTCATTGCAGACTGTCAGTCAATGTAATTGACATAAAGAGAAAATAAAATCTATTCCAATAAAATGCTAGGAGTCAGTGTTAATAAAACATAGCAAAGAAGTCCAGAGGGTCTTTGAGGTGTTCCAAATGCAATCTGGGTTCCTCAATTCAAAATGCATGGGCCTGTGTCTGAAGGGGGCTTTCCTACAGGATTTTCAGGCAGAATTAAAAGTGCTGAGTCCATTAAGAACAAACAGATTTATATGGATTGATAGGGAAAGAAAAACATGACATAATGTTCAGTGAACCAACAGGACTTTTGTGATCCTTGTAAGATTCATTTGACACAGAACACCTCAAAACAATCTGGAGACACTTGAGGGTTTACCTCAAAGATAAGCCTGTAGGGTCTAAAAGGCCTATCAATGCTGCAATGCTGCTGATTCTCTTATAGTTTAAAAAAAAATCTGAAACTATTTTTACCATTTCCCACTATTTTGGCTGTATAGATAGGTACCAGGCTCTTGCTTCATGTTGCTACTATATTCTAAAATAAAAATGTTGGATGTATGTTTTTAAATAATTTTTTATACGCGCGTGTGTGTGTGTGTGTGTGTGTGTGTGTGTGTTTAGACAAGCTAGAGTCTTTTGCCCCTGCAAACAAATGCTGGAAGATTGTGCCACTTTTTGCCTCCAGATTTATGAATGTCTGGGGAATTTGACCAGGGTTGGTAGAATTTGCAAGCAAGTGCTTTTAACTATTGAAGCATCTCCACACCTCATCAGATGTGTGTTTTACATTTTCCCCAAATCTATGGATCACCTTTTAATTAACAAAATGTATAGATTATGAAAAGCGTTCTGCTCTGGAATCTAACTGAATGTTATATGTAGTTGTAATGGATCCTTTAGTTATTCTAAACTTGAGTTTGTTCTTTTTCTTTCTCCCTTCTTCACTCCCTTCCTTCCTTCCTTCCTTCCTTCCTTCCTCCCTTCTTTAATGGGGGAATTGGGATTCTGGGGTGCCTCCTGGAACCTCAAGCCCTGAGTTTATATCAGCAAACTAGCCAAAGGACTGGCAATTACAGATTCAATCAAATAATTTTTAAAACACCATATTTTATTCAGATCTTACAAAGGAGTGGAGAAGGGAGAAAACTGGGAGGTAAGGAAAGATAAAGTGGGGAGAAGAGAGGTATACCATATGGACCCCAAATGTATGCCATGTGTGCCTCAGTAGCCTATGTAAACAAACATAGATCTTAGGAAAAAACAAAACAAAACAAAAACAAACGAACAAACAAAAACTCAAGAGGATTTTAAAAATGTGCGCTTCCAAAAGTACTAAAAGTGAAGACAGTAACAAAAGAAAAAAGTGTCTCCTTCAGTTGGGAGAGCATTCTTACCTGTCCATCCAAGCACCCAAAAAACATTGCTGCCAGATCTGGAGACAGAGAGGAAAAATAGCCAACTCTCACCTTGGATCTAGTGGGGATATATCTTAGAATTTGTGCCCTGTACCTGGACATACCTACACCAGGTGTACCAGCTAATGGGCCTGGGATTAGAGGACAAATCCACCTGACGGGGGGAAGGGAGGGTCGAATTAGGGTGATTGGACCTTTGAAGGTGAAAAGGGAAGAAAAGTTTGCACTTGCTAGAACTTAAACATGACCTGACTTCTTATCTCTTGCCCAGTGCCCCAGACTTATTTTCCGCAAACAAACAGGACCCCTCTTGGGACAGAGGTATTTCATAAGATTTAAACATTGTTGTTGGTCAAGTTCATTCCCCGGAACTTGGTGCCAGAACTCATCTCTTCCTGAGACAGCACCTAGCCCTAACCAACAAGCTGTTCCTCTGGTTCCCCTGAGCCAGAAGACAGCCTACCACTAAAAAGTTACAAATACTTGTGCAAGGTGAAGGCTGTCTCTATGATCAACTGGGAACTTCCAGCTGTGGGTGAGATTTTCCCTTGGCCCAGTCAAAAGGGACCCTCTAGCCCTTACTCTCCACATGGGTTCTTTATCCCCTCCAGTTCCCCACATGACAAGAGCTCCTTAAACTTTTTTTTTTTTCTCTTTCTTTCTATGCTTCCCCCCCCCCCCCCCAGGCCCTCCACGTGGGATCACTAGCCATGTGGGTGCCTTTCTTGGCTCTATTTCCCTCAATAAATATAACAATTTAATAATTATTCTTCTCAGCTTTTTTATTCAATTCATTGACTAAAATTAGAAACCAACCTAGGGTTTGGGGTACAAGGACTTTCCTGGACTTTAGCACCTTGTTACAGTTTGCGACCCAGATGGGAAAATCTTAAGAAGAAAAATTATCATTAGTATACTATTGGAGAAGATGGGAAGCACATTTTCTAGCTGTATGACTTGGGGTATTTTTCTGCTTCTTTCCACTTTTGGGAAAACTGGCTTACTTCCTCTTCTTGCTGGAGGTTATCTCTGGTTAAGGTGAGGAGAGTGAATAGCATTGGCCAGGCAGGCTCAACCACCCACTCTGACTTCTCTGCCAGGCCTCCCACACCCTACTGAGATCAAAGCCCTATTGAAAGGTCCTATTGCCTGAGGAGGGGCTCTTTTTTTTTTTTAAAGGTAACAACTTTTGTTGGGAGATATGCTTCCTTGGGCTTCTCTGACCTCAAGGCTCAACTCCTCCAGAGCTTGAGAGCTGGTTCTGCTGAGCTGACAGGAGAGGCCTCATGGCCCTATGGAAGCTCCAGAACCAAAGACTCCTGGCCTGAATGTCTTCTAGGGTGTTTCTTTCTTTTTTCTTTTTCTTGTTGTTGTTGTTATTATTGTTGTTTATTTGTCTTTTGTTTTTGTTTTGTTTTTTGTTTTGTTTTTCCTTATTTTTAAAATTAATTAGTTTTGTACTCAGCGAATACAGTCAATTTGGTACCATTGTTAGGCTCATCCATGACCTACCCCCTCCCACTGGCCCCTCCTTGTTGACCATCCTGCAGCCTGGGCCTCTGCCCAACTCAATTGGAGATTTGAGACCTCACCTCTGGAGCAGAGGGAGCCGCCAGCCAGAAACTGTGGGTCTCTGGCAGCCTCAATGAAGAAGAAAGTAAAAATGCTCCAGCCAGGCCCCAAGCCTAGGCGCTTGCTTGAAAATGTATTTTCAACATGCCTAGGTCCCAACCACCTGCCTCTTCCACCCTATGGAACAGAGGAGACCTGCAGCTATGTCAAATGGGTGTGACAGGTAACTGTTTCTCAGGAAATATAGACACAATGGGAAAGACATGCCTGATGCTGCTTCCTAACTGCCATGATTTTCTGTCAAAATGTTCTATGACAAATATATGTTTATCACTTATTCATGCAGGTTTTATAAACAGTGAAATGAGCTAGACCGGATGGCACAGTCTTGTTATCCCAGCTGCTTGCGAAGCTGAGACAGGAGGATCACCAATTCAAGGTTCCAATGTGATAGCCTGACTCCACATTTTTAAACCGTGTGATTTTTAAATTGCTTGATAAAAATAAGTACATAATTTTAATCTAAACTCTGCCTGATATTTCTTTTGTTTAGGTTTTAAACAAATAAGATGTTGTTTATAGACATCTTTTGGTTTCTTTATTAATTGAAATAGTCCAACAGGTCTCTCTTAAGGTTTTTGTTGGCGTTTGCCTTTTTTCAACTTTTTTTTTTTTTTTTTGGCTTCTGTCCTTATATGTCAGATTTAACCAAAGCCTATGGTGAGCTGAAATTTTATTTAAACAAAGCCATACTTTGTTATATGATAACATAAATATAATTATTGAAGTTATGATCTAGGTCAATTTACATAGCGGATTATTGAAAACAACAAAATTGTCTCTGAGGTGGTGGGTCATAATTTGCCACATATCTTAAAATATTGTAATGCCCTGTTACTTAAAAGGAGGAGGCAACTGGCCTGAGTTCCAGGCCAGTCTACCTTAAGCTAAAAAAAAAAAAAAATTACCTTAGTTACTCTTAATAAAAGCATTTCTAAGTGTGTTAGAGGTATTGATAGATTATTCCCAAAATGGTTGTCTGTCATGTTTTGCCTGTATTCATAAATTTGTAACTTGAAAGTGTATTTCATGGAGTTCATTAATGGATGATATCTCAAATCAATAGTTTATATAAAACTTATAGGTATATGTACTGGTATTATAGAAATTTTTATAGACATAAATACTAAGGAAATTGTAACTTTTTCTGCTAAGGCTTTTTCTCTGCAAATTTCCAATAAGATGGTTAAATCTTTGAAGCTAGACTACTTGCTTCTTGTCGGGGGTAATAGTATTAATCAATTTGGTGTAATTTCTCTTAATAATCCTATAAAACAGGTGATTAGTTATGGATTGAGATGAGATGATTGAAGGAGCTGGGATGGAATTTTTCAATGTTGGACATAAAATGCTTATTAAAAATGTTTTGTTCAAGTGGAACTTAGATCAAAATATCAAAGTATTTAGATGAAAGTGTGCATAATTAGAAAAGATACAACAGATCTAAAAAGACCACCAAACTTTGCCTAAAATTAACTTCCTTTTATAAGGTACAGAAGGCTAATTTTCAGGCTAAATGTAGATAAATGCCATACCTAAAATTTAAGGCCTTTCAACTATTTACACACTCCTAAGGATGCTCTAAAAGTTTTATATAGGGACATAAACTTAATCTAAATTCAACTTATATTAGACAAAATGATGTCCTGTGCTACGTGGGTCACAAAGTCATAAGCATAGATGTAGTTCACATTCTTTGGAGGTCTAACCAGGTTCGATATAGATAAGACCCTATCACATTATGTATTACAAATGGGTAAAATAAATTTCCTAGGTAAAAACAAACAACTTCAGAGTAATACAAGGAATGTCAGGATGCTTAGCTCTCTGCTCTGTCATTTCCTTTTGCTCTTGCTTATTGATATATGTCATTTAAAGTCATAACAAGCTATACTCTGGAAAAGGTGATGGCACCCCCTTTATCTCAGACCCCATGCAAGTTTAAGCCATGTGTCCCCCAGACCCTTTTCAAGACAAAATGCCCAATTGTCTCTGACAAGAAAAAGGGAATGACAAACAACATATAACTCTGGTTCTCTTTATAATTCTTCTCTTTTGAACACCTAAAGTCACATCAGTTAGATGAAATTTTTCATTAGACAAAAAGTCAAATAGGTAAACTGAGTCAAGGTGTTTGATCAGGTTTACAATCTCCTTACATAATACAAGCATCAGGCTTACCTAAAGTGTATATCAAAGTAAAAATATATGATAAAAAGACATGAAGTAGGACTGGAGGCCGACTCCATGGGAGGGAATACATCCCTGATACTGCAAACCTAATATAGGGGTAGTCATGAAACCTAGGGGTGTAATATCTGCTGCTGTCTGGCTAAATGCATATACTCTGCTCATCAAACTGCCCAGTAAGCACTTCTTTCATACCTTTATATTAATGCTACTCTCACTTTTGGTAGAGAACGTTCTCTTTTCAGATGGTAGTGACCTTGGGATGATTCAGAAGGCATCATGGTGCTGAGAGGAAGTGACAGAGGAGTGCTCAGCACTGCAATATCTTCATCACTCCTTCCAAGTCTCAGGGACCATTGTGGAAGAGGAGGTGGAAAGAATGTAAGAGCCAAAGGAAGGGTAGGACTCCTTACAACGTGTTCCTCCAGACACAAAATGACCAGGATATCTATGACCTCACAGTGCCTGCCACTACCTACACAAGACCATCATAATAGGAG
Organism: Dipus sagitta; assembly: GCA_036346955.1. Taxonomy (NCBI): domain Eukaryota; kingdom Metazoa; phylum Chordata; class Mammalia; order Rodentia; family Dipodidae; genus Dipus; species Dipus sagitta. The sequence goes on along the minus strand of CM070778.1, from coordinate 37,318,628 downwards.
GAAAAGATCATGACATCAAAATAAAAGAGAGACTGATTGAGAGGGGGAGGGGATATGATGATGGAGAATGGAGTTTCAAAGGGAAAGTGGATGGAGAAATTGCATTACCATGGGATATTGTTTACAATCATGGAAGTTGTTAATAAAAAATAAATAATAAAAAGACATCAAATAAATGATCTCATTTATCTCTCTAATATCAAATATCTAATAACAAAGGGTAGGATCCCTGTATTTAAGGTAATCAAACCAAAGATTATCTTTAAACCAATAACATCCACCCTCCAACAAGAAAATTCCAGTCAGAATGGGACATAACCTGATTATAAATTCTTCTTTTTGTTTTCCTCCATTTCATTTTAGATGGGACAGTTGGCTTCCAGGATACCCCAAAAGTCTTTCCTCCTTAAAAATCCTGTTTCTTTAAAAAACTGGGCTCGTTTAGATAATACAGGGAGAATAGAAATAGTCTTTCACTTCTCTCCAGAGACTTAAGGAGACAATCAGAAAACATATTAATATAACTTCAGATACCATGAAGGAAAAAATCTTCTTAAAGATAAATTCTTAACTCAATCAATATCTGATATTTATAAAAATTACAAAAATTCATAGCCAAACCAAATAAAAAGTTAAAATAGTTCCTCCAGGTGGCAACTTCTGTTTTATTATGATCAGGAAGCCCAAAAAAGGGGTGGGAGGAGGACAAAAAGGGAGATAAAAAAAAATAGATGTCACCAAGACATTATAATGGTAATATAGTTTGCTCAGGAAAGGGAATCTTCATTGAAACATTTAATTGGATAAAATCTAAAATATGTTTACTTGATGTCAAAGTTTTAACCAGTAGAAAAACTAAGCCTTCTGGTTAAGACCCCACTCATTAACAGCTCACTGATGCTAATTTGTTGGGGTTTAAGGATTATTGTCTTTAAGACTCTCAGTAACTTAGGTTCCTCTTATTGTTAAAGTTTTAACTATTGGAAAAATATGAGTCTTCAGATAAAGGATCATGTATAAGTGCTTAATTTCCAAAGATGAGGTACTCATACCTAAAGATATTATGACTTTAAAGATAACTTCTGATTTGTTCATGCTAATCCTATTGAAGGGTCATTACTAGGTTTAATGACTTAGGTTTAACTAATTTAATATTAGTAATTTTAACTTTCATCTTCCTGTTAGATAAAATATGTTGGGATAGCTCATCTAAGCTTTATCAATTTTAAGTCTGGATAAGACATAAATTATTTTGTGTTAATAAAAATTTCTAAGGTACATAAAATAAATTGCTATCAAGACTAAACTAAAAACAATGATTGTCAAATGGTGTTTTATCTTTTTTTAATAATTTTTTAACTTTATCTTTGTTTATTTTTATTTATTTATTTGAAAGTGATAGAGAAAGAGGCAGATAGAGAGAGAGAGAATGGGCATGCCAGGGCCTCCATCCACTGCAAATGAACTCCAGATGCACGTGCCCCCTTGTGTATCTGGCTAACGTGGGTGCTGGGGAAACGAGCCTTGAACGGGGGTCCTTAGGCTTCACAGGCAAGTCCTTAACCGCTAAGCCATCTCTCCAGCCTGTGTCTTATCTTTAGATTTGTCAAGGGTTGTATTGGAGCTTAGCTGTTTTGGCTTAACAATAACCAGATTCAACTCTATTATATGTAAAGTAACTGCCTCATTTCTGGCATCTTGGTCCAATACTTATAGTAAAATTAATTCTGAAGACATATTCCCTACTTTAGGGTACAGCTTCATACTCAACTAATGATACTCATCTCAGAGAAATAATTGTAAGCTCTGTGGTTCTGTTTCCAATGTACCCTGGGAAATTGGTACCCACATAGATATCTGGACTAATCAAATATGTTTTCAAACACAGGTACTAAAACTTTATACTGCCTTACTTGTTGTTTTGCTGACAATTTCTAGATTAAATTAGTTGGTTTAGATTTGTATTGTTTCCAAAACTGGTAACAGGTTCTGCCTGTATTTATAGCTATTAGATATTTATTTAAGGTAGTATGTGCATATGTTCTATGCCTCAGATATGCCCTATGATGCCACAAGACCACCAAAATTTAAGTTTGGACAAAATGACTTTAAGCTCTTTTGCCATTCTTTAACTAAATCTAACTAAATGTGCTTTATATGTACATATATACAGGTTGGTGTAACTTCTTTTTTAAGTGTATTAATCTCCTATGTAGAGGCCTAAGCCAATTAGAATCATCAGAGCCAAAAAGGATGATATTTTGGCCTTTGCTCTCAGGTCATGAGGCCACTAGAGATGATGGGACACTTTTACACTGCCCCTCTGCTAAGTCACCAGCCTTCCTGATCAAGGAGGATATGGAGACTCAAATACATAAAGAATTGAAGCACAGTCTGAAACAGGAGAGTCACAACTGAGAAAGAAAAAAAAAAAAAAACTTAGTCCTGGCTTCCCAAAGAAGGAAAAACTACTTGGCCATTACAGCCCTAACTCATCCTAAGAGACAGAAAACACCAGTATTGGAAAAGCTACTACTGGGTACCCAAAATCTCCTTTGCAGAGCCATTAGTGACCTCCAAAATTAATACAAATATGGTATATTCACCATTATTAAAGCTTATATATATACATATGTATAATCATATATATATATATATATATATATATATATATATATCACCCTGATAACTCTGTTAATATCTCATCTCATCTGTTTACAAGCCAAACAGAAACAGATTCAGTCCATGTCAGACACTACTGGGCCATTTGACGAACAGTTCTAAAAAAAAAAAAAAACAAAACCTCAGCTCATCCTCAGATGGACCTGAGACAATCCAACTCCCTCTATCTGGGTTCCCTAGAAAGATTACCCTAAAGATGACCAGTTTGATGTGTGCTCACTTCTCATTAACTCCTTACTTTTATTCTTTCTCCCCAACATTCCCTTCCAAGACTATCTTCCGACACTCTATGAATACACTTTCAGGGTCCTTTAGAGTAGTTCCCATCTCTGAGAGAGACTCTCTAACTGCCACAAGCAACTCCCTGCCTCATTCAACAGGAAGTAGTTCATGATCTCATGTCATCACCTTTTGTCATCTAACAACAGTTAGTTTCTTCTCATGAGAAGAGGAAAGAAGAAGAGGAAGAGCTAGGGAGAGTAGACTCCTGAAGGTGAAAAGCACAGGGAAGTTTGCACTTGCTAGAAATCAAAGGTGATCTGACTTCTTATCTCTTGCCCAGTGCCCCAGACTTGTTTTTCCATAGTCAAGACTCCTCCTTACCGAAAGGTCTTTCATAGAATTTAAACATTTTGGTTGCTTAAGTTCAGCCCCTGGAACTTGTTGCCAGAGCTAATCTCTTCCTGAGACATCCCCAACCCCTAACCAAACACCTGTTCCTCTGGTTCACCTGAGCCAGGAGACAGCCCACCACTAAAAGGTTATACGTACCTTTACCTGGGGAAGACAGGCTCTCTGATTCGTTGGGAACTTCCAGCTGTAGGTGAATTTTTCCCTTGGCTGGGCCTGGGCTGGTTTAGCCCAGGGCCAGGCCCAGCCAGGAGTGCCTCAGCCCCAGGCCTTACTCTCCACATGAGTTCTTCATCCCCTCCAACTCTCCACATGACAGGAGCTCCTTAAACTTTTTTTTCTTCTCTTTCCTTTCCATGCTTTTTCCCCCAGGCCCTCCACATGGGATTTCTAGCCATGTGGGTGCCTTTACTTGGCTCTACTTCCCTCAATAAATATAATAATTTAATAATTATCCTTCTCAGTTTTTGTGTTCAATTCTTTAACTAAAATTAAAAATAAGCCTAGGGTTTAAAGTATAAGAACTTTCCTGGACCATTAGCACCTGGTTACACACCCACAACTGGGCAGAGTGTCTGCTCAAGAGAGATAATTGAAAGGGATGGGTATGCAGCAAGTCCCATGTCTGACATAGGTGACATGAGGGTGTGATGCCATAATATCTCTGCCTTTCAAGGCCTTCCTGATCCTGCCTAATTAATATAACTACCTTCTCTAGCAGTCCACTCTTCCTATCGTCCTTTTACCCTCCTTCACTTTTCTCTCCATCCTTCTCCTCTTCACCTTTCAGCTTTCCTTCCCTCCAGCCCTCCCTCATTACCTCCCTGTCTTCCTGCCTCTCTCCCTCCTTCTTCCTTCCTTGTTTGCATTTACTCTACCACTGAGCTATATATTAATCATTTTATATGTCATCATCAAACATTTTGTTGTATACATTGAAAAATATTCATGAATTTGAGTATTTCTGATGCTTTCTCACAATTATAAGGGCTATGAATTCCGAGGAAGCACACCCAGAGATAAACAGAGGTAGAGAAGTGTTCCATGGCCACATGTCACAGACTACTCAAAGTCAGTCAAAATGACTGAGTGACGCTAAACTTGTCAAAATTGTTCATTTGGTTGGAGGATATTCTGTGAGTTTTCTCCATTGAAAAGCTTCCAATACTCTACATACAAAATGTGTTAGAATATCACATTGTTTTCTTCAAGCCAGGTGTGGTGGCACATGCCTTTAATCCCAGCACTTGGGAAGCAGAGATAGGATCACTGAGTTCAAGGCCACCTTGAGACTACATAGTGAATTCCAGCTCAGCCTGGACTAGAGTGAGACCCTGCCTCAAAAAATTATGTATATATATATATGCTGTTTTCTTCAAAATCCCTTTGTAGCTTTTTTGTCATCACATATCATGTTTATGCTCATTAAAAGACAAGATATGCCATTGTACTATGATTTAGTGCATGGTTTTAATGTAGTTATTGTATATTTTGTATGTTATTTCAACCACATTCAATTTAGCTAAGAAAAAGTGGACTTTCAGCAGCAACAATGGTACTTATTTTATAATGCTTGCCTTAATTTGCATCATTTTTCCTGCAAAATTTGTACTTCTTTATGCTTTTGATTTTATTTTTATCTATTTGAGAGAGAGAGAGAGATTGAGAGATTGAAAGAAAAAGGAAGAGAGAGAAATCAAGAGAGAGAAAATGGGCACACCAGTATCTCTAGCTGCTGCAATCAAACTCCAGATGCATGTGCTACCTTGTGCATCTTGCTTGTGTGGGTACTGGGGAATTGAACCTGGGTCCTTAGGCTTCATAGGTAAGTGCCTTAACTGCTGAACCATCTCTCCAGCTCAAACTTCTTTATTCTTAAACAGATTAGTCAATATGCTGACTTGGAGTTTAAGTGTTAAAAACAAAAACAAACAAACAAAAACACTAAGGCTTACTCTCTAAGGCTTAGGGAAATTCAAGGAAGTGATGACAGAAAGAATGTAAGAGCAGGAGAATCAGAAGTAGGGCTGCAGAATGCCACTTTCTAGATATAACGTATGAGCTACACTCAAGGACTCACAGCAGATGGAGTGAGCCCATTAGTATGTCATCAGAGATGAGAGAGGGGCCCATGAGACTCCTCTCCTTGCAGAAGTCGATTGTGGAAAATGATGACTGCTGTGACTGTAACAGCTAAGATAAGGCCATCTGTCCTGGGTGTAACAGATGCCACCCTATCCTGGGATGTAAAGGCTAACTAGGCCCTGACACCATTTATTGGGGGAATAAAATAGCTAAGCTAACACTTTGGTGTCTGCTAGGGTGTCTTTCATTTTCAAATTCCCCATCTCCCTAGGAGGGCCACATCTGCATTGGTAGCACTTTCAAGACTTCCTATGTCCCCAAACATGGCTCACATGTGTAAATAAGATACTCTTGGATAAGTGAATCAACTGCATTTCAATGTTATGCAGACCTACATCTGATACTGATGTCATGGTCGTTTGCTTTTAAAAACGCTATACCCCTGAGCTTCTTCACTGAAAGCATTTTCTGGCATAAGCCCCCTCCTAGTTACCAGCTTAATAAAAGGGATTCTCAATTTGCTACCCAAGCGTGGTGATTGGCAATTATCTTGAATGAACTGTACCGGGACAGTAGAAGCCATGTCCTTTAGTAGTGTACCACTGGTGAGCTGCCCATTCGCAGGTAAATAATCTCCTACCCCACAGTCATGCAGACAATCTTCATTCAAATCAGTAGGTCAGAAAATAAAAAATAAAATAAGATAAAATAAAATAAATCATAGAAGTCAGATAAAATAAAATAAACAAATGCAAGGAAGAATTTTAATGTGAATGGAGAGGGAAAATAGGATCAAAATGCATGATATACGTGTACGAAATTTTCAAAAAAAGGGAAAATAAATGAATGGATAAATGAATAAATAAGCAGTTTGTGGAAGAGATTATTTATTTATTTATTCATATGCTCTTGGCGACCTTCTGACTTGTGCTTCCTTCAGATTTCAAGGATGTCAGAATCTTAGCTAAGTGAAATTGTATAATTGTTTCTCTCACTTTCCTGACACATGATTTGATTGTGATGGCAAGAAATATAGTGTTTGGTACAAAGTATGTCGACTAAAAATTAATATATGTTTCAGTTTTATCTCACACTTAATCAATGAATACAAATGAAGCAACTGCTTGGGGAAATGTAAACAGCACTGCAGGTGGAATTGAAGGAACGAATTCTTGAACCTTACTGAGGCATTTCAGATCCATATGTCCTCAGGCAAGCCATTTATTAAGTTGGACTTTATTTATTTACTTTCTCATGTAAAACAGCATGCAACTGCATATTGGTTTTAGACTTAGAGTTAACATTTTTTATTGAGTTATCACTTACTAATAATAATTAAAATTAAATAAGTTATTATTAATTCAAGTATGCATAATTATTAAAAGCAGTTCAATAACCAGTATTTTGATGGTCCTAAATTATCTATATGCTGTAATAAATGCATAATGTCTCCATGTACTAATTTTTTCCAGAGAAAATTTATTATTCCTCATACATATGGAAGAAAATTATTGTAGTTTTATGTAAAAGTCTGCCACTTTCACTTTATATTTCAGAAAATAAGAAATTTATTATGCATAAATTAAAAACAAATCTTATAAAATAACATACTGGCATTTCCAAAATTTCGAGTAATGCAAATGTGGAACTATATCTGGCATAAGTGCCTAGTTTATTATACGGCACAAATGAATTGATAGTTGAATTATTTTCTACTTGAGGAAAATATTAGAAAATTTTGTTAACATATCAGGATTTCATGAACATATTATGTTGTATCCATGTGTAAACTAATATGCATAATCAGACAAATATATGTGTGTGTGTACTTACATATAAAAAATACAAATTAATTACATATGTATATATTTTTAGGCAAAATTTTATATTTGCATGTGGAGTATATGTTTTATTTGTGTAGAAAAGCATACAACTATATAAAATTTGCCTTAAACAAATGCATGTATATTTAAACATAATCATTATATGTGCATAGATAATTATAATTTCCTCCAAAATAATTGCCACATATAACATTTTTATTTTCAATGTGTTTACTATAGTTTGGAAATAGAAATTGCACAATAGGCACTTTTTAAAATTATTTCAATTAATGTCTATCATCAATATTCTAGGAAACAACTTGACTATGTCAAAATGCTATGTATAATAGATTAACATCTCTAAATTTTTAGATAAGTTAGTTAATGCTACTGAAATGTTTTATAAATATTCTTCACTTATTAATCTTGAGTCACCATTTGTATAGTGTTCACAAAATATGCCTGTAACATTTGAGTTTTATATGTCAAACACAAAAATAAGAACATAGGTACTTCACATCTTTTAAATAAATGAACTGTTATGTTGAAATAATTAATCCTTGATGTCAACCAATGCTGATTTTTCCCTTATATAATTTAAAAGTTATTTCCCTCCAGCTTTTAAAGGCACTGAGATATGCTATATTGAATAAAATTAACTCCATTTGGGAAAATGAACTGACACAGTTCATATAACTTAAGAACAAATTGAAATAGACTAATGTAGTTTCACTTAGGATTAACTATAATTAAACCTCTACATTAGTATGGAAAAAGTCTATATCTGAAATTAAAATGAAATTAATAATGATATATAGCCAATTGTATTACTGTAAAAGTGTTAATGCCTTAGAACAAAAGAAAGTAAGTAAATTCTCAGCTGTGATATGTATCTTTCTGTTCAAAAGTAAATAGCCTTTGTGACATAACATGCTCTCACTGACAAAATGAAAATTTGAGGTTATCTTTCCAAAGTAAATGTGAGCTCAAACATGAAATTTCATAAAATTTGGAAATTATTTGCTCTAAACTCATTTATAAAATAATACACACAAAGTATGCAATACTTCTACAAATATTAAGGATCTACATATATGTATCTGTCCTCGGAGTCTAGTCCTTTTCTGGAGGGACTACTACTCTAGATTGTGTGTTAGTCATTCCTCTGTTCTACTTCATCATTTCTTTTTCAAGGTAGTGTCTGACTCTAGCCCAGGCTGATCTAGAATTCACTGTGGAGTCTCAGGGTGGCCCCATACTCACAGTGATCCTTCCTACCTCTGTCTCCTAAGTGCTGAGATCAAAGACATGTGCCAACACGACCGGCTCCACATTTTTACCAAGATGTACAAAGAACATGTCTGTTGTGTGGAAGTCAGGGACACATCACACTAGTAAGATAATACAACCATACCCACTCAGCGTATAGAATAATGAAACTGCCTACAAGTTTCTCTAGCAATCTTTTCCAATCATCACCTCATTCCTTTCATCAAAATATAGATATATCCTAACATTCACATGAATCTATTCTGCATTTTCCTTAGTTGTATTCCTTAAATATACAGCTTACATTTATGTATTTATAGAACTAAAGTTAAATAAAGTTATGTAATATGTGTCATATGTATGTCACTTTTCATTGAATAATGTCTGTCAGATGAATCCAGGTTATTTTTTAATTCCACAGTTATGTAGCACAACTGTAGGAATATTTTTGTCTTATGGTTCATGGATGGCTATGTGGAAATGTCATAATCTGGGTAGTTTGATCAACACATATTTCTTTCTCACTTTTGTAAAGTCTGGAACATAACGATCATGATTCTGGTGGATTTAGTTCCAGATGAAAGCTCTCTTCCTGACACTCAGATGAATCCTGTTTAGTGTTTTGTAGATTCTGTTATTGGCACTGTTTTTTTCTTCATCTTCTTCCCCTCCTCCCACCTACTTCTCCTTCTCCTCCTTCTCCTCCTTCTCGTTCTTCCTGCTCCTTATTCTTCTTCATGAAACCTGGACTATGAGTCCCTGTTTCACATTCAGGTTTTAGTTTTTAGCCATGCTGGAGAGTGATTAATAGTTTTAAACCATGGTTTACTTTGCAAAATTGTCAGAGATTAAATAATTTTTTGTAGTTCATTAGCCATTTGAGTTACTTACCCTATTATGAGTATTATGAGTTGTTAACATCTCTTGCCTATTTTTGGTTTGGTTGAATTTGATATCTTAATTATGGTAGAATTTCCTTAGGTATCTTAGAAATCATTTATTTGTTTGCAATATGCAATGCAAAATTTCCAGACATTCATTAGCTTACCTTTTCTGTGTCTTGAAGCCCTCCTTAATATAAAAATATTCTATCTCTCATTCATTGAGATTTGATTTAAAGCTAATAAGATATTTACATTTTTATATGCCTTTCAATGAGGAACTTGGTTACTTAAATCAAGACACAGAACAGATGTTTCCTCATTTATTTCTGTGCAGATTTCCCCAATGCTGCCTTGCCAATCATCATTGTAGGCAATAATGCAACTGATTTCTATTGGCAACTATTCATTTTTTTACAAATTCATATAGTTACACAGGTTTTTCTGGCTAATGTTTACGCACCTTTGTTTTGTCTAATCATTTTAAAATTCAACACTTTCTTTTACATATTTCATCTATATCTATATCTATATCTATATATACATATATATAATTTTGAAAATCTGACTTATCAATGTCTATGATTTCATCTATCTAGAGACATAAAACTCACCATACTTTCTTAGTGTGCTTATTTTGGCCTACATAATAATGTTGAGACTCATCTATTTGGTCCTTGAATTTAATTCCATCACAAACAGCATCTTTCCATATCTGGGTAGAGCTTGTTTTGTCCTGCGGAGAAATATCTTTCCTACATTATTTTTGCTCACAATGAAGACATACCAGAGACTGTGTTAGGCAGAAAGTGAAAACAAGACCAGAGGTAGAATACTATGCAAGCTTGGTTCTTTGTGGGGACTGGGAAAGGTCAGTGTCAGCTCTAGAATATCGGGAAAGCAAAGTCTGGACAATGGATATTGTCATATTATTTCAAGAAAATTGCATTTAAAAATAAGCATTCAGGGGCTGGAGGGATTGCTTAATGGTTAAAGCATTTGCCTGCAAAGCCAAAGGACCCAGGTTTGATTCCCCAGGACACCCACATTAGCCAGATGCACAAAGGGATGCATTGGCTGGAGGCCCTGGAGCACCCATTCTCTCTCTCTCTCTCTCTCCCTCTTTCTCTGTCAAAAAAAAAAACTGAAAAAATAAAAAATAAGCATTTTAAGACATTAAACTGTATAGCAAAATGATGTGCATTTTAAATTTTTTATTAGTTATAAACATACTAAGTATGTTGACAGCATATGTTAGTATGACTTAAACTGGAAATTCTGTGATTTATGATAGAGAAAAAAGAACAGATAATAGGTATATTGATAGATGGAAAATAAATGAGACACACATATTTGTACATATGAATCTATATACAGAAGGATAACCAATATAAATTTCAACATGCAAAAGCTTAGAAGACTATTTTTGTATTTATTACCAGAGACAGAAATAAGATGAAGTAAATGACTTTATCAGAACTTCAAAGAATCAAGGTTTCAGGAGAAAACAAAACCTATTATATTGAATCGTCAAATAAGACACACCGCAGGACACAGAAAGGAAGGACATTGTATTATGATATAGGGTACAATTGTCCGTAGAAACACCAACCCTGACATTCATTCATTAATTAAAGGCCCTTAAAATATGTGAGGAACAATTGATAGCATTGCAAAGAGAAATAGATAGGCTCACTGTCACATTCCATAACGTTAACTCCTTTCTTTTATTTAGTGATATATTATCCAGGAAGAAAACCTAAAGTATTTAAGTGATTTCAATATTGCTAATTGTAGATTTCATTTTACTGACATTTCCAGCAAACCTCACCCAACGGGAGGATGCTGTGAAGCAAAATCTCCCAGGAAGCATTCACCTATTCTGACTATGTTTTTTGGTAAAAATGTACAATTTAACAACTTTTTAGATTGTATAAATTATGCACACATCTTCTCCAATTGAATTGGAATTGAATCAGAAATAATTATAATAAAAAAGGCAGCTGAGCATGAGTAAGCATAAGGAGATTAAGCCTTATATATATCTAAGTAGAATGAAAGATAAAACAGTGTTTTCAGGACTTCCAGTCAAGATGGCATCCTCCTAACCATGCTCAGTTCCCAGGGTAACGTTAAGCAAGATCTGGGGGGCTCCAGCATGAGCAGGTCTTTGCAGACTCCAGGGGGTAGGCATGGAGTGGCACAGTCTGGAATCTGCTGACTGTCACACTCTCAAACAGCCCACTACACCCTTAGTTCCCCCAATTACTCACCTCAGATGCCACTCCTGACTCTCAGACCAGGTTCTCTGCAGCACTACCTGCAGAATCCACAGACCATGTCCCACAACCCTTCGCAGTCTCTTGGAGGCCCCTCCACTGCATCTGTTGGGAGTGTGCATTTCATCTGTCATTGGTCAGTGTGCCTTGCCTGTCTCCCAGAGGGCCCCCACTGCATCATTCTGTGACCCCATGTCTTCTCTGTCTCCCAGAGGCTCCCACCCCCAGTAATGTGTCTGTCAGTGGCATGGATGCCCTCTTCCCTGGTCCACATACACTTCCCTGTCTCTTGGAGGCCCACACCCCACTGTATCTTTTGGTGACCAGGGCACAATGCATCTGTCAGTGGTCCTCATGCCTGCCCAGTCTCCCAGAGGCTTCATCATACTGTGTCAGGCCCATGCATGGCTCCTACAGACTGCACCAACTGAGCCCACAATCCAACTGAACTCCGGTCCACTGCCACACTCCCTTGTCTTTTATTCTTGGTAGGTTAGCCTGTAGGCTGCCTCTGCTTCCCCTGGTCTTAGACCTTCTACACCCTGTGTTGCCTACAGCCACCCTTGTGTTAGCCCCTTGGACAGTACCTCTGTCTCCCCCACACCAGCCAACTCCCTGTTCTGGCCTGGGCTGTGGAACCCAGTGACCCAACCATCTCTCCAAAGCCTTACCCACTCCCAGTGACTCCCAGTGGAGCATCACATCTGCCCCAGAAGGTGAACACAGGAATAGCAGGCCATCACCTGCAAGGAGGAACCAGTGAATCCTTCACAACCTTCCCATCTGAGTTAAAGTTGGAGAGCAAAGGCAGATGCTATGGCCCCAGAGCCACACACAAGACACAGCTGAGACCAGGTCAATGGGATCCCAGACCTCTAATCCCACCTTTGGTGTTAAGCATCAGGCCAGAGCAGCCCATCACAACCTGCACATCTTAAAATACAAAGCTATCATTAGCCTATTCTATTCAAACATAAAACAGAACACTCACTGAAGGCACTACAAGGGAAAACTCTTGCTTCCTCCTTAAATAAATGAGATTCCCACACTGTGATGGGCAAAAGAAACAACACAAAACAGCAAATTGAGGGAGCTCCAACAAGGTTGGCTAATCCCACTATGGAAATATCCAATATAGACATAGGAATAGAACCCTAAAATGAAGATACAAGCTATGTGACCATGACCAAGAAAATGGCAGAACTGGCAGCAAATCAACAACAACAAAAAAAAAACAATAATAACATAAACAAAATCCATATAGCTATCTTCATTAGGCTTGACCTAATAAACAGAAAACAGAGAGACCTCAAAGAGAGTTAAGTGAAGTGAAGGTGAGGCAAAGAAAGAAAAATAGAGGATCTCAATCAACAGATGGTTAAGCATAACAAAGGCAAAAGTGAATGGAAGAATAAATCCCATGAAGTATCAATAAAATCAAAATATGACCTGAAAGTGGAACTTGACAAAGGGACGGATACTATATAGAAAAAGGCAAAATAAAATACAAACCAAATTGAACTAGTGATAACTCTTTAGAAATCCTGAAGAACAGAGATAATCATGTGGAGGACAGAACCTCAGAGCTGGAAGACAAAACAGAGGAAACAGCGTGGGAGTCCAAAACTTTAATAAGTTCAAAAAATCTTTTGAACAGAAGAAGAACAAACAGTGGGATACCCTAAAAAAATCCTAACATTTGGATCATGGGTATACCAGAAAGGGAAGAAATTCAGACCAAAGGCATGGAGAAATTATTCAGCAAAATTATTGAAGAAAACTTTCCCACCCTCTGAAAAGACAGTCCCATCAAGATACAAGAAGTTCACAGAACTCCAAACACACTGGACCAAAGAAGAAATTCTCCAAGTTAAAACTCTAACCAGTGAAAACAAAGGGAAAGTTGTAGTTGCAGGAAGAGAGAAACAACACATTATATACACAGGCAATTCCAATAGAATGACCTCAGATTTCTTAGTGGGAACACTGAAAGCCTGAAGGGCCTGGAATGAAACACTTCAAAGTTTAAAAATCTATGGCTTCCAACCCAAACAACTGTACCCAGAAAAAGTATCCCTAACAATCGATGGTGAAAGAAAAATTTTCCATGATAAAAACCAGCTCTATGATTATATGAATATGAAACCAAGCCTACAGAGAATACTTCAGGGAATTCTCCACACAGAAGTGTCAAACAACCAATCTCAAGAGTCTACAAGAAGATCACAATGACCAAAACTAGAGCACACTCAAAAAAGTACAGAATCCAAGAAAACACCAAACCCCATAAAGCACTGCAACATGGCAGGGATTAAATCAAACCTCAGAGGCATAACCGTAAGTAATAATTGTTTAAACTTACCTATCAAAATACACAAGTTGACAGGGTAGATAAGAAAAAAAGGACCCTTCTATCTGCTGTTTTCAAGAAACCCACCTCACTGAAAAAGACCGACACCTCCTCAGGGTAAAAGGTTGGAAATTGATATTCCAAGCAAATAGAAATAAGAAACAAGCTGGTGCTGTGATATTAATTTCTGATAAATTAGACTTCAAACCAAAAGTAATCAAAAAAGACAAAGAAAGCGACTTCTTATTCAACAAGGGAATGAGCCTGACATGTGGACACCACAGTCATAAATCTATATGTACCAAACACAGGTGCACCATAGTATATAAAAAAAAACCTACTTTATAACAAAACATAAAGAAACACTAACCCCATCATAGTTGGGGACTTCAATCCTCCACTATCATTAAAAGAAAGATCATCCTAACAGAAAATCAACAAGGAAGAAAGAGAGCTCAACAACACCATAGACCAACTAGATCTAATGGAAATCTTCAGAACATTCCTCCTGAATTCTACTGAATACACATTCTTCTTAGCAGCCCATGGGCCCTTCTTCAAAATAGATCATATATTAAGGCATAAAGCATTCCTTCATAAATTCAGGAAAATTGATGTAATTCCCTGCATCCTATCAGATTACAATGTTGTAAAGCTAGAAATTAACAAGAGATGCTTCAGGAATTACATCAGTGTCTGGAGACTTAACAATACATTTTATTTTTTTAAGGCAAATTATATGGCAAATTTAAAATAACCAATAATGTGGGGATGTTCAATGACATGGGGGAGAGCATGCCCAAATGAAGCAATAGATATGTGCGTCATCAGCCCATGTCCACCAGCAGAATGACTGAAAGTGATCATTCTTCAGTGTTCCTCACTCTTTAGACACACCATCACCACTTTTAATCTTCAGGAGATTCCCAATGCCACTACCTCTTTCTTTGACATGAAAACCTTTGCTAAAGAGAGATGGAATGATTTTCATAAAACCATGGCTAAATTAGAAAGATCGGCCTCACTGAAAGATTCTGAGGAGGGCTACAAATATTTTCAATGAATGACCTATATTTTAGAAAGAGCTATGTGACAATGTGAAGGACTGTGTGGAAGCTGAATAGGCTTATAGCAACAGTATAATAATCCAAGTGTTAATGTAATGTAAGGCTCTTCTATAGAGTCCATTTTTTTCCAAGTAGGCCAAGGATAAAGTCATTAAACATAATTAATAGTAGAGGGAGAGGAAGAAGAAATGTGTCAGTAGAAGAAACTATTAAAGGATGGTCAAAAATAAGAGACAGTTATTTAACAAGGTGGTAGTTTCACCTATGAGTTTATCTCGGCGTCTCCTCAGAAGAGACTATGACAGCGGTTCTGCCTTCGATTTCTTCAGGACCTTGCAAACTACTTTCTACAAAGTCTGTAACAATCCACAATCCTTGAAACACAAAGGTCCCTCTTCTCCACAGTCTTTCCAAATGTGTCATTTCCTGTTTGGTCCCGGCTATTCTCCCAGGTACAGAGGGATGTCCCACAGAGGCGTGGACTTGCATTTCCTTGATGACTTCACACACAGCTGCTGACTGCTCGCATGTACTCCTTGGAGAAATGCCACTCCCAGTCCTGGCGGCCCACTGTGTCACCGGGTTGTTTTGCTACCACTGAGTTGCATGAGTTGTTCGTAAACTTAGAATGCTATCGGCATTTTAACATCACACTGTGACTTCGTCTTCCCGGTGTTATGGTTGCCTTTTCACTTCCTCCACGGCTGCCTCTGCTGCGCAGAAGCCTGTGAGTTTAATGCAGGCGTGTGAAGCCCATGCTTGGAGCAGCAGCAGGACTCCTCATGGTCAGGATATGGGATCCACCTAACAACGGTGTGATACTCTGAGTCAGATGTCCCCCGTAAAGTCAAGTGTTTTGAATGCTTGATAACAGCTAATGGCAATGATCTTGCTGGAGGAAGTGTGCTGTTGGGGGTGCGCTTAGGGGTGTTGGAGCCAGCTCCCCCTTGCTAGAGTTCAGTTCACTTTTCTGCTGTTGTTTCCACCTGATGTGGCAGATGTGATGTTCAGCCTCTGCTCATGCCATGCTTTCCCCTGCCATCACGTGGCTTTCTCTAGAGAGTGTTCCCACCGCAGCCTCGCTTCCGGTGCACCAGCCGGGACACACGGACCAGCAAGGATGCCTGGAAACGGCCCCTGACACCCCCACCACCTTACCCCCCCACACGCACACCCCGGGGGCGATGGCTAGTGGGGGGAGTCCCCCAGGAACCCAAATACACACAGCACACACACCATCCGGTGCCCAAGACCAACAATACATTTTAAAACAATAAATAGGTAGTTGAAGAAATCAAAAGTAAATTATAAAATCTGTAGAACTGAATGACAACAAGGATACAACTTACCATTGTTTATGGGATACAAAATAGGCAGTCATAAGGGGCAAATTCATGGCACTAAATGCCTTTATAACAAAGACAGAGAGAACTCAAATAAACTATCCACAGAATCTGACCCAAAGAGCTCCAGATGGAGAGAAATAATCAATATTAGAACAAAATTAATGAATTTAAAACTAAGAAAATAATAAATACAATGAGTGAGATAAAGAACTTGTTCTTTGAAAAAATGAAAAAGATTGATAAACCCTTGGCCAATTTGAACAAGTGAAAAAAGAGAAGTCTCAACTCAACAAATCAGAAATGAAATAGGAGAGGTCACAACAGATATCAATGAAATTTCAAGAATCATTTAAAAATCTGTACTCCATCAAATTTGATAATTTGTAAGAAATAGATGAATTCCTAGCCACATATCTCCTACCAAAAGTAATCTCAGGGCAGATTAAGCTCCTAAAGAAACCAGTTACATCCATCAAGATTGAAAAGGTAATCAAAAACCTGCCCAAAAAGAAAAGTCCAGGAGTGGATGGATTCTCAGCCATATTTTAATGAACCTTAACTAAAGAACTGAAACCAAATTTTCTCATACTATTTCAAATAATTGGAGAAGAGACTGCTCTCCAATTGCTTTTGTGAAGGTGATATCACTCTAAAGCTAAAACCAGAAGAGATACAACAAGAAAATGAAACTACAGGCCTATATCCCTAATGAATTTAGATGCAAAGATCCTGAACAAATTCTTGTAAACCAAATTCACCAACACATCAAATGATTATCCACTATGATCAAGTAGGCTTCATCCCAGAGATGCAGGGATGGTTCAACATACAGAAATTGATCAATTTAATACACCATAAATAAACTTATTCACAAGAAACACATGATCATTCCAATAGATACAGAGAAGGTCTTTGACAATATACAACATCCCTTCATGATCAAAACACTGGTGAGAATAGGCATGGATGGTTTATATATCAACACAATCATGGATACTAAAACCCAAATAATGCTTAATGGGAAAAGACCCAATGAGTTCCATTAAGATCATGAACAAGACAGGGGTGTCCACTCTCACCACTGCTCTTCAACATAGTACTAGAAGTACTAGCCCAAGCAATAAAACAGGAGAAAGAAATAAAGGGGCTACAAATTGGAAAGGAAGAAGTCAAGTTAGCCCTAATTGCAGATGACATGATCCTATATATAAGTGACCCGAAAGTCTCCATCTCAAAACTTCTAAAGGTGATTAAATACTTCAGTAAAGTGACAGGATACAAAATCAGCACATAAAAACCAGTAGCCTGTCTATGTGGACAAATACACAGATAAAGAAATCGGTGGGGCTGTCTCATTTTTAATAACAGTAAAAAATGTTAAATACCATGAGTAACACTAACCAAGGATGTGAAAGGCCTATATAATCAAAATATTGAGCCACTCATAAAAGCAACTTGAGAAGAACTTTATAAGATGGAGAGGCCTCCCATGTTCCTAGATAGGTAGAATTAATACTGTAAAAATGGCAATTCTATGTGAAGCAATACACAGATTTAATGTAATACCAATAAAAATTCCAGCATCATTCTTCACAGAGATGGAAATAATGATCTCAAATTTCATGTTGAATGGCAGCCAGACCTCATACATCCAAGCACAACCTCAGCAAAAGATACACTTGTAGAGGTATCACCATATCCCATCCTAAACTATATTACAAAGCCATAGTAGTAAAACAGCACAGTATAGAAATGAAGACCCATACTTTATGTCAAACAACTATAGCTACTTGATCTTTAACAAAGGTGCCAGTAACATAGAGTGGAGAAAATCAGCATCTTCAAAAATGGCACTGGTCAAATTGGATAACCATTTGTAGACAACTGAAACTAGACCAACTCATCTTATCATACACAAATTTAGTCTAAATGGATTAGAATCATCAACATAAGACCTGAAAATTTTCTCCTACTGCAAGATAAAGTAGAGGAACTCTCCACAATATAGGACTGGAGAAAGACTTCCTGAACAAAACCCCAGTATCCCAGGAAAGTAAACAATCACTCACTCAATGGGATCTCATGAAGCTGAAAAGCTTTTGTGCAGAAAAACATACTATATCCAAAGTCAACATATTACCCACAGAATGGGAGAAATTTTTGTAAGCTATCCCACTGACAGGTCACATATCTAGAATGTGCAAAGAACACAGAAAACTAAACAACAAAAAAGTCAAACAACTGACTTTAAAAATGGGGCAGAGAACTAAATAGGGAATTTTAAGCGCAAGAAATGCAAATAGTTAAAACATACTTAATGAAATGTTCAATATCCCTAACCATCAGGGAAATAAAATTGGAAACAACTATGAAATTCCACCTTACTCTAGTATAGATAGCAATCATTAAAAAATCAAATGACAACAAATGGTGGCAAGGATCTAGAGAAAGAGGAACACTTTCACTGTGGGTGAGACTATAAACTTGTACAAGCACTATAGAAATCAGTATGGAGATCCCTGAAAAGGATGAGTACAGAGCTGACAAAAGACCCAGTTATTCCCTCACTGGGCATTTACCCTAAATGTCCCATGCTTCACAACAGAGATATCTGCTCAACCAAGTACACAGCTGCTCAATTCATTATTGCTAAGAACTGGAATCAACCCAGGTGTCCATTATTGGATGAATGGATAATGTAACTATGGTATCTACACAATGAAATTCTACTCAGCAGTAAGAAAACAACGCACAATGAAATTTGTAGAAAAATAGACTTGGAACACAGCATACTCAGTGAACATACACAATCATAGAAAAAAAAATCATTGCATGGACTCACTCATTTGTGGTTCCTAACCTGGATTAGCTTGAGCTGCTGGCATATCTGGTAGGGAACTCAAGGCCCAGACCATAGGTATGGCAGAGTTTCGGGGGAGGCAAATGGGAGGCTGGAAGATAAAAACACAAAAATAAACCGAAAATGCACTGGTGTCATAGAAACCTTTAGCCTTGAAAATAGACTAAATGATTCAAATCTCAAAAAGAGTAAGGGGGGAGTGCGTGAAAAGAAGGGCCATGGAGTGTGTGATGAAGCCTAAACTTAAAATTATTTTTGGCTCTGGCCTGTAACTCTCAGTACCAGAAAGTGGTTGCTACCCACAATAAACTGTTGATCAGAGAGACCTACGAGGTCCCCAAAACATGAGTAGCTTCTCTCAAAGCACTTGATTATCTTCCTGAGTTAAAAGAAAAGACCCTTTTGGTGAAGACACCATGTCCTGCTGGCTCAGAACAAAGAGACTCCTAGCTGGAATCCAAAAGAGAGCCCAAACCCAGACAGTTAGCCTGTGTTGTGCTGGAAAATACTACATGAGCTATTGGGGGAAAATGGCTAATGACAGTCCAAGAATACAGGGTTCTGAGCTACTCAGAAGCAAACACTCTGACAGGATGTACACAAGTGCAATAGTGGCACACAGAAATAGCTTTCTGATTGGCTAAGAGATCCAATCAGTATAAAGGAACCCATGTCTGGAATTTGCAACCTGGTCACAATCCTATGGGGACAAACATTATACTCTCCAATGTCAAGCTCCCACTAGTCGTTGGCTAAAAGAGGGGCTACATCCATCAAATTCTCCTCAAACCTTTATCCCATTTAACCTGTACTGATTTCGCTTCCCATTGGAGAAGCTGCTTTTCTTTTTCAGAAGGTAGAAAAACCTCACACTTTAGCCATGCTCCAGCTGAAACCACAGAGGAATTAGGGAGAAGAACAAGAGTAGCTTCCATGGGGAGCCTGACAATCAGTGCCAGGGTGAAAGAGATGGATGCTGAGGATACTCAACACCTACCACAGCAGAGATCCAGTGGCTCCTATGGGTTCATCCTCAAAGTAGTCTTAAAACACACCCACCACGACTGGGAATTTTGTGGAAGAGGTAGCGGAAAAATTGGAAGAACCACAGGGTGGGACATCATGCACAGAAGCATTTCCTCCCTCCAACATCTGACTACTGCTCCCATGATGCATAACCCACAACCCACATGGGGAATACTTGACACCCCACTGAGGAGGAATGAGGGAAAGAGTGGTGGGAACAAGTGAGGTATCCATACTAAGCATGTCTGCAATAATAAAAACAAAAAGTAATAATAAAAAGAAGTATTTTAAAATTATACTTTTAAAAGATTTAAACTTGGAATTAAATGATAAAAAGACAACTTTATTAATAAATTAGGTACTGACATTAAGAACAGAACAAAGGAAAATAAATTTAAATCTAAAGAAATACAGAAGAAAGGAAATAATAAAAATTGCATCATGGAAATGGATTCCAAACTTGAATGTAAAATATAAAATTCTTAGAAAATAATATAATAGAAAAGTCAAGTGTTTGTATTCATGATAGAAACTTTTTATAATATAACACCAAATGTATAATCCATGAAATAAATAATAAGCTGATCTTCATCAAAATTAAAAATTACTAAGAGAAACTCACTGCCAAGATTATATGACATGGCACAGTCTAGAAGAAATACAGGCAGTGATAGTGCCTCTGTAGAAAATTCAAAGATGGAGATATTGCCCAATAGAGCACTGTCCTAACATATGCAAAGCCCTAATTTAATCACCAGCACTACCATAACACAATACTAATCACAAAAATCAAGAACAAGGTAATTTAAACTGAGCATAAACAAAATTACAGAATTTATAATCAAGTGTAGAAGAGATAATCAAATGCTAAATGAATCTATAATTCAATTGTACTTTGATATGTTAACAATAAGCAATCTAAATTATAAATTAAAAACAAAATGAGGGCAAGAGAAATGGATTAGTGGCTAAGGTACCTGCCTGCAGAGCTCAAGGACCTAGGTTCAATTCCCCAGGCCTACTTAAGCCAGATGCAGAAGATGGTACATGTATCTGGACTTTATTTGCAGAGGCTGGAGGTCCTGACATGTCCATTTTCTCTTTTCCTGCCTCTCTCTCTTTTTTCTCTTCCTCTTTCAAATAAATAACTAATTAAGTAAATAACAAAAATCAATGATTAAAAAATGAAAAACTAAAATAAAGTAGCAGTAAAATAAGTGAATAAGTACAATATTAATAAAATGCATAATCTAAATGCATAAAATTACATATTTGGTGAAAGAAAATGTGATTCTAAATAAACAAAAACATCTTTTGTGTGCACACACTGAGGTACTAAGTGATAATATATCAATTCTACCTAATTTTATCTTTAGATTTGACTCAGTCTCAATTGAAATCACAAGAAGCTAGTTAATACATGGCACAAACTAATTGCAAAGATTATACTAAAAGATAAATGACCTAGCACATATAAATAATACCCTAGGAAAATAGCCTGAACTCATACCAATTTTAATATTTATTTGGTTACATATATCAAAACCATGATAGTAAGACAAATAGATCAATGGACCAGAACATTGAGCTCAGTAAGACACATGTAAATGAGGTAATTGATCTTTAATGAAAGAACAAATTGAGCCAATGAGGCAAGAACAGTCCTTTCAACTAGTGGGGCAGGAACAATTCAATATCTATATAACAAATGTATTTATATACAGGATTTCTATTCTGGTCACAGAAAGTACTCCCAAATTAATCACAGACATAAATTTGACATGGAAAGTTATAAAACTTGTAAAGATAACATAAAAGAAAATCGCTGTTACCTACGTTTTGGTGATGAGGTATAAAATATGTCAATGGTGGGATCCACTGGGCTGGGGATATAGTTCAGTGGCTCTACACTTACATTGTATGCATTTGGATCCAATCCTGGACACCACAAAATGAAACAAACAAGCAAACAAACTTTTGTACTCTTCAAAACCAACTATTAATGGAGAATAGAATTACATATCAATAATCATACCAGACCTTAATCAAGTAGGAGAGAGGGGATTCCTAAAGAAATTAAAATTGACTAGGAAGAGCATAGCTGCCAGTCACTTCAGTACTCAGCTTAGTACAAAAGTCTGCACAGACTTTCCCTTTATTTCTATCTGGATCAACCTCTTATCTCAATATTCTATTTAGATACTCTTACCTACCTAGATTGAGTATGTCCATACATTCTCTGCATCTGATCTTCCTAATAGAACTTCTTTATTTTTTCACAATAGCCTAATTTATTATATGATAATAATTATAATTCTAATTCAGCATTAGTTTATTTTCTCAAAGACAAATACTGAATTTTTTTCTTAGATCTCAAGTACAGTTACCTTCTTTTCAGGCCATATTTTGGAATTTGTGTTGCAACCATTAAAATTTATATTTTTATATTAGTGTACATTATATGAAATGCATAAAATATTACATGAGCTATCAATCATATATATTTATATTTTCTTGCATAAAACTTATATAAGTTTATGCACTTAAAATATGTATTTATATACTTGTTATTTTGTTTACATATATGTTTGGTGCTCACCATGGGCTGCAAGATGTGAAAGAAATTATTTGGTCTTTGTTCTTTCCTATTCTCTCTGGAATAGCCTTTATAGCCACCACAGACACCATTAAAGGCTCTATCTCTAGTTCAGACAGATCTTACCAGCCCTTACTTACAAAATATCTTTGATTTGAAGGTCAGAAGTCATGGAAGATGAATTATCAAGCAACATGTTAGTGTGCAGCTCAATTGGCTTTCCCTACTCATTTGAGTCTCGAAACCATTTGATTCTCAGAGAAACTTTATTTAGTCCTTCATTCCTGACTCTGAATTCTGGCAAAATATAGATAAATATTTCATGAATACATCGAATTCCTTCATCATGACAATGTTTGTAGTTAATGCTTACTCAACTGGATCCTTCCCTTTCATACTGATAGTTATCGTTTTTGAGATTCATTCTCTCTCTTTCATATTCTCAAATAAATAAATAAAATAAATAAATATCCTAAAACATATGGTCTTTGAATATGTAACCTGATTTTCAGGTATGCTTATTGACAGAATATAATTGCCATTTTAGATATGTAGTATTGCATCTCATGTCTATAATCATTTAGAGTTTAAAGAGATTGTCAAGTAAAGAACAGTATAATTGATTCCTTTGCAAGATTACAAAAATCTCTTCCAGTTTGAGTAAACAGTTTCTAATTTTAACTATTTTTTTTACCTTGTTTTAATGATTTGGCTTTGGGAAAAGTGAATACTGGGAAGGTCAAAATTACACTGCAACAGTCAAATATTTTGGTATGCTTTGAATTACATTTTGCAGTTTTGTTATAGTTCCCCAAATTTCATTCAAACTTAATATGAGTTTTATCCAAAGATTTCTTTTTTTTTCCTTATTAATTAGTTTTGTATTCAGCAAATACAGTCAGTTTGGTACCATTATTAGGCTCATCTGTGACCTACTCCCTCCCCTTGGCCCTCCTTGTTGAGGTATATGGGCCATGCATTGTGGAGTTATCCCACAGTTATGGGTAAGATAAATGTCTCTGCATATCATGACCCAACATGTGGCTCTGACATTCTTTCTGCCCCCTCTTCTACAAAATTTCCCTGAGCCATGTTGGGTTCATTTTTGGTCTGCTTCAGTGGTGAGGTGTTGGGGGCCTCTGAGGCTCTGACTCTCTGATTTGGTAGGAGTTGATTTTTCTCTGTGTTGATCTCCTTCCCCCTTCTGCTGGTATCTGGTTCATAAGGAAAACAGCACCCTTGCTTGTTTCGCCAAATTTTTCTTAGGTTCAGCCGGGGCCCTTTTGAGGGATGATGGGGTGGCTCTCTCCTTAGGATCTACATATATCTGAAGAAGAGAAGCAGATTCTCCAACAGAGCATAACTTAGCACCAGGACAAATGAGATAACCCTTACTTTTTTTTTTATAGAGAATTTAATAGGTATAGGCCCTCTTGTAGCCCACAATTGATGGTAGCTTGATATTGGAGAGTGGGCTTATGTTTGGATATGGTTCTGACTTGTTTCCCAGCTCCAGCTATGTGTCCAGTACCACTGAGGGGATCAGTTAGCCAAATTGAGAGCAGTTGGGTCCCCGCCATGGCTGTGTGCCACTATTGCACTTGTGTGGGAATCACAACAAGTTATTTGCTGCTAAGTAGGTTAGACCATGAATTCTCCAAAGATTTCTTATTCAAAGCATCAAGAAAGGTTTCTTATTCAAAGGATAAAGAATTTAATTTGTAACATTCTCTATATGTTCAGGTATGAATGTATGTGTGTGCATTATCATGCATGTGTGTAAGCATGTGGATATCCATGTAGGTTTCTGTGTGTGTGTTGCATGTGTACATTGGCATGAGTACACATAAAGGCCAGAGACTGAAGACAATTGTCTTCCAGTTACTCTGCCATCTTATTATTACTACTTTCGGAGATTTGATCTGTCACAGAACTAGCACTCACATATTTGGCAGATTAGCTACTCAGCAAACTCTAAAGATACTCTAACTCCAAAGCACTGGAATTACAGTGCTGGTATTACAGTCACGTGTCGCTATTCCTGGCACCTTAGATGTGTGCTAGGGAACTCAGGCCATCTTACTTACATGACAAGCTCTTGACCTATTGGGCATCTTCCATCCCCATTCTCTCAGTTTTGAAATTGAGTGTTCTTCCATAGTAGATTATGGATGCACAGAACACAGCAAGCTCCAATGATTAAGGACTCTTCATTCATTTATGTTCTGGCAAACAATGCCAACTAGTTTCCTATAATTTCTTCCCTTCATTATCTAGAAAATTTTCTTTTAGAAAATGGAAGTAGTAATGAGTAATGTTTATAAAGCATGCTGCAAGTGTTTGATTATGCTCTCTATGCTTTCCACTAATTATTTTGCTATTTTTAAAGCTAATGACCAACTAGGTATTATGGTTTATTTCATAATAGAGATGAGGAATTAGACTCTTGGAGAGGTTATGTAGCTCATTCTGGACCACACAATTCATGTATGCAAATACAAGCATATGAGTGTATTTGGTAGCATTCCAGAGATAATATTCTCAATTATTATGCTATACTATGACTCCATTCTACTGTACACTGGGAAGCTCAAAGTGCATATTTTATCTTAGAATAAAATCAGGTGCAAATAGGATTATTGCAGAATTGCAGATCTGAGAAACAGAGGGAAGACTGTAGAAACAGGTAGATATTTGTTAAATAGAAACTCAGGATAGAAATGCTAATGGTAGAAGAAGAAAATTCATGAACATTTTCATTCTCAGATGTCCAGTTTATGTGACTCCTTTAGTTGTCTCTTTTTATCCATTTCCCAAGGTTTCTCATTTAAGCTCCAATATAAAGGCAACTGCAGATGGATAGCATGAGTTGTGTTCAATCTAAATTCTGCAAGTAATTACTCTTTTTTTTTTTTTTTTTTTGTTTATTTATTTGAGAGCGACAGACACAGAGAAAGAAGGAGAGAGAGAGAGAGAATGGGCGCGCCAGGGCTTCTAGCCACTGCAAACGAACTCCAGATGCATGCTCCCCCTTGTGTATCTGTCTAACATGGGTCCTGGGGAATCGAGCCTCGAACTGGGGTCCTTAGGTTTCACAGGCAAGCGCTTAACTGCTAAGCCATCTCTCCAGCCCAAGTAATTACTCTTAACATGGATCATACTAAGGTAGATTTGCTATCTTTGTGTTCTCAGTTACGTAAGTAGTATCTAGGGAAAGAGAAAAGAATGGCACAGGCCATTAGAGACATTCTTTTTTTTTTTTTTTTTTTTTTTGAGGTAGGGTCTCACTCTAGCCCAGGCTGACCTGGTATTCACTATGGAGTCTCAGGGTGACCTCGAACTCACGGCGATCCTCCTACCTCTGCCTCCCAAGTACTGGGATTAAAGGCGTGCGCCACCACGCCCGGCGAGACATTCTTTTAAATTCAATCCTGGCATGAAAAGTCTGATACAGTAAAAAGAAGAAGTTTTGAGTCATAACAATTGGATCAATCACATCTAGCGGGGAAGAGAAATTTCCGCAGATGGCATGCAGTGTGGGCCAGTATAGAAACAAGTTAATAGCAGCCTGTGGTGGCCAAAGTACTTAGTAAGTATATCTTTTGACATGCTGAAATAAGGCTTAGAAAATGTTCAGGAGATGTCCTTGAGTTATAATTGGGTCCCTGCCACAGCAGGTTAGATCAGAGAAAATCACATATGGAATAATAATACCAGCATTCATGGTGAACATGTCTATTCACTGCGGAACCCATCATGTGTCTTGGGATTTCAGTAGGTTAATCTACATATTTCATTGCTGTTCCTTGACCATACAACATTTAAGAAATTGTTTAGCCCCTTAAGCCTTAGTTTCATATCTGAAAAAGATGATATATTAATATTGTATCCACATAAGGGTCAAGGTATGATACCAACATTTGATGCCAACCTGGATCCCCTAGCATGCATTTTAAAAATATTTATTTAATTAATTACTTATGGGAGAGAGAGCAAGCCACAGACTTCTGCCACTGTAAACAAACTCCAGATGCATGGGCCATTTTGTGTATGTGGCTTTTACATAGATGGGTACAGGGGAATCAAACCTGGCCTGTCAGAGTTTGCATGCATGTGTCTTTGACCCCTGTGCCATCTCTCCAGCCCTATCATGCACTATTAACTCTTCTTTTGGCAGGTCTATTAATCCATGGCATTATCACTATATCAGATGGCCAAAATGTACCAGTTTATGACACCTTTCTGGGATATGCATCAGATGGAGTTCCTTTTACCTACTCCAAAGTGTCTGTAAACCAATATGCCTTGGGTAAAATATCTTTGGCAGTTGAGAGAACATGAAAGCCTTGTTAATTTGGCTAAAGTAGGAATAGACACCAGTGATCAATTTATGTTCCAGTCATGTAGTTGAGTTCTTCCAGCAGTCCCTATCCAATTCCATCTATCCTCCATCTGATCCTCCTAAAGGCATTCCCTAGGGAATGAAATCCTATTTGAAACATAGCTTTGAATAAAACCAAAGTAGGATAACACATGGACTGACTGGCAAAACTCTTGCCATGATATGAGAAAGGTCAAATACCACAGCCACTAGCAGAACGAGTTCCAGAAGCCTTTTGAGTCTTTCCTTTCCTGATTTTGTGCTGTGCCTTTGATCTTACAGTATACCTCACAGATCTCCTGAGTTATAAAACAAAACAAACAAAAAAAAACAACCACCTGTGTCTCAAGGTAGGGTTTGGGGAAAAGAAGTAGATTTTTCTCTTTGTTTTAAAAAATAAGCATAAACTTTGTACAAGAAAGATATTCAATTTTCCCTTTGGAATGTGAGATATATATATATATACTTAATTTGTAGAAACGCTATTACTATTACAGGGTCTCCAAGTAATCACTGACAAGACAGCAAAAGACTTTTGGAAATATACCAGATTGTAATTATCTACCTGCAAACCTGAAACATTTATTCATGCATAGTGTTATAGACCTCATCTGTACAAGCAGACCAGCTGAAATAAGGTTAAACGCTATTAAAATTTGCTTTGAAGGGGAAAATACCTATCAAAATATGTATTTTGATGGACGGATTCGTTCAAACAAAGTCGGGAAGAAATAAAATTAAATTAGAAGCAGCAAAATATAATGAAAGAACAACAAATATGGAATCAGAAACATAATAAATATTCATTTTTAGATTTGCTTACTTGTGTGGGGTTTACAAGAGTAAATAAATTTATCAAGATCCAAATATGTGCTTATAATAGGTGCAAAATTGTGTTTCATCAAGGTTGTTTTTTGCATAGACCTTACCTCCCACAGTTTTGTGGCATTATGTATAATCTTATAAATTATAACTCTTTTATGTTGTACAGATTAGAAATGCTATCTACTAGCCCTCCTTATATATCTGAAGAATGGATGAATTCATAAAACCAAGGGATACAAAAGAAATAAGTTCATTTACCCTGTTAATTGTCATTTTCCTCTGGTAATAAATATGAAACCAGTTTTGTGCTTGTAGAAAATGAGGGTTCAATCAGAATTTGAGAAGCTAAGTAATTGGTGGACTTCTGTCCTAAATTAATTATTAAAAATCTAATAGTTTTCTTCATTGAGTATTATTTGCTTGTATGAATTTACTTAAATTAACTTTACTATGTTAAACATTTAATGCCCAACTGTTCAAATGTATGTTTATTTCATTACAGTTCATTACCCAGGAAGATGTAACTAGAAGCTTTCAGTAGTCTGTAGAATAATGAAAGAATGGATTTTTCCTGGGCCTTGCTTACCCTGTTTCTCCTATAGGATGTTACATTCAGGCTTGTTCAAATCACAGCCCATTGGCTGATCCAGCCCAGGATAGATATGACTGCAGATCAATATAAAATTATAAACTTACCTAAAACACTTTTTAATTTGTTACAACTCTTTGTTGCTCTACTGCATGGGTCTCAAACATGAACGTTGTTGAAGGAGAGCTATGACAACATCGTGTCATAATGCCAAAGATGTCAAAGGGGAAAACATGAATGACAGAATATATGACATCTATTATGAAATAAGACTCAATCACTTAATATGTATGAGTATTTGTTGAATTCATTGTAATCATAGGGAAATTTGTAAGTGTTATTTGGCGTGGTGAAATATAAAGGAATTACCTAATGAGAAGAATGAATTAATATTAACATGATTTTCTGATATGAGTATTACATTTAAATTGAAGTTCATTCAAAATAATCTTTTATTAGCATTCAGACACATGAGATCAGTTAAACATATAAAAGTTTAGTTTTAAAATCAGCTATATTATACAAATAATTCAAAACAACCAGTTCCTAGTAAATCACAGAAAGTAGTTATGAGATATTGGTTGGAAGATATGGACTACTTTTGGTTATACTTGGAGCTCAATTGATATATGGTCAATTGCTTTATCTTTTCTTTTTTTTTTTTTTAAAGATTTTTATTTATTTGAGAGTGACAGAGAGAGAAAGAGGCAGATAGAGAGGGAGAGAGTGAATGGGGGCGCCAGGGCTTCCAGCCTCTGCAAACGAACTCCAGAAGCGTGAGCCCCCTTGTGCATCTGGCTAACGTGGGTCCTGGGGAATCAGGCCTCGAACCGGGGTCCTTAGGCTTCACAGGCAAGCTGCTTAACCACTAAGCCATCTCTCCAGCCCTCAATTGCTTTTTCTAAAAACTTCTTTCCCCCAAATGGACACTTGCCCATTCCATGGTTATTTACCTGTACCTTAAGCTAGAAATAACACTATTAGAGAAGTTAAATGCTAGGTTTATAAGCCGTAATGCAAGCCAAATGTGCCCAAACAACATTTATCAACATGGCAATCTAGGCTTTCATGAAATATAACACTGCAAGATAGAATGGCTCACAAATGCAGAATATACTTGGTATATTCTGCAACCTCTCTGGAATGTTAGATGAGTCCTATGGCTATGGTCTCCATCACTGATTATGATCCTCAATTGCTTAATGCATATTTTAAATATTGAGATGTGACTTCCATAACTTTTTCATGAGAGGGAGAAAGAGAGAGAGAGTCCCAGAGTAACGAAATGGCTAAATTAGCATGTGAGAGTTTTTATGGCTATCAGTTATAGAATGCTTATCATATGCTATCGAATGCCAGGCATATTGTACACAGCAACACATTTAATGCTCACAGTGTTTCTGTGGGCAATGCCTACTCCTGTCCTCACTCTGCAGGCAAGAAGACATCCCTGACGCTCCTGCTATACTCTGTTGTTAAGATTGAGTTTGAATTCCTATAGTCCTGCTCTAGAACCCTTCTTAATTCCAATACTGCAATGCCTCTCGATATGTGGTATAAATATAAAGCATTGTCAGTACTATCTAGAGATGTATAAGTGATACTATGATATATCCCTAGGTCTTCACCAGAGGATTATGTTCTGCAGTATCAGAAATAACAGATGTAGCCTAAAGGAAAATGAGACTTATGATCACCTAAGCAACTTGATAATGTATTATATTTTTAATCCTGAGGTCATGAAATTGGAAAACCAAAGAAATTTAAAATGATATTAAGTATTTTCATTGTATAGCATGAAGACTGCAGAGACTTATGAAAATAAGTAATAATGGTATAATATTAAATTATGTCCTTTAATACATAAATAACCCAGTGTCATAAAAAGTTGTTGAAATAGTAAAAATAAATATTGCTTCATTTGTATCAGTTGGATTAGGAGTTGTATTTTCAGTACACTGGAGAGTTGAGAATCATCAACATTTAGGATAAATGTTATTCAGAAAGAAATAGGTATTAAAAGTACAGTAAAATTAAGGCAGAAGTCTCATGAGCACTTGGATGACATTAAGTAGGAGGGTCCCTGACAATAATGTGAATGATGGGGGTCAGCTAATGAATGGAGACTTATTTTTTAAATATTTTTATTTATTTATTTTATTATATTTTATTATTATTATCATTATTATTATTATTATTTGGTTTTTTGAGGTAGGGTCTCACTTTAGCTCACACTGACCTGCAATTCACTCTGTAGTCTCAGGGTGGCCTTGCACTCATGGTGATCCTCCTACCTCTGCCTCTCTAGTACTGGGATTAAAGGCATGTGCCACCATGCCCACCTATTTTTGTTTATTTGAGAAAGAGAGAATGGGCATGCCAGGGCCTCCAGCAAACACAAATGAACTCCAGATGCATGTGCCTCCTTATGCATCTGGTTTACATGGGTTCTGGGGAATTGAACCTGAGTCCTTTGTCTTTGCAAGCCAATGCCTTAACCACTAAGCCATCTCTTCAGCCTATGGAGACTTATTTTGTACTTCTTTTTATAGTTGTTCCCAATTATTTAATTGCAGTATAATTACATGGGAGGCTTGGTTAAAGATAGGTTTGTGGAACATTATCTCAAAGTCCCTCCCTTATTTAATAGTTCTCAGGTGAGGGCTGATCATTTGAATTTACTGCACATACTTGAATAATGCTGATGTTTCTGACCCTCAGATCACCCTTGGATAACCACATTTCTATACAAGCTAAAGTAACACTGTTTCACCCAGGTTCCCCAGGACAAAACTGATCTGTTTAAGTGAACAAGACTAAATTCTCCTCTTCTTGTTTTACTTTGTTTTGTGTGTGCATGTATGTGTGTTCATATGCATGTAGGTTGATGGTTGTGTGCATGCATGTGGAGGTCAGAGGTTGACACAATTTTCCTCAGCAATTCCCTACATTATTCTTTGAGATAGAGGCTCTCTCACTGGACCTGGAGCTCACCAATCCAACTAGACTAGCTACTCGGCAAATCCTACAAATCATCTTGTATGTACTTTCTCCGTGCTGGGACTGCACATACATGTAGCTACACCAGGCTTTGGTGTGAATGTTGGAGATCTGGTCTCAGGTCCATACGTTTGTATGGTAAGTGCTCTACCCACCTAGCCATTTCCCTAAACGCACAAAATCTCTTTTCGGATTACTGTTACTTCTGACAAAACCATGAAGCAAACCATGTCAGCAAAGCTCAATCTGGAAATACGACTGAAAATAATAAATTTTCATAGACCCTTGAGGGCCCAACCTCCATTTACATACAAAGACAAGTTGAGAAACAAAAGAAAAAGAGAAGAAAAAAACTAACCCTTAGGGGGACAATATTAGAAGTTTCTTCCTTGTCATCTTACTCAGAAGTAATGACTACTTGTCACATGCTTGGCATAGTTTGAAGCTGCTGTCCCCACAAGCCATATAAATATGTTCTATTGTTTGGTTTCTCAGTGCACAAAGATCCTCTGGCTGAAGATGCCTGGCAAAGAAATAAATTATATCATAACCATACTTTTCTTGAGAAAGGCAATGGCAGATTTTAATGACACATCATAAGTTTGCTAGAAGCTCAGGGAATTTAGTCATGTGATGATGGTTATTTCTGAAACAGAATTCAGAATCTCTATGTATTCCTTTGAGGGTTAAAATGTATCTAAGTATGTGTTTGGATCTAGGGTGGTCCCTCCAACCCTAGTCTCTTTGAACAAGAGAATAAATTATTGTCAGGAAAGGAATGCCAATCTGACACTTTTACTTATATTAATGTGTCATATATTAGAGTGTGGGGGTTTGTTAATGGGGTTGTTGGTGCCTGTTTATGCACTCTGAGTCCTGCTAAATTCAAATTTAAAATGAAAGACCTTGAAATACCTTTTATGTGAAAAAGAAAATAAAAAAAAAAGTCATCACCATATCAAACCACATAAGTTTGATGTCTCTGCAAGTAATCAAGCTGGGAAATGGAGGAGCAAGACTCATCTCTCACCAGCATGGAGGGGTACCCTGAAAGGGATGTGGAGAGTGACCACACAGAGCAGGGAACAGCAGCATGACCTGCAGCTTGGTATAGGTGAAGAGTACTGACATCATCCCAGTCAGTCACTCACTCTTGGTCTTCCTGTCATAGATAGGAGACCAAATGCCCATGTGTAGCAGTCAGAGAATAGTTTGTGCTATGCTTTCTACTTAACCACAGGTAAATACTCAGGGGTATTTAAAATAAGACCTGCATTTGTAGTATGTATGGGCCTCTGTCATAGCACTGATAACGCTCTAAGTGCTCTAAGTGTTAGTTTCACCACTACACCGTCTACTTCTCCAGGATAGGGTTGGATTGAATGTCTTTATCTCTCAACACAAGGGACAAAGGCAGTACTGAAATGTTTATTTGCATTAATGGGAAGAAATTAAATCTCAGTTTGTACAGCACCCTCTGATGTCTTAGACTTATAATGTTCTGTTGTTAACTGGCTACATAAACTACAGGAGTCCCATGCAATTTTCACAGAAGCTGGGAATTATTGGTTTCAGGCTTACACTGCTCCATTACAAGTTCACATTTTCCTCATCACTTCAGTTGTCAGTACCTAGGTCACTAGTCACATATACAGCAGTAGCAAAATATATACAATTGAAAATTACAGCCTTCTCAGTATCTCAAAAAATTAAGGGAATTTATATAAAATGTGATCCTGTTGGACATAGACAGGGCTCTGGGTTAAAGCAAACCTAAGCTGTCTGACACGAAGGCTCCGGGCTATGGAGAGGTCACAACAGTCTGTACTGCCAGTCATATCTCACGCCCTGGGGGACCGCGGCTGGCCAGAGGACCCAGGAGCCCACCTGATCCCTCTTAGGTAAAACATGCAATAGATAACTCTTCCTTCCTTTCTTTCTTTCTTCCTTCCTTCCTTCCTTTCTTTTTCTTTCTTTCTTTCTTTCTTTCTTTCTTTCCTTCTTTCTTTCTTTCTTTCTTTCTTTCTTTCTCTTTCCTTCCTTCCTTTCTTTCTCTCTTTCTTTCTTCTTCTTACTTTCAATTCATCCTTTATTTCCATTCAGTCAGGAGAGTATGCACTTACTTTCAAAAAACAATGAAACTCAGATGTGGTGATTACTGTGCTAGAGAGATGGTTTAGCTGTTAAAATGCTTGTCTGCAAAGCCAAAGGACCAAGGTTCAATTCCCCAGGACCCATGTAAGCCAGATGCAAAAGGTGGTGCATGCACATGGAATTTATTTGCAGCCACTACAGGCCCTAGCATGCCAACTCTCTCTCTCTCTCATTCTCTCTCTCTCTCTCTCTACCTGTATTTTTTCTCTCTCTCTCAAATAAATAAAATATTAAAGTAGTGATCACTGTTTGAAGCTTATTCATGTGAAAACGTGCCATATTCCTAAAACGATCCAACTGATTCTACATGAAATCATCTGATATCAAGTTTAATATTCCAAGGTAGCTATGCTACTCTAAGAAAATTATAATTGTGGAATGAAAACATTATGAAACTTATTGTTAGTACGAGAGAAACAATTTGTACATGCTTGTGTGTGTGCATACAGGCATACTTGTGTGCATGTCTGTGAATCCATTCTGATTTCTCTTTACCTAAATTTTGCTCCTGTGCAAGAAGGCATGAAGTTACTTTGTGGAATTTGAACTTTTATTTCTGGTAATATTATAGTGAATACTTTGGAAATCCCCCTGCAACAATGTTTCCCAAATGCAAGTGACCAAAAACACATGGAGATATTTTTAAATTTCTTATACTGACCTCCACTTTGAAACACCTCCACCTAGAACACAAGTACACATTTTAGCAATTATTAACATATAAGAGCAGCAGTTAGCCCTACCATATTTGTCTAATTACACTGTGATTACTCAACACAGAAGCAATGATTAGTACAGCCTAGAGACATAACACATGAACACAGTCCTGAAATTGAGTGCTGATTTGAAATAACTTTACAAGTAAAGTATGTTAACAATAGAGGCAGTGTGTGAGGTATTGAATATATGAACATGTGAATGAATAAATGAACCACCCTAGATTTCCCTCATTCTGATTATACATGTCTATATGGCCTACGTAGCAGTCCTAAAGTCTTTGACTGGCATTTCATTGCCCTCTTAACAACAGTACTTCATATGCTATGACAAAGGTGGTAAGTCAATAACATAAATCTAAGAACAAATTAACCTTGCTTTCTTACTTAATAGCATGTCACCAAAGCCAAAAGTATTGTTGGATTAGACACTGAAACACAAAGGACCATTCAAAGTTGAATGCGTGACTACAGACCAATGGGAATGAAAACAACCACTCATAACTATCTATACACAGAAAAGTAGTTGATTTAAATGAGTATGGATGAAAAACTTTTAACAGTTTTAGAATATATTTCATGATCTTTATTTTTTACTTATTTAATTCTGAAAACAACCTATGATTGATACATTTTTTTTCCCTCTTCTCCTCCTTCTTCTTTAAGACGTCTTAGGACTTAAGTTTTAGGAAAATAGAAAATTGGATTCAATCACACATTGTCTTCTAGGTGTCCTGTTTGTTTCCTAATTGCTGTGGTTGTTCCACATTTTAATAGAAAGCAGACTCAGGTCATGGATAACAATAAAGACTGAATATGTAAGTCACATGTTTACTGGTCTGCTAAGTGACAGCCTCTGTATGCATACAATGTAAAGACTTGCTTCTCAGGTCTCAGGCATGGGTTGACACGGGTGGTAGTTTGAATTAGGTGTTCCCAATAAGTCATGTGTTTTGAACACTTGGTTCCCAGCTAGTGGAAATTTTTCAGGTGAAGCCTTGCTGGAGGAGGCATGTTTCTGGGGATGAGCTTTGAGGTTTGTTAGCCCCTAACTTGCCAGTGTTAGTTCTGCTCACTCTCTTGCTGCTGTTTTCCGCCTGCTATAGCGGAGGTGATGTCCAGCCTCTGCTCTTGCCACACTTTCCCCTGCCATCATGAAACGTTCCCTTGTGACCGTAACCAAAATAAGTAATTCCCTCCCATATGTTCCTTATGGTTGGGTATTTGTCCCAGCAATGAAACATTAACTACAACAATATCCAATAACATTTTTCATGTTGTCAACCATTTTACCTTCTACAATTAAGAAAGCAGCATCTGGGATTACTAAAGTAAATATTATGAAAGACAGTAGTGTAGAGTGGGAGAAATATTCAGCCTCACTTCACTATTTTGAACAAGTCTCACATCCTCTTGATCCCAAGGGGTTCTCTTTACCTGGATCCCATAAGGGCTTAACTGGGAATTCTGTCCCTAACATCTGCTCACCTGTGCACAGCCTGTCTGTGAACACTTTCGATATTTAACTGATTGTAAAGCATCTACAGTTCAATTGCTGTTGAAGTGTCCCTTCATTCACATTGCATGAAAGTCAATAAAGTTGTTTTTAATGACAACATTCTTATTTCTAATTCAATCAGCTCTTTAGTCATTGAATAGACAATGAGTGGTCTTTACACAGCATGGTTCCATATGGGTATAAACACACAAGCAGCCAAAACTAGTTCTCTGACAAAGGGGAATAGACAACAAAGAGGAATACTAAAGACATCATTTGATCTTTGTAAATAAATATGTGCCATTAACCATGGAATTATATTTAGGGAAATAAAGCACTTAATGTACACAATGGATAGGTTTGTTGCTCAGTGGTAGATTACATGCTTACCATGTACAAGGTCCTGGTTTTGATCCCTAGAACCACATAAAATAAATAAATACTTAAATAGACAAATAAATAAATTAATAGTAAGCAAATGCCAAGGAAACAGATATAATTTAATCTCTTAATAGTTTAGTTTTACAGTAATAACATACTTAGGAAATAAGTGTAAAATATCTTGCCATCCGAAGTTGTGTTCAGTTTTCCTTTCTTAAAAATATTTATTTTATTAATTTACACATTATTATTTATTTACTTGTTTAAGGGTGTGTGTAACACAGCATGCATATAGAAGTCAAGACAACTTCTCTGCAGTGTCTATGGTCCACCTTCATTGAGATAGGGTATCAAAGGAACCACAAATGTCAAAGTAGCTGGTCCTCTAGCTTTGAATTATACTGGCTCTGTATTCCACAGGGTATGTTTGAATGACAGCACATTTCCATCTGGCTTCATGTGGGTGCCAGAGAATTGAACTCAGGATAGCATGCTTTTTAAGCAATTTTCTTTAACAGCTAAACCCTCCCCAACCCTGATTCAGTTTTCTTAAACTATATCAGTGGTTTTAGAAAATATTGAAAAGACATACACAATCAATTTTGCACATATCTTTCCTTGTCTCTTTCAATATCCTGGGACATAAAGAAGGATCATGAAAAATGTAATTATAAGCAGATGTGGTGGCATTTGCCTTTAATCCCAGCACTCAGAAAGCAGATATAGTATTGCTGTGAGTTCTAGGCCACCCTGAGACTACATACTGAGTTCCAGATAAGGCTGGGCTAGAGCAAGATCCTACCTTGAAAAACAAAAAACAAAACAAAAAAACTTGTAATTATGAAAATATTGATTTTAAAGACAATTTTCAGATACTCACTACGTTCTCTAAATTGAATACTTAAAATGATCAGAAAGTAAGACAATTTCTAAACAGACTATGAAATTGTATATTGTAAAAAAATAAGAGGATAAGAAAATATGGCAGAAAAAATAGCAATTATCACCAAATATAAAAGATAATTCTTGAAATATATTTCAAGAGCTTATAGAAAGAGGTATTAGAGCTGAATGAAAAGGCATGTTTCTGGATAAAGAAAGAGATAAGGAAAATTAACAGATGATATTATTTGAAAACCCGTGAAAGAAATCCATGTAGCAAAAATTATGTTTAAAAATTATTATCTAACTCAGTGGTATTGTGTATGTATTTGTATAATTTATTTGATGTATACCCTGAGATATTGCTGCAGTCAGGTTCACATTGCTGGAATAAATCACCCAACCAAGAGCAGCTATTGGGAAGAAAAAAGCTTCATTTTGGCTTACAGACTTGAGAGGATGCTCCAAGATGGCAGGGGAAAATGATGGCATAAGCAGAGGGTGGACATCATCCCCTGGCCACCATAAGGTGGACAATAGCAACAGGAGAGTGTGCCAAATACTGGCAAGGGGAAAGTGGCTATAGTGCCCATAAGCCTGCCCCAACAATACACTGCCTCCAAGAGGCGTTAAATCCCAAATCTCCATCAGCTAGGAATCTAGCATTCAGAACACCTAAATTTATGGGGGATACCGGAATCAAACCACCACATTCTGCCCCTGGCCTCCATAAACTGATAACTACACATGATGTAAAATACAATGCATTCAGTCTCTTCAAAAGTCCCCATAGTTTTTAATCAATCCTTATGACATTGAAACATCCCCATAACCCAAAGTCTTTTAAATGAGGCATAACACACACACTCACAAAGCACAGAATAAAAATTCATACGGCAAAAGATAGCATTGGGCACAACAAAGAAATATTCAACCAATACAAGATTTAAAGCAAGGCAAACATCAAACTCTATAGTTCCAAGTCTAGAAACTCTAGCTAGTGACAAGTCTCCACATCTGATAATTCTAACCAGCAACAAGTCTCTAGAGTTCAAATTCTGCCCCTCCAGGTAGGCTACTCATAGTCCTGGAAAACTTCATCCAGGGGACAGCAGCTTTCCTTAGCAGCCATCTCGTGGTTGTGGCATCTCCACTGGGTCTCCACTGGAACCCTTGTCCCATCCTCATGGCTCCCTGGGGTCACCAAGCAGGCATCCAGCAAACATGCTTCACACTGCCCATGGGCCATTTCCAAAACACAAAACCATGCTTAAGCTCAATGACCCTCTCTTTGCTACATTTCTTATACTCCACAATGCCAGGTAGGGTGTCAATTTGTTAATCCAGGGGGGAATAAAGCCGACTTTGAAGAACAGGACATGCCTTGAGCACTTCTTATGCTCCTTCAAAAGAGTCTACATTCTTCCTGTTGCCCCAGTTCAGGTCAGCTGGCACAATCTCAATGGTTGTAATCTCTCAATTGCAGCTGAATGGGAGGCAGTTTCACTCAAAGATTTCATTTTTTTCCCCTCTATACCATATCCCTCTTCTCACACCAGTCCATTTTTATGCAATGCAACCCTGCACGACTTCTGAGGACATGGCCAAACCAGCAAGCCTCTCACACAAACTGCTTTTAGCTCAGTCCAGGAAAAGCTCTTTTTCACCCTCATAAGCCAAACCTCATAGTCCATAGTTCTTACTGCATTCGGTTCTTTCAATTCTGACCAAAATAATCCCATCAAGCTGTACTTATACCCCTGCAAGGCATCTCTGAGGCCAAGGTTTCAAATCCTTTCACATTCCTCTTGAAAATCAGCTCCAAAAGACCAAGTCACACAGTTAGGTGTTTAGCAACAACCTATTTTTGGTACCAACTTTACTATTGCAATCAGGTTCATATTGCTGGCACAAATCACCTGACAAAGAGCAGCTGTGGGGGGGAAAAAGCAGGTTATTTTGGCTTACAGACTTGAGGAGAAGCTCCATGATGGCAAGGGAAAATGATGGCATGAGCAAAGGGTGGACATCACCCCCTGGCCAACATAAGGTAGACAATAACAACAGAAGAGTATGCCAAATACTGGCAAGGGGACACTGGTTATAATTCCCGTAAGCCTGCTCCCGATAATACATTGCCTCCAAGAGGTGTTAATTGCAAAATCTCCATCAGGTGGGAACCTAGCATTCAGAACATCTATGTTTATGGGGTTCACCTGAATCAAACACCACAAATATATTCTTATTTGTGAAAATTTTCATCTAGCTTATTATTCTATACACAATTCAATGATCACTTCCATATGATAGTTTGGTGAAAGAAAACACCCCTCGTCTTATTCAAAAGATTTCATTCCTTCAATTAAGTCATATATAGTATTGATATAGATATTTTAACTTCATTATCCTCATTTATAAGCATGTAGAACATTTTTAAGTGTGTGTGTGTGTGTGTGTGTGTAGCTGCCACAATATAGGTAGTTTTACTTGCATGTACCTTTGTTGAAGTCACATAAAACCTCTGTGTGATTTTTTTTTTTTTTACATAAGCATTATCACCTGTTTCTGAAGTGTAGAAATTTTCAATATGAGGTGAGGTCAGTTGGGGAACTAAGGTAGACGAAGGAGAATTGGCAATTGAATTCAGAACATATAGCCTGTTGAACTTAGTTCAACTTTAGCATCATTTCTTCTTACAATAAAGTCAGTGATATTTAAGGAACTTTCTAATATTTTAACTATCAGACTAATACTGTGCGTATATGTGTGTGTATTTTATAATAGTCAAATATAATTTTTAATCCCACTTTGTATATGGTTAGAAAGATTGAAGTTTGCAACTATGAAATTTTAGTCCTCCAATTTATATCACGTTGAAAATGTATACATAAACATCATATATATGTAGATAATATAGATATAATTTATATATATGCGTCTGTATATATATAAATAAATATATGTATATGTAGAGAGATCAATTACAATATTCCTAAATTAGGTAATTATTATATTCAGCCTTAGAACAAATACAAATTTATCTGATAAATGAATAGATGTCATATTATTAACATGAATAGATCTTAAGATCACTTTAACATCTGTTAGAAGCTTGTACTTGTACAAACAATTGGGATTTATGTAAATATGTGGCAATACATATGAATATGCCTTATCATCCTATCTGAGCTATCTCAGAGTTCTTTAACATCATGTGTTCCACCTTTGGTCTCTATCTTGAATAAAGAAGGCAATTTGGTTCTAAAGTATCAACAATTTAAGACAACTTATTACTACCATTAAAAGGAATGAAAATTATATTCACAATAAATCATGAGGAGAATAGTCTGGATAAATTGTTTCCTATGAATTTTACCTCACTGATTGTGAAAAGCAACACCTTTAAAATCCTTTAGATACATATGATTGTTTTTTGTTTTTTTTCCTGAGAGCTAAATGTAGATTACATTTGAAATCCTATGAGTCAAACAAAATTCACACCAACCAAATAAAGTAGTAATACAGATAAAATGTATTCTTTCCCTACATTTATGTCAAATGAACACACACACACACACACATACACCTCAAGAGAGTTTTAAGACATTATTTAAAACATGGAAATGTCTTTAGATTTTTAAGTTGTTCATGAATTGGAGAAATTAAAGGTTATTCATGGTAGCAGAAATGATGTTTACACATATTTCAGTTTAAATTTTGGTATATTATTGTGCTAATTCTCTCCTAACATCATCTGATTTAATGCAATGTTAATATTTCAGCAGATCATGGATATGTACAGAAATATGTAACACCATCCCCTTTATTGGACCGAGATTTGCTTTTCACAGAAAATAGCAACAATGCTGCAGTAGTAAAGGAAATATGACAGGCAAAGGGGCGTTTATGTATACTCCAAGGCAGTTTAGAAAGTCACAGGTTCATCATATAAATAATGGCTTCTGAGTCTTGATCTAGAGAGTTTGAAAAAAAATAAATTGCTTTTCAATAGTTAGTGCAAAAGCATTCATTAAGAAGAAAAATTGCAAACGAAAGGCTTGAGTTCCGTATCACACAGGAAAAAACAATCTTAAAGGTACATAAAATAAATGCCAAACTATTCAGCTACCTGACTTGGTTTAGAATAACCTTTGAAAAAGTATCGCTCCAAATATTATTAGGCTTATGATGTTTAACTGGCATTTTTGAGGCATAAAGTTGGTCATTTTTCCACGTTTACCTTCCCATGATGCTGCTGGCAATATCCGTGTACAATTTCAGGCTACTTGGTTTCAAAGAGAAATGCTGTGCCACATGAGGATTAGACTCAAGGTGAAAACAATATTTACAAAGGACATAAATGTGAAAATGACCCGTGCCTGCTATTTAATCTCAAAAGAAAACGTATTGATTAAAGTGTGGTTGGTGGACTATGTTGTTTAATGATAACTTCTTATTATCATACTAATTCATAACTGGCATGTTATATGTAATAATTATGTTCTAATGTGGCTTTTGAGACCCAAATAACTTGAGATCCTTTTACTGTCAACCATGAACTGTAGTGGTAGTTGGGAAGATGAATTTAAAAATTGTCACTCACTTACCAACTAAACAGTTAGGAAGAGACCTTCATGCTTTCTTCTAATGCACTGCAGAATTTATCATTTATCAGCACACTCTGGAGAAATGCAAAATCTCCACAATGGGCTATCATTAAATTCCACTGACCTCGCTGGGATATTACAAGGAATTCTTTATCACATTTTGAAGGATAGCAGAGTGCTGTTGTGTTCAAAACTTGGACATTAAAAAGAGGCAAAAGCACTTACATTGCCCCTTTGATCTGACAGTCCTTTAAAAAGTAGAAAATAACTTTACCGCTTTTCCATAGAGATCTATCCAGTCTCTCTCTCACAAAGTGTTAGTTTTCACCAGATGCAACTGTCAGCCTTCAATGAATTAAGGATGAAGCCTGTATCCTTGGTTTTTAATCCCTAGTTGTAGCTAAAAGATCAGCAAACCCCCTCCTAACAGCATCGCCATTTTCTTTTTTTCTTTTTTCTTTTTATTTTTTTTTTTTGCATTGCTCTGCTTCTCTTGTAAGAAATTCTGTACAACTGGGAATGGAAAGTAAAAATCTCAGTGCTGAGGGAGAAAGCAGGATAAAATTTATCTTATTTCCTTTTCGGAGAAATCACAGATCTATCCATGGGGATACCCAAAATTTGGAAATACCACTTCAAAGTGTGGAATAAATGTGATCTCATTATTGTGTCCCACACATTTAAAGGCTCTTGGGATAAAAGATGACATATGAGGGCTGGAGAGATGGCTTAGCAGTTAAACGCTTGCCTGTGAAGCCTAACGACCCTGGTTAGAGGCTGGATTCCCCAGGACCCACGTTAGCCAGATGCACAAGGGGGCGTACGCATCTGGAGTTCGTTTGCAGTGGCTGGTAGCCCTGGCGTGCCCATTCTCTCTCTCTATCCCTCCCCCCCCCCTCTCTCTACCTTTCTCTCTGTGTCTGTCTCTCTCAAGTAGATAAATAATTAAAAAAGAGATTACATATGAAAATAAACTGTGCTGCTGATTGTTGTGGTAAGAAAAGTGATACTTTATACTATGATTAGAATGTATTCCGTCCTGTCCTATGACCATTTTTGTCCCTTTAGGAAATGGAGGTGGGGAGAGAAAGGGAACATATATGGATATGTTATCAACTCTTTTAGTTTTCTATGCTATGTTTTAAGCATTTTGAGTTCAATGCACTAAATGAATTAGAGAATATGGCAAATTCTAACTATGTATCCTATGTTAGGTGATATGATTTGTTCAGTTTTCATTTCAAATGTGTCTTCACTCCTTTCCTTCTTCTGATAATGCTATGAATTTCTTGATGTGAGTGGTGAAACAGGCAGGATATGCAACTTTAGAAAAGGGAATTTAGCAGTACCTAAAGTGTAGCTAAATAATAGAATGATAGGGCTGGAGAGATGCTTAAGGCGCTTACTTACAAAGCCAAAGGACCTAGGTTCAGTTCCCCAGGACCCATGTTAGCCAGATGCACACAGGGGGGCGCATGTGTCTGGAGCTCATTTGGCAGTGGCTGGAGGCCCTGGAGCTCCTATTCTCTCTCTTCCTCTTTCTCTGTCAAATAAATAAATAAAAATAAAATATTTTAGAAAAGAATAGAATGATAGAAATATTTAGAGTGA
Organism: Dipus sagitta; assembly: GCA_036346955.1. Taxonomy (NCBI): domain Eukaryota; kingdom Metazoa; phylum Chordata; class Mammalia; order Rodentia; family Dipodidae; genus Dipus; species Dipus sagitta. Next base: position 37,275,090 of record CM070778.1, on the reverse strand, counting down.
AAACCACTAGCAACACTTTTAATAACTTTGTTATTAGAGTATAACTTCCATACAATCTAAGTGACATGAGAATCTCTCTATTTTAGCTTCTCTGTGAGAAATTCATGTCAATAATTAAAATTTTGTATTTATTTTATTATATTTATTTATTTGACATGTGTTTGCATATATGGTGTACTTACATGTGTGCATGTTTCTTTGTAAAAATTTATGTGGGTGGGCATGGGTGTATGTGTGACCATCTCTGTGGAGTCCAGATGTTGCCATCATGTGTCTCCTTTAACATTCATTTTCCAGCTCATTTACTATGACAGTGTTTCTCACTTGTCTAGCTCACTAGCTTGCCCCAGGAGTCTATCTGTCTCCATCTCCTGAGTGCTGAGATTACAGGTGCATATCACCACACCCAACCTGCATTCTGGGGATCCAAACTTAAGTCCTCACACCAGTGCAACAAGTCCTTCACTGACTGACCCACATCCCCCCCTCCAAATATTCAAATATTCTGATTTGTAAGATCCATCCTCAAGGATTCATAGTTTATATGTACAACAATACTATTTTTCAGTAGCTAGATGAGGACTGCATATATAAACTAAGAAAATGAATATATGTGATAATAATAACCTATTGAACATAGTCTAAGTTTGTCAAACTTATTCAGTTGGCTACTTTGATCATGGAGATAGACTGACAATCAGATAGTGATGGAACTCTCTAGATGGTGTCAATGTTTGTGATCTGAGGGGTCAATGTATTGCTTTCCCTTAAAGACCACCTTAAAAAATTAGGATTCAAAATATCAACTAGTGATAATACACAGAAAACAAAAGCATCAACAAAAAGTTACTGGCAAGGATTACAGTTGTTATCAGAATTGTAACTAGAAAAATCATCATTGAAGCACTTTATTCCATCAAGACAAAAAATAGAAGACTAAAGATGGGCGTGAATATTTTGTAAAGGAGGAATGCATGACATGTTAATACTAGGGATCTCTCTGAATAATATTAAGTTGAATTACATCACACCTTTCAGCTAAGTATTGCTAGACTCTATTTCCTACTATAACTGCAATGTACTGACTACCTTAGGGAGGCTGAGTTTCCAATGAACATTTCTCAACAGATGAGGCTTCAGGTGTTTGAGGCAGCTGCCTGAAATTTACCAGGGGTGAGCTCATTATGAAAGTTTATCAGAAATTCATCATTTGGAAATTAGTTTTCTCACAATATAATTTATAAAGATGCTACACTAGAGAACTATTGGTCAAATTCAATCTATAGAACTGCCTTGGTTAGACTCCACGGTGCTGTAAACTATTTAAAATAATTTCTTATTTTAAAATCAGTGCTTTCACACATACACATACGTATATACATACACACACAACCCCCCCACACACACCCATATATATATATATATATATATATATATATATATATATATATATATATATATACACACACATACACAGAAAGATCACGAGCTGGTGCTGTATGAGAAATTGGTGATGACATACACACATTGCTGTATAAGACAACTTAGCTTTGCTAAGGCCCATTCCCTATAGTTAACCATGAACCACATTATTCTTATGTTTAACTCTGTTTTACACAGTTGCATTAACTACTAGCTGCTTTGGTCTTTGAGCATTTTTTAAAAACTACTTTTTTATTTGTTTGAGAGAGGTTGAGAGAGAGAGAGAGAGAGAGAAGGGACACACCAAGGCCTCCAGCCACAGCAAATAAACTCCAGACATGTGCCACCTTGTGCATCTGGTTTACATGGGTACTGGGGAATCAAACCGAGGTCCTTAGGGTTCTCAGGCAAGTGCCTTAACCACTGAACCATCAGGCTTTGAGCTTTTAACCTTAGCAATTGTTTCTGATTTTTATTTCATTTCTTTTAAACTACTTTCAACATCATTAAAATTTGTAATAGCTTTTACTAGATAGTTCTTCAAATTATGTGTCTGTAATGAAAGAAGGAATTTCTTAGAGGAAACGTCACATGCTACATGTGCATTGTTCAAACAGTAAAGCATCATGCTGGATTATTGCTTACATCTGTGTCCCAGATCCATTATACACATTCCAGTGACACTGGTAAGAATCTCCTTTTTAAATCTTATTTCCCGCATCTACCTTTTATTATCCTCCCCCTCTCACATTGTTTCCTTCTTTTTCCACATTAACTCCATTGTACTTCCATGTATTGTTTTAAACCCATTAAGCTTAATTATGATTGTTTGCATGATCATAGGTAGGTTACTTACTGTGAACTTGGAAACTTACCTAAACCACAGATGATCCTGACTCCCCATGTCCAAGTAACTGTTAGCTGCTATTAGCTGTTCTGTGAGGTGTGAGATCTTATGCATCCTTCCCTCATCAATGATGAAGAATAGGTAGGCTCATTTTTTTTGGTGTAAGCCATAGCTACTATGAATTATGGGTAAGCTTGTTAACTCTACCAACATTATTGGTTCACCTAATAATGGGAAAGTATTATTATTTTATAAGAATATGTAATACATCTAGAATGGAAAAAATACTATTACTTTATGAGTATGTAATACAACTATTCCTCCACATTTATTTTTATTTAATATTTAAGTAATCATAGATCAAAAATATTTATTAAAAAGTTTACCTATGCAGAACACATACAAGACTTACTTATTGTCATTATTCCCTAAACAATTGAGTATAATAATCATCTCAATAGCATTTATACTGTATTAGCTATCATAACCAATCTACAGATAAAATAAAGTATATAACATAGATAGAATATATGTGACTTTACATAAGAGATTTTAAAATAGCAGATTCTGTAATTTGCTGCAATGGAAAGAAGCAACAGTATCAATCCTTAAGCAATATGGAAGGATAAAGCAACAAAACTTCATTATATCCATGCTATCGTACATTATAGTTACTTATTAAAATAACATGTGCATTTGGTGGCAACAGTATGATTGTCATATACATTTAAGGTAAGAGTTTAAGGGCATCATTCTATATTGATGATATGGAATTGGTTAATCATTCTCAACTCAACTGATTCTAGAATCATCTAGTAGCCAACTGGATTTGTCAGTAAGGTTGTGTACAGAGAGGTTTAGCTAGAGAGGAAAGGTCCACCCTGAATGTCAGAGGCACTATCTCAAATGTCAGTGTCTTGTCCTGGTCTCAATAAAATAGTATAAGGAGAATGCCAGTGGAGCCCCAAGAATCCCTGTTCTCTGCTATCCGGACTTCCTAGATGGGAGGAGTCCTAGCTACATGCTACTTTTTAACTGAATTCTGTCATTCCATAATGGAATAAAGGAAGTGCTTCCCTTTCATGAGGGTTTTCACCCTCTCAAACCACGAGTCAAAATAAATCCTTCTTCTTATTTTATCTTCAAGTTGCTATGTTTTAGTTATTTGGTCACAGCAATGGGTAAAGTCACTAATACAGGTATATATTAAAGTTTACAAATAGTTTATCAAGGTACTATAGTGACTATATCAGAAACACTTTGTTTTAAATTTTCTGGGATATACATCCTAATTTTAATTTGTAAATTAGCTACATTAAATAACCATTCAACACCCAAATACCTGCATAAGTTAGTAGCAGGATGTATCAGACAGCTTCAGGTTCGCTGAGATGAACTTTCAGACCAGACACAGTTATGGAGGAAGGGATATTTATTGAAGCTCACAGATTCAGGGTAAGTTCCATAATGGTAGAAGAAGCTGGCCTGCCTTCACAGGACCAAGCAGAGAGAGAAGCACAAGCCAAAAAGCCAAAAGCCACACAGCACACTTCAGGAACTGCTGCTAGGCACACTTTGCATATCTTTAGATTGAAATCTGAAACCCACCACCACAGTTTAAGATCCACACAATGGCACTGATTCCAGTCAGGTGGCTGCAGATGCAAACTACAAACAAACAACTGAATATATTGGGGGCCATCTATTCTATTCAAACCACCACACAGGATAACTTTATTTTGCCATAAACTATGCTTTCATACCATATAAGAGCTACATGAGGGCTGGAGAGTTTGCTCAGTGTTTAAAAGCTCTAAAGCCTGTCAGTATAGGTTTGATTCCTCAGTGTTCACATTAAAGCCAGATATGCAATATGTTACATGTGTCTGGAGTTTCTTTGCAGTGGCAGGAGACCCTGGTAACCCATTCTTTCTCTTACTCTTCGTTCTCGCTTTCTATTTTATAAATAAATAAGTATTTTTAAAAGAGCTATATGAGTATCAAAAATTGAAGACATTTTTAGTTAGGAGATTTCTTATAAATTGTTTAAACAATTAAGTGTTATTGAGTATTAGCTTCTGTGAAACATGTCCTTCATTTTCTGAGAGTGAAGCAAGTCCTCTATGACAAGCCTAGAGATATTTACTCAGTACTTTTTTTGTCTGTTGTTGTTAATTTTTTCAGCTTAAGAAAATCAAAAGGGGCTAGACTAGAATCAATAAAGCAGTGATCTATAAAAACATTCAATTTTAGAACTGACAAAATCCAGAAACTCTAGCCTTTATCACCCCAAAGGCCAAACAGTCAGCCCACCTTATAACATCCTTACTTTTACAGTAACAACTATCCTCAAACTTAGGTAAAACAGAAGATATGGGGACAAATGTTCTACAAAGTCCATGAAGATGACTTCTTGGAAAGTAAATGTCAGTTAATGTTTCTTTTGACTTACTGAGATAGGAGACACCAGTAAGCTAAATTTCTACATGAAAATGTGTGCTCTGAGCCCTTCATCTTCCAAAAATACTGATTTGAAATTAGATAAATGGAGACACAGATTTTTTTGCAAAACCATTTGATTTAAGAGTTCCACTTGAGCTGGGCGTGGTGCCACACGCCTTTAATCCCAGCACTCGGGAGGCAGAGGTAGGAGGATCGCTGTGAGTTCGAGGCCACCCTGAGACTCCATAGTGAATTCCAGGTCAGCCTGGGCTAGAGTGAGACCCTACCTCGAAAAACAAAACAAAACAAAACAAAAAAAAAAAGAGTTCCACTTGAATGCAGTCTGAAAAGCCCATGCTGTGACCTCATACCAAGATAATCTTAGTAATAATATCAATATTTCAGGCAAATAACATATGTAGGTAAAGAGGAATTTCAAGGGTCTTTCCTTTCCCTGTACCTGCATTCTGTATCTCTGCCTAATCTTTTCACTGTTAGGACTTATTTTCTGATCCTCTATGAATAAATCAATAAACTGATAGACATAGCACAATAATATCAACAAGAAAATATATCATGCAAATAATTACATTTTTGCACCTGTTGTAGTGGTTTAATGTAAAGTGTCCCCCAATAATCTCATGTTTGTGAATAAGCCTCATACTTAATCCCCAACTGGTGGGGTTTGGGGATGCAGAGCCTTTCTGATTGAGGTCAGTCACTGATTATAAGCCTGTAGTGTTTATTAGTTCAGCCCACTTGGTGTTGATAGCTCATCTCACTCTTACTGTTTCCCCTCAGCTGATGTGACAAGATGTAATACTCAGCTGTCTGCTCCTGCCATCAGTTGCTTCTGGTCAGATGCTTTTCTCAGCAAGTAGAAGGTAACTACTACTCATTTTATCATAACTACATCACCTATTTACCATGACAAATGTTGTTTGCATATTTTAATTATGATAATCATTTAAACTATCCTATGAACATTGATGCTGACACCTAGAAAGGTGGCATGATTCCAAGTAGCCAGGATGTAGTGACACAGATAAGAACGATCATCTTGTCATATGACTTTAGTAGCTTCTCAGCAAGTACTCACACAGTTACAAATATCTGTATTATTTCATTCAAATATCCCCCAAAACATACTTAGAAGGTGATAGAGGAGCCCAAAGATGTTAATTAGAACCTGTGATCCAAAGCCCTGATGACCTATATGAAGATCAATCTATTTTTGTCATGTATACATCTCATAGTAGCTATAGAAAACTTCAAAACACATCTATAATGTCATTCTATATTCATTATGGCAATAAATTAGTTTACCCACAAAGGTCCATAGTGTAAGAGCAGAAATCACACAATCTGGGTGAAAAATCTCATGGTTTAGGTGGGCATGATGGTAGATTTTCAAACATTGGATGGTTCTGCATATTGTAAAAGAATGTTTGGTATTCTGTGTAGTTAGGCCACAACACATGATAACACAGACAGAAAAAGAACAGAGCTTATCTCAGAGTTATTGAGAATTAAAGGCTTTGCCATTATGTGTTTCCTGAGAAATGCTATGCCCAACTTGGTAGGGTAGTGAGTGTTGTAAAAAGCTTTTAGACTCTATACCTACCACAGGATAATTGATTGACACCTAAGAATAGTGCCTTGCTATGGAGCAATAATTCTGGGACAGAACCCATGTAGTCCTGAAGTTCAGGTTATAGATGTTACTAAACACAGTATCATAACCTACTGGGCTGAGGATTGCATCCAAATTGCTGAGTGTGTGTTTGTAAGCTTCTTGAATTGTTATTATGTGCTTAATTTATGATTTAACATATTTTGCCTCAGAACACTTCTGCTCAGAAGTGAGAGGTGGTTCTCTTCCATGACATGATCATAGACTATATTTGTCCTTCTAAAATAAGTGAGGTTGGAATGATGACTCAGCATTTAAAGGCAAATGCTTGCCAAGCTTGCAGGCCCAGGATGGTTCCCCAATACCGACATAAAGCCAAGTACATAAAGTAGTACATGAATTTTGGAGTTCTTCTGTAAGGCAAGAAGCCCTGGAGGACACATTTTCTCTCTCCCTCTCAAATTAATTAATTAATAATAAAATAAAGTTTTTTTTTTTGCCCAAGTATATGAATTCCATTACCATTCAATGCAGAGCCATTTACAAAAACAATTTACCTATAGCCTTTCTATTATCATACAAACAACATTGCTGGGGCTGTAAAATCATAGTTGAAATAACAGATCAAATCACTCTCCTATTTTATGTCTTGTTTGCTGTCAAATTTTAAATCAGGGTTTATAATTGAATTCTGTGATTCTAGAAAACATGATGATCCAATGCTATTCATTTTCTTTTAAATAAAATCACACTGATGAATATGGATTGGTAATTAGTTATTTTCAGGCTTTATACATGGAGAATTCAATTGCTAACAATTAAGCAAGAAATATTGACAGTAAACATTGAAAGAGAGATAGAAATTTCTAGACAAAATGACAAGAAGGGTCCTAGCAGTCAACTGAGAAGTAGATTATTTGATAGAGTGATTCCTCTTTGGGGATGAATGAAATAAAATATGCCTGCCTCATACCTGCTTCCAGAATGCTGCATCTGAACCAAGGATTGAACCCTAAGGATTAGAATTACAAAGGGAATGCCATGTCCCTGCCCTGGGAAATTTGCCTTTGGGTCCTTTGAAATTCATTTGTTCCTGCTGGTAAAGAGCTACAAAATTCAGTCTTATTCACCAGCATTGCCATCTAACTGGAAAAGAAAACTTGGCTCTCCATTATATTCTCCTGAGTTTCTTCTAGCTTTCTAAATTACTTGGCACTAAATAAAGTGCCTCTGCCAAAAAGTGGATGGCTCAATATTGTAAACGAGGGCCATCAGCAAACCCAGACTGAGTATGGAGATCACTTTGGTGCAGATAGAGTGAGTCACCTGTATCTGGAAAGAAATCACTTACTACAAAATATAAAAGACATGAAAATATAAAACAAGAGAGGATTCTAAGTGACTTCATTGATGCCAAATTTCCTAGCAGAGCATATGAGCTGAAAAACTTATTTAAGAACAAAATATATCATTGGGAACCTTGGAAATATATACATATGTATCTGGCACAATCCTCACATTGCATAATTGGATTAATCATAATCCACAGGTATTTTAAGGAGAGAGGGGAGAATAAAAATAAATATCGCTATGGGGACTTCCAGGTAATATGGCTTCATAAGAGTCACACCAATCCAGCCTAGGGAGGGATTTGAGCAAACCACAGCAAAACACACTATTCATCTGAAAAGTGGAGGTGTGTAGGTTCTTATCCACCACAGTGGAGAAGCTGGACAGACTAAAGTCTATCAAAAAGGAGGAAATCAGCCAGTATCTGAAAAAGGAGCTTGCGGACTTGGTGTGGATCCATGCACCTTCCCAGCACCCAACTGCAGGAGCAGAGACAAAATAAAGTAATTTTCCAACCACATCAGCCTCTTTGCAAATTCAAGACATCAGGGACACAGGCAGGACCAGCTGAGCAGTTCCAGTACAACTCCAGACTTCCTGAACACTCACATCTCCCAGCTGATAGAACTATGACCCTATAGAGAACACAGTCAGCTCCCAGCAATAGGGCAACCAGCACAGCTGATTAGAGTACCAGATTCACAGCACAACATGGAGAGATCAAAGTGGGCACTCATTGGTAAAATTTGAAGCCACCCCAAAAGGTAATGAGGTTAACTGGCAAAAAAGCAGATACATAGGCCTGCACTGGAAATGCTAATCTCTCTTTCTATGTCATGGCAGGTTTTGGGTTATTTATTCTTAGCTGGATTTACCATTCTCAATTAAGCTGTGTTTGTGGATTGACTATTGTTGCCTTTAATGTTTTCAGGTTCTTAGGGCCTTTGTCTTTTCCTTCTGTTTTTATTGGGGGCAGGTTCTGACCCAGACCCAGACTGACCTGGAACCAATTTCAGAACAGAAATCTCAGCCTCCCAGATGATAGAATGAAGGGTATGCAGCAACACGCACCATTACGGATTGTTACTTTATAAGGTTATCTGTTTGTTTCAGTCCCCACACTTCATACTCTGTGCTGGTTTTTATTGAATGTGTATACTGCTCAGTTGAATTTTAGAATTTGCCAGTAAATTACTCCACCCAGTCCACTATAATAGCAGGCAAACTCAACACCTAGGATTACTTCTGCAGTTGGATTGGAGTATAAGAGCTACATTTGGCACCTTAAACTCCTACTCTGAAGGTACATAAAGTTGGATTTCCAAATCTAAAAGCACTGCAGAGTTTTTGAAAGCCCAAGCATCAAATCAACTAAGGATGCAAAAATTGCAACATTATAATACAAGAAACATGAATAATCAAGACAATACAATTCCACCAAAAGTTATAAATCCATGAGAAATAGCCCTCAATGATACTACTTTAGTTGAAATGCATGACAAAGATTTTAAAAACACAATTTTATCTATACTCAAAGAAATCAAAAGAAGAAAACAAAGGAATTAAAGAATAAAATAAACTCTTGAAGGAATTACAAGAGACCACAGGAAACCAGCTTAATAAAATAAGGAGGTCATTACAAAACATGAATAAGGAAATAGAAATACTGAAGAAAAATCAGGCATAAATTCTAGCACTGAGAAACACAGTCAGTCAAAAAAAAAAAAAAAAAAAAAAAAAAAACCCTTGGAAAGTCTTACTAGTAGAATGAATGAAGGACAGAACAGAATATCTAAGATAGAAGACCAGGTGGCAGATCTAATACAGTCCAAGAAAGAGAAAGACAAGCTAATAGGAAAGTATGAATGGGAATTTCAAGATATTCAGGATACTATGAAAAGATCAAACATAAGAATTCAGGGAACGGTAGGAGAAGAATTTCAATCCAGAGCTTAGTAGGTGTTTTCAACAAAACCATAGAAGACAATTTTCCCCAAATTGGGAAAGAAATGCCAGTTCAGATACAAGAAGCTTTTAGAACACCAAACAGACAAAACCTGGTGAGAACCTCTCCTTGCCATGTTATAATTACACTACTAAACACACAAACCAAAGAAAATATACTGAAAGCAGTTAGACAGATAAAACAAGTCATATATAAAGGCAAGCCCATCAGGATAACAGCAGATTACTCAACACAGACTTTAAAAGCCAGAAGGGCTTGAAATGGTGTATTTCAAGTTCTGTAAGATAACAACTGTCAACACACAATATTTTATCCTGCAAAGCTGTATATCCAAACTAAAGGAGACATAATGGCATTCCACAACAAAAACAGGCTAAATGAATTTATGACAACTAAGCCAGCTCTACAGAAAATACTTTAAGGAACCTTTCATGCTGAAGAGAAAGCAAAGCACACACATGAGGAAATAGGAAAAAATAAACCATGCTTAAATAACAGTTAAAACAAGATGGTAAAGGAAACAGGAAGCACTATGAACACGAAGAATTGCGAGAGTAAACAAATACCTTTCAATAGTAACTGTTAATATCAGTGGCCTCAATGCCCTAATCAAAAGATACAGGCTTGCAAACTGGACTAAAAGACAGCATTCTGCTATTTGTTACCTCCAGGAAATTTATCTCTCATTAAAAGATAGCCACTGGCTTAGGATGAAAGGATGGAAAATGGTCTTTCAAGAAACCAGGCCTAGGAAATAGCAGGGATTGCTATTCAAATATCAGACAGGATAGATTTCAACATTAGTGAGGAAAGATAAAGAAGGTCACTTTATACTGATTAAAGGAACACTCCAACAGGAGGACATTAATCCTAAATGAATATTCACCTAACATGGTGGCTCCAAATTTTATCAAACAAACACTATTAGACTTAAGGTCACAGATAACACCAAACACAATCATAGTGGGTGACTTCACTACCTTGCTCTTATCAATTGGCAGGTCATCTTGGCAAAAAAATAAAAAGAGACACATCTGGATTAAATATGTCATGGAAGAAATGGACCTAACAGATATCTACATAACATTCCATCCAAATTCTGCAGAATAAACATTTTTCTCAGCAGCACATGGAATGTTTTCCAAAATAGACCACATATTAGGACACAAAGCAAATCTTAACAAATACAGGAAAACTGAAAGAATCCCTTGTATTCTAACTGACCACAGTTGAATTAAACTACAAATCAGTAATGAAAAAAAAAAATTACCTACAGAGCATACAGAAATTCATGAAGACTAAACAGTACACTACTGAATGCTGAATGGGTTATAGAATATATCAAAAAGGAAATCAATACAATTATAGAAACAAATGATGATGAGAGTACAACATATCAAAACCATTGGGACATAATGAAGGCAGTCCTAAGAGGGAAATTTATAGCTTTAAGTGTCTATATTAAGAAATTAGAGAGTTCACAAGTAAACAATTTACTACTTCACCTTAAGGCCTTGGATAAAGAAGAACATGGCAATCTGGAAATCAGTAGATGGGAAGAAATAATAAAGATTAGGGAAGAAATTAATGAAATAGAAACAAAATCATCCAAAGAATCAATGAAACAAAGAGTTAGTTCTTTGGAAGGATAAATAAGATTGATAAATCCTTGGCAAATCTGACCAGAAGAAAGAAAACAGACAAAAATTAATAAAACTGGTGATAAAAAGGCACCATTACAACAGACACTAAAGAAATTCAGCAAATCAGAGACTTCCGGTCAAGATGGCGGCATAGGAACCACGCCTAAGCAGCCTAGGGGAGAAAAAGCCAAAGAAAACCCAGCAAAATACACAAGGGAGGTGTATAAGAGATTAAAACAGCAGCGGAGAAGTAGGAGATATCCAGAGCCCACACGGGCAGGCCGAAGCAGCTACGGCAGCAGCAGCTCGGGACCCGGTAGCGGCAGCTCGGGATCCGGCAGCGGCAGCTCAGGACCCGGTAGCGGCGACTTGGGCTCCGGCAGCGGCACCTCGGGACCCGGTAGCGGCGATTCGGACTCTGGCAGCGGCAGCAGCAGCACAGGCACCGGCAGCTGCATCTCGGGCTCCGGCAGTGGCGACTCAGGATCCAACAGCGGCGGCTCAGACCCCGGCAGCGGAAGCGGCGGTGGAAGCCGGAAGCGGCGGTGGAAGCCGGAAGCGGCGGTGGAAGCCGGAAGCGGCGGTGGAAGCCGTGACTCCAGCCCCCAAAACACCATCAGCTGCTCCGGTACCGGCAACAGTGGCTTCAGGGAAGCGAATCCAGCAGCGGAGGCTCCAGCGGCTTCAGCGGCAGAGGCAGATCCCGCAGCGGCAGCACCAGCGGATCAGAGGCGGAGGACCCAGCAGCGGCAGCTCCAGCGGATCAGCGGGGGCAGACCCAGCAGCGGCATCTCCAGTGGCGGATCCAGCAGCAGTGGTCCCAGCAGCGGCAGCTCCAGTGGCAGCAGCGGGGATCCAGCATCAGGGGCGCCAATCTGCAGGGCCACAGTTGCCAGGCTTGGTTTGCCCCACAGGAAAAGCCAGTACCCAGTTCCAGAAAGCAGAACAGCGGCCCAACATCCCAGCCAGCAACTTGACTGAGACCAAAAGCATCCAAAGAGGTAACTGGGATTGAACCAGGGAAGGGTCTCACCTGGTAACAAGCTGACTTGGATCCCTCAACAGACCAGAAATCTTAACTTCTTTGTTGATAGAGGATCTGGTTTTTATAATACCTAATCTTGCATAAATGCTCGGTGCTGTTCTTGACTGAATGTGTATAGGGTTTAGTTAAATTTTAGAATATACCTGTATTTTATTCCACTCAACCTATTTGAATACTCCCATAGCAGGCAAACTTAACCCCTAGGACCACGTGTCTAGATACTCTGAGAGTGGTAAGAGCCACACCTAACATCTTAATCTCCTACATAGAAGATATACAATATCAGATCAATAGATACAGCAAAGGATACCCAGCTAACTGGAAAATCTAAGCAGTAACTTAATCCAAGATGCAAAAATATATACATTATAACACAAGAAACATCAAAAACCAAGGCAATATAAATCCACCAAAAAGCATCAATGCTTCAGAAATGACCTCTAGTGAAAACGAGTTAGAGAAAATGCCTGAGACAGATTTCAAAAGAATGATTGTAAATATGTTCAATGAACTCAAAGAAGAAATCAAAGGAATCAGAGAAGATACAGGACACCAATTTAATGAAATAAAGAAATCAATACAAGACATAAATAAGGAAATAGAAATAATGAAGAAAAACCAGTCAGAATTACTAGCAATGAAGAACACAGTTAATGAAATAAAAAACTCTGTAGAAAATCTCACCAGTAGAATGGATGAAGGAGAGGACAGAATATCTAAGCTAGAAGACCAGGTGGCAGATCTAATACAATCCAACAAAGAGAAAGACAAACTAATAGAAAAGTATGAATGGGAATTTCAAGATATTCGGGACACTATGAAAAGATCAAATATAAGAATTCAGGGTATAGTAGAAGGAGAAGAATTTCAATCCAAAGGTATAGTAGGCATCTTCAACAAAATCATAGAAGAAAACTTCCCCCAAATTGGGAAAGAGGTGCCAATGCAGATACAGGAAGCATTTAGAACACCAGCCAGACAAAACCTGGAAAGAACCTCTCCTCGCCATATTATAATCAAACTACCAAACACACAATCCAAAGAAAAAATATTGAAAGCAGTTAGAGAGAAAAATCAAGTTACCTACAAAGGCAAGCCCATCAGGATCACAGCAGATTACTCAACACAAACTTTCAAAGCCAGAAGGGCTTGGAGTGATGTATTCCAAACTCTGAAAGATAACAACTGTCAACCAAGGCTACTTTATCCTGCAAAACTATCCATTCAAATAGATGGAGAAATAAGGACATTCCATGACAAAAGCAGGCTAAAGGAGTATTTGAAGACAAAACCAGCTCTACACAAAATACTTGAAAGAATCCTCCATGCCGAAGAGAAAGAAAAACACACATATAAGGAACCTGGAAAACAACAAACAACACTCAAATACTAGTTAATATAAGAGAGCAAAGGTAGAACCAGAACCACAAAAAAAAAAAAAAAAAATGGCAAGAAGTAACATAAAACATCATTTATAGGGCTTCAAAAGTTCTTTACAATTTCTTCTCTTTAAATATTACCAAAAATAAAATTAATAACAAGCCACCGACTAAGAGAAAACCTTTATAAAATATATGTCTGATAAAGGTAAATTCACAGAATGTATGAGTACCATTTTAGATATTTAAATATATATTATTTGTTTAAAACCAAATAATAAAAAAAGACAAATCAATGAACCAAATAAAATGACAAGTACATTTAAGAAATATGAAAGGCTAACTGGAAAAAGCTCTCGGCATTATTACCTGAGATGAGAATGTGAATTAGAACCACAGAGAAGCCATTACACACCAGGTGCCTGGTGACCATGGACAGTGTCCCCTGCTGGCTGGTACACGAGGAGGTTACATTTGGACTGTTTTATATTCCCATTGTTGGTGGAAAGATGAAATGGTACAATTGCTTTTCAGAACATTAGCCACTTTTAGTGATGTTAAATGTACAGTTATCATTTGATGTGTTTTACTCAATGAACAGTGAAGTCATGTACCCATGACAAGGACACATACATGACCAGTGACAGCAGTTTTGCTCTTCATGGCCAGTAACTGGCGAGCATTAAAAATGTTTTACTTCAATTGGTACCTCCAATGGTATTCAATAACAACACTCAGACAGAAACTATTGCTGTGTAAAACAAGTGTGATGGTCCTCCAAAGCTTTATTCTCATTTTGAGAATGACACAGCCCGCAGTAAATATGATGTCTCTACAAATGCATGAAATTATAGACATCAAAGAATTCTCTATCCTTACCCAAAGGAAGTCAGTAGTTTCTTATGTGAAAGAGTGGGTGGGGGACTCCAAATGGCATTGATGATGGGGTCACATATCAAACAACTAATAAAAATGTTCACATTTTATTAGATATGCTTATATCTTAATAATATTTAAAGTATGAAGTAAAAACAATAGTAAAAAGTAAAAAAATCTATGCTTATCTACAGTAAAGACGTAAGGTCACTCTTTCATATGACAGTTACACATATTAAATTTTTAATCCTCTCAGTGTTTCACATCAGTTTTAGTAAAAAATCAAGTATCTCAAACTTCCAAATATCTGGAGCAAATAATAACTACTGTGGTAGTCCTTCATTCACCAACTAAGTAGGAGTTCATGAGATGATAAAGCAATTACTTCAAGTGTGTAAGATAGAATGGGAGGCTGTTGCCAGCCAAAGGATGGGGCTTTATAAGTAGCACCTAGTGTGCTATGGTAAATATTTTCAGATCAAAAAGGCTATTTTCACTGAGTTCTACAGTAAAGTTAAATGAGTCAATAATATGAAAATAAATACCATAAAATATATTATAGCATTTATATAAAATGTTTTTACACATAGTCACATGAGAACAATGTCCTTTATACGGGAGAGGAACTTAAGAGAATAAAACTGTTTAAAAAAATAAAAAAAAAAAAGAAATTCAGCAAATCATAAAGACACACTTTAAGAACTTTAAGAATATAGACACCTGTAAATTTGAAACTCTGAAAGACATGGACAATTTCTTTGATTCATATGACCTGCTAAAGTTAAATCAAGATGAGATAAACCATTTAAATACACTTATAGTAAGTACAGAGATCCAAGCAGATGGATTCACTGGTGAATTTTACCAGCTCTTCATGGAAGAACTAACACCACTTCTTCTCAAACTTTTCCATAAAATAGAAAAGGAAGTAGTTTAACCAAACTTCTCCTATGAAGCCAGCATCATCCTGACACCAAAACCAGACAAAGACAGAACAAAAAAGAAAATTACAGACCTATCTCCCCAATGAACATAAATGCAAAATTTCTCAACAAGATATTGACAAACAGAATAGAATATATCATAATGATTATTCACCCTAAGAAGGCTTTATCCAAAAGGTACAGGATGATTCAACATATGCAAATTGATAAATAGAATATACTATATAAATGGACTGAAGGACAAAAATCACATGATCATCTCAATACATGCAGAAAATGCATTTGACAAAATCCAACATTCCTTCATGGTAAAAGCCATGAGAAACTGGAGATAGAAGGAGCATATCTCAACATATTAAATGCTATTTATTACAAACCTACAGCCAACATAATACTAAATATGGAAAAACTTAAAGCATTTCAATCAATTTCAGAAAAAGAGAAGGGTGTCCACTGTCTCCACTTTTATTTAATATAGTATTGGAATTCCTAGCTATAACAATAAGGCAAGAGACACTCATAAAATGGATATACATTGGAAAGGAAGAGATCAAATTGTCATTATTTGCAGATGATATGATTCTATACATAAAGGATCCTAAAAACTCTATCAGCAAACTGTTAGAGCTGATAAACACTTGCAGCAATGTAGCAGAATACAAAATATACCACAGAAATCAATAGCTTTCCTATATACTAAGAACAAACATGCAGAGGATGAAATCAGGGAATCTCTCCCATTCATAATTACTTCAAAAATAAATAAATAAAGTACCTTGGAATAAACCTAACCAAAGAAATGAAGGATCTCTACAGTGAGAACTTTAGACCACTCAAGAGAGAAATTGCAGAAGACACTAGGAAATGGAAATACATCCCATGTTCTTGGATTGGAAGAATCAATATTGTGGAAATGTCAATCTTACCAAAAGCAATCTACACATTTAATTTAAAATTCCGATGGCATTCTTCACAGAAAGAGAAAAAACAATCCTAAAATTCATTTGGAAACACACAAAGAAAACCTGAAATAACAACAAAAATAAGGCTGGTGGTATCACCACACCCAAGTTTAGGCTATATTACAAAGCCATAGTAACAAAAACAACATGGCATTGTCACAAAGACAGACACACAGATCCATGGAACATAATAGAGAATCCAGATGTTAAGTCAGACAGCTATAGCCATCTTATTTTTGGCAGTAATGCCAAAAATATGCATTGGATAAAAGACAGTCTCTTTAACAAGTGGTACTGGGAAAACCGGATATCTATATATAGCAGGATGAAAATAGATCCTTGTCTTTCTCCATGCACAAGAATTAAGTCTCAATGGATCAAGGACCTTAATATCAGACCTGAAACTCTGAAACTGCTACAGGAAAAGATGGGGAAAACCCTTCAACATATTGGCATAGGCAATGAATTTTTGAATATAAGCCCAATTGCTCAGGAAATAGAACCACTAATCAACCAATGAAAGTACAAAGCTTTTGTACAGGAAAGGGCACTGAGAATACTGCAAGTACAACCTACAGAATGGGAGAAAAATCTTTGCCCACTATACATCTGACAGAGGATTATTATTCAGAGTATACAGAGAACTCAAAAAATAAAGCAATACGTAATCAAATAACACAGCTAAAAAATGTGCTATGGTAAAGGAAGAAATACACATGGCATATTAACATCTAAAAAAGTGAAATTAAAACTGAGATTCCATCTCAATCCTGTCAGAATGGCTATCATCAAGAAAACAAATGACAATAAATGTTGGCAAGGGTGTGGAAAAAGGGGAGCCCTTCTATACTGTTGATGGGAACATAATTTGGTACAGCCATTGTGGAAATCAGTGTGGAAGTTCTTGAGACAGCTAAAAATAGATATGATCCAGTTATAGCACTACTAGACATATATCCTAATGACTCTTCTCACTACTTTAGAGATACTTGCACAACCATGTTTGTTGCTGCTCTATTCATAAGAGCTAGGAAATAGAATGAGCCTAGATGTCCCTCAACAGGTGAATAGATAATAAAAATGTGGTACATTCACACAATGGAGTTCTATTCAGAGGTAAGAAAAATGAAATTATGAAATTTGCAGAGAAATGGATGGATCTGGAAAGGATTATACTAAGTGAAGTAATCCAGGGCCAGAAAGCCAAACATCACATGTTCTCTCTCATATGTGGATCCTAGCTACAAATATTTAGATTTCTGTGTGAGTTGGAACCAAAAATCAGGAGCAGAGGCCAGCAAACTAGAAAAGGGCTATAAGGGAGTGAGGAGAGGGAAGGACTTTATGGAATGATATTGTATATATGTAAGTAGAAGAACAGATTACAAGAAATGGAATGGCCTGAGTAAGGCCAGAGGAAGAGATTAAGAGAAGGGTCAGGGGATGATCAATCAAAATTCAAGATACTCTGAATAAGACATATGAAAGCCTACATTTTTGGATAATGGCACATCCAGAAGCCATATATTGCTCCTAGAAAATTTTCAATGCCAGAGATGGGTTACCTTCCAGTGAACTGTTAGGGAATTCCCTGTTCCCTCAAAAACATTACAGGCTATTGCCAAGGCCCTTGGTTTCCCATTAGTAACAGATTGTAACACCCTATTGCTGAAGACTCCACATGACTGACCAGCAAGGTCACAGAGAAATCAAGCCTGTGCTGAGCTGAATACCTTCTCCTTATAGAACATACAACTGAAATCTGGAAAAAGCCTTACTGGATACAGCTCTATAGGAGACAGAAATCATCAGCACTGAAAACAGTGAAGCCTCAAGTTTGGCCAGACAGGCCAAATGACCTAACGGATACAATAGTAGCATGTCTGCTCTGGTGGAAACCAAGTGCTCTCTAATTGGACTGAAGGCCTACTGTATGGGAGGGAATACACGCCTAGTACTAAAAACCTAATCAAAAGCCTATGGCAGGGGAGGTCATGCACCTTATGGGTATAAAGCATGCTCTTGTCTGGGTAAAGGCATACATTATTCTCACCAAACTGCCCTGAAAGGGCTATACTTAATGTAAATATTAATATTATTAATTATATATTAATGCTACTCTCACTTTTGGTTAGAGAAGCTACTCTTTTCAGACGGCAGTGACTGGGACGACCCAAAAGTCAACAAAGTGTTAAGAAGCAACAAATGAGTGTCGAGCTCCGAAACATCTGTATAACACCCTCCTAAGCTCAGGGTCCACTGTGGAAGAGGTGGCGGGAAGAATGTAAGAGCTAAAGGAATGGTACCAGTCCTTACAATGCAGCTGTCCAGACAGAAATTGGCCTTGATATCCATGACTTCGCAGTGCCTAGCAGCACATCCACAAGACCATCATTATAGGAGACAAAGATGATGACATCAAAATAAAATAGAGACTAATGGAGAGAGGGAGGGGATATGTTGTAAAGTGGAGTTGTGAAGGGGAAAGTGGGGGAAGAGAGGGAATTATCACAGTCTATTGTCTATAAATATAGATGTTGTCAATAAATAAATTTAACAAAAGAACTTAGAGGAAGAGAAGTCTGTCAGGGATGTAGGTCTCCAGAAAGGGTGATATTTTTCTTTGGCTATTGATGTGGTGATAGTATTTAGGCAGCAGAAGATTACATGTGAGTGTGGAGCTGAGAGGAAAGGACTATAATGTGCTCATAAAAATTAGCAACTTGTCGCCGGACGTGGTGGCGCACGCCTTTAATCCCAGCACTCGGGAGGCAGAGGTAGGAGGATCGCTGTGAGTTCAAGGCCACCCTGAGACTCCATAGTGACTTCCAGGTCAGCCTGGGCTAGAGTGAGACCCTACCTTGAAAAACCTAAAAAAAAAAAAAAAATTAGCAACTTGTCATTATGTGACTGATATGTATAATTGTGTGCTTAAATTAAATCACTAAGAATCTGAGTGTAGGAAGAAAAGAAATTTTTAGAAATGATAGACATTTGGAATGATCAAGTGACTGAATCCCTCATATTTGGGCTTGTTATGTAGTAGTCTGAAGGTCTGAAAGCTTCAAATATAATAAAAGCTAAATATAATGGCAAATATTTTTATAGCTTAAATAAAAATGTCTTCTTTATTGAAATCTTCAGTGAACTATATGTTTCTAGGACTGAAAAATTCAAAATGGAGACACTCGAGAGAGGTCTACAATTGTTAGTTTCTTTCTGAGAGAAGATCAGGTTTTTTTTTTTTCCTGCATTTTATTCCTAATACATAAAACCAATAAACTTTCATATACATTTCTGCAGAAAAAAAGAAATATCACTACTCTTTGATAAACAAATAGTCAAATATTTGTTTATCCCAATTTATTTATTTATCAATTCTATTTATCTGTTTCATTGGTAGCATACAATAGGTAAGTAACATAGGATCATGGACAATACAGTGAATGAAAAATGTACCCTTTTCATAAAATACACTAGTGAGTAACAAAGATTGGTATGTAGTTATTTGCAATCTGACTCTGTCTATACATCTACATTCCTTATGTTTCATTACATGACAAAATAAAAAAAAATCAATTTTATATTGCTTGATGTCATGGGATCCCACAGCCTTTGAGCATTATTAGCATTGCTTCTTTGCACACAGTCCACCCACGTTTGCTCAGTGATACTAGATAAGGCCATTTATGGCAGGAATGTAAGTTCTTGCTGCTCTCTATTCTTATGGATTGTAGTATGATATATAATAAAATTTCAATCAAATTCAATACACACTTGAGAAATATATGAGGATGGTTGAACCTTTCAATTGCTTCTTATATAGATGTAAGAAATTTTCATGGTATATATTGTATATTATTGTGGCTCTTTATATAACACAATATTTTTTCCTGAAACTAGTTTTCTAACTTATTCCCCATATCTTGTTTCCAAATGGTATGCAAGCAATTAATATCATATTATGTTTAGCATTTTAAATATAAGATCCAGGAGAATTTATACAAAGAACAACATGGTTAAAGAGAATGGTCTTAGAACTAGACTCTATACAAACAGGATGTTTCCACAGTATGAATAAAATGATTCTGGATTTTATTTTATCATATTTTCTATAACATGCTTTTTCTCATATTTTTATATTTACATATACTAAAATTAGGATTTTCTCTGAAAAAAGCCGGTGAGTTTTAACACATGTATTCATGTAAAAATGTTCATTAGCAATACTTGGCATTATGGCATTATCCAGATTTATCCTCCCCATTCTAGCCAGTATTAGTGGTTTCAATTTGCATTGATGACTTTGAGTTTCATCCTTATTAAAAGTATTTGAGGGGCTGAAGAGATGGCTTAGGGGTTAAGGCCCTGGTTGGCAAAGCCAAAGGACTCAGGATTGATTCCCCACGTTAAGCCAGGTGCACCATATAGCATATATATCTGGAGTTCTTTGGCGGTGGCTAGAGAACATGGCATGCCTATTGTCTCTCTCTTTTTCATATATATATATATATGTAGAGAGAGAGATAGAGAGAGAGAGAGAGAGAGGGAGAGGGAGAGGGAGAGTATTTTATCTATACACCTCTCATGGTTCAGAGTCCATTGCAGAAGAGGTGGCAGAAAGAATGTAAGAGCCAAAGGAAAAGTGAGACTGCTTACAATGCCATCTTCCAGACACAAAATGGTCTTGATATTCATATCCTCACAGTGGCTGACACTACCTAACAAGACCCTCATAATTGGAGGATAAGATGATGACCTCAATATAGGAAAGAGAATAATTGGAAATAAAAAGGGATTCAATGGAGGGTGGCTTTGAGAGGGGGACCATGGGTGTAGGGGGCTGGAAATTGTCATGATTTATTGTCTATACTTATGGAAATTGTCATTAAAATAATTTTTAAAGAGCTGGGAAGATGGCTTAGGGGTTAAGGTACTTGCCTGCAAAGCCAAAAGACCCAGGTTTGATTTTTCAGTACCCATGTAAACCTGGCTGCACTAAGTGGCACATACATCTGGGGCCCTGGCATACCCATCTTTCTTTCTTTCTTTCTTTCTTTCTTTCTTTCTTTCTTTCTTTCTTTCTTTCTTTCTTTCTATTTATCTTCTTCCTCTCTCTATCTCCCTCACTCCCTCCCTTCTATCCTCTCTCTGATTAAAAATAAATATTAAAAATTATTTTAAAAGTTAAAAATATACACATATGGGAGAATGAAAAATGAGACAAAATATTTCTAGGACATGTATATGATGATATTTTTAAAAGTCAGAGTATGTAATAAAGATTCTCAAATCCAAATAATAAGAAAATAACTAAAAATAATTTAAGGGTTTGACTTGACACTTTATAAGAGTGTTGCAGTCAGGTTCGTATTGCTGGCAGAAATCACCCAACCAAGAGCAGCTTGTGGAAGAAAGAGGTTTATTTTGGCTTCTTACAGGCTCAAGAGGGATGCTCCATGATGGTAGGGGAAAATGATGGCATGAGCAGTGGGTGGACATCACCCCCTGGCCAACATAAGATGGACAATAGCAACTGGAGAGTGTGCCAAACACTGGCAAGGGGACACTGGCTATAATACTCATAAGCCCGACCCCAACAACACACTCCTTCAAGGAGGCATTAGTTTCCAAATCTCCATCAGCTGGGAGCCTAGCATTCAGAATATCTACGTTTATGGCTGACATCTGAATCAAACCACCACATTCTGACCATGGCCTCCGTAAACTGATAACCATACATGGTAGAAAATACAATGCATTCAGTCCAAATTTCAAAGTCCCCACTTTTTTAAATCAGTCCTAATGATGTTCAAACATCCCATAATCCAAGGTCTTTTAACTGAGTCATAATACCAAAAGAATCCTCCCCCCAAAAAACATAATGGCAGAGAATAAACATTCACATTGCAAAAGATGGCATTGGGCATAGCAAAGAAATATTCAACAGATACAAGATTTAAAACAACCAAGCCAAACACCAAACTCTGTAGATCCTAGTCAAACAGAACTCTAGTCAATGACAAATCTCCAAGTCTGATAATTCTAACCAGCAACACATCTCTGGTATTGCAATTCTGCCCTTCTAGCTAGGCTACTCACAGTCCTGGAAAACTTCATCGGGCCCAGCAGCTTTCCTTTGCAGCCATTGTGTTGTCCTGACATCTCCACTGGGTCTCCACTGCAACCCACGGTTCAACATCACAGCTCCGTGGGGTCTCCATGCAGGCAACCAGCAAACCTGCTTCACTTTGCCCATGGCCACTTCCAAAACACAAGACTGCATTGCAAACTCAATGACCCTGTCTTTCCTGCATTTCTTATACTCCACAGTACCAGGTAGGGTGCCAATTTGTTAATCCAGGGGGGTATAAAGCAGACTTTGAAGAACAGGACACTCTTTTGAGCACTCAGGCCCCTTCAAAAGAGTCTACATTCTTCATGTTGCCTCTGTGCAGGTCAGCTGGCCCAATCTCAATAGTTGTAATCTCTCAATTTGTAGGTGAATGGGCAGAAGTTTGGGTTCAAAGATTTTAACTTTTTCTGTGTCATAGCCCTCTGCTCACACCTAGTCCACTTCTACACAGTGCAACCTTGCACAACTTCTCAGGACACAGGCAAAACAGCAAGCCTCTCAAACTGCCTCTAGCCCAGTCCAAGCAAAGCTCTATCTCACCCTCATCAGCCATACCTCACAGTCCATAGTTCTTATTGCATTCAGGACTTTCAACTCTGACCAGATTAATACATCAAGCTGTACTTACAGCATTTCAAGGTGTCTCTTAGGCCAAGGTTTCAAATCCTTCCACATTTTTCTTGAAAATTAGCTCCAAAAGGCCAAAGCCACACAGTCAAGTGTCTAGCAGCAATCCCACTCCTTGGTACCACTTTACTGCTGTAGTCAGGTTTAAAAAAAAAGAGGTTTATTTGGGACAGTTTCCAGGGGGTAGCTCCATGATGACAAGGGAAATGATGGCATGAGCAGATGGTGGACATCACCCACTTGCCAACATCAGGTGGACCTTAGGAACAGGAGAGTGTGCCAAACACTAGCAAGGGGACACTGGCTATAATAACCATAAGCCTGCCCCCAACAATAACACTGCTTCCGGCAGGCATTAATTCCCAAATTGCCATAAGCTGGGAATCTAGCAGAACACCTAAGTATATGGGGGACACGTGAATCAAACCATCACAAAGAGATATACTAATGGTATATCTCACTAAAATGTGCTCAACTTCATTGATTATTAGAGTAATATAACTTAAAATTTAATAATCTGAAATATCTAGATCAAGTGAAAACATTTCATTGTTTATTACACCAATACTATTCTTGCTAATGTGAATATGTATATAAATGCATGATCACAATCATGTGACTATATATCTATGAATATATATATATATATTCATAGGTGTGATGGTTTAAATGGATGTCCCCAATAATTTAGATCTATAGCCACCAAGCTGGAGGAGATGTCACAGTGGGCAGGTCCTGGGCCCAGTCTTGATTCCTACCTAAGATATGCAAAGTGCTCTCGTTCTGCCATCATGGATTCCTAAAGTGCACTTGCTAGTGCTGGGTAGTTGCTTTTTCTTTCTGCTTGGATCTGTGAAGGGGTGGGGCAGCAATTCTTGAACCATTATGAAACTTCCCCTGGATCTGTAAGCTTCCACAAATCCATTCTTCCTTCCATAAATTGTGTCTGATCTGGAGTTTCCATTTATTAATTTCTGACCTGATCTTTAATATTTCTTTCAATTTTGTGATTTGGGGATTAACTTGTCCTTTTTATCCAAGGACCTAAGGTATATAATTTAGTTATTTGAGTTCTCTTTATTTTTGCTATGTATGCACTTAAAGATTCTCAACAAGAATTATTTTTATTATGGGCTGGAGAGATGGCTTAGTGGTTAAGCACTTGCCTGTGAAGCCTAAGGACCCCAGCTCGAGGCTCAACTCCCCAGGACTCACATTAGCCAGATGCACAAGGGGGCGCACGCGACTAGAGTTCGTTTTCAGTGGCCAGAGGCCCTGGCATGCCCATTCTCTCTGTGTCTCTCTCTCTGTGCCTCTTTCTCACTCTCACTCTGTCTATCACTCTCAAATAAATAAATAAATAAAATATACAAAAAAATTAAATATAAAAAAGAATTATTTTTATTATGTCATAAAGTTTTGTTGTGTTGTACTCAATTTTTAATTTGGATATTTCCTTATTTCCTTAATGATTTATTAAATGGTACATTTTTCATTCACCAATGTGTTTTTTAATCTCAATTAGTTATTTTTTATATTCTATTGTTTCTCTTTTATTTTTTAGGCTTATTTCATTGCAGCACTTTAAAATGCAATAAGTTCAATTTTCCTACATTTGTTAAAATATACTTTAATATCTGATTATATGGTATATTTTGGAGAATATTCCATGCGCTTCTGAATTTTTACTTTTTGTTTTGAGTACAGCCTCCATTAATTGCCCAGGATGACGTTGAACTTGCTCACCCCCCCCCCACCCTGTAACAATATTAGAAACTATCCTTTTGAACTGTAAGCCAAAATATATTGCTATGCTCTTCTTCCTGACATTGCTTCTTGTCAGGTATTTGGTCACAGCAGCAACTCACTAATACAAACACATAGGTGAATGGGTTACTAGGAGGTGGTGCCTGATTGAAGGGTCACTATGAGTGTGGCTGCTGACTTTGAAACGTGTATCTTGTCCCTTCTTCCTGTTCCTGCTCTTCCCCATGTTTGTTTCTGACTCTCATTGCCCAAGCATGATGAAATGAGGAGATTTCTTGACAATATTTTGTATTACTTCAGTTACAATATGATGAAGCCAGTCTACCTTGAACTGAAACCTCTGAAACTGTGAGTGCAATAAGCCTTTCCTTATTGAAGTTATTTCTCTCAGGTGTTTGGTCAAAGCAATGGCACAATGACAATCAGACTTGTTTCTTTTTCTCTTTATTTGTTAAATTATTTTAAGAGTTATTCTTTGTTCCTTTATTATAAGAGCTATTATTTTATAAATCTATAGAATATAGACTTCTCTGTTTTACAAATTTGTATCATCTCACCACCATGAACCCCAATAAACTATAGATATATTTTAGTATGGCAAACTATTTGACAAAGACTTAACTCATATCACCTCTTGACAAAATCTCTTCAATCTTACAGGCACACACAATAATTTTCAACTAAGTCATGAACTTTCACACATAATTTCTTGAAATGTGAAGTTTTTTTCTGTTTAAGATGCATTTCCTGCCTCTATTTGCTTAAGTAATTTAGTTCATCTATCATAATCTGTCTCAAATGTCATCTTCTCTGTATATCATTCTTTGATTCCCTCTTAATTTTTTATTAAAACAGAAACACAAATTAGAACTTTTTTGGAAAAGTTAAATTTCCATTTTTAGGTATATAAATGAGTCTAGGACAAAAGTCCTTGTCATGTGCTAATATAAAATCATTGATTTTAAAGTATAACTGATTTTCCTCCTAGATTTAATTTGTACACATCATTGATTTCTCTACTGAAAGAGTCCAGGATGAGATTTGTGGGGTGATTGTTGTGTAGCAGGATTGTAAATTAAGAATTCAGAAGACTTTGGTCAACAATTAATCTCCAGACATGTTCATATAAAAGAGGTGTCTAATTCCAAAACAAATGTGAAGAGATTTAGATTGAAAATTAGTAATCAATGAAACTATCCCAGTTTATACCACAAGAGATTTTTTTTATTAGTACATTAAATAAAGGTGAAATATAATGCATCAAGTGAACTGCAAAAATAAAGCACTGTAGAAAACTGGGAATGTGAGGCTGCCCTACTTGCCAGTTTAAGATAATTTGGAGGAAAGTGTGTGTTCCTCACTTAAACCTGGTCTCCACAGGAGACGGCTGACAGGTATGTCATCACAGATACAGCTGAGAGAGAATGACAACAGCCACAGCTACTGCAAGACAACTGAGGGCAATACCAACAGCATAAGCCTGTGCCCAGGAAGTGTGTGCACTGACACTGGAACCTAGTCACATAGGTAGAAGAAATTTTTTAAAGCTGCGCAATATACCTTCACATGTGTGCATGTTCTATGTGTACATGCCACGTTTTCTTTATCCATTTAATCATTGCTGGACATTTCCATTGTGACCACATCTTGGCTCTTGTAGTTGCAGTTGTAATGAGCAGGAGTATGTAGTTATCTTTCCATCAAATTTATTGGAATTGATTTTTTTTTAATTTTTTTGGTTTATTTATTTTATTTGAGAGCGACAGAGAGAAGGAGGCAGAGAAAGAGAGAGAGAAAGAGAGAGAGAGAGCATGGGCGCGCCAGAGCTTCCAGCCTCTGCAAACGAACTCCAGATGCGTGCGCCCCCTTGTGCATCTGGCTAACGTGGGTCCTGGGGAATTGAGCCTCGAACCGGGGTCCTTAGGCTTCACAGGCAAGTGCTTAACCACTAAGCCATCTCTCCAGCCCGGAATTGTTTTTTTTAAAATGTTTTGTTTGCTTATTTGAGAAAGAGAGAAAGAATGTGGGAGAGAGAGAGAGATAGAGAAAGAGAGAGAGAGAGAGAGAGAGAGAGAGAGAGAAAGAAAATGAGCACACTAGAGCCTCGAACCACTGCAAATGAACTCAAGATACATGTGCCATCTTGTACATCTGGCTTACATGGTTCCTGGGGAATCAAACCAGGGGCCTTTGGCTTTTTAGGCAAGAGACTTAACTGCTAAGCCATCTCTTCAGCTCAAGAATTGGTTTTGATACTTATCTAGCAACGAGATTGACTTCATCATAGAATAAGCCCCAAAATAAATTTCAGTATTTTGTAATCAATTCAATTTCAATGAAGGTTTGAAGAACACATAAATGAAAAAGAACATACTCTTAAACAAAGGATTTTGGCAACAGTGGATAGTCACTGGCACACGAATTAAATAAAATCAATTCAAAGTGGACAGAACTTATACATTTATAAGCACTTCAACTGTAAAGCTACTGCAATAAAAAAAGAAAGAGAGGAAACTGTCTACTATTGATGTGGGGAACAATTTTTTTCATAGTAGCCCAAAACATAGACAACCATAGCAAATATAGACAAGTGGGATAGAATAAAATCAAACAAACATCTTCTTCTGTATTGCAAAGAAAGCAGTCAGTGAAGATTAACTCTAGGAAAAAGAGGAAAACCTGTGCCAAGGGGCTGTTACCTAGAACTAGTGAGTGCCAATGTCACAGTTACCTTCTCATTGCTGGGACAAAAGACCACATCAGAAGCAGCAGATGGAAGGAAAGGGTTTACATGAGCTGGCAGGTTCTATGGGAAGTTTCTTCATGGTGGAGAAAGCATAGCAGGAGCAGACAACAGAGTGTCATATCTCCACACTAGTTTTGAGGAAACAGATGGAATGAACAGCCGTTGGGACCGGACAGTGACAAGCCTCTTCCAGCAAAATTTTACTTCCCAAAGACTCAAACAGCTGGGGAATGATTATGAGGCTTAATCACAGACAACTTAACCAACACTTTACATTCAAACCAATATATTCAAGAAAAAATAAAATATAATTTGAATGGGCAGAGAGTCTGAGAAGACACATCTTAAAAGAAAAGACATGAATGCCCAGTTGACTGTGAAAAATTCTTCACATCTCTTAGCATAAGGGAAAAAAATCTCCAATGAGGTATTGTTTCACTCATATTAGGATGCTGGGATAATGTGTTCTATATTGAGATAGAGTCTGCTATAACCCAGGCCAACATCAAACACCCCATATAGCCAAAGATTACTTAGAACTTTTATCCACTGGACTCCACCTACCACGTAGTAGGAATGTGCCACCATGCCTGGCTGATAAGGTTGTGGGGATTGAACCCAGGGCCTCATACATGTAAGGCCAGCACTATATAAGCTAAACTGTATGCCAGCCCTTGAATAACTATTATCAGAAAGACAAGTAATAGCAACTCTTGGAAAATAAATCCCTCAACCCTTCCTCCTGTATGCTATTGGTAGAATGTACATCTGTACAACCAGTTTGGAAAACACCATAGAGGCTCAAAAAAAAAAAAAAAAAAAAAAGAAAGAAAGAAAGAAAGAAAGAGAAAGAGAGCCAAAGAAAGCAAAGGAACTCCAGACATGTATGCCACTTTGTAGGTATGGCTTTACATGAGTACTGGGGAATCAAACCTGGGCTTGCAAGCAAACACCTTTGTCTATGGGGCCATCCCCTTGCCCCATAAGCATTTTTTACTGTATAATAAAACCTGAATAACTAATAACGAACTAGAAAATTAATTTTATTTTAATGAAAGGTAAAGTAATAAATATATATTTTAATAAAGTGTATAATGATGAATTGGCAGTATACACAAAATATTGTTTAGCATTCTCTCATAGGGATAACAATAATACATCATGAGAAACAGAAGATACTGGCAAAGGAGTGTACATCTTAGTTACCTACAGAAGATTGTTTCAGAAAACAATGTTGTAACATTTGCATTGGCTAAATTTTGCTCACACATAATTTTTGAAATATAACTTTATATTTGTACCAAATAACTGTTCCACAGTATTTTATTTTTTCTTACTTAAACAGCTCAATTATGTGAAATTTTTTGTCTCTAAACAGAAGCTTCAGATAGAAAATTAGAATTTAAATAATGGTTCCTTTGTTTACCAAATTCAATTATTCAGGCAAAATTCGGCTTTAGTAAATTCATGTAATTGAAGCTGACATATGAGATATTTCTGTGAATGCTGCAGCAAAAATCTCTTAAAATCTCCAATATAAAAGTTCAAAGATTCCATGCTTACTTTTACAGTGTTTACACGGATAAAACTTTGTTATATTATCATGGTGGAAATGTTATCTACAGACAAAGAAGATGGCTCAGCAGATAAAAGTGCTTCCTGCACAAACACCAGCACTTGAGTTTGGGCCCAAAGTACCAAAGTAAAAGCCAAGCATGGTGACACACCCCTGCAACCCCAATGATAGAGAAGTAGAGACATGAAAATTTCTAGGAATTGCTAGCTAGTTAGTCTAGCACAATTGATGACCTCTTGATTTAGTGAGTGAACTTGGCTCAGAAATTAAAATGAACAGTGGCTGAAGAAGATCCCAATGTCTACTTCTAGCCTGCTCATGTGAACATTAAGTCAGACTAGTTAACCAGCAAGCCCTAGGGATCCTTCATCTCTGCCTCCCAGCAACAGGATCGTGGGCACATGCTACCATGCCCAGCTTTTATGTGGGTCCTGGGGATCCAAACAGATTTTCATCCTTGTGTGGCCGGCACTTTACCCACTGAGCTGTCTTCTCAGCCCCTCAGAAATTTAGTTTTAAACACTATTTTTAATTTGACATTTTCTCAAAGAGTACTGATATGAATTTCATTCAATACATATGTAATTCATGTATGGGTGCCTATGTGTATAATTTTCCAGATTAGTATTCTCAGCTTTAAATGTGCTACCATGATAATGATATATTACAGAAACACATGTATGGCCAATATATATAGGCACAGGAAGAAACCTGATTTTTCCTGTGAAGTAGAAGCATATACTCATGGTTACTTAATCACTTTTATAATGGAGAAACATGGTACTTGTGTACTTGTGCCTTCTTCTACTATGTCTTTCCACAGGTCACAGATATGATCTAATCATTTCATGATGACTTTTGTCAAGTGCCGAGGCTATGAATATTAAACATTGTAACATTTACTCATAGCACCTTCTCCATCAATGATTTTCTAATGCCTAGAACAGAATAAGAAAACACACACACACACAATTTGTTACATTATTCAAATAAATAGATATAGGTCACTAAAACTGAATTATAACTTTTCCTATTTGTGGAACCCATCAAATGTTTATCCATTCATATTATTCAAAGCCACTGCCCTTAAAAGAATTCATGTGCTATATGAAAATGACTGCTGCCTAAGTTACCAAGACATCACTGAAACTAGATTTAGATAAAACAGTGACATTGGTTCCCAAATCCACAAATTATTTTCACAAAATCAATACACATCTTCCAATTACATGTCTTATGAGGTAAACCTTAAGTATATAATAGGAATTCAGCCAAGGATTGGATACCATTTTAGACATGCTCTAAAACAAAAATCAGTACAAACCTTACTTGTGAAAATGTGAACCTCAGATTATAAATGCAAAAGACCAAGTATGAGATTTTTGAATATATAAGAACCATTATAGTGTCATCAGCATCTTCACACTCAGGTATAAAGGGTAGAATAGCTTGGTCATTTGCTTTATTATAAATTCATTTATAATTAATATTCATTTTCACAATCCATAGAAACCAATATTCATTTACTTAACTATGCTGATCACTTGATGAGAATTATGTCTTAGTAGTCTGAAAAGTAAAGCCTTTGATGATTTCATTCAAGATAAGCAGGTTTTTTTATCTGTATATGTCTTCATCTGGAGAATTTTGATTTATAACAAGTGTGTATGCAGCTTTCCTGTGACCACTTAGATGATACTCACAGTTTGAGCATCTTTGTTCACTCAGAATACATGTAAATGGGAGGCAGTTCAGATCACATGTAAAGAAAAAAATCTGGTTAATATTTGTAACATGGACATTCATTATAATTAATAAAAGAGCAATAAAATGAACATTAATGACAAGAAAAAAAATTTTTTTTTACAATTGTGATACATTTGGGGAAGTCTGGAAAAAAAGCATAGAAAATGAATGTGATAAGAGAATCAAATGATATCAGGATCACAAATAAATAACACATTCTTTTTTATAAAGGAAATAACAATTTTGCACGAGACAATGCTCAAAATATTTATAATACAATTATTTCCATGATATATATATATATATATATATGTTTCTGCATATGAGTTTCTGCAACATGGTTGTGAGTAAGAGTCGCTGGAAAAGTCTGTCCAAGTTCAGTTTTCAGAATCTAAAATGGGTGTCAGCTTCATTACAAATAGGATGGATCATCCTTATCATTTTTCTGGCACTGAGAGTTTTCCTAGGGAGGCAGGTGCTAAGTGCTAAAATGAGGAGGAGTTGATCACTATACCATGCTGGGACTAAACATGACTATTTCGAGACTGACTCCAAATGGCTTGATTATGGAACACACAAAATAAATGTAAGTAGTAGGAGGCAATTAAGAGAAGAGTAAAATGTTTAGGTGTATGTTTTATGTAAATATATTAACAACACTGCAAAGACTGAATCATAAAAGAGAAAACTAATAAACAAAATATACATAAAAGAGATAGCCAGATAGCTCATTTAAAATATAGTGGTAGTCCATGTTAAGACAGTGGAGACAGCAATATAGTTGAGTATGCTGAGATATTTCGAGTTGTAGATCATTATGGTTGCATAGCTAGGTGAAGGAATTAACATTGACATAGAAGAGATAGAGATAAATGATTTTGTCAAATGGTATAAAACAATGAGTTTGATTGTGATTGAAGAATTTCTAAGAGGAGTGTCCTTTTTGAAATTAGTAAAAGTGTGGGTGATATATTTATTTACAGTCTATCCTAGTTTGTCTTACTTAGGGGCTCACTGGGAGATGTGTTTGTGATGATGGACGAACTCTGTGGCAAGACTAGGAAGATAGTGGGTGTAGTGCTGCCATGCATGAGGACCTAAATCTGAATCCCTGAAATCCACATCACAGGTGGGTGTGGGTGCAGGTTTCTGTAAACCCAGCATACCTATGGCAAGAAAGAAGGTGGTTACAGGAAAATCAGGTGGAAGTTCTTATTTTTAAATCCATATTGTTCTAGCAAACTGAGTGAAAAATTGTTCTCTATCCATGTGCTATAGCACAGGCACCCACACTCACACACATAAACACATCACGTGGGCATGTACACACACACATGCACAAACATACACACACACACACACTCACACACTACAAAAACAATTCTGAGACAATGTATGCTCCTTTAAGAAAAGTCCCATTTGCTAATCCTTTCTTTAATTTTTCAGGCCTACTTTTTCTTCTAAAATCAATATCAACTTATTGTATATACAAAATAATTATACCTCCATCTATTATTTATTAAGTGATTTGCATGCACTATGCCTTTTCTTTCTTCACCAGACAATGTGGAATTGATGCTGCTGTATTATCAGGACACACATTGAAGAAAAATCACCAAATAGCTGGTTCAAGATTTACAGTACATTTTAGTTTAAAGACTTGAGCTTATGCCTTGCCTCTCCAGAGAATATGATTTTATGTTTTATACTTGATTTAAACTCATCCTTGAGATGCAGCTCTTTGTATTAATTCTAAGGCATTTATACATTACCATGAATCTCAAGCTTTAAAGACCATAAGTGTCATCTGTGGCAGGGAGAGGGGGGAATCCGATTCCAACTAAAGCAGAAAACCTTGATAAGGACCAATCATCTTGCAAAGAACAACCAATATTCTTGAGTTATATTTAAAAATATGGTGATAAAAATTGAAAGAATATCTAAATAGATGACATAAGTATTCTGTGTTCATGGCTAGTATGGCCCAATAGTGTTAGGATGTCAATTCTTGTAAAGTTGACCCTTAAATTCAGTACAATTTCAATGAATAGCAGCTATTAACTGAAATAGTCTGCCCTGAATTATATTAAGACAAAAGATAAAGAGTATCCCACACAATCCTAGGGAAGAATAAAATTAGTGCATTTGTACTCTCTGCATTATACCATAGTACTCAAGACAATGCAATATTGGTGAAAAGACAAAAATAGATCTGAGGAACACAGTAAAGATCTCAGAGGTAGATGCATACAAATACAGGCAACTGACCTTCAACAAAATGACAAAAGCAATCACTTGATGAAGGATAACGTTTCAATAAACACTGCTAGAAAAATTAGACATGTGTGAGTGGGAAGAAAGAAAGTGAGGAGGAAAAATGGAGGGATGAATGTCAATAGAGACATACACTTCCAAAAGCAAATTTCAGACAAAAAAGTAAACAAAACAAAGTATAAAATTTCTAAGATGTAACATGGGTGAAAACCTAGGTGACTTTGTCTATGAAAATGACTTTTTAGGTACAACACTGACACATGACCCAAGAATTACTTTAAAAATGGCAAGTTAGAATTCATTAAAATTAAAACTTCAGTTTATGCCAGGTATCGTGGGGCATGCCTTTAATCTCAGCCCTCAGGAGGCAGAGGGAGGAGGATCACCATGAGTTGAGGGCAGCCTGAGACTCCAGAGTGAATTCCAGGTCAGCCTGAGCTGGAGCAAGACTCTAAATCTCCCCCCAATAAAATCACTTCTGCTTGTGAAAGATGCTAAGAAAAGAATAAATAGGCAAACACAACTGAATATATTTGTATAACATGTATCTGATAAATGATTATATGAAATGTATAGTAAAACAAACAAAAAACTGATCAGGAAATCTGGTTGCCTCATAAAGGAAGATAAAAGAGAGAACAAATAAACATATTTAAAGATGCCCAGCATCATATGTGATGGCAGGTAAGTGGGTTAATGTGGTACGAAATACTATTATATGTCTATTAGTAGAAAAACACAACATTAGAAAGAATACAGGTGAATAATGACACTTGCTGTTGCAATAAATGGATGGTCACTATGGCAGCTACCTTCTCATTGCTGCAGCAAAACACCCAACCAGAAACACTTTATGGCAAAAAAGGATTTTTTCCAGGCTTATACATTCCATCTGAAGCTTAATTATGGCAGAGGAAGCTTGTTCAATTCATCATACAGCCATAGAAAAGAGAGAGAGGTAGGAAGATTGCCTTGAGTTCAAGGCCACCCTGAGACTACATAGTGAATTCCAGGTCAGCGTGGGCTAGGTTGAAACCCTACCTCAAAAACAAAACGAAACAAAACAAAAATTCCATGGTCTCCAGAGGCTAATGGGTATTGGTACGGAACTAGGTATTAGGTATGGCCATGTGGATCACTCTGGATTTTGAGAATATTAAAACTCCTATATAGTATACTGTAATATAGTGATTGGCATCCATATTTCAAAACATATGAAGCAGCGGTTTAAAACAAAGAGTGAACCCTAATACAAGCCATGGAATTCAATTAATTCAAATATATCAGTATCCTCCTATTAATTGTGATAAATATATCACACTAAAATAAATTTTCTATTGGTGCTGAGGTAGGAGGTACAAAGGAACTCTGTACTTTCAATTTTTTTTTTTTTGGTAAATTTAACACACTTTGAGAGATACATTAAAATATGCATACACACACACAGGAAAAATATAGGAATGACATAATAAAGGGCTTAAGTCGGGTATGACTTCAAAAGAACAGAGTTTACAACTTTCCCAGAAAGGACTAGAGAACAAAATCCTCAGCTCATTGGTTTAAAAGAAGCCTGTGGAGGTCTCATATAGTCTTCTTTATGCAGGTTACAAAGGAGATTCATCAAAGTCTACATATATGTTCTCTGACATTTTATGCACTTTAATAAAATATTTACCAAGAAATATTCAAATAAAATTATGAGGACTGTAAGGGATTAGTTAACTCAAAGGAGAAATGTTATATAATACAATATGTATGAAGGTTGGTTTTTTGATTTTTTTTTTTTGACACAGGTTCTTGCTCTAGCCCAGGCTCACCTACAGTTCACTTATGTAGTCTCAGACTGACCTGGAACTCACAATGATCCTCCTACCTTGGCCTAAAAGTGCTGGGATTAAAGGCATGCACCACTATGCCCAGTAAATGGTTGTCAGGAATACTCTTTTTTTTTTTTTCTATTTTTTTGAGGTAGGGTCTCGCTCTAGCCTAAGCTGATCTGGAATTCACTGTGTAACCTCAGGTTGTCCTTGAACTAACAGTAATCCTCCTAAGTGCTGGGAGCCAACACACCCTGCAGTATGGAGTTTTATATGTACATGTAATACTTTAAACTTTATCTAGATCATATATAATAAAAATATAAGACAGATCTAGTTATTAAATAGCCTAAGAGGTCCTTTAATTTTCTGAGCATTGAATATTCAACATACTTCCTATCAAATGATATTTAAGCAGCTAATAAATAGAATATCTGTTACCTCATTCACTGCACTCAATCTCAGAATCTGAGTCTCCAATTATCAGGTCATTTCATTAAAACTCAGGAATATGCATTCCTGCATTTTATTAACTACATAAAATTTAAAACTTGCCCTTTATTCCTATTTAGATATGGGGAAAATAAAGAAGCCTCAGATAAATGATTGTACCTGAAGACCCTTGGGGAATGCACATTTGAATTTAGGGCCTGGTTTCTATTAGTCAAGTGCTCTACCACTAAGCTGTTTCCGGTCCTCTACTTTGTATTTTAAGAAAGTGACTTACTAACTTGCTTAGGCTAAACTCACCCTACAGCGTTGAACCTGTGATTCTCCTGAGCCAGTTTCCAAAGTTGCTGGAATTCCAGTTCTGTTCTACCATTCCTTGCTCATCTTGAGAATTTTTATAATGATCTTATTTGTCCTTCATCAGGATTCATGGTGTGGAGAGGAAGGGAAGAGTCTGAAGGGAGCT
This sequence comes from Dipus sagitta, assembly GCA_036346955.1. Taxonomy (NCBI): domain Eukaryota; kingdom Metazoa; phylum Chordata; class Mammalia; order Rodentia; family Dipodidae; genus Dipus; species Dipus sagitta. The sequence continues at coordinate 37,238,976 of CM070778.1, read as the reverse complement.
GAATACACACTGGGGCAGATTGTTCCGCAAAGAGACAGACACACAGAAGATGCTGGTGATATGAAAGGCACATCTTTCTAGAGCATGATTTCTGTCAGGGCATCTTGGCTATTTAGGGAGCAGAAAAGGTGCATTACCAATGCAAATGACTGCATTACTAGATTGCTGCTACCATTGTTTCCTCACATCTTTCTCTTTGGAGAGCACCATTAATGCAGGTCACATTATTGGACTGAGTGAAGGAACAGAACTAAACACCACTTCCCTCCTGGGTAACTAGAATAGTACTCAAAATGCACAAAGCCTCAAGGTTTCCCTCCCTCACTCCCAATGCTGCCATACATTCGTGTTCTTTAAAAAGTCACCTTTGTAAAACTGACTATTTGATTCCTCCCAGTTACACTGACGTTGGTGTGCAAAGCAAACAAAGACATTTCAAACAAACAGAGAGTTGTGCTCATAGCCAGGTGTCTCGGGACTTACTCTATTGTTCTTATCATCATCAATATTGAAACTCCACAGCCAAGGTCCTTTTATTTTCAAACCACAAAGTATTTTAAAACTCATGAAAGTGAAAAGATATACACAATAGGCTTGCTTACAATTGTTCTGTCATGTACAACCTGTTACTGGATGTGTTGCAATGGGAATTTCATCCACAAGTCTTAAAAGCCCCTATTGCTAATTTTTGGTTGCACAGTTATCTTTGAGTACAGATCCCTTATGGGTCAAATTTACATCATAATGGAATGGATACAGTTCATCTTTGCTAATTGAGTTCACAATGGACCATGAGAGGGCAGTATATTCCTAGCTACTTAAAAAGTTAGGTATGCGTCTATACAGTAGTTTGGGGAATTTATTCTAATCCTGTCTACTTGTATTCTTTCAAATCAATAAATGTTATGTTTTCATATATCCATCTTTAATTCATTCATATATTCATTAAGCACATACCATAATTCAGGAATTGGGAAAATGAAGGATCATTCATTAGTCCGAGAAGTAGACAGGTCTCTTGCCTATGTTCATTTCCCAAATAACATGTTGAAAATAATCACATGCATAATTACAAAAAATGAGAAGAACTTAAATTTTATTTCAACACTGTCACTAGTGAGTCTGTATCAAATAATGAAAGAACATCTATTTGAATAAATTTATGTACAAAGTTGATGGAGTATATCCAGTAATGAAAGCAGTAAAAGGTATGGAGTAGAAATCCCTACATTTAGTTGTTACATTTCATCAGGTGACATTGATCTTTAACAACAACTAATATTTTTATTAAGTAATTTTTCTCACAAATAATTTTAATTGCAAATATTAATAATCAGTATAAAGGATATTAAGCTAGATCAAAGAATAGACATTTGTGTGTGTAGTGCCTAACTTGTATGAAGGTATCAGAGAAGGCTTGAGGAATTTCAGGAGATAGAATTTGAAGGGAAATTTGAATGTATTACATAAAGCAATAGATTTCAGGAGAAGTGCATTCTGGGCAGAAAGATCAGCAAGCACAAAAGGTGCCAGAGACGGCAAGCATGCCATTTCAGGATCACGAGGAATTGAGCGCTGAAGAGCTTCATGACACAGTTCCAGCCCAGCTGTCTCTTCCTTGAAGTCCAATGTGGCCCCTCTATAGAAACATCTTTGACTGTCTATGCTACAGATATCTAACTGTTTTCTGTATAATGTTTGTCTTTTTCTGTCTTTCACTTGGTATACCAATCTCTAAGTTTACTTTTCCAGCAAAACTTGGTGTTAGTGAAGTGTTGGTCAATGTATCTGAAAGAAGCTCTGGCATAGAATTGGAAAAACAAGAAAATGGTTCAGAAATAATTGTCTTCCTTAAGGCCTTAAAGCAAGTCAGGCATGGAGTACAGTACACTGAGGAGGAAACAATGAACCTCCTGGAACAGTGTAAAAATTGTTCTATTACTAATTTTTTTTCTGAATGGTGTCAATTGCAGCAAACTATGACTCTTTACCAAGAATCCTTACAGGAAAAACAACTGAGGTCAGAAGTGTTCAATTGGGGGGACCATAGTCTAAGTATTTTAGAGACATGAAAAGGAAAATTCAAAATAAATGGTTGGGGGATAAATGGGTTTATTGGATCAGTGATTAATGGTGGGAACCCCCATTTTTTGGTTGTTTTGTCTCTCACCTTTAATATAGTTATTAAAAGTAGGAGCTCAGGAAATCACAAGTGCTTGACCGCACATATATGGGGAAAGTGTGAAAACAGTTAATCATTATAGAGACCTGATGACTGTACTTGAGGTAAATAATTATGGGATTGTTTGATGTAAAGAAATTAAAAAAAGTTTCTATGAAATCTGTGGAAGTGTACCTTTCTTGAAGTATGCTCTTGCATGACATGATCAGAAAATAAAAGACTGAGGCTAAGAGCTGCGGCAGCAGAGAAAAAGAGAGAAAGAAAAAAAGGAGAAAAAGAAAAAAAGAGAGAAAAAAGAAAAAAATCAAAAAAGCAGAGCAGGAAAAAAAGAGATGGAGAAACTCAGCTGCTTTCCGCATTAGCCTGCCAGCTTGCACCAGAATTTGCCACTCCCTTTCACACGTCTCTTTGGGGACCCTCCTTCAAGCCAGGGCTGGACCCTGGCAAAAAGGTCTTGAGGTTAAATAGAACTCATAGTGCTAGGAAACACTCCTTGAAGGCTAGGGTGGCTACAGAAAGGGTTAAGCACCCAAAAGATTAAGAGGAGATGAGGTTGGAGGAATCTGTACACATTAAATGTTGCAAGACTTCCAATGTATGGTCTCTTTATACTCTTAAGTTTAGAAGAAATCTCTAAAATATTGATCTATATAGAGGTATTTGATCACATCCGTGTAAATTCAGCTCTTACACTTGTTGTTGCTCTGAAGCACAGCAATGAAAACAGGAAAATGAGGCTTTCCCGATAAACTAGGTGGCAGAATTCATTGGATTTATGTGAGATGGAATGATGTATAGCTTTATGGTAAAGCCCACAAGAATTGTCCATAGATTAATGTATAAGTGGCATATCAATGAGAAAATCTAATTTTGTGTTTGTGTTTGGACAAATGACACTATTTACTGAAATGAAAGACACATGGATTTTGTGGAAATGCTACATAGGAAACCATATATATATATATATATATATATATATATATATATATATATATGTATGTATATATGTGTGTGTGTGTGTGTGTATGGCACTGAAGCACCTGAACCTTAACTGAAGAATCACTCAGTTCTACTTGGTGATTTCTACATAAAGGTATACCACTTTCCTCAAATGGTCCCCATTAGAGTCAGCTCGACATGGCTGGGATGAACCTTCAAACCAGAGACAGTTTATGGGAGGAAGGGATTTTATTTAAAGCTTATAGATCCAGGGAAAGTTCCATAATGGAGAAAGAGGCTGGCCCCCTTTCACAGATCCAAGAAGAGAGCGAAGAAACCACCAATGGCACCAATAAAAGCAAGTACCAAATCCACAAAAGGGAAGCCCAGGAAGAGCTCAAGCATTGGGCAAACTTTTAGGATGTAATTCAGATCTGCACCTAGTGACATGTCCCCTGCCACAGCAGTGGTCTGTCTGCTAGGTGCAGAAGCTGCAAACCCGATTTAACAACACCTGAGTCTATTATGGGACATATATTCAAATTACCACAGGCCCTTGTTTTTAAATATAGTTTTTAATTTATTTATTTGTGAGTGACAGAAAAAGAGAAAGAGGGAAAGAGAGAGAGAGAGAGAGAGAGAGAGAGAGAGAGAGAGAGATAATGGGCATGTCAGGGCCTCCAGCCACTGCAAATGAACTCCAGATTATGTGCCCCCTTGTGCATCTGGCTACAATGGATTCTGGGGAATCGAGCCTTGAACCAGGGTTCTTAGGCTTCACAGGCAAGCTCTTAACAGCTAAGCTTTCTCTCCAGCCCTACAGGCTTTTTTTGAATCACACAACAATATTACCATACATACTTCCTTTAACTTTTCAAATATTCTGTTTTTAACTTTATTTGGACATTTTTTGTGCATGTACATAAGGTCTTTTGATTAGGATTGCCTTCTATTACCTTCCTTTTTTTTTTTGCCTTTTTTCTAGTCCTTCATCCACTGAACCTCTTCATTTATTTTCAGTTCATCCCTCTTTTACTTTGTTGTCTTTATTCTTTTTCTAGTCCTCCATTATCCATATTGGAATGTTGATTGTCCAGATATTGTGCTGATCTTCTGTATGTAATGGTAATTGCTTTCAGGTCAGAAGTACTATGGCCACTTCCTGTCTGGACAACTAAATAAAACTGTTCTTTTATATATTTCTACTTCAAACTCCCAGAAGCCCTTTCCTTTTCCTCAACCTAACTGGTTATTTGGCTCATAGTGAAGGGGTTAAGAGAAAACTAACTTTATTAAGGCAGTTTCAGTGAGCCATTAAGGCTCAAAGAGAACCAGGAGGTGCCAACCCACATGCCACCTCGCCGTGACACAAGTATGGAACTCAGCTTGACAAAAATAGAACTTGTGTCTGATTAAGACTGATTCAGAGAACCCTCTGCTGCCCACAGTCCAGTACACTATTTAAATAAAATAGTTCAGGTGGGCTGGCTCTGATATTCACCCACACAATTAACTAGACAATTAGGTCTTTCCCATTTACATACCTGAATCTGATGTTATAAAGGCTGTGGTCTTCCAGTCCCTCCCTCTCTTCACTTCTGACTGACCCCATGTGTGTGGAACTTTCTGGCTCTTGCCTTGTGCTGCTCAAACACATGTTGAGTCTAGCCTCTACCAGCCAGGCTGGGTGGTGGTGTGAGTGCATAGTATTGTTTATTTATTTATTTTTAATTATATACGGACATATTTAGTATGTAAACAACACAAGTTTGTACCATCCTTTCCTTCCTCCCTGCCCCTTTTCTGAAGAGGCCTTCCTCTTTGGAGATGCAGGTCAACCCCATGGGGATTATGGGTCATGCATTATGGGGGCATCAGTAATATATGGGGGTGAGGCAATGTCTTTGTGCAAAATGCCCCAACTTGTGCCTCTAACAATCTTTCTGCCCCCTCTTCTACAAAATTCCCTGAACCATGTTGGGAGCATTTTAAGTATATTTCAGTGATGGGCACTGAGGAGCCTCTGGATCTCTGGTTTGGTAGGTGATGGGTGTCTTTAGTGTCTAGCACCTTCAGCCATGTGCTGATATTAGATTCAGTAAGAATGCAGCACTCTTGCTCATTTCCCCAATTCCTCTGTGGTTTCAGCAGAGCAGGGGGTGGAGGGCACTGGGTCATTTTATCTCCTTAGGGCCAGCTTCCATCTGGAAAAGAGAAACAGATTCTCCAATGGAGATTGATGTCAACACTGGTTAAATAGGATAACCATTATTAATTTAGAAGAATTTAAAGGGTATAGACCCTTTTATAGCCCAAGATTGCTGGGAGCATGACAAGGGAAGGCAGAATCATTATCTTGTTTCTTGATTCTGACTTGTTTCCCAGTTCTAGATATGGTTTGCTGTCTAGTGAGTAGATCTGTTAGCCAATCCAAGAGCAGTTGGTTACCCACCATGGCTGTGTGCCACTATTGCATTTATGTGAACTTCACATTGGGTTGTTTGCTTCTGAGTCACTTAGGCATTGAGCTGCTTGGACAGATGTTGGCCACTTTCCCCTGGTACCTCATATAGCACCTTCCAGCACTAGATAGGCTAATTGTCTGGGACTGGCTCTCTTCCAGATTCCAGCCAGCTCTCTCTGTGATGAGTGCCAACAGTGTATGGTGTCTTCAGCAGTAGGGCCTTACCATTAACCTGTGGTGGATAATCAAGTGCTCTAACAGAAGTCTGTCTTATTTGTTTTGGGAGATCTAATAGGTCTCTCTGATTAATAGCTCATTGTTGATATAAACCATATCCTTGTACAGGGAATTATAGATCAGTGCCAATGGAAAAGAAAATGCAAAACAGACATAGAAGGAATAGAAACAGAAGAAATTTAAGGTTATATTTTATCTCACCCTCTCCAAAGACCTTTGATTCAGTTGCTTTCCATAAGGTCCTCTTGAGGATTCCACCTTTTAGTCAAACTTCCAGGATATAGGATTCTATGGTACCAACTCAATTTGGGTTCAGCTTTTGGTTCCCCACCCATGCTTACCCTTCCCCCAAGCCCTGCCCTCCCTATTGTCCAAGCCTCCAGATGGTATTCAAGTATGTCAGCAGCTCAGGCTGATCCAGGTAAGGAACTGCAGATGAGTGAGACCATATGACTGTTGTCCTTCTGTGATTGCGTGAGTTCATTTAGAATGATCTGTTCCAAATGTGACCATTTTACTATAAATTTCATTGTGTCATTTTTTTCTTACTGCTGAGTAGAATTCCATCATGTAGATATACCACATCTTGGTTATCCATTCATCCAATGATGGACACCTGGGTTGATTAAGCTATTATAAATTGAGCAGCCATAAACATGTTTAAGTAAATATCTCTGAACTGTGATGTGGAGTTTTTAGGGTAAATGCTCAGTAAGGAAATAATAGGTCTGTTGGTAACTCTATATTCATCCTTTTCAGGAGTTTCTATCTTGATTTCAATAGTGGTTGTACCAGCTTACATTCTCACCAACAGTGAATGAGTGCTCCTATTTCTCCACATCCTTGCCAACATTTGTTATTATAATTTTTTGATGTTTACTATCCTTAATGAGGTAAGGTGGAATCTCAGAGTTGTTTTAATTTCCATTTCCCTAATGGTTAGGGATGTTGAACATTTTCTATTTCTTTCTTTCTTTCTTTCTTTCTTTCTTTCTTTCTTCTTTCTTCTTTCTTTCTTTCTTTCTTTCTTTCTTTCTTTTGGTTTCCCATTTTTTTATTTAATTTATTGTTTTTATTTATTAATTAGTTTTGTACTCAGTGAATATAGTCAAGTTGGTACCGTTGTTAGGCTTGTCCACATACTAACCCCTCCCCCTGGCCTCTCCTTGTTGAGGTATATGGGTCATGCATTGTGGAGTTAGCCCACAGTTATGGGTAGGAGAAATGTCTTTGTGTATCATGACCGAACATGTGGCTCTGACATTCTTTCTGCCCCCTCTTCTGCAAAATTTTCCTGAACCATGTTGGGTTCATTTTGGGTCTGCTTCAGTGATGAGGTGTTGGGAGCCTGAGTGAACATTTTCTTAAGTGTGATTTAGGCATTTGTATTTCTTCCTCTGAGAACTCCCTATTCAGTTCCTGTCCCACTTTTGGAGTAGCTTGTTTGATTCTTTATTGTTTAGTTTTTGAACTCTTTGTAGATGCTAAATATTAGGCTTCTGTCATGGGTATTGCTGGCAAAAATTTTCTCCCATTCAGTGGGTAATCTATTGGCTCTGCTTATGGTATGTTTATTTGTGCAAAAGCTTTTGAAGTCCATGAGATCCCATTGGTTGAGTGTTTGTTTAATTTCCTGGACTATTGGTGTTTTGTTCTGGAAGTCTTTTCCCAGTCCTATATCTTAGAGTGTGTCTCCTATTTTTTTTTTTCCTTCCAGTAGTTGAAGAGTTTCCAGTCTTATATTGAGGTCTCAACTCCATTTGGACTTGAATTTAGTATATGGCAAAATGAATGGGTCTAATTTAATTTTTCTACATATGGTCATCCAATTTGTCCAACACCATTCATTGAAGATGCTGCCTTTCCTCCAGTCTACATTACTGGCACCTTTGTCGAAGATCCTTTGTCAAAGATCAAACAGCTGTAGCTACTTGACCTAAGGTCTGTGTCCTCAATTCTGTTCCATTGGTCTATGTTTCTGTTTTTATTCCAGTATCATGCTGTTTTTGTCACTATGGCTTTGTAATATAGCTTTAGATCAGCTATGGTGATATGGCCAGAGGTGTTTTATTTGCTGAGGATATGTTTGGATATCTGAGGCCTTCTGCCATTCCATATGAATTTTGAGATCATTTATCAATCTCTGTGAAGAATAATGATAGTATTTTTATTGCTATTGCATTAAATCTTCATATTGCTTTTGGTAGAATTGCCATTTTCACAATATTAATTCTACCTATCCAGGAGGATGGGAGGTTTTTCCATCTTCTCAAGTCCTCCTGTATTTGATTTTTGAGTTCTTTTATATTTTCATTATGTAGTTCTTTCACATCCTTGGTTAACATTATTCCAAAATTTTTATTTATTTTTTGTTGTTGTTGCTACTGCAAATGGGACAGGCTCACTGATTTCTTTTTCTATATATTTGTTCGTTGCATATAGAAAAGTTCTGATTTTTGTGCATTGATTTTGTATCCTGCCACTTTTCTGAAGGAATTTATCACCTTTATAAATTTTGGGAGGGAGACTTTTGGGTCACTTATATATAGGATCATGTCATCTGCAAATAGGGCTAACTTGACTTCTTCCTTCCCAATTTGAATTCCTTTTATTTCTTTCTCCTCTCTCATTGCTTGGGCTAGTACTTCTAGTACTATGTTGAAGAGCAGTGGTGTGGGTGGGCTCCCCTGTCTTGTTCCCAATCTCAATGGGGACACCTTGAGTTTTTCCCTATTAAGTATTATGTGGGCTTTAGGAGCTTTATATATAGCCTTTAATGTGTTAAGATATAAATTCTCCATGTCTATTCTTTCCAGTGTTTTGATCATGAAGTAATGTTCGAAGACCTTCTCTGCATCAATTGAGATGATCATGTGGTTTTTATGGTTCAGTTTATGCATATGGTATAGTAAGTTGACCAATTTCCATATGATAAGCCATCCCTGCATTCCTGGGATTAAGCCTACTTGATCAAGGTGGATAATACTTTTGATGTGTTGTTGAAATCAGTTTGCAAATATTTTGTTCAGGATATTTCTGTCTAAGTTCATTAGGGATATAAGCCTATAGTTTTCTTTCCTTGTTGAATCTGTCTGGTTTTAGTATTAGGATGATATTAGCTTCATAAAAGGAGTCATGGAGGAGTCCCTGCTATCTAATTATGGAGAACAGCCTGAGAAAAATTAGTTTCAGTTCTTAAATGAAGGTTTGATAGAATTAACTGAGAAGCCACCTGGTCCTGGACTTTTGTTTTGGGGGAGGCTTTTGGCTACCTTTTAAGTCTCCATAGATGTGATAGGTTTGTTTAGGAGATTAGTCTGTTCTGAGTTTAGTTTTGGTAGGTGGCATGTGTCAAGAAATTAGTCCATTTCTTCCAGATTATTTAATTTTGTGGAGTAGAGCTTTTGGAAATGTGCCCTGATGATTCTTCCAATTTCATTTATGTCTGTTGTGATCTCTCCTTTTCCATTTCTGATTTTGTTACTTTAAGACTTCTCTGTTTTTTTTGCTTGATCAACTCATCGAGGGGTTTGCCAATCTTGTTTATTTTTTCAAAGAACCAGCTCTTTGTGCCATTGATTTTTAAAATTGTTTTCTTAGTTTCCAGTTCATTAATTTATACTCTAATCTTGATTATTTCTTTCTGTCTGGAGCTCTTTGGGTTGGATTCTGCTTGTTTTTCCAATGCTCTGAGGACCATCAGGTTATTAATTTGGAATCTCTCTTTCTTTGTAATGAAGGCACATAGGGCTATGAATTGTCCCCTTAGTACTCTCTTACACTGACAAAGTATAAGAGAATTTCACATATGTCTATAAAATGGATGAGAATCTAGGAAGTTATAGATAGGTACTTTCTTGTAAGGAAAGTGAGTCTGGCTTCAGAACTATTGGAAACTGGCATGATTCTCAAAAGCAGCCCATTTTGTCCATCACTACGTCATGCAATTCCTTAAATACACAGATTTTAGTCTAAAATGATCATTTTACATAGCATCAGAAGTTATCAAGCTGCTGGCAGACACCAGTTTGATTCCTTTTCTCTATTGTTTTAAACTTTAATATCAAATTTTAGCTGAATTACTACATGAAAAATTGAGGATTATTTATAGGATAACTGATCAAATATATTTTAAATTAAAATCTCTTTTGTGCTGGACATGGTGGCACATGCCTTTAATTCCAGCACTCAAGAGGCAGAGGTAGGAGGATCTCCATGAGTTCAAGGCCACACTGAGACTATATAGTGAATTCCAGGTCAGCCTGTGGCTAGACTGAGACCCTACGTCAAAAACCAAAGGAGGAAAAAAGAGTCTCTTTTGCTTATAGCCCATAGGACATGTGAGTTTACTGAATGTACAATGGCAGGCAGAGAGTCATAAACAATCAATAAAAAGTAATAAATTGTAGTTATACTACTTTATATTACCAACCATGAATTGTGTTGATAATTTTCCAAAAAGAAATATACACAAGGTTATTTTTCTTCATGTTATTCAGGCAATAGGAGTTGAAAGATGATCATCAGAGATAATAGCTTTGAGTCAATAAACTTAAAAATCCTATTTTCAAAGTTACATAAATGTAATTTAACAGCCAAGAATCTTGCATGTTGTATATGTCAATTGTTTCACTAAAGCACTCTTTGCAATAGTATACTTTTACTCAAAAAAAAAAAGGCTCATCCATACATTCATGAAATGTTATTGATTCCTCACCTGGAGGATAATATTTAACTGAATACCCTAAAGGGAATAATAGAGAGAAATATTGTGAAAATGACTTTGTACTCATTTTGAATCATAACTTTCACATTCCTTCAAAATTTGTCCTCACTCATTCATCAGCAAATGTTTATCAAGTGACTATCATATGTTGGACAAAAATACAAAACTCTAGTCATGATAGCTATGTAAAATAAGAGATATTTCTTATTTTTGAGGATTTACATAATGTGAGTGGGGCTGGGAAGATAGCTCAATGGATAATGTACTTATGATGTAAGTATGAGGTGCAGAGTTAGGATCCCCATTCCCAACAAACACATATTTGGAAATATAAGGTCATTATACTGTGCTTTTAAGTAACTGACAAATATCTAGTTTCTTACTTAGGATTCTTTTCTTTTTCATAATATTTCATGTGTATTTATTTATAAAGGAGAAAGAGAGATTGAGAGAGAATGGGCTTGCCAGGGTCTTTGCATGTGAACTCCAGAGGCATGTGCCACCAATGTGTATCTGACTTATGTGGGTTCTGCTACCTTATGCATAAAAGTAGGCATATATGGATGTAAGATGAAAAAAAATATGTATCCTAGTTAAGCTGTAGGAAATTATAATAATGGAAAATAAATTATTTTCTGGGGCTAGAGAGATGGTCTGGTGAGTAAGAGTGCTTCCTGTGTAAGTATGAGGACCTAGGGTGGCAGAATCTTTCTAAGTTTGATTCTGCAGCACATACATAAACACCTAGGCATGACAGTGCACATCCCTAACCTCAGTTCTCTGGGGAGAGAGAATGGTGAATCTCTGAAGCCTTTGAAAAACTTGCCAGGTCAAGAATTACTGGGATCCTGGCTCCATCTCAAGGAAATATGTAGATAAACAATGGATGGAAAATTCCCTGTGTTCGATTCTGGCCTCCACGTGTATGTGCATGGAGTATAAACATCTGTACATGCATGTGCATACACAACACACACAAGCACACACCCACACACATTACACGTGCATACCCACTATAGTATAGAAGATATACTATACACTCACACAAATATATATAAATAAAAATTAATTTAAAAAGAAATATTGTCATAGTCTAAATTCTTCTATTATATATTTTAAACCCTTTCTTTTTTTCCCCAAAACATTCACATTTGAAGTCCTCTCAGACTGGGGAGACTTTTAGCTCAAGGTCTCTCAAACCAATTACTCAATATAAGCCTTAAGCATTGGCTTTATTAACTAGATGCATAGAAAGTGTCTCCTGGCAGTTACTTATTACTGCAAGAACGGTTCCTCTGCACTTTCTGCATGTAGTTCATGCTCTCCAAACATGGACCTCATCCATGCCCTACCTTCCCTGTAGAAACAGAAGGGTCCTCTGGAAGCAGACTCTTTGACTATTCAAAGGGTAAAAGCATGATCCATATATTACTTTTAAGTGACATGCACCCAAGAGTACATTTAACTCAGTAGTAAAATAAAAAGTAAGATATTATCATGCATTCACAGAAAATTCAAACACACACCTTCACACATGACAGCTGTAACAATGAAATGAATGCATAGGAGTAAACCCTTATAAAATAAGCAGCATTCCGGGCCAGAAAAATAAAGTGTATTTATAAATAATGTTCACTTTTAGTGTTATCAGCTGTCTCCAATTAGAGCTTTGACACAACTCAAAATAGATAGCTTCAGATAACTGAGAAAAATGTGCTATAAAGATTTGTTTCTAGTCAATTTCAACTTCTTTTTTTTTTCAGTTTCAATGCTTTTCAGGAAATTTCCTTGTATACCAATGCCACTATTGTAGGCACCATTCAAATGTTCTTTTGGCAGTACTGATCCACAGAGGATTCTTCTTACTCATTTATATGCCAAATAGTGTACTTCAGGAAACATTTTTAAAATTATTAGTTACATGCAAGAAGAGAGATACAGACACAAACACACACATAGAGAGAGTGTGTGTGTATGGGCATACCAGGACTTCATGCCTCTGCCATTAAACTCCAGATCCATGTGCCACTTTGTGCTTCTGGCTCTATGTGGATACTGGGGAATTGATCCTGGGTCATTAGGTTTTGTAGGCAAGTACTTTAACAACTGAGCAATCTCTCTAGCTCAGGAGACGTTTTTGTTTATTTATATTTATTTATTTGAGAGAGACAGACAGAGGGAAAGAGGCAGAGAGGAGAGAGAGAGAGAGAGAGAGAGAGACAGAGAAAGGGAGACAGAGAGAGAATGGGTGCATCAGGACCTTCAGCTACTGCAAATGAACACCAGCTGCATGCACTACCTTGTGCATCTGGTTTACATGGGTCCTGGGGAATTGAGCCTTGAACCAAGGTCCTTACCTTCATAGGCAAGTGCTTTACTACTAAGTCATCTCTTCAGTCCCATTCTTTTTATTGCTATTTACACATGTGTTTTATTACCTTTCTTAGTAGTCATCACTGCAAAATAAGGGGATTTTCACCACCACTTTACATGTACTTTGAAAATCATAAGCCATCCCATTCTCAGAGGGCTTCTCCGTCTCACTTCAGGCCTACCCTAATGGACATCAACGTTAGAGAGACATTCTAAGTCATGCCATTCCTTCTTACGATTTAAACAATGTTCCCTTTGCTAATCTGTTTTTAGTTTTTTGTTGTTGCTGTTTGTTTGTTTGTTTGCATGCCATTGTTCTTTTCTAACTTGCTAATCCTGTCAGATTTTGTTTGGTTCCTGCTCCTTTTTTTTTTTTTTTTTTTTTTTTTTTTTTTTGGTTTTTCGAGGTAAGGTCTCACTCTAGCCCAGGCTGACCTGGAATTCACTATGGAGTCTCAGGGTGGCCTTGAACTCAGACGGTCCTCCTACCTCTGCCTCCCGAGTGCTGGGATTAAAGGTGTGCGCCACCACGCCCGGCTTTGGTTCCTGCTCCTTAATGAAATCTTTCCAGCTTATTCTCATTCCACAGTGGCATTTCAATTCAAGTATAATGTGTTCATAGATGGTTCTATGAGTGATGAAGTCAATTAGAAAAGATCTTCAGTCCATTCATATTTCCACCCATTATAATCAGATCTAGGAGCTGAGCCTGGACATGATCACCCCTAGTTATTTAGGTGCATCTCATTATGTCTTGTAAGAAGAAATGCCAACATTGGCTTTTCCTTTTAAAAATGATTACAAATATGCAATGAAGCTATCTCCAGAAGTCCCACTAGGTTAAAGAAACTGAGGGCCAGAACTAATAAATAACTTATCATGTTAGTTTTTGGCTTGGTTTCCATAATCCTCGGCAATTTCTCTAGCTTGCCAGATGGAAATAATTCAACATTGTGTTAATAAGATAAACTCCAGGGGAAGAAAGCATTTTTTCTCTAAAAAGGAAAATAAATGAATATAAAAATTAGAATAATCATGCACTTAGTTGAAATAGGATAATAAATGCTTTCATTCCTTTCCCTAACATCTGACACAAGCAGGTATCCCTGCCAATCTGCCTGAAGGAAGGGTAGACTTAAAGCTTCACTGTGTATTACAGAGGCATTGGCAAAGTCCATAACCTATTGAACAGACATCCTGGTGAATGGTTTACTTCTTGTGGGAAAACTACTTTGCTCCAAATCAGGTATTTCATATTTTATTTGGATACTGGATTGAATGTAACCAGCTAACCACAACTTGGAAATCATGTCTAGGTGGAAAACTGTTTTCTGGAGGGGGTGGGGCATAGATTATTAGGTAACAGAAATTGCTCTGCAAGCATGAGGACCTCAGGGCAACTCCCAACATACCTGTAAAAAAAAATGGGGTATGGCTACGCATGCCTGGAACCCCATGGCTGAGGGGGGATGGAGACAAGATAGTTACTGGGGCTATCAGGCCAGACTAACTGATAAACATGAGCTCTGGTTTCAGTGCAAGATTCTGTCTCAGTAAAATGGACAAGAGAAGGATAGAGAAGAATACCTGAATACCTGATATATCCCACTATACATGTGGCAAGCACATCTACACACACACACACACACACACACACACACACACACAGAATACGCACCTGCTCACATGCACATACCACATATATTACAAACGCATATGAAAATAAGTTAAGCTACAGTATATTTTCTTAACACCTTAGACACATTTTCTTTAAGAGCAGTGTTTTGCTAACTGCTAAGTTCAATTAGAATGGTTTGCATATTCAGAACAGCACCTCATGTTAAAAATAATTTCAGTTTGCATAAAACCTGGGAGCCAGGGGATGAAGTTCCAATAACCTTAGATCATAAAGACAAAAGAGTATTTTAATAGTGTTCTCTGCTATCAATTTTTATTGTTACAGGAGATGCTGGGTACAGCAGTCATCTTCTCCTTGTTGGGATGAACTGCCAGACCAGATGCAGCTATGGGAGGAAGGGATTTATTGAAGTTTACAGATCAAAGGGACATTCCATAGTGGTGAAAGAAGCTGGCCTCTTTCACGTAGATAGAGGCAGAGAGAAAAGCAACCACCAGAACCATAAGCAATTACACCCCAGGACCACCCAGAAGAACTCAAACACCCTGCCTGTATCTGACTGGGTACAGATCCACTCCCACATCTTAGGGTTGGACCCTAGGACCTACCCAGTGATACCTCCTCCAGCCAGGTAGATGGAAATCCAAGAAGCTTTGCTAAACTCTTAATTCAGTTGGGGAATATCTCTAAGTAGATGCTAAACCACACTGGTTTAGCAACACATTCTTCAGCAAACAGTCCTGGAAAACTGAATCCCCACACAAGACCTTTCCTAAAATCTCTTCTTGAATGCAAAGAGCCCACAACAGGTTTTAGTCAAGCAAATGAGTCTATAAGATGTCTTGTACATGGAACTGACCAAGCTAGTCAATTCAATGGAATTTTATCTGCCTATGGAAACTGAAGCCCTGTCATTAGCCAAACAGGTTCTTTAAAATGAGGAACAGGCTTCACCTTAAAATATTCTTTTATATTCATTACACAACAATAATTTAACAATGGTATTTTTTTTTTTTGAGGTAGGGTCTCACTCTAGCTCAGGCTGACCTGGAATTCACTACGTAGTCTCAGGGTGGCCTCAAACTCACAGTGATCCTTCTCCCTCTGCCTCCCCAAGGGCTGGGATTAAAGGCATGCAACACCACACCCAGATTAACAACGTTATTTTAAAAGTAATTCTATGCATGACCACACAGCTTAACTGGTCCACTTTTCTTTTTCACTTTTCCATTTTTAATTCTCTATGTTTATGCATTTTCATAAGCCATTATAATATTAATACAATATTTTACTTTTTTCAACTATTATCTTTATAAAATATTTTTTTTTTAATTTATTTACAAGAAGAGAGAGAAGCAAGCAGACAGATGCTCACACCAGGGCTTCTAGCCACTGCAAAAGAACTACACATGCATACACCCCTTTGTGCATCTAGCTTTAAATCAGTACCGGGGAATCAAACTCAGGTCATTAGGTTTTACAGGCAAGTGCCTTAACTGCTAAGCCAATCTCCAGCCCTCAACTAGTATCTTAATTTCATACCATAATTTATTAAAATAGTCTTCTTTGAAATACCAATTAGTTTCTTTTAATCTTTTACTATTGATAGCAAGTGGTACATATAAACATTTTTCTTTCTGATTGCTTATCTGTACTTAAATCCATAAATTAAATCAAAAGGACTTTACTACCAAGATAAATTGATAAATTGTTTGCTAAGAAACGTATGCTGGTTACCAACAATACATTATTCTATTAAGTTCAAGACAAAAAGACACTTCTCTGTATCTAGACCATCATGACCTCCTCAAATAATATTATTTCTTGATGATTACCATTCAGCTACTGAATTACATTATCGCCTATGAGGAAACTGTGGAATCGATATGGCACATAGTAGAAAATCAACTACTACTAATAATGATAATAGTTATTAGTTTATTATAGTTATTAATATTTGGGTTTTTTTTTGTTTGTTTTTTAGCCAACGTCTCACACTGGAGACCATACTTATCTGGAACTCACTATGTAGACAGGTTGGTCAAAAACTAAGGGCAATCCTCCTGCTTCAGCTTCCCACCTACTGAGATTACTTACATGAGTCATCATGACTGGTTAAACTATAATTATTATTTTTTATTTATTTTTATTTATTTATTTGTTATATACACATGTGTATACAGCCATGTTGTTACCATCATTAGACTACTCCCTGTCCTCCCCCCTCTACAGAGACCCTCCTCATTGGGGAATGTGGGTTGTGCATTTTGTGGTTAGCCATCAGTTATGGGTAAGAGACAATGTCTCTGTGCATAATGTCCCAACATGTGCCTCTGACATTCTTTCCGTCTTCTCTTTCACAAATTTCCCTGAGCCATGTTGGGTTCATTTTAGGTTGGCTTCAGTGATGAGGTCTTGGCAGCCTCTGTGACTCTGATTATTTTTGAAATAAAACTGATTTATGTCATAGCTGTTGAGCACAAAAACCCTGCTGAACTATAATATCATACACTATAGCTTTTAACTTAAAAAATAACAAATGACTGGCCTTGTATCAGAGACGTTAACATAACTGAAATCTGAGGAATAGCACTTTGTACTTTCTAAGTGGAAACTTGAGAGCAAATGTATTACAGTCTTTGTTACTTTGGCAGAGCAATAAACATGCAGAAGTCATGTGGATAAGATCCTACAAATAGAAAAAAGAAAAGAAAAGGAAAGAAAACAAAGAGAAATTGGGCTATTTTCTCAAGACCAAGAGTAAAGGCAGATGAAGATAGATTTACAAAAAAGATCTGATCCAGTTAATAAGCAATATGGATTGTGCACTTCTGTTTTGTCATTAAAATTTATGCTAATCTACAGAATTACCTCCTTAGGTATATTTTCAACATGCTTATATTTCCTAGATAACATGTGGGGCATGAGAACCAGCAAAGCAGTCAGTGATTCTGTGGAGAAACCATTCATATTAGAGCTGTGTAAACAAACCTTTGTGTAAATGGCATTGTATGTTTTGTTTCTCATATTGGCATGAGCTAAGGCACTAGGTAGCCAGATATCCTTCTCTTGCATTTGATTATGCATGGGTGGTGTTTCTAATACAAACCACAGGCACCAAGATCCCTATAAAAAGTGCAGAGGTTTAATTAATTGAGAAAGGGATATGTAGATTTTTTTCCCATCATTGTCTTTCTACCACTATTACTTTTATTATGTACATGAAGGTATGAGTGTATATAATGATAGGTATTTACATACAGAGATAATATTCATGGCTCTAGGGTCATAGTTATTTGTTACATTTTAGTAAGGACCCTCCTACTCCTGCCAGGAAAGTGAAAGTATTCTTCTCAGTTGACCAAAAGGTTTAGGGATTTATTTTCCATCACCTGAAGATTTTTGTAGCCAGTAGGCAATATTTCCATTCAGGCAGGTAATTATAACCAGCTTTAGCTGGGCACTCCAAACTGAAGGTTGCTGATCTTGCAGTACAAAAAAAAAAAAAAATATTTTCAGCTGTGGACAATTAGCAAACTCAGTCAACCAGGCAAAAAGTGCAGCCCTCTACTGCACAATTCAGCTGCTGGCAATTCTTTGACAGCTATATAATTACATGGACCATAAATTACATTCCATAATCACCTTGTTTATAATTTCATTCCCTGTAAATTAGTAGTGTAATGAAATGAGATTTCATAACCGCCAGATGTATGGTGAGCTGCTCACCAGGGGTGTTAGTGATGGCTAAGAGGCAGTCTCATCCCAAAGACTGAGATGTTGGTGGGCTGCTCTCTTTTCTGGTAATACTATTAAAAAAGTGATTTGATGGTATGAGGTTGGGACTGCATGTGACCTTTGAGCACCTCCAGGTTGGAAGCAGAATATTACATGAGAACACATACTAAGTATAACACCATGTTAGAGAAAAAAGCATCGTGAAGTTTAACATTTTAACACTAAAGGAAACAACATACCCTCCAAGGCTCAGATCGCATTGCAGAATAAGCGGTAGAAAGACTGTAAGAGCCCCAGGGTGGGAAGGAGTGTCCTGAGTCATTGTCTCTCCCATAAAGACTAACTAGGGCATTCATGACCCCACAGGAACTACCACTGACCACACTGAGGACAACCCTTAATATAACAGTGGCTGAGAAGACAAAACACAAAGTATAACCCCAATGGGATATGATCTATATGCACTATGTTAAAAATTGCCAACAAAAAACTCACTCCATTTATTGACCTGTGTATGTTATCTAAGGTGTGTGAGATAATTCAAGAATCACTCTGAAGAGTAACCTTTATTGCAAGTGTCCATAAAAATGGCATTTCATTGGGGTTAAAGGTACTTGCTTATAAATCCCAATGGCATAGATTTCATTCCCCAGAAGCTATGTAAATACAGATACACAGAGGAGTCCATGCATCTGGAATTCATTTGCAGTAGCAGGAGACCCTGGTGTTCCTATACACACACATTCTCTATCTGTTTTTGCCACTTTTTCTCTCTCAAACAAATAAATAAATAAAAATATTAATGAAGAAAGGTATTTTTTTCACCATGAGTAAGTAGGTGGTCATCTCTACAATGG
Organism: Dipus sagitta; assembly: GCA_036346955.1. NCBI lineage: Eukaryota > Metazoa > Chordata > Mammalia > Rodentia > Dipodidae > Dipus > Dipus sagitta. Next base: position 37,219,821 of record CM070778.1, on the reverse strand, counting down.
GGTAATGTAGTAATTGTGCACTGAAAGTGTGTTATATGTAATCACATTTCCTAAGGTTATTGTTTTTTTTTCAGTTTTTTTTTTATTAATTAGTTTTGTACTCAGTGAATAAGTCAAGTTGGTACCCTTGTTAGCCTCTTCCCTGTCCTCTCTCCTTCCCCTGGCACCTCCTTGTTGAGGCATATGGGTCATGTATTGTGGAGTTAGCCCTCAGTTATTGGTAGGAGGAAATGTCTCTGTATATCATGACCCAGCGTGTGGCTCTGACATTCTTTCCAACAGCTCTTCCACAAATTTCCCTGAGCTATGTTGGGTTCATTTTAGGTCTGCTTCAGTGATGAGCTCTTGGGAGCCTCTGTTTCTCTGGATATCTGATTTGTTAGGAATTGATTGTTCTCTCTGTCGATCTCCTTCACACTTGTGCTGGTACCCAGTTCACCAAGAAAACAGCACCCTTGCTTGTTTTGACAATTGTTCTTAGTTTCAGTTGGGGCACTTTTGAGGTATGATGGGTTGGTTCTCTCCTTAGGATCTGCACCTATCTGAAAAACAGAAGCAGATTCTCCAAAGGAGAGTGAAGTTAGCACCTCATAAATGGGATAACTCTTATTTTTTTGGGGAGCATTTAATAGGTGTAGGCCCTCTTGTAGGCCACAATTGGTGGTACATTGATAATGGACAGAGGGCTCATTTTTGGATCTGGTTCTGACTTGTTTCCCAGATCCAGCTATGGGTTCTGTTCCACTGAGCAGTCCAGTTAGCCTAATCAAGAGCAGTTGGTTTCCCACCATGGCTGTGCACCACTATTGCACTTAAGTGAGCATCACAACAGGTTATTTGCTGCTAAGTAGGTTAGACCATGAATTGCTTACACAGATATTGGTCATTTTCCCCCAGTTGCCCATGTAGCACCTTCTAGCACTAGACACACTAACTGTCTGGGGACTGACTCTCTTCCAGTTTCCAGCCATGTCACTTCATAATACATGTCAACTGCATATGGTGTCTTCAGCAGTAGAGTCTTACCACTAACCTTTGGTGGGTCATCAAGTACACTGACAGAAATCTGTCTTTCTTTTAGGAAACCTTGTAGGTCTCTCTGATCAAAAGCTCATTGTGGATGATAGCCACCTGCTGGTACTGGGAGTTATAGGTCAGTGCCCATGAAGAGAAGGAAGAAAAAGATAAATAATATAAAATAGAGTTAGAGAAGATGGGGGAGGAGAGAGAGAAGCTGTAGAAGATTAAGGTCAGTCTTCATCATACCCTCTCCAATGCCTGTGACTCAGCTGTTCCCTCTAAGGTCCGGGTGAAGGTTCAACCATTTGGTCTGCCTTTTAGGATGTAGAATTTTATGGTACCATTGCGGTTTGGGTCCAGATTTGTGTTTCCCACACCCTCCCTTGCCCTCCCCTCCCTCCCCACCCACCCTACTGTCCAGTCCTTGAGATGCTTGCTGGGTATGTTGGCATCTTGGGTAGATTCAGGTTAGGTGCTGTAGATGAGTAGGACTATGTGGCGATTATCTTTCTGTGATTGGGTAAGTTCACTGAGAATGATCTGTTCCAGGTTCAACCATTTTTCTTCAAATTCCATTGTGTCATTTTTTCTTACTGCTGTGTAGAATTCCATTGTGTAGATATACCATATATTAGTTATCTATTCATCTAGTGATGGACACCTGGGTTGATTCCAGCTCTTAGCTATTATGAATTGAGCCACTATAAACATGATTGAGCAAATCTCTCTGGACTGAAGCTTGAAGGTTTTAGGGTAGATGGCCAGTAAGGGAATAACTGGGTCTGTTGGTAACTCAGATTTTTTTAGGAGTCTCAATATTGCTTTCCATAGTAGAGTTCATTTGCAGTGGCAGGATACCCTGGTATGTCCATACACACACACACACACACACACACACACACACTATCTGTTTTGCCTCTTTCTCTCTCTCAAATAAATAAATAAAAATATTAATGAAGAAAGAAAAATTTCTTTCATCATGAGTAAGTAAGTGGCCATCTCTACAATGGGGTAATATAGTATTTGTACAATGAAAGTGTATTATATGTAAACACATTTCCTAAGGTTATTGTTTTTCACCACACAAAGAAATATTTTATTTTTGTGGAAAATCTTTTGTATCATGCTTGCTACTACAAAAGTGAAAGAAATATGAATGGAAATAATAAAAATGCTGGTCTTTGCTTTAGGGTTTAGCTAGCAACCTGACTTTTGGGACATAGCTCCCTGCTATTTCCTATTAACACAATTACAAATTATAGTATTTTAGAATCAATATCCTACAAGTGGGAATTATACATTTTAAGGGAAAGAAGAACAAATGAACAGCTTATAATTTTTGCTGTCTTATATCTCAAGTCAAGACAAGTTGTTTGCAAGAGATTTATTAGAACTCAAAGCCATGACTACAACAAGAACTGTGCTGCGAGGAAAATTACAAATGATGTGCCACTGCTTCTAACAGAGCTGGGAGGGGGAAACACATGAATCTAGAAGCTCTAATTACCTGCAGAAATGTGAGCTGGTAATGCAGTGCCTATTTTAATTACCATCTGATTAAAATTAATCCTAGCAAGGAAAAGCAAAAGTGGGAGAAGGAAACTGCAGTCTGAAGGTTAATGTTCCAAATGCCACCACTTGCAGACAAGTAAAGAAGAGGCCATGTGGCCGAAGGACACTTACAGAGCAGTCATCTGAAATGGAAATTGTTGCCTGGAAACATTTGCTATTTCATACCTTTTAGTAGACTTTGAATATGTGGAAAATTATATCTATCATCATATCATTTTGCCAACACAGGAGATTAGATATGGCAACATCTTCCTCGGGGAGAAGAGCTTGAGGTCAAGTAAAATTATTCCAGGTTCTGAGAGATGTTTCTGTGATTTGAACCAAATTCTGAGAGACTGTTCCTTTCAGTAATAAACCTACAGTGCTAGTGATTAGAAGCTAATTTATTGGAGATATTAGTAGTGACTGTTTTAAGCTGGCAGGTTATGAAGACAATCTTCACTGTTCTAGAGAGGAGTGAGAAGAAGCTGAACAGCCTGTGGTGATCCAGCATCTCCTTAGAAAGTAATCATTACTGACATTAGCATTTAGTCTCATCCTGACAGTGGTTTTGAAATTAAATAAATAAATAAATAAATGATAATTTAAACCCAAGAGATATATATCACTAAGAGGAAAATGCAGTGTCCTCAATGAAGGATCACTGTCACAAGAAACCTTTTCCCCTGGGGTGTCTCACACACATGCCTTCTCCCCAGATAGGGCACAGAAGACAGACCAAAGGACCATTACACCAAAACGAGTTTGGTGAACCAATGAGTTTATTGGGGTTACTTACAGAGCAGGGTGAAGGGTTGCTTACAGCAGCACTAGATGACGCAAACGCAGCCACGCCAGGAGAAATCTCCTACCATCCTGGATAACAATCTCCCCTAAGCTGCTTCTACTCAAATGCAGCTGCATCACTAGAAAGCCCACCGCAGCACAGGTGAGGAGCTTCCATGGACGCTCCCTCTCTGGATCACACTGTACCACTTGAATGAAGTTGAACCAGAGAGACTTTCTCCTCCATGCAGTTGTTTCGTCTTTATACAGCCTTAGGGGCAGAGACTTGAAACACTTTCCCAGACTTCTTGTCTTCCTCAGTCTCTTGAACTTCCTACCTGCCTCCCACCACAGGAAGAGATGTTTCAGATTCTATATAACTTAACACTGGCCAGTTGTTGTGTGACCTTTAAGATTCAGGTCTCCCAGACTTGACTTCCTGAATCCACTGAGCCTCTTCTCTCTCTCCAATTGGGAAGAATCTTTTACACAACAGTCACCTGCCCACTGTGTGTGAAAAGAACGCTAGTTACAAAAGTGTGGTTCCATTTTAATTCTCTGTTGCACTTGCTTGGAATGAAGGAGAAATGAATGCTAGTGCACTCAAATCTTGTAAAAATCATATTATGTCAGGGAAACCATAGAAGCCAGAGCTCTGATATCCTCACTGCCTGTAAGGATTCCATCAGGGCAATCTTAATTAAAAAATAGATTAATTAAGACATATAAGCAACAACAGTAAGCCTCTGGCTATACAACTCTTCCATAAATCACCCCACCTATGAAATGTCAATAGAAAATTATAACACGTTATATAAAACAGAACCTGCAACCTACAGTCTCCTGATGCATCGAAGGAAAGCTCTACCACCAACTTCATTGACAAATCAGATGCTCACATGTAAATGACAGGGTACATAGTACAGGTGAGGCTGAGTGCTTGACCAAAGACATGTAAAGGTGAAGACCAAAAACATCAAGGCAAATAACAATCTGAGGAAAAGAAGATATAATGTTTAAAATGGCATGGAGAGATTGCTCAGTGGTTAGGGGTTTGCCTGCAAAGCCTAATGACCAGGGTTCAATACCTCCATACACAAGTAAAGCCAGATGCACAAGGTGGCACATGCATCTGGAGTTTGTTTGCAGTGGTAAGAATATATAATGGTTAAAATAAAAGGAAAAAGAAAAGCAGATAATTTGTTCTAGAAAAAAGTAAACAATAACTTTATACTTTTTGAGAAATACAGAAAAATACAAAATATTTTAATTTGAATTTAATGATCCTAAATTTAACAGTTAAATGGTAAAAAAAAAGTAATAGTAATGTTAGAATAGTAGTATTCTAAAAATCACCTCATTCACAGTAAGCGATTTCAGTGAAAATTCATTAATAATACATCAGAAATCATATAAAAGAAGATCACATTGTAACTTATCAGATTTAAATTAAAGATGAAGCTGGGTGTGGTGGCGCACACCTTTAATCCCAGCACTTGGGAGGCAGAGGTCGGAGGATCGCTGTGAGTTCAAGGCCATCCTGAGACTCCATAGTGAATTCCAGGTCAGCCTGGGCTAGAGTGAGACCCTACTTCGAAAAACCAAAAAAAATAAATAAATAAATAAAACAAAGATGAGACAAAATACAATGGACAAATACCTAGAGGAGGAAATTAGTTTTGAAAATGTAAGTTAGAAGAATATGCAACAAATATAACTACAGGAACAAAACTCCACAATATTTCAGTCCCAAAAGCAAAATGCAGTAAAAGAGAGGAAGAAAGGGAGAGGGGGAAAGGGGAAAGGAGGAAAAGGAGAGGGAGAGGAGAAGAGAGGAGAAAAGGGACAGAAAAACCTGTAGAGAAGGAATAAGAGTAAAGATTCCTATAATTTAGGTGAAAACACTTTTTAGTACACCAAGAAATTTTAAAACAGCATTGATCATTAGCACCTGGAGAAATAAAAAAAGAATAAAACAAGTGATTTTAAGAAAATGTTAAAGGAATAACATAGAGCAAATCTTACACCTAGTTCTCTTCAAGATGGCAAAACTAGACTGTCCTACAATTTTTCTAAACTTTATTATCTATTTATTTGTGGTGTGTACATGTGTGTGTGTGTGTTCATACTGTAAACTAAAGCCCATCTGGCTTTCCATGGGTAGCTGGGGAATTGACCAGCAGGCTTTGTAAGCAAGCACCTTTAACCTCTGAGCTATCTCCCCAAGCCATTCAAAGAAACTTTTAATGAACTAAACAGTGAAGTTATATCAATAGATTTATGAGAAGAAAAAACTGAGTCTATGTTTACTAGCAAGAAGACAGACAAGGGTAAATGAGTGCAACTATAAATCTTTTGTACAAAAGGTACCAGTTTTTTTAAATTTTTGAAAATGACAGTTTGATGGTCAAATTGAGCAATGCTAATGATGAAACAAAATGAAGCATAAAAATAAAGAAATTATCTTAGCTGTGACAGTAAACAAAAACTCATCTACACTAAAAGTAGTTCTAAATAATAATATAATTATGACTACAAGTGAGTAATTAAATAGAATAGGATTTCATTCTTTAAACTAGAAAATGGAGAAATAAAGGTGACTATTTTAGAAGTATGATCATTTCCAGGAACTTCAGAGTGTGAGGCAAGGCTACAAGTTAAAATAGAGGAAAGAAGAGGCAAACACTCCATTCAAAATGAAAAGTAATGCAAATGTAGGCAGAAAGCATCACCAAATAAATAAAAATTAGAATGCTAACCTACGAAAACACACAGGAATGAGGAGACTCAGTTTTAAAGATAGGAATGAATTTAAAAATACACACACACACACACACACACACATGTAGATATACATATATGTGTACATATGTATATATTTGAACTAATAGAATGTAAAATTGCTTCATAAAATATAGAGCAAGCATGTTTTAATTTCAATATATTTGCATAAAAATAAAGAAGAATAATGCCAAGTAAAACAAGAATCTTCAAAATAATAAAATTCAACTGAGAAAATAAAAATTAAGATTTGCGTATAAGGCTATATAAAAAGCAGGAAAGTAGAAAATTAGAGAAGTTGTTCTAAAAGTCTAAGTGCACCGAGACAAAGTCAGCAAATTATAAGTTCTTTTTGTATAAACAGCAATTGCAAATACAGAAGCAATTAAATGTCAAATAGGAAACTGAAAGGGCAATTTCATTGGATGGAGATTTGAATGAAAAATATTTTTATGACACTCTAGATACTTTAAAATAATTTATAAATTTTTGATACTTCCAACTACTAAGTATATATACATATAAATATAAAACATTATTAGATTATTAACAAAATTGATGTTTTATAATACTTATTTTAACAATTAGCTTCCGTATATTCTACATCAACCAGAAAGCTGTGCTTTTGAGACTTTTATGTGCACTATGAGTAGTTACACCTTAGAGTAAGTAACATATAATGGCATCATTCCAGAAAAAAATCAAGTGTGCGGCCAATATATGTGATAAAGGTGAGAAAGTTATTTTTCATGCCCTGTTAGGAGATAGTTGGATTAGTATATTAGCCAACTAAATTTAAGGACATATGATTCAAATGTGAAACCCATAATAAAGGAGGCAATACTTTATATGCAGCTGAAGTTAAATATATATATATATATATATATATATATATATATATATATATATGCTGGTGAATTAGAGACATTAATAAATATGAACCATGTACCAAAGTATATTCAACTTTCTATTTCATTCTTTATATTTTAAAAATACACCATTGTTCTAGTCTGAGGATTTCACTGAATTGCATAGCTTCATGTTGAGATATATATTATCTTTTGGATTTAGTTTCCTTCAAACAAAAGAAGGTGGAGATATTAGATAAATTTTAAATTGACCCCTGACTTGTCATTACAGGAAATCAGAGTCAGAAGTTAAATGACCCAGGACAACTGGGTTGTATTTTAGAAAGTGAAATACAGACTCAAGAAACACAAAGTTTTCTTCTCCTTTTATATTCTTGCATCTTGGCATAGAGTAGCCCAAGCCCAATTGAATGACTTTAAGTTGAGTATCTTCAAATCCCATTTCCTACCAAAGAAAAGAAGGAAAGGCTATATTTACAAGGCTTTTCATCCTTTTTTGTCATTTCAAGACAATTGTGGGAATAGAATCACATAGAATATAACATTTATTTGGCCTTGGCTTTTTTTAACTAAGCATAATCTTCTAAAGATTTACTAAGGTAGCTGTGTCTATGCATTTCTATTGGTGAGTAGTTGTGGACAGCACCATGATTCTGGGAAGAGCATCTAACCAAACATAGTTTTATGGAAGGACAAAATTTATTTCAAGCTTAGAGATTCAGGGAAAGTTAAACCAATAGAGGAAGAAGCTATCTTTCACTGATAAATCCAAGCAAAGAAAGAAACCACCAGCAGCCAGAAAACAACAAGAAACAGAGGGCTGGAAAGATGGTTTAGTGGTTAAGGTGCTTGTATATGAATCCTAAAATCCCAGGTTCAATTCCTCAGTACCCACATAAGCCAGATGCACAATGTGGCACATGTGTCTGGAGTTCATTTGCAGTGGCTAGAGGACCTGGTGCACCCATTCTGTCTGTCTGTCTGTCTCTCTCTCTCTCTCTCTTTGTCTGCCTCTTTCTCTCTTTCAAATAAATATATAAATTAAATAAAATAAAAACTTAAAAAAAAAAACAGCAAGCCTTGACCAAGTAAGAGCTCACATCTCTCTGCTTACCTTTGGCTGGCCAGTGACACTCCTCCAGAAGCAGGCGTTTGCCTGTTAGGGGCTGAAGCTAAAAACTCAATTTTAGTAAAACAGCTGAGTGTATGGAACCATAAATTCAAACTACCACCGTAGTATTCTATGGTGTGAATATCCCATAGTTTGCATAGCTGCTAGTTTACCTGTGGAAGAACACCTAGCTGATTACAGTGACTATAATAAATGAAGAAGCTATAAGCATTTGCGTCGCTTATTGGTGTGAAACTATGCCTCCTTAAACGCATTAATTTCAACAAACTGCATTTTCATTCCTTTTAATGCATTTTTAGTTGTATTGGCCGACAGATTATTTTTAAGTGCATTGCACTGCTTCCAACTTTCCAGACATTCTGATGACACTTCTATTATTGATTGCTAATATAGCCATTATTGCCAAATAGCATATGCATATGACCTTAATATGACTTTTACAACCCTGTTTTCCTGCGTGATCAGAGAATAATAAACATACCTCTTGAAGTAAAAAACGCTAAAGTGACATACTCAGCTTACATACCAATGAAGAAACTTTGGTCAGTAATTGAGCAGTAATAATCAGGGCAGATTAATGACTGTCTCAGAAAGTTCATTATGGTGGGCCATTAACCCTAGCATAGCAATTAATTCCCAAGGAAGTGTCCACTGCTTCAGAGGTCATTCCTGTACTTAGAAATCATAAAAAAATGAAACTATACTAAAGTATTCAATGTCAAAAGCATTATCGTTAGACCTGCGATGTGCTTTATGTTTCAGTCTGAGTGGATAATAGATGACCAGATATTTCGACAAACATCATTTAAAAAATAATTCTCTGTGTGTATTATTGAGAGGATGAATATCAGAATCATCAAAGCACACTGTCCACCCTGATGTATGTAGCGCGGTTCTAGTCAGCTGAAGGCCTGAATGGATGAAAATGCTGATCTTCCTCTAAGTAAAAGGAACTCTTTCCTGTTTGGAATAAGCTGGGATGTTGTTACTCAGTCTTTTCTTTATTCTTTATATTGTAACAGAAATGTTAACTCATCCCGAGTCTTGAGCCTACTGTAACTGGAATCTGTACTTGACCTGGACCTGAAAATGTGTATCAATTGTCTTGGGACTTCTAATTAAACATCTGTAGATCTTGATAGTTCTCAGACATGTTAGTCATGAAAGATAAAACCTTATGTTAAATAATTCCTCCTCCTTTTATGTTTCGATCTCTACACAAGTATGTGTGAGTTTACATTAAGTGTATTTTAAAAATTATATGTGCATATACTAATGTACTTAATATATAAAATAAATGTATATTTACAAGTATATATGTAACACTGTTAACAAAAATTACTTTCACCAACTAAGTATTCTTTCATTAAGGAGTTTCATTTCATGTTCTTTAAGGTTATAGTTCAAAGTCTGATAAGAATGAAACCTGGTACTTACTAAAAATAAATAATGTGACCAATGTTTTACATATATTAGTGTAATTCACTATCACGTCAAATAATAAGTCATAAAGTACATTTAGCAGATGAGAAAAAAATAAGGCAAAGATTGTTAAGCCAACTTTATATGCACATATCTGTGGCATCTAAGGGCATGTGACTCCAGGTTCTCCAGTTTTAAACACCATGTTATTTTTTTTTTCTAGTACTCTTGCAGAATTTCTTAGAATTCCTTTTCAGGTCCAGGCATAACAAGAAATTCTTCCCAGACATTTGAAAAAAAAATGATGTCATTTGTAATAGTCTAGATAAACATCAAACTAATACAAAAATTGAAGAATCAGAATGTATTGTAAAGTTCAGTATCATGTGGATGTACGAGTATGCATCTATAAACTTGAGAAGTTGGTAAAAGTACTCCAAATTTTATGTCATAAATATATATCCACTGTATAATACAATTCATAGAAGTAAAATAATAGTTCTTGAGGAATTATTTCTTGCCAAAGTAATAAGTTATGAAAAAATAGTTAAAATATACTTTACAAAATAAATTTTAGGTTAATTTTTATACTTATTTTTCAGTTTTGAAAAATATATAAAATTTTATAAAAACAAAAATACATTTGTTTAGTTTTAGGTATTCATAAATCTTACCTTAATTTATTTTTTTAATTTAATTAATTAATTAATTTATTTTATTTTTTTCAGGTAGGGTCTCACTCTGGTCCAGGCTGATCTGGAATTCACTATGTAGTCTCAGGGTGGCCTCGAATTCACAGCAATCCTCCTACTTTGGCCTTCCAAGTGCTGGGATTAAAGGTGTGCACCACCACACCTGGCTCTTAATTTTATTGTTAAATTAATATTTTATGGAAAAGCATAACATTAGTTATACATTTTGATTATCATGGATTAGAAACAGAGAGTAACAGTGTAGATGAGGTTTTAGAATCATTTAATGTGGCTGCAGAGAAGATTTTGAAGTGATTGTCAGTGGATATATATGATTTGTAATTATAAATTAAATATATACTAAGAATATTCAAAATGAATCATCTGTATATTTTTGACTTTTAGAAAAAATTGAAAACTCATTTTATTACTTATTTATCTGTTCTATTTGACAAAGCTCCATTTTTTATTGACATCATACATGAACAGCAGTCTCACTTTTGTGGGCACAAACTGAAGTTGCTAGAGGTTTATTGTCTGAGATGGAACCCAGGATGAAAGAGTATTTTTCATGAAAGACAAGTGATTATTCATTGATTCTCCTTTAGTGTTCAGTCATAGATAAATGTCCATAGAGGTATTGTCCAGAGAACAACAACAACAAAAAATCTCTAAGAGAATTTATTGCAATTAGTGTTTCTTTTAATTTGAGATCTTTCTTTATTTCTTAGTTCTTTCTTTATTTCTCCCTTTTTTGGTTTTTCAAGGTAATGTCGTGTTCCAGCCCAGGCTGATCTGTAATGTACTATACTGAATCTGGCTGACCTTGAACTCATGGTAATCTTCCCACATCTGCATCCCAAGTACTGTGATTACAGGTGTGTGCCACTGTGGTGGTTTGATTCAGGCGTCCCCCATAAACTTAGGTGTTCTGAATTCTAGGTTCCCAGCTGATGGAGATTTGGGAATTAACATCTCCGGGAGGGAGAATATCGTTGGGGGCGGGCTTAAGGGTGTTATAGCCAGTTTCCCCATGCCAGTGTTTGGCACACTCTCCTGTTGCTATTGTCCACCTTATGTTGGCCAGGGGGTGATGTTCACCCTCTGCTCATGCCATCGTGGAGCTTCCTCTTGAGCCTGTAAGCCAAAATAAATCTCTTTTTTCCCCAGAAGCTGCTCTTGATTGGGTGATTTCTATCAGCAATGCAAACCAGACTGCAACAGTAAAGTGGTACCTAGGAATGAGATTGCTGCTACATGCCTGACTTTGTGACTTTGGCCTCTTGGAGCTGATTTTCAAGAGGAATGTGGAGGGATTTGAAACCTTGGCCTAAGAGAAGCCTTGCAGTGCTGTAAGTACAGCTTGATGGACTACTCTGGTCAGAGTTGAAAGACCTGAATGCAGTAAGAAATATGGACCATGAGGGCTGGCTTATCAGGGTGAGAAAGATCTGTGCCTGGACTGAGCTAGCAGTTGGTGTGAGAAGCTTGCTGTTATGCCAGGGTCCTGAGAAGTTGGGCAGTGTTGCTTTGTGTAGAAATGAACTGTTTGAGCAGAGGGATTTGGCACAGGTAAAATGAAATCTTTGGGCATAAATTGCTGCCCATTCACCTGCTAATAGTTTGAGAGATTACAACCTTTCAGACTGCTCTTGCTGACCTGAAGTGGGGCAAAAAAGAATGTAGATTCTTTTGGAAGGACCTGAGTGCTCAAGAAGTGTCCTGTTCTTCAAAGTCTGCTTTATCCCGTCTGGATTAACAAATTGGCACCCTACCTGGTATTGTGGAGTATAAGAAATGCAGAAAAGAGAGGGTCATTGAGTTTGCAACATGGTCTTGTGTTTTGGAAATGGCCATGGGCAGTGTGAAGCAGGTTTGCTGGTTGCCTGCATAGAGACCCCATAGGGCCAAGAGGGTGAACTGTGGATTACAGTGGAGACCCAGTGGAGATGCCAGGACCACAAGATGGTTGCTAAGGAGCTGCCAGCCTTATGAAGTTTTCCAGGACTGTGAGTGGCCTAGCTGGAGAAGCAGAATTAGAATTCCAGACATTTGTTGCTGATTAGAATTAGTGGACTTGGAGATTTGTCACTGACTAGAGTTGTTGGGCTTGGAGCTACAGAGTTTGGTGTTTGCCCTGTTTAAATCATGTATTGCTTGAATGTTTCTTTGCTATGTCCAATGCCATCTTTTGCAGTGTGAATGTTTATTTTGTGCAATTATGTTTTTTTTTGAGGTTTTTTTTTTGGTATTATGGCTCAGTGAAAAGATCTTGGACTATGGGGATGTATGAACATCATTGGAATTGATAAAAAGCTATGGAGACTTTTAAAGTTGGACTGAATGCATGGCATTTTAAATCATGTATGTTTATCAGTTTTGGGGGTGCCAGGAGTGGAATGTGTTGGTTTGATTCAGGTGTCCCCATAAGCCTAGGTGTTCTGAATTCTAGGTTCCCAGCTGATGAAGATTTGGGAATTAATGTTTCCCTATGACAGTGTTTGGCACAGTCTCCTGTTGCTATTGTCCAGTTTATGTTGGCCAGGGGGTTATGTCCACCCTCAGCTCATGCATTTGCAGAGCTTACCCTCAAGTCTGTAATCCAAAATAAATCTCTTTTTCCTGAGAAGCTGCTCTTGGTTGGGTGACTTCTACCAGCAATGCAAACTGGACTGCAACAGCCATCATGACCAACACTCTCTTTCTCAACTTTGTTTCATTTATTGAGTAGTAATACTAGTAGAGGATTAGAAAGCATTTACTTTGGTCATTTAAAAAAATCCTTCTCCTTTAAAAAAATATTGACAATTTTTATATAAGTATATGATGCATTTTGATCACCATCCTTTGTAGTTACCTTTTCTTCTCCTTGTTCTGGTCTCTTAATTTTGAATCCCTTATTCTTTTGAACTAGTCTCTCTTCCTCTTTTATGTCTTTATTTAGCCTTCCTCCACCAGAATGTTGATAGGCCCTATAATGTGCAGTACTTGCATAGGTAACAATAGTTGCTTTGAAGTCATGAATGCAAAGGCTACCTTGCATTTTATCCTCTATTTTATTTTTTACTTAACATATTATAAAATGAACACTATGGATTCACTAATTATATCCATTATATATTAAAAAATGAGGGGAGTGGAAAGACAATGAATTTTAAATACACTGTTATAGTTAGAAACTTTTTACATGGTTGCATGTGGCATCAATTAATTTCAAGTAGATGTCCAATCCTTCCTAAAACATGAAATATTTAACAATTACTTATATCCAATAGCTGAACATTTTCTCACTTTGTCTAAATGTCATGTCTCTGCTGTTTCTACCATAAATAAAATATAATGTTGACCCTAGTAGGCTCTTTTTTTGAACAACATAGACATTTCTCAACTGACTGGGTATTTAAGTATAGACTTAAGTCTAAATACTAATTTTTAACTCTTTACCCTTATTAGTATCATATCATTACCACTTAACCACTCAAGAAGCCAGCAAAATATTGTACACTGCATTTTATACACAAGGTATCTGTATATCATAATAAAGCTACTTTTTAGAAAGACTAAAAACATACTATATGTCAATAAATTAAAACATAAACCTCAACTAGAATGACCTCACTAACTCTGAAAATCACCATGCATTACAAAGACATTAGGTACATGTTGGGGTTTACTTAGCACCATGAAAAAGAAGTGTAGAATTTTGGGTTCAGGGTTATATGACATAAAGTTAATTCCTTCATTCCTTTTTTTCCCCTTCTTTGTAAATCCTTTGTTTGTTTGTTTCATTTTGTATTAATTAGTTTCATACTCAGCAAATACAGTCAATTTGGTACCAATATTAAGCTCATCCATTACCTATCCCCTCCCCTTGGCCCCTCCTTGTTGAGGTATATGGGTCATGCATTCTGGAATTAGCCCAGTTATGAGTAGGATAAATGTCTGCATATCATGACCCAACATGTGGCTATGACATTCTTTCTGTCCCCACTTCCGCAAAATTTCCCTGAGCCATGTTGGGTTCATTTTTGGTCTGCCTCAGTGATGAGGTGTTGAGGGCCTCTGGGTCTCTGAGTCTCTGGCTCTCTGATTTGATAGGAGTTGATTTTTCTCTGTGTTGATCTCCTTCACCCTTGCACTGGTACCAGGTTCATCAAGAAAACAGCACCCTTGCTTGTTTTGACAATTGTTCTTAGTTTCAGCTGTGGAACTTTTGAGGTATAATGGGGTGGCTCTTTCCTTAGGATCTACATCTATCTGAAAAAGAGAAGCAGATTCTCCAATGGAGAGTAAGTTAGCACCAGACAAATGAGATGACCCTTACTTTTTTATAGAGAATTTAATAGGTGTAGGCCCTCTTGTAGCCCACGATTGGTGGAAGCTTGATAATGGAGAGCGGGCTTATGTTTGGATATGGTTCTGTCTTGTTTCCCAGCTCCAGCTATGGGTTCCATACCACTGAGGGTATCAGTTAGCCGAATCAAGAGCAGTTGGTTTCCCACCATGGCTATGTGCCACTATTGTACTTGTGTGAGCATCATGACAGGTTATTTGCTGCTAAGTAGGTTAGACCATGAGTTGCTTGGACAGATATTGGTCTTTTTCCCCCAGTCACCCATGTAGCACCTTCTATTACTAGACGCGCTGACTGTCTGGGGTCTGACTCTCCTCCAGCTTCCAGCCATGCCATCCATTTTATGTGTCAACCACATAAGGTGTCTTCAGCAGCAGGGTCTTACCACTAACCTTTGGTGGGTCATCAAGTACTCTGACAGAAATCTGTCTTTCTTTTAGGAAACCTTATAAGTCTCTCTGATCAAAAGCTCATTGTGGATGATAGCCACATGCTGGTACTGGGAGTTACAGGTCAGTGCCCACTAAGAAAATGAAGAAAAAGATAACTAATATAAGAGTTAGAGAGGACAGAGAGAGAAAGGGAGAGAGAAAGAAGCTTTAGAAGATTAAGATCAGTCTTCATCATACCCTCTCCAATGCCTGTGACTCAGCTGTTCCCTCTAAGGTCCTGGTAAAGGTTCAACCATTTGGTCTGTCTTTTAGGATGTAGAATTTTATTGTACCATTGCCGTTTGGGTCTAGATTTGTGTTTCCCACCCCCTCAATTCTCCTCCCCTCCCTCCCTACCCATCCTATTGTCTAGTCCATGAGATGCTTGCTGGGTATGTAAGGCATCTTGCATAGATTCAGGTTAGGTGCTGTAGATGAGTGAGACTATGTGGGGATTTTTTTTCTTTGATTGGGTAAGTTCACTGAGAATGATCTGTTCCAGGTTCAACCATTTTTCTTCAAATTTCATTGTGTCATTTTTTCTTACTGCTGTATAGAATTCCATTGTGTAGCTATACCACATCTTAGTTATCCATCCTTCTAGTGATGGACATCTGGGTTGATTCCAGATCTTAGCTATTATGAATTGAGCCGCTACAAGCATGATTGAGCAAATCTCTGTGGTCTGTGGTGTGAAGGTTTTAGGGTAGATGCCCAGTAAAGGAATAACTGGGTCTGTTGGTATCTCTATAGTCAGCTTTTTCAGGAGTCTCCATATTGCTCTCCAAACTTGTTGTACTATCTTACATTCCCACCAACAGTGGATGAGTGTTCGTACTTCTCCATATCTTCACCATCATTTATTTTCATTTGATTTTTTGATGTTTGCTATCCTTACTGGGGTAAGCTGGAATCTCATAGTTGTTTTTGTTTTAATTTGCATTTCCCTGATGATTAGAGATGATGTACACTTTCTTAAGTGTATGTTTGCCATTTGTATTTCTTCCTCTGTGAACTGCCTGTTGAGCTCTTTGCCCCCTTTTGTGAGTGGGGTGTTTGACTTTTTACTGTTTAGATTTTTGAGTTCTTTGTAGATTCTAGAGATTAGGCCTCTGTCAGTTGGATAATCAGCAAATATTTTCTCCCATTCTGTGGGTAATCTATTGGCTTTGCATATTGTATGCTTGTCTGTAAAGAAACTCTTTAGCTTCATGTGATCCCATTGGTTGAGTGACTGTTTAAGATTGTGAGCTACTGGGGTTTTGTTCAGGAAGTCTTTTTCCATTCCTATATCATGGAAAGTACTTCCTATATTTTCTTCCAGTAGTAGTCGAGTTTCTTGTCTTCTATTGAGGTCTTTGATCCATTTGGACTTGAGTGTAGTGCATGGTGAAATGTGTGGATCAAGTCTCAATTTCCTGCATATGGTTGTCCAGTTTGACCAGCACAATTTGTTGAAGATGCTGTCTTTTTTCCAGCCTATATTGTTAGGACCTTCATCAAATGTCAAGTAGCTATAGTTTCTTGACTCAAAGTCCAGGTCCTCAAGTCTATTCCAGTGGTCTATACTCCTGTTTTTCTGCCAGTACCATGCTGTTTTTATTACTATGGCTTTGTGATATAGCTTTAGATCAGGTATGGTGATGCCTCCAGAGGTATTTCTTTTGCTGAGGATATGTTTGGTGTTCTGCCTTTCCATATGAAATTTGAGATCATTTTTTCTATCTCTGTGAAGTACACTGTAGGGATTTTAATTGGGATTGCATTAAATCTGTCTATTGCCTTTGGTAGGATTGTCATCTTCACAATGTTAATTCTGCCTATCCAGGAACATGGGAGGTCTTTCCATTTTCTCAAGTCCTCCTCAATTACTTTTTTGAGTGTTTTTATGTTTTCATTGTATAGATCTTTCACTTCCTTGGTTAACATTATTCCAAGGTATTTTATTTTATTTTTTTGTTGCTATTGGAAAGGGACCATGTCCCTTATTTCTTTGTCTGTGTTTTTGTCATTTGCATATATAAAGGCTACTGATTTTTGTGCATTGATTTTGTATCCCTGCAACTTTGTTATAGGAGTTAATTACCTTCAAGAGTTTTGGGATGGAGTCCCTCAGGTCTCTTACATATACAATCATGTCATCAGTGAATAGAGCTAACTTAACTTCTTCCTTTCCAAGTTGTACCCCTTTTATTTCCTTCTCCTGTCTTATTGCTTGAGCTAGGACTTCCAGTACTATATTGAAGAGCAGAGGTGAGAGTGGACAACCCTCTCTTGTTCCTGATCTTAATGGGAATTCCTCCAGCCTTAGGAGCTTTGTATATTGCCTCTATTATGTTAAGATATGAACCAACCATGTCAATTATCTCCAATGTTTTGATCTTGAAGTGATATTGTATCTTTCAAAGGCCTTTTCTGCATCTATCAAAATGATCATGTGGTTTTTATGTTTAACCTTGTTTATGTGGTATATTACATTGAATGATTTCCATATGTTGAATGACCTCTGTGTTCCTGGGATGAATCCCACTAGGTCAAGGTGGATAATGCTTTTGATATGTTGTTGGGATTCAGTTTGCGAGGATTTTGTTCAGGATCTTTGCATCTAAGTTCATCAGGGAAATAGTTTTCTTTTCTTGTGGCTTCTCTGCCTGGTTTTAGAGTTAGGGTGATACTAGCTTCATAAAAGGAGTTGGGTAGCTTTCCCTGTTCTCCAATTGTGTGGCACAGTTTGAGGAAGATTGGTTTGAGTTCTTCTATGAAGGTTTGAGAGAATTCAGCTGAGAAGCCATCTGGTCCTGGACTCTTCTTTTTGGGAAAGTTTTTAATTACTTTTTCAATCTCAATGAGTGTGATAGGTTCATTTAAGAGATTAATCTGCTCTGAGTTTAGCTTTGATAGATGGTATGCATCCAGGAATTTATCCATCTCCTCCACATTATCTAGTTTTGTGGAGTAGAGGTTTTTGAAATAAGTCCTGATGATTCTTCCAATTTCACTTATGTCTATTCTTTTTCATTTTGAATTTTGTTAATTTGAAGCATCTTTTTTTTTTTTTTTTTTTTTTTTCTGTATCAAATTGGCCAGGGGTTTGTCAATCTTGTTTATTTTTTCAAAGAATCAGCTCTTTGTTTTGTCAATTGTCTTAATTGTTTTCTTAGTTTCCAATTCATTAATTTCTGCTCTGATTTTAATTATTTCTTTCCTTCTGGAGCTTTTTGGGTTGGATTTTTCCTGCTTTTCCAGTGCCTTCAGGTGTATGGTTACCTTATCGATTTGGATCTCTCTGTCTATTTTATGAACGCATTGAGTGCTATGAATTTTCCCCCAAGGACCACCTTCATTGTGTCCCATAAGTTTTGGTACGATGTGTTCTCATAGTAATTCAATTCTAGAAATTTTGCAATTTAATTTTTTATTTCATCCACTATCCATTTATTGTTTAAAAGTGTGCTGTTCAGTTTCCAGGTGCCATTGGGATTCTTGGTGGGTCTTTTGTTGTTAATTTCTAGTAATATAGAATTGTGATCTGATATCATGCAGGGAATTATGTCAGTCTTCCTAACTATGTGGAGGCAGGCTTTGTGACCTAGTATATGGTCTATTTTAGAGAATGTTCCATGGGCTGCTGAGGAGAATGTGTAACCTGTGGATTTGGGATGGAAAGTTCAGTAGATGTCCATTAGGTCTAAGTGATGTATGGTTTTGTTGAGATCTCTTACTTCCCTGTTGAGTTTCTGTTTGGATGATCTGTCTATTACTGATAATGGTGTATTGAAGTCCCCAGCTATGATGGTGTTGGTGCTTATTTCTGTTTTATTGTCAAGTAGGATTTGGTTTATGAACTGTGGTGCGCCTGTGTTTGGTGCATACAGATTTATGATTGTAATATCCTCTTGATGGATCATTCCCTTGATAAGTGGGAAGTGGCTTTCTTTGTCTTTTTTGATTATTTTTGTTTTGAAGTCTATTTTATCTGATATTAATATAGCTATGCTTGCTTGTTACTTATCCCCATTTGCTTGGAATATTGCTTTCCATCCTTTCACCCTGAGGAGGTGTCTGTCTTTAGTGGTGAGGTGGGTTTCCTGAAGACAACAGATTGAGGGGTTTAATTTTTTGATCCATCCTGTTAACTTGTGTCTCTTGATGGGTGAATTAAGGCCATTAATATTTAGGGTAATGTTTGTGAGATTTCATTTGATCCCTGCCATATTGTGATGGTATATATGGTTTGGTGTTTTCATGGACTTTGAAATTTTTGAGCCTACTCTGAGTTTGGTTATTGTGATCTGCTTCTTGTAGGCATTTGAGGTTGATTATTTGTTTCTTCTCTGTGGAGAATTTCCTGAAATACTCTCTTTAGGTTTGGTTTTGTGTTCATGTAATTGTAAAGCTGAATTTTGTGATGGAAAGGTTTTCTTTCACCATCTATTATGAGGGATACTTTTGTTGGGTAGAGTAGTTTGGGTTGGAAGCCATAGGTTCTTAGACTTTGCAGTGTTTCATTCCAGGCCTTTCTAGCTTTCAGGGTTTCCATTGAGAAGTCTGGAGTAATTCTGATGGGGTTACCTTTAAAAGTGGCATGCTGTTTTTCCCTGGCTGCTTTTAGGACTTTCTCTTTGTTGTCAATGTTTAGAGTCTTAATGACAATATGTCTTGGAGAGTTTCTCCTTTGGTCCACTCTGTTTGGAGTTCTGTTTGCTTCTTGTATCTTGATGGGCCTTTTTTTTTGTAAGAGACTGGGGAAGTTTTCTTCAATTATTTTGTTAAATAAGTTCTCCATGCCTTTGTTCTGAATTTCTTCTCCTTCTGGTATTCCAGTGATCCTGATATTGGAATGTTTAAGTGTATTCCACAATTCCCTCAAGTACTGTTCACAGAAACTTTTGAACTTACTGAAATTTTTGAACTCTCGATCTGTTTCTTCCATCTTGTCTTCCAGATCAGAGTTTCTATCCTCCACATGGCTGATTCTATTCTTGAGAGCTTCTAGATAGTTTTAGGCTTGTTCAATTAGGTTTGCATTTTCTACTACTTTTCTATGTATAATTTCCATCCCTCTGTCAAGCTCCCTTTTCACATCATTTTCTGATTTTCTTGATGCTTCTTGGAATTCATCCTTGCATTTCTTTATGTGTTCACTTAGCATCGCCAGCTGATTTTTGAGGTCCTCTTTTTTTTTTTTTTTTTCATTCTCCCTCATATCTCTTAACTGTCTTTCAACTCCTTCCATTTTCTTATCTATTAGGTCTAGTCTAGTGATGGCAGCATCCACACTCTTATCAGTCCTTTGTTGCTTTTCTGCAAGTTCTACCAGGGGCTTGGTCAGGGTTGCATTGCTCATAGGTTCTTTTTGGTGTTCTGGTCCTAATGACTCTTTTGTGTTTTGATTAGAGATGTTCATTGTAGGAATGGGTGATCTAACTGGATTTTCTGGCATTTGATTTTTCATGTTATTTCTTTTGTGCTGTGGTCTGCCCATCACAGTGTATGGGCACGTAGGTGGGTGGATCGGCCTGGGCTCAAGCACAATGGGAATCTGAAGCAGCCTGAGGGAGTTGCCAAGCAGCCTGGGATGTGGCTCTCACTTGCCAAAGCCGCCTGACCTCCTGCCTGGCCTGGGCACCAAAGTTGCCTGTGCTCTCTCCTGGTAATGTGCCAAAGCTTCCTGCACTTGCACTAGGAGGGACACTGAGGCACCAATCACTGAAGCAGCCCAAACTCTGGCTTGGTGGAACACTGGGACCCAGAAGCAGTCTGCACTCCCCTGCAACAGGACAATGGTGGTCAGCCGGTGCAGCGGACAAGGAGGGGATGACACCTAAGCTAGCACAAGTGACAGACACAGTCTGAGCTCACATGGGAAGTTGCAATGGGCCTGGGCTCGCGTGTGAATGTGCAGTGGCTGGATCAGTAAGTGAGTAAGTGGGCGGAGCAGGCTAAGCTTCCACAAGCGGGGATCTGAGTGGCAGTGCCATTTGGAGGGCAAATTGATCAAAGGAGCCTGAGCTCCAATGGGCAAGCAGGCTAGCCTGACCAAGGTCACTCGTGGACAGGGGTAGCAGGGCGATCAACCCTGTGCAGTGAGGCAAGTAGAACTATGTTGGCCTGGGACCCTTTTCCTACAGTAAATGCGGGAGTTTCCCTGAAGCTGGCACTGTGGGTATGGCGGGTGCTTGGGGGGAGGGGTGGGCTACCTGCCCACGGGAGGAATCAGTGATTCCCTGTTTTTTCCCCTCTGTGCCTTCCCACTGGCAATTTATTGGAGATTTATCTTCCCTAAAAGACCCAGTGAACCCTTAATGTCTTGCCTTTCTTTCCCAGGGATGTGCGGTGCAGTTAGGCAGTTGCCATCTTGGCCAGAAGTCTCTCTCTCTCTCTTTCTCTTTCTCTCTCTCTCTCTCTCTCTCTTTCAAATACCTCTTCTTAAGAATCACTGCTTCCTCTATTTCACACTAACCCTACACAGCATCTTCCTATTGGCTGGGAATAAACTTCGTTATCATTTGCATATTATAATGGCAGCCTGGAAATCTTTTAACTGTTTCACTACCTCCAAACATCAGCACGTTCTGAATCAAGCTTCTAACACCAAAGCCCTCTGCAGGACATGTGTTTGTATCATACTTTGTTCCCCAAACCACCTTACTATTCAGGGCATAGAAGTAGTGAACAGAGAATGGCAAAATAAGATAGAGAATTAATGCTATGAGGAATAGTGAACAATGATGGTGCATATCTGTAATCTCATCTACTTGGGAAATGAGGTAGGTGAATTTCTTGAGTTCATAAGTTCTCATCCACTTGAGGAAACTAGCATGATCTTGCTGGTGGGAGTACAAACTAGTACAACCATTATGAAAATCATTATGGAGATATCTCAAACAAATATGACCCAGCTTTAGCATTCCAGGCCATAGGACTTAAGGACTCCACACTCTACAACAAAGATACTTGCATATATTCCTGTTTATTAACTACTCTATTTATAATAGCTAAGAATTGGAATCAGCCTAGTTGCCAATCAACAGATGATTTGATACTGTGGATGTGCCACATATACAGAATGGATTTTTATGCAGCAGAATGTAATAAATAAATTCTAAAACTTGCAGCAAAATGAATAGATGTGGAAAGAATCATCTTAAGTGAAATGGCTTATACTCAGAAAGACCAAAGCTGAAGGTTCTCTCTGATATGGAGGTCTTAGTTTGTAAATTTCATAAGTATGTATAGGTAAGGGGCAAATGTGGAAAAAAAATACAGAGGTAGAAGAGTAACCAAAAATGAACATAAGAAACATGAAAGGAAAAGATACTGGGAGGAGTTGAATAGGGAGAGGGGAGCAGAATAGTCTAGATAAGAGAAGGGTGGGAGTCACCGTAAAGAAACTGCATTTGAAATATTAGAATGAGTATTACTTAAATTTCTGTATGGTGACAAAATTTTAACTAACTTATTAATTAAAATAATTTTATTTTTAAAAAGGAAAACAATGCAAGAAAGTGGACAGAGCTTAGAGGAAAGAATGGAATTTAGTCAACCTCCTTTATGTTTTGTTATGTTTTTGAGTCAATTACTAATGCATAAATAATGAATCTATTGTGCCCTGTTAGGAACCCTAGTCCACCTTCTTCAAGGAGAAGAGAATTAAGGAACAGAACATCAACCATCTAGCAGTCAAAGCAGTTATACAAAAGAAGGTGATAGTGACAAGAGGAAATCCCTGCAAGCTTAGATTCAGTGCTGCTCTCTCATGTGCAGTAAAAGAGCCTGAGGAATGAGGAGTGTTGTGTCAGGCCATTGTGATTAGAGTTTAGGAAGCTTTGCTAGAATCCCCAGGAAGGCCTTAAGTGGCAGGTGCTCTTCATCAACTTACTGTCAATCATTTAGCACTTGCAAATAACCTTATTATGACTCTCTCAACAAATGCAGTTGCGATTCAGACAGTAACAAGTGATGATTCGTTTACATTTATAATGTGTCATTATTTTGGAAGAAATATTATTTCCATGATTGAACTCAATAATAAACATAAAGGACCTACTTTATAGCTGGTGCCTGATAAAAGTAAGATAAAATGCCCAGGAGGGGATTAACTAAATGACATTAGATTCTCATGGGGACCTCACTGACCTCCAGCCTAGCAGTATGGAGGACTTTATATTTATAGGGGTCAGAAATCTGAAGTTGTTTTCACTGGGCAAGATCAAACATATTTGCAAAACTGCAATAATATAATACTTCTTTGCCTTTCCAGTTTATATCTCATGGCACCTCACCTTCGTCTTCAAAACAATGGTAGAATGAGTCTTGACATCTTTATCTTTTAAAATATATTTTATTTATTTATTTGAGAGAGAGAAAGAGGGAGGGAGGTTGAGAGAATGGACATGCCAGGGCCTCCTGCCACTGTAGATGAACTCCAGATGCATGTGCCCTCTTATGCATCTGGCTTATGTGGGTCCTGGAGAGTCAAACTGAGATCCTTTGACTTTTCAGGCAAATGCCTTAACCACTAAGCCATCTCTCCAGCCCTCTTTACATCTTTTGAAGCTGAATGTCCCTATTCCGCTTTCATTTCTATCAATCTCTTCTACTTTGTAGGATTCTATGATTACATTTGACCTGCCCAGATAATACAGAAGAATGGTTCATTTCAAAATCCTTAAATGTAGGGGCTGCAGAGATGGCCTAACTATTAAGGCACTTGCTTTCAAAACCTAATGACCCGGGTTCAATTCCCCAGCACCCAGGAAAAGCCAGATCCACAGTGGTACATGCATCTGGAGTTAGTTGGCAGCAACTGGAGGCCCTGGCACATCATTGTCACTGTCTTTCTTCTCTCTCTCTGCTTCCAAATAAATAAACAAAATAAATACACCAAAATCTTTATATGCAAAATGTATCTTGCCGTGGAAGATAATAAATTCAGTTTCTTTGGATGAGAACATGTATGTAGATATGATTGCACAGTGGAGTGGAGCATCATTACGCATTTTGTAAGATCTTTATTACTCTTTGCCAAAATCTTCACACATGTTGACTCTGCCAGAGGTTCTTCACTAATTGGAGAATATAGGTCCAGACAGAGCAAACTCTTAGGTATATCATTTTGTAGCTGTTTTTCATGATCTTTTCTACTTCATATAAAATGTATGGCATTATTCATCTTCATCTTTTCCTATCATCTCTCACCTTTTCACTTATCTATGATTGGGATGCTAGCTCCACTATCTTTATTTTCTGTGTGAACTAGGCCTAATTGTTATGTAGTTCATAGTACTCAATGCCTACTTGTCATTCAAAGCTGAGATTCTTTCTATTTTCAAAGTATTGAAAATATTAGAATATCTAGACTCTCCCAGATAGAATCAAAGTCTCCTTTGTGCACCTATAATACTGGGAAAAAAACTTTCATTTCACCATTTCCCATATTATATTACAATGATCAACTTAAGTACATTTATGGTGAAATATGAGAAGAAAGATATCATTTTATTCATCATTTTATTCCTATTGTCAAGCAGAGCAGTCAGTTTAGCAGTGCAGGGAAATGAGCTAGTTATATACTTTATTGGAAAGAGTTATCTCAGCTATTGGATTAATATATGCTATTCTACACTTTTCTTCATCTTATAAGAATCTTTAGTGGAAGTCAGATTTTTTTAACTACTTCAGTTTTCATGCCTATTGTGTCATTTGTTTTCCTTTATCTTAGACTGGTTGTGGCCAGGGGTATCACAGAAATATGGGAGACTTCCCAGCTTTAAAATAGTTCATTGTTAGTTGATTATTATTGTCTGCTTGTGGTATAAAAAAATTCTCTGAGGATCAAACATATTGAGCAATTTTTTTTCTTTTTTTTCTCTTTGGTTTTTCAAGGTAGGATCTCACTCTAGCCCAGGCTGACCTAGAATTCACTATGTAATCTCAGGGTGGCCTCAAACTCACAGCAATCCACCTACCTCTGCCTCCCAAGTGCTGGGATTAAAGGCGTGTGCCACGATGGTCTGCTAAATTTTTCATTTTTTATGGAAAATTGTACATGACTTTTGAAAAGCATCTCTTTAAACCTTTTGTCCACTTTAATATTTGGTTGGCTATGTTTTACTCATTTTTATTCTTCAGAATTCTTACATTATTTGTATACAAATATCTTTCCAGTTACATGTATTTTCAAGATTGATTATCAATTTATGTCTTACCTATTCAAAATATATACTCACACATGTAGGACAACATAAAATCATGCCCCAAATAATCATTTCCTACCAAGAAAAATATGGTATTGGTAGGGCAAAAAATAGCTTTAAAAGAAGTTTTGACTTTATTCTAGGTGCAATTAAAGCTGTTGAAATAGGCAATAGAGCTGCAATGATCAGGTTTATGTCAATATACATTCATTCTGGTATCTCCTTAGTGATTTACAGTTAAGAAAGGTAGAAATGGAGCCTTTCTTGAGTCTTGAAGATATTGCCATCCTCTGGGCAAAGAGTCATGATTTCTTGTACAATCTTGGTACAGTTGGATTTATAATGAAAGGAAACTACTTTAAAGAAAATGCTGCCTTCATTCTACTTCAACATATAAAAGGTGCCTTGATCCTCCTTAAACCAAGTACTAAGTCCAATTTGCCACCCGTGAAATTTGATGGACCATTGTTATGCACATCCTTATAACCAGAACCTTAGATTCAGCAGTAGATAGGCATTTTTTATTTTAGTTAAAGCCCATCTATTTTAATATGCCTTGCTTAAGAAAAACAGCCAGGAGAACCAGGTAAGGGCTTTTGAAAGATCTGGGTTCTTTTCTTCACAACGTGTTTCAAAGCCCAGTGGTCAGGGAATACACATCAGAATGCAGAATACACAGCTGAACCTGTTTGGACTCACTAATCATTGAATAATATTCTCTGTATCATGAAAGAATTACAGGATAGGTCAGTAACACACAGAATGAGAAATATGGTATCCATCTTTACATTAGCAAACATTTACTTTTTTATTTTCTATTTACTTGTAAAAAAGAAAGGAAGAAAGAAAGAGAAAGAGAGCAAGTGAGCATGGGCATGCCAGAGCCTTTTGGTGCTATAAATGTAATCCAGAAGCATGTGCCACTTGGTACCTCTAGCTTCACGTGGTTTCTGGGGAGTCAAACCTAGGCCAACAGGGTTCTCAAGCAAACTCCTTTAATTATTGGGCCTTCTCCCAGGCCAGTAAACATTAGACTTTTTATTATTTACAAAGAATTCGTTTACATTATCGAATTTTCATATAGCACTTTTTTCTTCCCTTCTCTCCCTTGTCTCCCTTCCGTAGTACTCTCACATGTTCCCTTTGGTCCTTTGTCCTCTTATCATCACCTGTTATTCTTTTTTTATGGTCTCCTACCTTGATTCATAGCCTATAATCAGTCTTACATCTCCATATTGATGTACACACAGATATCAAAAGTCAGGATCGAGGCGCACTCCGCCCGTGACAAGTCGGAGCGTCGGTAGTTTTTGGCGTCATAGAGAATAAAGGTGGTAGCGGATTCCTGCCTGCTTGGTTCCGGCGTTCTCCCTTCGTTCTCTGCGTGCCAACCTTCCTGGGTCTCGTTTTTTTCAAGCTGGGTCCTGCCAGGGTGCTAAATGGTCTCTGAACGGGGAAAACGAGCTCGCATGGAGGCTCCATTTCGGCTTCCTGCGCATGTGCGGTGACCCGGAGTGGCGGCGGCGTGAGCCGAGCGCGGCGTACCGCGCATGCGCACGGCTCCCTCGGTGCGGCTGTGCCTGGGAGATTGGAGTATGTCCGCGCCGTTCGAGGAGCGCAGTGGCGTGGTTCCGTGCGGGACGCCGTGGGGCCAGTGGTACCAGACTCTGGAGGAGGTGTTCATCGAGGTGCAGGTGCCGCCGGGCACGCGCGCGCAGGACATCCAGTGCGGCCTGCAGAGCCGCCATGTGGCCCTGGCCGTGGGCGGCCGCGAGATCCTCAAGGGAAAACTCTTTGATTCTACAATAGCTGATGAGGGAACATGGACATTGGAGGATAGAAAAATGGTCCGCATTGTTCTCACAAAGACCAAGAGAGATGCAGCAAATTGTTGGACTTCTCTTTTGGAATCTGAGTATGCAGCTGACCCTTGGGTGCAAGACCAAATGCAGAGAAAACTTACATTAGAGAGATTCCAGAAAGAAAATCCCGGGTTTGACTTCAGTGGAGCAGAAATCTCAGGAAACTACACCAAAGGTGGACCAGATTTCTCAAACCTTGAAAAATGACTGCGATTCTTTTTCTCGCTACCTTCTGTGGACCCGAGCAAATGATGCCAACTCATAGCAATAGTGCGTGGTGGATGAAGAACATGGAGGCCTGCAGCTAATCAACTGTGAAATGTTCAACTCTGACTTACATTGGAAAATGTACTGTGGGAACTGATGTATGGTAACTTTTTGGAATTATTTTTGCTCAGCATGAAGTTTTATATGCTGTATTTTACTAAATTCATATTTAATTGTATTTTTATTATAAAAACATTGGAGTGCAGATAATACAAAAGGATGCCTTCAGAAAAATTAAGTTTTTCTTTT
Organism: Dipus sagitta; assembly: GCA_036346955.1. Taxonomy (NCBI): domain Eukaryota; kingdom Metazoa; phylum Chordata; class Mammalia; order Rodentia; family Dipodidae; genus Dipus; species Dipus sagitta. The sequence goes on along the minus strand of CM070778.1, from coordinate 37,192,206 downwards.
GGTGAGTGTGTCACAGGAATAATGTTTAATAAATTTTTCTAAATAGAAATTGTGTACCCTTTTGTCTAAGAATGCCAGTTCATACAAGGGCATTATAATACAAAAAAATACTGTAAGAAAGTAAAAAATGGGGGGTCTGGGAGATGAGTCAGTAAAGTGCTTGCCTCACAAACATGAGGAATTGAGTTTGAGCCCCAGTACCCATATAAAGGTGGGAGGTGAACAGAACCTGCCGTGTCATACGTACATATGCATATACACCCTACCCCCAAGCATACATACATACATACTGCATGCATACACACCACACACATATAGACAAAATGCACAAAACTATTAAGGGTAACTATAAAAGTGTTAATAGATAGATTTAACTAGTATATTCTTTTATGTTATTTCAAGAGATTGAAAACTAGTTAAAACCTTAATAACAGGCAAGGGTTAACACAAAAGAACAGTAGTCAAATGAGAATGGTCACTGGGTGTCCTTTGTTAGTGGCAGAAAGCAAATCTAGATCATTGACTGTGAGCAATGATTTTTTAAAAATATTTTTATTTATTTGTTTGAGAGTGAGACTGGGCATGCCAGGGCCTCCAGCCATTGCAAATGAACTCCAGACGCGTGCCCCCCCCCCCCCGTGTGCATCTGGCTTACGTGGGTCCTGGGGAGTCAAACCTGGGTTCGTTGGCTTTGCAGGCCAGCACCTTAACTGCTGCACCATCTCTCCAGCCCAGCAGTGATATTTTGACCTTAGCAATTCAGAGATGAAGGTAGGAATAGTCAAATTTAAATCCTTTTTATTTATATCTTCTAATTCTTTTTTTTTTTTTTGGTTCTTTGAGGCAGGGTCTCAATCCAGCCAGGCTCAAATTCACTATGTAGTTTTAGGCTGGCCTCAAACTCAAGGTGCTCCTCCTACTTCTGCCTCCTGATTGCTGGGATTAAAGGCATGTGCCACCACACCTGGCTTAGGTCTTTTTTTTTTTTTCTTTTTTAAAATTTTTGTATTTACTTGTAACCAGAGAGAGAGAAAAGAGAGAATGGGCACATCAGAGCCTCTAACCACTGCAGACAAACTCCAGATGCATGCACCACTGTGCATCTGGCTTTATGTGGGTACTGGGGAATTGAACCCAGGTTGTTAGGTTTTTGCAGGCAAGCACCCTAACCACTGAGCCATTTCTCCAGCCCCTTAATTCTTAAAATAATCTCAAATGTCTAGTAAGCTGCTGACAAGTGAAGTGCACGTGTTTTTTTTTTTTTTCATCCTGCACCATTTGCGAATAAATTGAGGACATGACACCCTGTCACTTTAAAAGTCTCTTTTACATAACTACAGTCCACCCATTCAGATTGGGAAGTTAGCATGGACATTTGTACTGTTAATCTTCATGCCACTCATATTGAGTTAATAGTCCTAATAATATTCTTTAAGTGGTAGTGCCAGTAATGTTCTTTTTGAAAAAAATGTACTTATTTGTAATCAGAGAGAGAGAGAGAGAGAATAGGCACACCCAGGCCTTTTGCCACTGCAAATAAACTCGAGATGCATGTACCACTTTGTGCATCTGGTTTTAGATGGGTACTGGGGAATCAAATCCTGGCCATGAGGCTTTGCAAGCAACCGCCTTGAACAGCCCAGCCATCTCTCCAGCTCCCCAACAGTGTTCTTTAAAGCAGGGAGCTCCCCCCCCCAAATCAAGACATGCCTTTTTAGAGATAGTTGTCTATTTTACTTCAGTATGGGTGGGACAAGTCCCTACTTTTTCCCTGACTTTTACAACTTTTTTGAAGCTTACAGGGACATTGCGTCTGATTTCATTCACAATCAGATTCAGATCATGCATCATCAGAAATATTCTAGAAGCAATGCTGTATTCTTAACATTTTCTGTCAAGAATTCAGAATCATTTTATCCCATTGCGGGTCATGTCTGCTGGGTTTCCCCAGCATAAAGTGCCTCTTTGTAAATCTTGTGAGAAAGTTGTTTTAAAGTATCTCCTTATACATATATCTGTTTACAATCATAATTTCTGTTGTATTCAGTGAATGGAAACGTATTATTTAAAAATGCCAGGATACCTACATCTCTGCATGCCAACTTAAAAAAGTCTATGGTTCTAATTACTGCCTCATGTATTCCATGTGTTCCCATCATGATTTGAATACTTTGTAGTCCAAGATAATCCAGAATTTATCCCCTGCCCCCGCCAAAGAATCAGCCAGTTGCCCAAAGAACCTATGTTCACTTTAGTGAGTCAAAGTGTTTGAAGGCCAGGGCCTATGTACGCTGTGTAATTATTGTTAGAATATGATTATAATGATGTATATTAAATCTACATATGTGTATTAAAAGCCATGAGTTCTAAAAAAAAAAAAAAAAAGTCAGGATCCGCATATGAGGAAGAACATGTTATTTCTGTCTTTGTGGGTTTGTAAAAGTCCATATAAACATGCAAACTGAGATAGATCATTAAAGTCAGTTCTCAACAAGGTACGGTGGCACATGCCTTTAATCCCAGCATGGGAGGCAGAGGTAGGAGGATTATGGTGAGTTTGAGGCCAGCCTGGAACTACAGAATGTGTTAAAAAACAAAAAGCCAAATCAAGAGCAGTTGGTTTCTCACCATGGCTGTGTGCCACTATTGCACTTGTATGAGCATCACAACAGGGTATTTGCTGCTAAGTAGATTAGACAATGAGTTGCTTGGACAGATATTGGCTAACTGATATGCTCAGTGGAACATTACCCATAGCTAGAGCTGGGAAACAAGTCAGAACCAGATCCAAAAGTGAATCTACTCTCCATTATCAAGCTAACACCAATCGTGGGCTGTAAGAGTGCCTACACCTATTAAATTCTCTCTAAAAATACTGGATCTCCCATTTATCTGGTCTTAACTTTACTCTCCTTTGGAGATTCTGCTTCTCTTTTTCAGATAGACACAGAACCTAAGGAGAGAACCATCCCATCATACCTCAATAGGGCCCCAGCTGAAACTAAAAATAATTGGCAAAACAAGCAAGGGTGCTGTTTTCCTGGCCAACCTGGTGCCAGCACAAGGATGAAGAAGATCAACACAGAGAACAATCAACTCCTACCAAATAAGATATCCAGAGATACAGAGGCACCCAGGACCTCATCACTGAAGCAGACCTAAAATGAAACCAACATTGCTCAGGGAAATTTGCAGAAGAGGGGGTAGAAAGAATGTCAGAGCCACACCTTGGGTCATGATATACAGAGACATTTCCTCCTACCCATAACTGAGGGCTAACCCACAATGCATGATCCATATACCTCAATAAGGAGAGGCCAATGTGAGGGGGGAGGACAGGGAGTTGGCTAACAATGGTACCAACTTGACTGTATTCTCTGAGTACAAAACTAATTAACAAAAAAAAAAAAAAAAAAAAAAAAAAAAAACAGTTCTCAGATTATCTTCAACCCTCCTGGGCTGAGGATTTTCAAACTCTCCAAGACATAATATAATTTTCCAAAGTATGATATTCCTTGATTAAATTATACTCATGATATTTTTGAACACTGCTTTTATATTGCTTACTAATAACTTTATTGTAACAAGTAACAAGGGAGGATGAGGCTTTTATGGATTTAATAGTTCCTTCAAAAACTGTCCTAGAAAAGTAAGGTTTATTTGACCAATAACACAAGATAGGCATTTTAACTAGGGTTAGTTCACAAATAAAACTAAAATAATCTGAGAACTTGTACAAGTGACTGTTTCCATGTAGTTTTCAGTGACTGGACCCTAATTTCTACAGAAAGTACTAGAACTTTGATTCACCAGCTGTTATAGTAGGTGAGAATAGCCAATATGTCTTTCTCTCAAAGAATTAGCTCTCCTGAGGCATCCACCTTTGACAGCTATTATAAGGAGTTGTTTCTGGGTTGTTATATTTCTTTCAAGAGTTCTTGAAGATAGTCTTATGATTTTCCACATAATTTTCATCAATTCTTAACACCTGTCATATACTTCAAGGTCCATTCTAAAGTACATCTGTACTTAAGTGCATCTGTATTTCTTAGCATTCCTTCCACACAACCTTAAGTTCTTCCTTCTCTAAGAAAATAATAAGAATGTGTGGAATGTGCGTATCTACAAGGTAAAAGAACTATGGTTTCTCAGGAGTCACAAACAAAAAGCAAAACAAAATACAAAAAACAAAAAAAATCTGGAATGGAAGGATCTAGAGCATCCTTGAAAACTTTAGCCGAGCACTACTATGCCTTCTTCCTGAGCGTCTCCTTGTGGGAGTTTCTATGCCTTGTCTTTTCCTAGCTCTAGGTTCTGAGCCCGAGAACCTGGCCCAGATCAAAGCCCCAAATCCATTAGCTAAATCTCAGGCAAGGTCAAGTGGTACAAAATGATCCCTGGGAAGGCCTGTGTTGTGTCTTCAAAGCATGCTCCGCCAAAGAGCAAATGGTTGGAGTGGATGACTGTTCAAAGAGCTGAGCACATTTCCCGCAGCTTCAGATACATTACAGCACTTCATCCCCACTAGCAGGCGATCTCACTGCCGAGGAAGCTGGGCTGTTAGACATCTAAAACTCTCTTCTGAGAAATATGCGCAGCCACTACTTTCACCTTATTTGATTTCACTCCTGAAGCACTAAAAACAGATGTGGTTACTGCTAGATTACTTTTTAAGGATAAAACATAATTTTAAATAATAGAAAAGTGGGAAGTGCCTAGACAAATACTGTGTCCAGTTAAAATTAAACAGGTTCAAAAATTCACTTGTACTTTTATGAAATAGTAAAAAGTAAAAATGTAAAATATCAAAGCTAAAATTGATTTGTTTCTGACAATCCTAAGGCCTTAGTGTTTGTTGATATAAATATAAAACTAGGGTCTGGGAAGGTGGCTCAGTTGTTAAAAGTGCTTGCTTGCAAAGCATGCTGGCCTAGGTTCAGTTTTCTAGGCACACACCTTAGCCAGACACAAAAAGTGGCATGGGTACCTCATGTTCATTTAGAGCAACAAGTGACCCTGCATACACACACACACACACACACACAGAGAGAGAGAGACAGATAGAGAGTAATGAATTAAAATTAATAAAAAAATAAAAACAAAACTTGGTTCAATGAATATTTTAGAGATGGCAAATAAATCTATGTTAGAATTAAGTAGAAATATTTGTCTTACCATTTTTATAAATGCCTGGGTCTATATAGTTTTGGAGCATTTGTTTTGTTTCTTCCCTTCCGGTGGTGGTGGTTTGTTTCCCTCTCTCCCTTTCACCTTTCCTTTCCTCCTCCTTTCCTTCTCTCCCTTCCTTCCTCTCTTCCTTCTGTCCTTTGTATATTTTTATTTTTTGTTTATCATTTGTTTCTTGCTTGTTACAGTGTTTGGCTTCACTCTGTAGCCCCATGCTTGTCTCAAACTTGCACAGATTTTTCTGTATCAGCATCCTGAGTTCTGGGATTACAGTTTTGTACCATCACACCTGGCTCAGTTTTCTTTGTAGCATTGTAATCAGGTCATATTTGTGAAAAGAATGAGAAGTAGAGGACAGGGCAAAAGAGAAGAGGAGAGGGAAATGGATTGGTGTGCAGGGGAAGAGAGGGGAAGAGATGAGAGAGAGAGGGACTAATAGGAGTATATTGAGTAAGAAAATAAATAGAAAGAGAGAGAGAAAAAATGCCTTTATTCAGTCTTCATATTGAATTCTAACATCGGCTCTTTTGCTTTATTTCAGATTCATTTTGACCACTTTTACCAACTTGAATCGGGTTCCTCCTAGGGGTTTGCCTTAGTTGCTCCCATGAGAGTAAATCGAATTTCATTTAACTTGAACTTCTCTCTCAAATTGGGGTTTCATTGTACTTGTAAGATATCTCTGAGGCACAATTGGAATTCCATTTCTATGGAGATTAGTTTGGAACCTGCAACCAGGAATAATAAAGCAACATGCCAATGTATGTCTTCTCTCAAGGACTGTTATAGGGCACTTTGCTCTGCTTGCTGTGAAGTGTCATTTTGGGAACTCCATGTTTATTGAGTTTTGCATGAGAATGCTTTAAGAACAAACTGTTTCTTTGATTCACTGTCTTCATTAGGGCTCCAGTAATTAAAAAGTGATCTTTATTTTTTCTTCCCTCTGGAGTTTGTGTTTCCATCCTAGCCCACCCTTTTCTCCTTTGCTATTTGTCTTATGTTCATGAATAATGATTTTTACTATTCTGGGCAAAAAGCCAAGTGAGAATCTAAGAAGTAGGCCAGTACAATTGGTGGCTGGATGTTTTTAATGATTGGCTCCCATAGAGAAATTTATTTGCTATCTATTCCCACTCCTCCCTTGAGGTTTGGTGTTAAATCAAACGTAGAATAAGTGCAGAAATTATTAAGATGACATTATTGTACTCCTGTAATTACATGAGTTATTTTGTACAGATGGAAGCATTTTGGATGACGATGTTTCTGATTATTGAGATATATAGATCTCTATGAGAACAGTAGAATGTTGGAGGTGGGACAGAGATATCTCAGTCCTGAACATTCAACAGTCGCTTATTATTAGCACATTGAAGAGTTTTGAGTACCTACAATAGTCACCACCATTTATAAAAAGAAGATTCTCTGACCAAAAGTCAGAGCAGGCTAATCTAATGAGCAAAAATACAATATAAATATTTAGAGGGCAATTTGATGAGCAGTACATATCCACTTATTCAAACAACAGTGGGAGCTTCCTTCTAGGGCAAATAATGACCTTCCCTGCCATAGGGTTTTTATGAGCTTTTCAGTATTACGTCTGATTTCCCTCCCATGAAATGGGCATCAGATCCAGTCAGAGAGTAGCTGTTACCCCCCTTGCCACTACTAACACCAGTGGGCACATCTGGACTGGCTAGTTAATTATCTAGTATATAGGGTGGGAAGATTCAGGGACAAACCCTGTCTCAAAAATTAAGATGGAAACTAACAAAAAAGGACACCCAATGTCAACAACTGGCCTTATACCCACCCCGTACAAGCCCCCACAACATATAGTAGAACACATACATGCATGCACGTTACATACACATACACATTTTTAAATGAATGTTTCCTCAGGATCAGAGTTATTTAAATCAAGCTACATTAGAAAGTAACACAGATTACATATCAGCATTGTGGCATATATGTAAATGCTCAGAACAAAGAAATACTGATAGAAACCAGGTGAATATTCACCCTCAATTTCCTTTGTCTGTGTCCCATTTAAACATGTACTTCTATAATATAAAAGCAATAGTTTTAATCCACTAAAACACAGCAGTCATTTTTAATTTTCATATCGTATATTTTAAATTGTTAGTGTAACACATACTTACCAACAAAAATCCAAACATGGTAAAACTGAGTAGCATAATTTTTATATTCATCATTTGATTGTGTAGAACTATTATTTATGGTTATGAAATTAGATCTATATCTACTCAAGTATATATAAATGGAAATAAATATCTACATGCAAGTAAGATAAATTTACTTTTATTTAAGAGGGAAAAAGGTCACCTGTATTTTTTAGAGATCTTTGATGAACAGTTGTTTATAGAGGAATGTTTGGCATATCTCATTTTCACATGAATGTTGGTATACACGGGTACAATTTTATCCATCCCCACTTTCACTACGTGCATTTTTATATGGCTGAGTATATGTATATTTGGCTGCATTAAATGCAAATATACCTTATCTTTAGTAATTTAGTCTACTTAGGCATTTGATTATTTCTCTTCTCTTTCTAGCTTGTGATAAGGATAGCTTTATATGTATTCCTGCACTTGAAATAAACCACTTTTGGAAGTTTCTGTTGGATGTATAGTCAATTCATAGAATTCATGTGTTTGGATGAGTAATGTTGGACACCTTTATCACACACTTGAATTTGTCTTTTATGAAGGTTTTGTTTAAATCTTGACTATTTTTAGAATGCTATTTTCTTAAAATTAAGCTGTAAATTATTTACATATTGTGTTTAGCATTACTTTGTCAGATATATGTATATACTGAAGATGTTTTCTGTCCTTTCCTCTAGTCTTATAATAGGCATTCTGTTGTTGTTGTTGTAATTTAATGTAAAATTCAAGTATGTAGCACTTATCATTTATGGTTTGCCTATCCTGAGAAATATATGCTTACTCATGGAGGCATTATTTCTTAAATATTGTAATGTGTGAGTTTTTAAGTTCTGACTAAATTTTCCTGAAAGTACACCAGTGAATTCATAACAGTATTGGTGAAAATTAATTGGTCTGCATATATATATATATATATATATATATATATATATATATATATATATATATGTAAATTTCTGAATTATTTGCTCTGTTGTATACATAATTACTCATTTCACTAATACATTAGTAGTTACCTGTTTTGAGAAAAGACTTGAAATAAGTTCTCCAACATTGTTCCTCTTTTTAAATCATTGCATTGGCTATCCTTGTTCTTTTTAATTCCATATATATGTAATATATGAAAATATATTAAACATAATATATGAAATAATATATATATGCAATATATATATGTGTGTGTGTTTGTGTGTAGTTAACAAGTTGTTAGTTTATTTAAAGAAAAGTCTTCTTTGTTGAGATTTGGTATGGAAAAGCATTAAATAAGATTTTAAGGATTATAAAAGTAGAAAAATCATGTCACAACTTTGTATTCAAATAAATTAGTAGGGAGAAAAGGAGATGATGATTTGGGTCAGACTACAGAATAGCTTATTCAGTATGAATGCTATATTCGCATGTGCAATTACTCTATGGACAGTCACCAAGAACAACACTCATGCGACACCTTATGACAGGTGAGTAATGTTTCAATACTTTAAAAGTAAGTAATCACATTTTAAATTTTATAAAGAAATATCCATTGCATGATTTTGAACAAGCAGTGTTTCGTCTTGGAAGAGCAACATGTGGGGATGTTTTTGCACGTATGTTCATGCAAGGTAATTGCAGAGGTTATCCACGAAGACACATGTGAAGGAGCTATGCAGAAAAATTAACCCATGAAGTTCTTCTAAAAGCATTGCCTTTATAACTGTTGCTTTTTTTTGTCCAAATTTGCCTTCTTTTGATGCTTTTAACATAGATTAAAGTATAATCTTCTGTCAGAATTAAATACTGATTTAATTTCACCCTTTTTCAAAATGCTATTGATATGGTTTTGCAATGTCCCTTCTTGGTAGCATATAGATATTGTAGTGGAAGTACCTGAGTATGAAACAATCATTATGGCTTCAGACATCACAAAAAATGTAACAAAATTGGTCAGAGAAAACCTAGGTTGTCTTTATTTTAAATTGCATCTTACAAATTTTCATATATCATATTCTTGTTTTCAAATCATACCCTTTCAACTGAGCCAATCCTACTCCTTTCAACCATTTCTAAGGAAAGTTGTAAAACTCTTCCAAGTTCCACCAGGCCAATGTAACCATTACAAAACTTTTTGTTATAAAACTTAACAGGCTGCTCATGATCATAGGTTTTCATTGTCAATGGTGAAACTAACAGTTTTGTGACCTGTAGATCACTATTAAACATTTATTCAGCCTACCTGTGGACATCTTGACAGAGCTGAACCATATTTCAGACTCTAAGTATCCATTGTTTCTACACATTTGGGGGACATAAAGAAAAACAAGAACAAAATTCTTCAGAGTTGGAATATAGCTCTACCAGTACAGCACTTGCTTAGGGTAGATTTCAAGCACCACATTAAGCCAGGCATGGTGGTGCACATCAAAATGCCAACACTTGGTATTTGTAGACAGAAAGATCAAGAAATCAGTGTCATTCTTAGCTATGTAGTAGTTCAGGGTCAGTGTGGGGATGCATAAGACCATGTCTCAAAAACAAACAACAACAACAAAAAGCAAAAGAACCCTCATACTTAATCAAAATTCAAAATACTTGAAGACACAGAGGGTCCTATAAAGCTCATCAACATGGACCATATTGTATTGGTTTCAAATATTCCATACATTTCATAGTGTAGTTTTGCTTATTATACCAGAATCCCATAATTGATCAGGCTCTGCTGGGTCAGTATGTCAATTATGTTTTATTCACAGAATATTAGATAAGCCATAATATGCTTTTATTAAACAACTATTCTCATAACTGAAATATTAGCTTCCTGATCATTCCATTTTCCAGGCTAAAAATGTGTAGGGAATAGTAGTTACCAAATACCTGCTTATAGAGGACTCATGAATAAAGGGGGTACTAGAAATTCTACAAATAACACTTGGAATTAGAAGAGTTGCACTGACTTATCAACTTAACCATGGATTTGCTAGGTTCTTTCAGTCGCTTTTATGCTTCTCTAACTCTTAGCTTTATGGTATAATAAGTAGGAATAAAAACTAGTGATTGTACCAGAATTTATTTAAAGACAGCATTTGTAAAATCCTCTGGGAGAACATCTGATAAATAGTTATAGTTTAATAAATATTATTAGACACCAACTTAGAAAAGAATATTAATATGAGGTCACAGTGACCTTTCCATACCCGCCAAAATCATGCTAGCTGGCAGCTCACTCCTTCTAATTGCAGGACGGGTCATAAATAGAAGTTGTGTTAGTCATTCCCTGTCTGATTTTACCATCTGCTGTAAGGCCTGCCATATGATGTAAAATGAAAAATGAGACTTTTTTATTTTGGGTCTAATTTAAAACAAAACTCACTCCCTTATTAAGTTCTAGGTTTGAAAGGACTATATACTTACTAGAAATTTGATGATGGAAATTCTAACTGAGCATTTAGATATTCAGATACCATTAAATTCTAATGAGAGTAAAATCTACATTAACACCTAATTAAGCCATTATGATTAGTACTATACAATGCATACTTCATCATCCTGGCTTCTTTAACATACTTTTATCTTTGAGGCAAGTGAGCCCATTAAAAATACTATTTGCTGAACAAATCATAAGAACTTTATGATGCAGAGTAAGGGACGTTGTTAACCACATCTATAATTTTTAAATACTGAAGACTTTACCAATAAATGAAGGGTTCATCTAAGGGAGGTTCACTCTACAATGCAATCTTGATCTGGGTAGAAATTAAGGTTAATTTAGAATAAATGCATGAGCTATAAATGATCCAGTACTAAGGATGGGAAATCACTAGATACCCTTATCAAATTCTTTGTTCTGATGAGGGTAATTGTCTAAGTACTATTTTACATTTTCATCCATATAATTGATGATGAATTATATCATTATTTTAAAACTAGTATTTTACTATCCAAACATAGTGGAATCCACAGTACAGTCGATCAAATCTTTTACTCTGAGAGAACATGCATCAATCAATTTTATTTCAGTCCCAGCTCTGTGTGTTATAGAATTCTGGAGTTTTTATTTAGACTACCCTAACTTTAAAGTAATTATATAATGGACATAGTAGTATATATGAGATGAAAGACCAAAGGCTGGAAAAAATTAAGAAGTAAATCTCTGTTTCATTGTGGTTTAAGTTCTAACAATAAGCTTCTCTTTCTACCAGTCTCTTTCAGACCTTCCTCTCCTTCCATCTGAAATTTTGCATTTGTTTTTCTGGCTTCACACCTGCTTTTCTTCCAGCTAACGGAAGAAGAAAAGTAGAAAATAAATATAGTGATTCTTTATCCTCTGTACCTGAATAGTAAATAATTCATTTAGTTATTATTATTTAATTATTTCCCCCTAGGAGATGTTTGAGTCTTGGATGATGAAGAAATGGAAATTAATTAAGACAATATCAATTGAGAACCCAAGAAAATTTGTGTAGCATGTTTTAAGGAATGAAATGAAAATAGATGAAAAAAAAAGGTTATAGGAAAGGAATAATGATATGGAATTAGTAATAATTCAGTGCTAGAAATTCTTATAATCAAAGGTCCTAAGTTATATTCAAAACTGGCTCTTGTTTTCCTCACTTGTGAAAGCCTCTCTCTGCCTGCTATCCTTAGCACCGTGCTGGCTTGCCCTGTCTTTCCTGAATATCACCAATGCAGGCACAGCCTCATCTAGTCAATGGAGAAAGTTCAGTGAGGTCTGAAACCTACTGTTGTAGTCAGGTTCACATTTCTGGTAGAAATCAGCCAACCAAGAGCAGCCTGTGGGGTGGGGGAGGGAGGTTTATTTGGGCTTACAAGCTCAAGGGGGAAGCTCTATGATGGCAGGGAAAACGAGGGCATTAGAAGAGGGTGGACATCACCCCCTGGCCAACATAAGGTGGACCATAGCAACAGGAGAGTGTGTCAAACACTGGCTTGGGGAAGCAGGCTGTAACACCCATAAGTCCGCTCCCAACAATACACTGCCTCCAGCAGGCGTTAATTCCCGAATCTCCATCAGCTGGGAACCTATAATTCAGAACACCTAAGTTTATGGGGGACACCTGAATCAAACCACCACACCAACCTTTACCTGGAATTTAACGTCTAAACCACAGAGAAATGTGATTGCTGTCCTCCTCCTTCCAACCTTTGCACAGCTCCACATCCTGAACAAGTGAATAGGTAGAATCATGTCACATTTGGAAGTGCATGCACAAATGCAATGCAATGGAATATTAAAACATCATTGCTAACTGTATTATTCAATTTTTTTTCTCTCACTGTTGTGACCAAATGTGTGATAAGGAGGGTTATTTTTGATTACAGTCCTAAAACACAGGCCACCATAGCAGAAAGTTGAGTGAGGAGCAGGAGGCGACTGACTGGTCTCACTGCTCCATAGTCAGCTCAGGGAGCTTGTGTGCAGCTTGCTTTCTTCTTTTGAGTCAGTCCTTGACTCCAGTCCTTAGAATGATGCTGCTGACTTTAATTAGTATAATTCCTTGCAATCATGCCCAGAGATTGGTGTCCTAGGTGATTCTAGAGCTAAACAAGTTTGCATTCAAAATTAAGCATCATAATAGCTTTTGCATTTTTATCTTACTGATAATTGCATTATGGAAGCATAAAATAATACATGAATTTATATATGCTGCACGAGTTGGCTAGAAAATGAACTTAAAATAAAAACATGTTAAAAAAAATCTTAATCCTTGCCAGGCATGGTGGCACACTCCTTTAATCGTAGCACTCGGTAGGCAGAGGTAGGAGGATCACCATGAGTTTGAGGCCATCCTGAGACTGCATAGTGAATTCCAGGTCACCCTGAGCTAAAGTGAGCCCCTACCTCAAAAAAAAAAAAAAAAAAAAAAGGCTGGAGAGATGGCTTAGCAGTTAAGGGCTTGCCTGTGAAGCCTAAGGACCCCAGTTTGAGGCTCAATTCCCCAGAACCCACGTAAGCCAGATGCACAAGGGGGCACATACATCTGGATTTTAGTTGCAATGGCTGGAGGCCATGGCGTACCCATTCTTTCTCTTTCTCCCTCCCTCTTTGTCTCTCTGTTTGTCACTCTTAAAGGAAAAAATAAATAAATAAAAACCAGATGCACAAAGTGGTACATAAATAAATTTAACAAATTCTTAATCCTAGGCTGGAGAGATGGCTCAGTGGTTAAGGAGCTTGGTTGTAAAGCGTAAGGACCAGGGTTTGATTCCCTGTTATCCAGGTAAAACCAGATGCTAGAGGCCTTGATGTGCCTAATTCTCTCTCTCTCTAATAAATAAATAAATATCTTTTTTTTTGTTGTTTTTGTTTTTTGAGGTAGGGTCTCACTCTAGCCCAGGCTGACCTGGATTTCACTATGTAGTCTCAGGGTGGCCTCAAACTCACGGCGATCCTCCTACCTCTGCCTCCCAGTGCTGGGATTAAAGGTGTGTGCCACCACGCCCAGCTATAAATAAATATCTTAATCCTGAAATCATTTTTATTTTCCTCTCATCCCCTCTATTGATGTTATCATTCCTATCAAAATGAGTTAGGAAACTGAGACTCAAGGAGAAAAACAGGTTCTGCTTCCTTGATTCTTCAAATAATTTGTTTCTAAGAGAACCAAATTAAGAAAATATAATTTAATATATGTTCACTCTCCATCATTGTAGTGATTAGGACACAACAGGGACCTAATATATTAAAATACACAGGGCCTTGGAAGCTTTTATTATTAAGGAGAAAAGTCTAGAGTGTTTATCATTCCTATGGAAGGGAAAAGACTAAAAATGTCTCACTGGCATGAAGGTGGCCAGTCTTGAGTGTGTTGGTTCTTATGAAGGATTAGTTGAACTTCATAAATTGGATGTGTAAGTTCAGCATGAAAAGCCAAGGAATGAATATTTGATTATGAAAAATATAAAGAAGCAAAGGGATTAGGTAGAGTCTTCATATCAGAAGTATATTTTGAAAGATAGGGTGACAGAGTCGTGGGTCAGCAGAAAACTGCAACTCGGAGGCATTTCCTGTGTTTCAGCTTTGCTGGAATAAAAGATACAGGCAGAAATGAACAAACATTTGTGGCTAACAGTAAAGATGTCTTAGCGCTATGCTACTTGAAAAATTGAGCCACTTTATCTTTCTAAGATCTCAGCTCATGCCAAACAGGAAGTGATAAAAAATGCATGTATTGTAGTGGGACTACAAGGAAGAAATTGGGCTCTATAACGAGGAAAGTTTCCGGGCTTACTCTAAGCACAATGACTACCAGAAAAGATGACTCCAAGATGGACTTTGAACATCTGCCAATGATGGAACTGAAGAGGTGCAGGTAGAAACAAGTTACTATGATCTTAAGGCCAACTTGGGCTGAATAGAAAGCTAAGGCCACCCGGGATTACAGAGCATGTTCAAGGAAAGAATACATCACATAGCAAGACTCTTGTATACCTTTCTATCAAAAAGAAATGCTACAAATGATGGAAATGAGATCAATTACCTAAATCATGTTAATTATAGCCATTATTGATGTGAGGAAGGGTTAATCATCAATAGAAAATTTTCATGAATTTTCCTAAAACATGAGTGTTGAAAAGGGTTAGAAAGGAAACTTTTGTGTACTATGGTAAGGGAAAACCTTGAGTAAGCAAAGTTAACTCATTTGGAATTACATATAAATATATCACAACATCTAAAAACAAAAACAAAGTTATCTAATACATAAAAGGGAAAAAAAGGACAAATTTGATTTAAGCAATGTATCAGCAAAGATTAATATTTAAGTTCTAAAAGAGCCAAATAAACCTAAGAGGGAAGGTTTATCTCTATATTGTCTCTAGGCATATAAATTCAAGCAATAGAAATGCAAATTTACATCTTAAATTGTTAAGTAATTTGGGGCTGGAGAGATGGCTTAGTAGTTCATATCTTGCTCTCAGAGCCTAAACAACCCAGGTTTGACCCCCTGGGTGCCCACACAAAGCCAGGTGCACAAAATGACACATGCATCTGGAGAGCCTTTGCAGCTGCTAAAGGCTCTAGCATGCTCATTCTCTCTCTCTCTCTCTCTTTCTCCATGTCTGCTATCTCTTTCAGCTTTCAAATAAATAAACTACTTTAAAAATTGTTAAGTAATGATACAGGCATTGAGGAATCATATTTTCATTGGCATAAATGTTGCCTACAACTTGATGAGTCATGGAAGTTACTGTCTACACTAGTGTAACCACTGCTCCACTTTGGCATAAATCATGCCATCATTCCAACAGATGGCCCTGTTTTGCCCCTTCCTGTCAATCCTTCAGGACATGATGGTTCTTGTGTGCATTAGTAGAAGGTACTCTTGTGTTCTCAAAGTCTTTCTAAAGGAAAAAATAAATGCCATCTTCCCTGTCCATTCTTCACTTATTCCCCTCACAATCATTTGAGATTCCATTGGTAAAACTGCCTGAGTGCTATGTGGTTACACTGCAGTTGCTGAATGCATTTTCTGGCGGTTGGACATGTATTTATTGTGTAGCTTGCTATACTTGAATAGAACTCTATGCCTGATGAAGGTTGTGGAGATTGTGTTATTCTGTGGGTATTGTGAGAATTTCTCTTGGGTAAACATCTAAAAGAGAAATCTCTGTGCCATAGAGTAGGTGTATGTTTAACTAATTAAGGAAATGTTAAATTGTTTTTGTGAAGGTGTCTTACAGATTTATGTTTCCAACAGCAATAATTCCAGATCCTACTCACCAGTGTCTGGCACGATCAAAATTCTAAAGTTTTAACATTCTCTGTGTGTACACTCATGTACATAAACCACATGTGTACGTAACATCATGATTTAAACTTCCATTTTTCTGATGCTTAGTCACTTCCATAAACTTTTTTTGCATTTGTTAGTTTTTGTCTAATTTTTATTTATTTAAGTGTGTGTGTGTGTGTGTGTGTGTGTGTGTGTGTGATGTTTGCTTAAGTGCCTCCTGCACTGCAAACAAGTGCCATACACTTTAGCCACATTTTTGCATCTGGCTGACATGAGTGGCTGGGGCATTTTACCCAGCTGGTACACTTTGCTAGCAAGTGCTACTGAGTCTCTCTCTAGGCCCTGTGTTAGACTTTTGCATGTGTATTTTGGCAACAAACCTTTTAAAACTGTTCATCCATTTCCATTGCATTACTATATACTTTACCATATGTAAGAGGTACTTATATGCATATATATACTAACGTAGTGTGAGGTATTAGGAGTACTTTATACCTGCCATTGACATCACATTTAATTTCCTTAGAAAGATCTTTGAATATATAGATTTTTAAAGTCCTACTTTATTTACCCTATCTCTATCATCTATCTATCTATCTATCTACCTATCTACCTATCTATCTATCTATCTATTGTCTATCATCAATCATCCACATACCTACCTATCTATATAATCTATTTATCTAGTATGTATGTATGTATGTATGTATGTATGTATGTACGTATGTATGTATGTATGCATGTATAATAGTTTTTATGGCACTAAGGGCTAAACCTAGGGCCTTGTTCAAGCTATGTAAATAATGTACAACTGAACTCTACTCAGTCTTTGAGACTTTTGTTGTTGCTAATATGTTTATTTGTTTGTAACAGTGTCATGACATGTGGTAGCGTCTAGCCTAAAATGCCTTATGTAGTAGAGGCTCGCTTAAACTTCACAATCCTCCTACCTCAGGCTTACAAGAGTAAGGTACTTTTTTTCTTGAACTTTTCTTGTTTCATTCTTTATGTTGAGAACTATGACTCAAATTAATCTTGAATGTGGTTTGAGGTAGTTAGTTTTATACACAATGTGGTTGATGTACTACTACCTTTTGAAGAAAAACAATTGATATGTTATGGTGCCTAAGGTGTTATTTTACTTATCACCATAAGTGATTATCATTATATTGTCCAGATTTTATGGTCATTTAAATCACATAACTAGTCCAATATATTTCAGTCCATTATAGTTAAAACTGAACACACACACACACACAGGCACACACATACATCATTTTATAATTTCTAAATTCATTGTATGCAATGCTTTCAAATCTTTTTTTTTCTTTTTTTCTTTATTAATTAGTTTTGTATTCAGAAAATACCATCAGTTTGGTACCATTATTAGGCTCATCTGTGACATACCCCCTCTCCTTGGCCCCTCCTTGTTGAGGTATATGGGTCATGCATTGTGGAAAAATATAGAATGCTTCATGAATATGCGTGTCATCCTTGCGCAGGGGCCATGCTAATCTTCTCTATATCATTCCAATTTTAGTATATGTACTGCCGAAGCGAGCACGCTTTCAAATCTTTTTATCTTTATCATTTTAAAGAAAAATTGGAACATTTTATTCCTTATTATTCCCATAACCACTGCAAAATATTAATAATACTAATATATGTTTTCTCTATTCCATACATTAGTTTTATAAATAAGTACAATGAGCCTTTTGACCCCCCCAAAAAAAAAACAATTGTCATCTTCTTTGAGAATGCATGGATTATGGCAAGGAAACATGTAGAAATAGATTTTTAATTAATACAATTTGCACTGGTGCCTAATAAATAATATGCCCCAATATCTTTATATTTTTCTTGTTTGTCTGGATTTTTCTTTAACAACATATTTTATTTATTTATTAGGAGAGAGGCAGATAGAGAGAGAGAGAGAAAGGACATACTGGAGACTGTAGCCACCACAAACAAACTCCAGGTGTATACACTACTTTGTGCATCTTGCTTTAAGTAGGTACTAAAGAATCAAATCTGGGCCATTAGTCTTTGCAAGCAAGTGCTTTAATTGCTGAGCCATCTCTCCAGCCTTTGTCTGGAGTTTTCTATCTGATCTGATTTATCATAGGAGCTTTGCATTTTCAATGATTATGCATAAAGAATATCCTTCAGTTTATAATAAATATCTGACATAATTGGAGGGCAAACATTCATCATACACTTATTTTCAGTACTTGACCAGTTATGATTCTCTATATTTACCAACTTCCATTGCCACTGAAAAGAAAGAAAGAAAGAAGAAAGAAAAAAAGGAAGGAAGAAAGGAAGGAAGGAAAATGACAGGAAAGGAGAGGAGAAGTGGGAAGAGAAGAGAAGAGAAGAGAAGAGAAGAGAAGAGAAGAGAAGAGAAGAGAAGAGAAAAGAAGAGAAGAAAGGAGAAAAGAAAAGAACAGAAGAGAAGACTTTTCTGACAGGGGCTGACAATAAAACTTTTATCTGTTATAAAGATAAATATTTAGGATGCAGTTTAACAACACAACCATTTAGCCTTTAAATAGTAGGTTTTACCATAGAGGCTATATTCTCTCCCACCATGGGCTATTGACTGGGTTCTCAGTACCAGATATGAATTCCCTCTTGTGGAGCTAGTCTCATACACATTCATGTCTATGTTCCATCAGAAGAGATGTCTTACCTGATGGATCAGTATTTTTGTATGTGAGCTCCTTAGGTAAGCTGCAGGTAATTTTCGTCATCCATAACATCTAAGGCCATTTAGAAATATTGCTAAAATCAAATGAGGTATGCGTTCAGATTATGAGTTTAGATAAATATTTCTGAATTACTGGAAGGGCATTTGAAATTAAAGGAAACAGTGAGGGAAATTCTTTGTTCTATTGTATACTCTAATTATCATGACATTCCTGTCCCATACACTAAGTGACATTAGTGACAAAGTCACTGGGCCACACAATTCACAAAAGGAACTCTAATGTTCATATTTCTACTTTGCAGTTATGCAGTAGCATGTTTGGTAATTTCTATATTCTGCTACAATTTCTCCTATTTATTGTACCATTATATCATTATATATTTTTCTGCTCTTCTTTTTACTTAAGATTTGTTTTCTCCTTGTTTATTCTATTACATTAAATTAACTGATGCTAACTTGAAGCTGTAAATAATGTTCCAGTCTGGAAATATAAACCTGAGCAGAAGGCATTTTAAGCTGACAACTGTACACTGTGGGTAAGAAGGGAGAGTGAGGTTGTGTAGGAGATTTGGCAATCCCAATTGTCATAACAGGCAGTTATGATTATGAAAGGTCTAAGCCAGGCATGGTGGTGCATGTCTTTAATCCCAGCACTGAGAAGGCTGAGGGAAGAGCTTGCTGTGAGTGTGAGTCCAGCCTGGAGCTACAGAGTGTGTACCAGGTTAGCCTGGGCTAGAGTTAGCCTCTACCTAAAAAAAAAAAATAGGGAGAAAAAGAAAGAAAGGAAGAAAGATGAAATGTCTGAAGTTTGTTGCTAAGCCATATTAAAGGCTCTATTTTGCAATTTAGACCTATCCCCTGAAAACCCAATATAGTATTAGCATCAATTAAGAGTTTTAAATAGAAATTATTTATAAAAAATATGCAAAACAAACCTCATAGTAATCAAGTAAGACCAAGGAATAGCATGAAAAGCTTATTGTATTTTTTAGACATAGTTAATGGCAGAGCTTAATTTATATGGAGTATTTCTGAGTCTATATAAGTGAAAATAGAACATTGCATATCTGTGGAATTTATTTTAACCATTCTATCTATAGCTTTGTAGTAAAGTTCTTTGAAGGACTTAGCTGCAATTAATTTGACTCTGTTGTCTTTACCTATTTTCATCTAAAAGCTATTCTTTCCTAGGTTTACCTGTGAAACAGAAATCTAAGTGATTTCCAAATCTCAGAAAAAACTCAAAATATTTTTAACTGTGAGATTAAGATTTTTATTATTACAGAATTGCTAAGTTCTAATTTCTCTCATGTAATAAATTAATCACCTCTGTTGTCTCTGTTTTAAACTTTTTAAGGGATTTTACAAGTTCTCTTAGAAGAGTTTTATTGTGGTTATTTCTGTTTTACCCCTAGGAATATAGTAAACCAGTCTTAGATTCCATCAGAGGACTTCAGCATTTCATAAGACACTTACACACATTCAATACTTCATCTAGGCAAGATTTCTGGGAGATCTTCAATGCTAGAGAAGAAGATTTATTTCAAAGGGCAGTGAATGATGGAGGAAGATGTAATAAACCATATTGTGAATGAAAGAAGAGTACAGCCCTAAAACATTTTTATACTTTTAAATAATAAATAAGGCTGAAAAAATGAATCAAGTTTCTTATTATGTAAAACCAAATGTAGCCAACAAAATGAGGATTGATTTAAATATTTAAATTCAAATGATTATCTTTGATTGTGCTTTAAGAACAGCTATCCAAACTATAGCATCATTTTTGATAGTTTGCTCAATACTAGTTTAAGAAAATACAAAATGAGCCACACAAAATGTTGATTTGGTATACAGAAGGGTCAATTCAGAGACGTTTAAACAATGCTTTCTATACTTACACTCAATGTGTTCACTCTGCCACTTCAGCAGAGACCAATGTATAGATGCAGACCATCTGTTTTGCTGAAGCTTCACCTAGAATATACCTACTAACGTATATAAGCCAAGAGGAAATACAGTTATCACAGGCACTGGCTATTAGTTGCTTGGAGAAAATATTGATCACATGCCTCCTGTAAAGAGGTGCCTGACTAAGGTGATTTAGGAATGCAAATGGACAGGAAGAAGGACACCAGATTTGGGTATGTCATAAGAGAGGACATGAGATGGTAAGAAATTATGACATGGCTAGCTGGAGAGATGGCTTAGAAGTTAAGCAATTCTGACATGGGCATATGTGGAAAGCTTGTATTGAAACAACAGAAGTGACAATGATAATACAAGTTCAATAAGTGGAAAGGTGTAATAAGTGTAACATAATTTGAATAAAATACATTCAATAGTGAAGAAATTTCTGGATGATGGAGGGCATGAACCATCATTTGAAGTGCATGTCATACTTAGATCAAAACTCAGGTGTATGACATTGACAATGTTCTATAAATTTAGTTAGCATAGTTTGATTTTAAGAATTATTAGATTTTAAAACGGAAGAGATTACTCAGTGATTATTAAAGGTACTTGCTTGCAAAATTTGTTAGTCTGAGTTGAGCACCTTAGCCACCAATATAAACCTGGACAGATATTAGTTTGCAGCAACAAAAGGCCCTGATATGCTTACACACGCACATACACACACACACTTGCAAATAAATAAATATATTTTAAATATTGGATATCTATATATAAAACTGTCTCAGGAAAATATTAGTATAAAAACACCAGAGGAATAATTGGTCCCTCACTGGGAAGTATGAGTGTTGTGTAATGGAGCATTTCAATACAGAAATGGAGACAAGATTCTGAGAAACCCATTATGCAATTCATTATTTAGCAGATACTGGACACTGCAGAGGGTGAATCACAGATTTTCAGACCCTCTTGTCTCACAGTTCTTCACTAGACTTAAACATTTCCCAAACTAGGCCTTAAAGATGGTGAGTCTCATCAATGTTCCACCTTCAAAACTCTCCCTTATCTTATGGCCTTAATAAAGCTCAGTCCATAGATTCCGTAAATTGGTACCCATGGGTAAATGAAGTACCATGCTCTTATCTATGATTTTATTTTCTCCATGGGATATATGCATGGTAGTCAATACATGGACATTTCTTCTGCTGAAATAAATAAAGGTGGCTGGCAAGCTTTGAATGTATGCTGTAGATTTTCTTCACTAAGGAATACACACACACACACACACACACACACACACACACACACATATATATATATATATATATGTATATATATATATATATATATAGAGAGAGAGAGAGAGAGAGAGAAATATTGGTTGATTGTGCTTTAACCAAAATCACTGTACCATTGTCTTATTGTCTCTTATCTATTTTAGTGGTATTGTTTTCTTTTTTATTAGACTGACTTCATTCCTGAGTCAACATTTATACTCCCAAGCTGAATGATAATTCACAATGTAACTTATCTGCCAAGGTCTTCTTATACATTATTTCTGAGGAACCCCTGAGGTCTCTCAAAGCTTTTCCTCTTAAAATTCATTTATTGCTGCATAAAAATAGCCCCAAGTAAAGTACTTGAAAAGGACTTAAGTGTAGTAACTGTTTGGAGTCAAGAGTCTACCATCACTGCGCCTTCTGCCCACACTTACACTAATGTAAACCCCATGGTCAGATATTTTGGAGATGACAGAATTTTTTCATCAGTGAAGGAGTGTATATGTGTGTGTGTGTGTGTGTGTGTGTGTGTGTGTGTGTGTCTGTGTATATATATTCTGTTATGAAACATGAAAAAGAATAATTGTAGCCAATTTATATGTGACTATGTAAGATACATGGGGATCATTCATTAATACTGAAATGTGGGACATTGATTAAATGTGAGAATTGATTAAGCTTAAAAATTATCTTGTCACCTTCCTTAAACATACTGGAAGTTTACTCTCAATCTGATTCTTTCTTTAACATTTTTATTTATTTGAGAAAGAGAGTTAGAGAAAGAAAGAAAAAAGAAAGAAAGAAAGAAAGAAAGAAAGAAAGAAAGAAAGAAAGAAAGAAAGAAAGAAAGAAGGAAGGAAGGAAGGAAGAAAGAGAATGAGCATGCTAGGGCCTCCAGTCACTTCAAACAAATTCTATTTGTAAACACTACCTACTCTATCTGGCTGTATCAGACAGCTTCTGGTTTGCTGAGATGAACTTCCAGACCAGGCACAGTTATGGAGGAAGGGATTTATTGAAGCTTACAGATCCAGGGGAAGTTCCATAATGGCAGAAGAAACTGGCCTGTTTTCACAGGCCCAAGCAGAGAGAGAAAAGCACAAGCCTAAAGGTCAAAAGCCACAGCACACTTCAGGAACTCCAGCTAGGCACACTTTGCATATCTTCAGATTGAAACCTGAAACCCACCACCACACCTTAAGATCCACACAATAGCACTGCCTCCAGCCAGGTGGCTAAAAATGCAAACTACAAACAAACAACTGAAATATATTGGGGGCCATCTATTCTATTCAAACCACCACACTGGCTTATGTATGTGGATACTGTGAAATCGAACCTGCATTCTTGGGCTTTGCAGGTAAATGCCTTAACCACTAAGCCATCTCCCCAGCTCCATCAATCTGATTCTTTTTCAAAATTGCTAATGCACATGTTTGTGTCAACCCTGTGATCCCACCATTGACATTGTTGATTTATATTCTTTTGTACTGATTTGTAGGCTTTGATTGACAACTTTGAAGAATAGCCAAACTTCTTTATCATGGAGTCCCTGAATAACCCGTTCAAATGTGTGCTATACTCTTCTTATCATCTGTAGCTTTAACATGCCAACAGTGATTTTCATCTCAGGGATATGAACTTCTAGTCCTCTGAACAAAATTATATTTTAATATAAGGCAAAGTCCTCTCCAATGAGCTCAGATTTTCATTATTACTCCTAAAGCACTGACGTCCATTAATTTAATATTCACATAATATCAACAGCCATGAAAGTAAGTAACCTCGGATTTCAACTGGAAACATGTTACATCAACCAACAATCTTCCCCTCTGTTCAGCTCATAATGTAAATTATGTGGGCAATTTATATAAGTTTCAAACTTTTTTTCCAAACCTAGTGTATTTCTTGTGATTATTATTTCATAACTCTCTGAATATAGAATATTTTACCCTGCATTTCAACACCACATAGGATATCTAAACTTGAACATATGAATAATTAATAAACATCAAATTACCCATATACATACTCCTTCTTCAAGACACAGTTTAGCCATTTCAATTACTTTAGTTTTTAGCTTGTATAACTCCATTCTTATTGATTTATTAGAAAATTGTTCACTTAAAAATTCCACAGAATATAAAGTAAATATTTAAGCATTTTTTTAGAATTTATATATAATATAAACATACATAAATTATATATAATTTATACCTAATATAGAATTTATATGTGTGAATATATACACACATACATATATAGACATCAAAGTAAAATAGAACTAAGCATAAGTTTAACACAAAGAATTAATTCTAATTTATTTTCTTCAGAGAGGTTAGGAATAGATCACACATATGGCTGCCTAACTAGTTAGAAGTATTAGTCAAATCTGCTAATGGCCATACTTTGTATATTAGCATGAATTAGTATTAGTTTGAATAAAATAATGAACAAGTTGGCCCTATATTTTTACTATCTCTCTTCTTTCTTTCACTCATTATTTAAAAACCTATACATATGAGGTGGGCATGGTGGTGAATGCCTTAAATCCCAGCACTTGGGAGGCAGAGGTCAGAGGCTTTCTATGAGTTTGAGGCCACTCTGAGACTACAGAATGAATTCCAGGTCAGCCTTAGCTAGAGCGAAATCTGTCTCAAACACCACCACCCCCTCCCCCCCCGCCGCCAAAAAAAAAAGAAAGAAAGAAACTTAGATATATTTCTTCACTTTTTTACATCTTCTTTATCCTATGTTGTTAGATAATGATACTCTACATATAGATTTCTTATAAAATATAAATAAAATATGGCATTTAAAGCTCTTGATAGCTCCTGATATATAAATCAAATGTCTATGAATTTTAGCTATTATCAGTTAACTAAATTTGAGATAAAGATGAAGTGTGGAACAGCAGTTTAAATGTGATAGGTAGATAGATTGATAGATAGATAGATAGATAGATAGATAGATAGATAGATAGGTAGGTAGATAATAGATAGGTGATAGCAGACAGATAGATTGACATATATGTTAAATATGTCTAAGGTTCATTTTAAAGCAGAGATATTGTGCAATTCTGAGGCATGAGGTATCATTTATTATTAGGAATCTTGGTAGCATTTTATAATATTGTACAACAGTGCAACTCAGATTAAAACTAATTTTAATCCACAATCAAAGAGAAAACAACCACTTTGAATCAAATTAATGAAAAAACACACAATTGAAACAAATCCATACATCTCCATCAATGCTATTGAAGACAGCAATATTAAAGTTGAGGTTCCACTTAAATAGACTGACATGCATACAACCTGTATGGATAAAAAGGTACATGTCAATTTTGCAAATCATAGAATAGACTTCAGGATGAAATAAATGAGCTGAATTCTAAGAGTGAAGCAACTTGGAAGCGAGACTAGGGTAAGATCTGGGAAGACCAGGAGGCTTCCATTAGGGTAGTAAGAGTAGAAGATTATAAATTAAGTCATTGAGAGAGATTTAATAAAAATGTAGGTTAGAAAATGAGTAATCACAAATCATCTGAGAATACCCTGAAATTTCTGTCAAAGCATAGTTGCCTTGTTTGGAAAAAAATATTTACCAATATAACAAAAATCCCCAAATAATTAACTACAGGATCTTTAAAACACACTGTAGCTGAAATATCTTGGTCAACTTGTATAGCACTTCTGATTTTATTTTGTGGGTGCATGAATGGATGGATGGATAGATGAGTAAATAGATAACTTTTTCTCATTAAACATAATTCAGTTTTCTTTTTTTGTTTTTTGCCTGGGCCCATTCCTTTGAAATAACATCAATAAGTAGGAAGATGGATCTCAAGAGCTTAAAGAACATAAAAGTCATCAGGCTTATGGAAATTACCAACGGATGGTTTCTACCCATTGATTTTCTTCTTTGCTCATTTAATGCAAGTCTCAGTTTTCTTGCATGGGAGAAATGAGTTTCACATCTTGGGTAAAATAATTAATGTATTTCTTGAAAGACAAATACAGAGTAGTAGATAGAGTTCAGCTTGAGGGATTGCTAAGTGGTTAGAGGCACTTGCTTGCAAAGCCTGATGCCCCAGGGTTTGCTTTCCCAGAACCCATGGAAAGCCAGATGTACAAAGTGGCTCATGTATCTGGAATTGGTATGCAGTGGCAGGAAGCTCTGACAAGTTCTCTCTCTCTCTTTCTGTCTTTCAAACAAATAAATGTTTTATTAAAAAAGAAAGAATTAATGTGCTAAGATATGAATGTACAGTTTGGTTACTGCTTCATACATGGTGATGGTAAATGGCAACCAAAAACACGGAAAACGTAGCTGTGCTTTCACCATTATTATTATTGTACAGTCCTTAGCTTGGTTAATTAAGCTTTTTATTATAAGAACATATTGTTTTGCCTACCTGCATCTGACTACACAAATGATCTCTATAACCTCATTTATCAGAAAAGCTTCCATTATATAAAAGGAAAGTTGAAAATAAGTCATATAACATTGATAAGGTTTTAGGAGTAATGCTATCAGTTATGTCATTGTAGTAAGATGGCTAGAGTGTAATTGGGCCAATATATCTCAAATTTATCTCAATGCAGGAATTACCTAGAGATCTTTAAAAATGCATTAATGCCTAAGTTGCACTCGTAAGAGTTCTTATATAATTAGCCTAGGATATAAATTTGATATAAGCTTTAATTTAAGCCTCAGATTATTATAAAATATAATTAAAATTAACGAACAGCGTTAAGCATAACAACCTACTTCAACAAAACAGGTGACTAGCAACAGGCAATCATGATATTTCTTCATTGAGTGCTCACAACAATTACACACTTTTAAATATTTCTTACCATACTACAAAAGTCCTTTTGCCTTGCTTGAAATCAAGCAATTTTCACTAAATTTAGCTAAAGTATTTTTGCTTCTTCTTCATGTATCTTTCTTTCAGTAACGCACACACACACACACACACCATTTGCAAATAATAAATATTAAAGGTTTCAATATAAATTTCATGATAACTTACTGAAAATAAGAATATACAAAAAATTGACATTTAACATATTTTTATCATCATCTATATGGATGCCTCAACATTTTGTGCTGTAGAGAAATGTTTTCTAAGATTTAATGGAAAACTTTTGTGAGGATGTTACAGGCATACACCCAACAAAATACTAACATCTTTTCATATTTTTTATCTGCTATTATATATTAACACAATGAGAATTTTCTTATGACGCCTTGTTTGTTCTTATAGAACAAATATGGATAACACAGCATATGTGAATGTAATGTTCATAACTTTTCATGCTTCCAAGTTTCTGTTTTTAATTTTCTAAAAATAGTTAAGGACTGTTGAAAAGTCTATCTCATTCCATATATTGTTATATTTCAAAAGTTAAAAAATATTTAATCTCTTCTACCTCTGTTGTCTCAGTAATGGTATGAAACAATAAAGATCTGTGGTGAAGGTTGTCTGTGTGGTTATATTCAGACATCATGTGACCGCTTACCAACATTGTTTTACCATCTGCATTATGTTTGTTACTCTTATTATAAGAAAAGAACATGCTAACTATATAGAGAATATACAAGAAACATGAAGAAAAAGAACTTGGGTGTGATGATCTGGTGATAGAAAAATGAATATCACCTGCATATAAATAACACTGTAAAATACTTCTAATTGTAGAATCTGCCTTATGGAAAATATATAATTGAAACTGATATTGATAAATAACCACAATACTTTCATATTTGGAAAATTTGAAAGATAAAATTTAGACATATTCCCCTCAGAAGATCAGTACTATTCCAGGACTCCCAATTCATTCAGCTTTACATCCAGTTTCTACCATGTGCAAGTGGTGTCAGCAGTGGTCAGTTCAAGAGTCACACTCAGCCCATCAGTCAATCATAGTGAACTCAGGAAAGGTCTATTCGTTCTGATCTTATCCAGATGGTGACATTTTTGAATATGCACTTTGAAAACTATGTGTACTTTAAAAGCAATTAATAAAGTATGTAATTTGAGAAAAGTATCTCCAAATCCAAATATGGTATTACACTGAAACGCTGTAAAAACTTATCAGTATTTTAACATTTAGTAACACAGAGGTTTGTTTAATACAATGTGGAATTTTCTCTAACAGTGGAAAAACATGGAAAGGAACCCACCCACACAAAAATCTCATTCCATTTGTGAAAATGGAGCTGTACTCAAGTAATGCAGAAGGGAAACAAAGTAGTACATAGTAGGAGATATGATATTAAATCTGTAATCATTCACAGCACAAAATGTGCTATGGTGACCAATAACAGACCCTCTTGAGAATTTTTTTTTATTACCTCTTGAAAAAACAACTGGCAATGTTTGAGATTACAGCTCCTTCAAAGCCTTAGGCCTTGAGTGGTTATTATGCCCACTAGCTAACTTGTGCTTGTGGAATTTCAACTCGTAGTGTGCTAGTTTATTACCACAGCATGCATGGTCCACTTCTCAAATCTTCATGTGTAGATGAAACACCTGGTAAGTTTGCAAAAATATAGACATTGACTTATATATCTTGGTTAAAACACAACATATTTCCTGAAACTTTGAGGGAGTGCTCCAGTAGCTGACATAATAACACTCCCCTAGAGACAAGGCCTGGCCTCACTGACCCAGAGAGAATAAGGACATTGACACCTGGCATCTCTTGACTCTACAGTCATGCCTCATCTTCCACATGTCGCCAACATACTGCACTGATTTTTTTTTTCTTAGCTACAGGTGGTAATCTTCAAGTAGGTGATAAAATCAATATAGTGGAAAACAATTGCAATCTGAAGTTATATAGAAATAAGAAAACAAGTAGAGTGATAAAAAATAATTGAACAGAATAGAAATTTACCAGACAGCTTACAGATAATAAGAATAAATTTTGATTTGTGAATATTTCACAAAATCTATGTTCTCAACCACTTGGGGAAATGTGTGGCACCTATAAACATTATAGAAGAATATTTGAAATCTGGAGAGATTGCATAGTGGTCAAGGTACTTGACTCAAAGTCAGAGGACCTTGGTTCAATTCTTAGGACCCATGTAAGCCAGATGCACAAGGTGGCTCATGAGTGTGGTGGAGTTCATTTGCAGTGGCTGGAGGCCCTGGTGCATTCTCTCTCTCTCTCTCTCTCTCTCTCTCTCTATCTCATAAATAAATAAAAAATAATTAAAGAAAAACAGTATTAAAAAAATAAACATGTTTGCCGGGCTTGGTGTCGCACGCCTTTAATCCCAGCACTTGGGAGGCAGAGGTAAGAGGATTGCTGAAAGTTTGAGACCACCCTGAGACTACAGAGTGAATTCCATGTCAGCCTGAGCTACTGTGAGACCCTACCTTGGAAAACTGGAAAAAAAAAAAAGTTTGAGGGTGCACATCTGTAATCCCAGTATTTGGGATGCTAAGGCAGGAGTATTGTGAGTTCATGGTCAGCCAGGGTTAAATAGTTAAATAGTTATTTGAGGTCACCCTGAACTATATAGTGTGATGGACTCTCAAAACAAACAAGGCAAAAAAAAGAGAGAGAGACAAAACAAGTGAGGTGGTTTGAGTCCAATGACCCCCATAAAGTCATGAGTTCTGCATTCTTGAAACCCAGATGGTAATAATTTGGGAGGCAGAGATTTGCTACAGGAGGTGGGTCACTTGGGGCAGATTGTGATGCTTTTCTGTCTCTAGTTTGCTGGTGATAGCTCACACTCTGGCTGCAGTTGATCACTTCATGTTGGCAAGGAGGTGATGTTCGTCTTCTGCGCATGCCGTGTTTTCCCCTGCCATCATGAACCTTCCTCTTGAGAGTCTAAGCCAAAATAAAAATAAATAAATGAGTTTCCTCCAATTAGCTGCTTTTGGACTGGTGTTGTGTTCTAGCCACAGCAAGGTAACTGCAACAACATGATAAAACAACACAAGAAAAATACCTATGTCACATCCAATGATTTATTGGTTAATACTATGTGATTTAGTGCTGTAACATTATCTCACACTTACAAGGCCCTGAGTTTGATCTTCAGGACCGAAAGAAATGAAATAAATGAATAAACCAAAATTAAAATGTCTGGCCATATAAAAATAATTGCAGTCTCTGCTTTTCCTGGGTATAGAGCTGAGCATATCCTGGACCCTCTGGTGCAGTTAGATGCAGCAGTGCATCTGGGTTCTAGCTGCTAGGGTATGTAATAAAACGCACGGCGTTTTCATGCATGTGTCATTGATATTTCCACATTAGACCTTCCATGTGCATGCTGACTCCAGCAGTGCTGTGATGTGACATGAAAAGACATATTTTGATGATGACAGAATCCCTGTTAAAACCTAGAAATATCCTGAGCACCTTGTAAAGGACTAGGTAAAAATTTGTGGAATCTTTTGTTAAGCAGGTGCTGGTCTGTGTTATGAGTATTTTGTAAATGTTAAATAGGAGGTACAAAGCCCATGAAACTTTTTCTGTGGAAGATATTTCAGCACCACTTTATGTCCTCATATGGTACTTTAATAACCTTTAGCAGGTGCCTAGTAACTCCTAGTTTTAGGAGTTACTTAGCCTTTGTGAATTCTGTCTCTAACCTTATTGCAGACAGAATAGATACTAGATGAACAGATAGTTTTTTTTTTGCAGTTTTATTTTTGTTATTTTATTTTTTATTTTTTTATTTTTCTTTACTAGTCAGTTCTGTATTCAGCAAATACAGTCAGTTTGGTACCATTATTAGGCTCATCCATGACCTACCCCCTCCCCTTGGCCCCTCCTTGTTGAGGTATATGGGCCATGCATTGTGGACTTAGCCCACAGTTATGGATAAGCTAAATGTCTCTGCATATCATGACCCAACATGTGACTCTGACATTCTTTCCGCCCCCTCTTCCGCAAAATTTCCCTGGGCCATGTTGGGTTCATTTTTGGTCTGCTTCAGTGATGAGGTGTTGGGGGCCTCTGAGGCTCTGGCTCTCTGATTTGGTAGGAGTTGATTTTTCTCTGTGCTGATCTCCTTCCCCCTTGTGCTGGTATCCGGTTCATGAGGAAAACAGCCCCCTTGCTTGTTTCTCCAATTTTTCTTAGTTTCAGCCGAGGCCCTTTTGAGGTATGATGGGGTGGCTCTCAGATAGTTTTTTTTCCACCTTTTGTCTTTGCTTGTGTCAAGACCACAATGGTCAAGTCTTAAAACAAAGAACTTCTTTTTCATGTCCTTATTCATGCACTGAAGGCAAAATTACTGTATTTTCTAATATTCTCAGTTTTATATTGACATCTGAATTCGCCATGTGGAAAGTAAAGTGTTTTTCTTCTGTTCTCACACCTAGGTCCTTCATTGAATGGCAAATGCACTGGAATAAATGTGGGCTTCAAAACTTAATTATCAATTAGTATATTACTTATTTTTCTGATCTTTCCCATAATCTCAGTGATGCATTAAGTGATTACTTTTAACAATTTACTTGTCTTAAAGCTAACTAGTTCAATTTATTGCCAGAAATGTCTTGTTCCAAAATCTGCACTTTAATGCCTGCACTAAATATATTATTCTCTAAAACATAAAGAATGTCACTTACTCCTTTGTATCATCCTTGAATCAGTTACATTCTTATCACTTGGACAAAATATCCAACCCCAAGAAGCTTATGGATGGAGAGGATTTATTTTTGACTTTCAGTTTCTGGGTAAATTTTCTCCATAGCTGGGGAACTCTAGCAGAAGCTTAGAGCCTGGCATCACATCTCCACAGCAGTAAAGAGGAAGTAGAAAGGGTCAGCTTACTAACATGGACAAGTAGCTAAACTGATAAACATGAACACCCGCTCCCAGTGACAAACTTCCTACAAAAAGGCTCTACCTCCCAAAGATTCCCCCAGCCAGTAAGTAGGAAAATTAATCACAAACACATGAAACTATTGGGGAACATTTTACACTCAAACCACAACAATATTAAATGTAGGAAATTTGTTTTTTTTTTCCTAAATACTTACATAAACTTAATTTTGACTTGCTATTTATTTTTCTCTCTGCATATATATCTATATCTATATATATATATATATGACATATATTAGATATAGATAGATATAGATGATTATTTTAAGTCTTTAGTGTGTTTGTGTGTAGCATATGCACACGTGTGTGCAGACGTGTGTGTCCCATGCAAAGGCCAGAGCAGGCCACCACATGCTGTCCTCTATCCCACTTCCATATTATTTTCCTGAGACTGAGTCTCTCATTGAATATGTGGCTCCTCCTTTTTCACTTAGATTGCCTAATCAGAGAACCTAGGCAAGCTTCCTATGTATGCCCATCAATTCTGGGGTTAAAGTTGTGTGGGGCAATGCCCAGCTTTGTATGTGATGCTGGGGATCAAATCCTGGTGGGACTTCATTCTTGATTAACGAGCAGTGATACTTTCTGAGCCATCTCCCCAGCCTGATTTTAGATTCAATCTATCTGAAGCTCTCTGTGTTTTTAATATTTTTTCCTCATACACATTTATATCTCTATCATAAGTCCTATGATTTTATTATTGTATTTTTATCTTGAATCTTCAAACTCAGATTATAGTCATCAATTTTATTTGTTACTGTGATTAAATGCCCAGAAAGAACAACTCAAGGAAGGATTTATCTTGGCTTATGGTTTGAGAGGGTACAGTGAAACATGCAAGGCATGGCTCCTGGCTGGACCAATGGGAGGGTGAGACACATCCTTACATTGTATATGCAATCAGTAAGCAGGGCATTTGCATCAGAATCAGAACTTGATATGCATGCGACAAGGCCTGCCTCCCAGAAAATCCCAGTTCTTTGGGCCGATTCTTTTGGCCAATACTCACTTCCTAAAGGTCCAACAATTTCCCAGAATAGTTCTATCAGCTGGAGCACAAGCACATGCATCTATGGGGACATTTGACATTCAAACCGTTACACTCCACCCTTGGCACCCATAGGCTCCTGGGCATTATTTAACACAGAATGCATTTCATCCAGTTTCAAGAGTTTTAATAGTCTCATTCTCTCTCTCTCTCTGTAAAACTCCCAAATTATAGAAATAGGATAAATAATTCAGTCAGTAAATTTTTGCCTTACAAGCATGTGGAGCTGAGTACAATTCTAAGAACACACCTCAGGAAAGCGAGGCATGATAGTTCATACTTGTAATACCACTACTGAGGAGACAGAGGCAGGCAGAACCCTATAGCTTGCTGATCAGTGCAGTCAGTGCAGCCTACTTGGAGTTGTCTAGGCCAGGCAGAGACCCTAACTCTAAATAAAGGAGGACAGTACCTGAGGAAAGATATGAAAGATGTCTTCTGGGCTCTTGTATACACATGTACACACTGCTTATACATGTGTTCCCACCCACAAGTAACCCTCCCCCACGCCACATGCATATCCAAAGTCTTTATTGAGAATCAAGATTATGAGACTGTATAATCAAAACCACATTGCATAATTTCAACATACAATTGCAAAAAGTAAATATTTCCAATCCACAGTAGAGGAAGGAATGTGTGAACTATTACAAGACTGAAACTAAGCTGTATAAACAACAAACACATCACATTATGTCCAGCAGCTTAGGCTGTTCATAGAATTATCTGAGACCCAATATTCTTGGGTGGCCCCAAATCCAGAGCTATCACAATGGCAACACAAGTAACATGTCCTGGGCTGGGTTTACTTGGCTTCTGAAGCTTTCCTCACATCCCACATTCCTGTCATACAATATACTGGGATTTCAATTGCAACTTAGACTTCAGCTTTACAGAAATCATGCACAGCCCATTCTGGAGGTCATGAAGCAAACCTAAACTTACTTTACATTATGTGCTGTTGCTGTCAGGTTCACATTGCTGGCATAAATCACCCAACCATGAGCAGCTTGTGGGAAAAAAATGTTAATTTTGGCTTACAGACTTGAGGGGAAGCTCCATCAAGGCAAAGAAAAACAAGGGCATGAGCAGAAGATGGACATCGCACCCTGGCCAACATACAGTGGACAACAGGAACAGGACAGTGTGCCAAACACTGGAAGGGGGAAGCTGGCTATAACACCCATAAGCCCGCCTCCAACAATACACTCCCTCCAGGAGGCATTAATTCCCAAATATCCATCAGCTGGGAACCTAGCATTCAGAACACCTAAGGTTATGGGGGACACCTGAATCAAACTACTACATTCCACCCTTGACCCCTATAAACTGATAAACATACATGATATAAAATACAATGCATTCAGTCCAATTTTAGAAGTCCTCATAGTTTTTATCAATCCTGATGATGTTCAAACATCCTCATAATCCAAGGTCTTTTAATAGCCATAATATCAAAAGAAAAATACCCAATAAACCCATAAGGGAACAGAAGAAACACTCACACTGCAAAAGATGGCATTGGGCAAAGCAAAGATATATTCAACCAATACAAAATTTAAACAGGGTAAACATCAAACACTGTAGCTCCAAGTCCAGCAACTCTAGTCAGTGACAAATCTCCAAGATCAATAATTCTAACCAGCAACAAGTCTCTGGAGTTTTAACTCTGCCCCTCCAGCTAGGCTACTCACAATCTGGGAAAATTTCATCAGGGCCAGCAGCTTTCCTTAGCAGCCACCTCATGGTCCCAGCATGTCCACTGGGTCTCCACTGCAATCCACGATTCATCCTCATGGCTCCATTGGGTCTCCATGCAGGCATCCAGAAAACCTGCTTCACACTGTCCATGGCCATTTCCAAAACACAAGACCATGTTGCAAATCCAATGACCCTCTCCTGTATTGTTTATGCTCCACAATACCAGGTAGAGTGCCAATTTGTTAATTCAGGTGGGAACAAAGCAGACTTTGAAGAACAGGACACTCCTTGAGCACTCAGGCCCCTTCAAAAGAGTCTACATTCTTCCTGTTGCCCCAGGGCAGGTCAGCTGGCCCAATCTCAATGGTTATAATCTCTCATATAACTGTAGCTGAACAGGCAAAATTTTCAGCTCAAAGATTTCTTTCTGTGCTATATCCCCCTGCACACACCAGTCCATTTCTGTGCACTGTAACTCAGTGCATAAGTTACAGTGCACAAATTCTCAGGACACGGGCATAACAAGCCTCTCATAAAAACTGCTTCTAGCCCAGTCCAGGCCAACCTCCTTTTTACCCTCATGAGCCAAACCTCACAGTCTACAATTCTTACGCATTCAGGTCTTGCAACTCTGACAAGCATAAACCATCGTTCTGTACTTACAGAACTGCAAGGTGTCCCTTAGGCCAAGGTTTCAAATTCCCCCATGTTTCTCTTGAAAATCAGCTCCAAAAGGCCAAATCCACCCACTCAGGTTGTCTAACAGCAAATGGCATCACTCCTCAGTACCAACATTACTGTTGCAGTCAGGTTTGCATTG
The DNA here is from genome assembly GCA_036346955.1 of Dipus sagitta. Classification (NCBI taxonomy): domain Eukaryota; kingdom Metazoa; phylum Chordata; class Mammalia; order Rodentia; family Dipodidae; genus Dipus; species Dipus sagitta. Next base: position 37,156,762 of record CM070778.1, on the reverse strand, counting down.
CTGGCAGAAATCACCCCACCAAGAACAGCTGTTGGAAAAACAAAATGGCTTATTTTTGTCTTACAGACTCTAGGGAAAGCTCTATCATGGCAGGGGAAAACAATGGCATGAGCTGAGTGGACAACACTCCCTGGCCAACATAGGTGTATAATAGTAACAGGAGAGTGTGCCAAACAATGGCAAGGGGGAGCTGGCTATAACACCACTGCTTCCAGGGGGTGCTAATTCCCAAATCTCCATCAGCCTGGAGACTAGCACTCAGAAGGCTTAAGTTTGTCGGGGACAACTGGATGAAACCCCCACACTTTCTATCAAGGTCTAATCTGTTATGAATCCATAAATCTTGAATTCTGCATACCTGTAAAACCAGCTCTATGTGGATGATGACACTGAGCTCTGCTGTCTGCTCAAGAAGCCTGCCCTCCTTTGACCACCCGTGTAGAGGTCATATGCCTGCCTGACTTAGTCTGGGAAAGCAGGGACCTACTTAGAAACACTTTCTGTGTCTCCCCTTTTTCTTCAGGCACTCTTCTTCAGTCTTCCCCAAATGGATTTTCACTTTTATCCTCCATAGCCTTTACTTGGTAGGGCCTTTCCATCAAAGCACAATTCATCTTGTCCCAGCAAAGTGCCCAAATTCTTATCAGCTGTGCTAGCCTATCCATCAGTTACAGCCAGTGTGTCCATACATACTTCATTGGCATTGTTGACAATTTTCACTAAATTCATAAAACTTTTCCTTGTGAAACACACATTTTCAGACCTTTCCTCTAGACTTTCTGCTCTCTCTCACTGTAAACCTAATCTAAATTCAGTGACCAACAACCATGCCACATGGCTGGAGACTATATTTTCTAGAAATTTACTCTGCGAAAGAAATTAGGCCATGTTTTTAAGTTTAGCCTCACATGAATTTTGGAATCTGGGAAGAATGTAGCCAGATTCTTTGCCAGATGTAAACACAAATGAACAATATTCAAATTCCTTACAGAGTCTCTATTCCCTTTTGACACCTCATGGAAGCAAAGTTGATTATTTGCATTTCTACTGGCACTCACATCTTCCTCTTTACCTCTCAGATCTTCCTCATTTCCGCTGGAAGAATCTGTCCAGCTCTGTTTGCAACATGTTAGGGTTTTCTAGTACACATCTCCAGGCTTTTTTCATATTTATCACTCAGGTTGTTCCAAAGTCCTACAGACGACGAATGCATGGATATCATAGCAACAAGTCCATTTCTCAATATCCATTTTCTATATTAGTTGATTTTCTCATTGTGATAGAGTTTCTGAATGAGACAACCTGATGGAGGGAGGGTTAATTTTGGCTCATTCTTTGAAAATGTAAATGGGGAAAATAAATGACAAAAATTGCCCAATGGCTAAAGCAGTGGAAGTGTGAGTTGGCTGTCACATCATTCAGAAATTATGCTAGCTTATACTATGAAATTTCCTTGGACAGTCTAATGAGGAGCTCTTTCTTCCTTCTCTTCCTCCTTTTCTGATTCTTCCTTCTCATTTCATCCTGCTTCCAAATGTTCTGTCTTTGTTCTTTAGTAACTAGTGTATGGTATCCATCAGTAAAGTCATATTTGGGCTGAAGCTTTTGGGAGATTTTTGAGTTCCTTATGCCAGAATATCCATCTCCCTTTGTCATTTTAGGAAGTTTGGGGTCATAATTTCTTTAAATAATATTCTTCTGTCACTTTCTGTCTTCTCTTTCTGAGGTGTTCAAAATCCATGTGTTAATTTTCTTGATGGTACCTAATGAAGTTGGAAAGCTTTCCTCACGTTCATTTCTCTCTTTTCTTTATTGACTGGATATATTCATGTCACCTACCTTCATGTTTTTTCAGACTTCTCTTTGACTAGGTCTGCTTCTGAGTTGATTCACTGATTTTTTTTTTTTTTTACTCAATGTATTAATTAGCTCCAAATTACGGTTTGACTTTTTATGATACATTTGTCTTCACATTTTCTGTCTGTCTTAATTTTTTTAATTGTGCGCATAATGTTTACTTATTCTTGTTGAAATGTCTATTAGTGCTGTTTAAAAGTCAATGGAATCCCTTTAATAATTACTTTCAGTTCTATTAGGAAATGGATAGATCTCCATTTCTATGGGTTTAGCTGCTCATAAATCATTATGTACACTTTGGAATGTCATATTCTCTTCATACAGTGAAGTCCTGTTGCCATATTTACCTTTGAAACAGAGCCTACTGCAGACATTGCTGACTGACCTTTCCAGTGCCTCTATTCTCAGATATTTTCCTCCAACAATATGTTGCAATTGCTCCATTGTACTCTCCACATGGTACTGTCAATGAAACTTGGGTAGCAACTGATTCACTATTAAAATATGATGGTGGGCCGGGCGTGGTGGCACATGCCTTTAATCCCAGCATCTGGGAGGCAGAGGTAGGGGGATCACTGTGAGTTCGAGGCCACCCTGAGACTACATAGTGAATTTCAGGTCAGCCTGGGCTAGAGTGAGACCCTACCTTGAAAAACCAAAAAATAAAAATAAAATAAATAAAAATAAAATAAAATAAATAAAATATGATGGTGGAAAACTCCTAATGTGCCATCTAGCTGAGTATGACTACTCAGATTCAAATCACCTTATATAACAGTGATTAATTACAATGGCTATTCATATCCTGTATAGCTATAATGTTTTCTATGAATATCCTTTTCATACTAAAGCTACTTTGGCATGGGAGAATGTGAGATAGAGCACTATTTACTTTTCTATCAGTGTATTATGATGAAATATGTTAGACAAATAGATGGCAAGATATTTAGTGTGGCAATGATATGATCATATAGCAGGTTTCAGTATTCAACAGAACTTTTGGTTAATTTACATATTTAAAATGATTTTTTTACTTGGTTTTCTTCAATGTAAGAGAGAAAAAAATAAGAGCATGTAGCTGTGGGTGTTTATGTCTTCATCACAAGGGATGTGCTATATATGACTCTAGAAGGTTGCATTGCCTTAAATCTTTTTATGCAACCCCTTCTGGTTGAGACCCTCTTGTTTTATTTATTTATTGATTTATTTATTTATTTATTTATGTTAAGAATCATTGAAAGACTATGTTTGTTGATTGCTTAGAAAGAAATGACCTTCAATACATCTGTATATATTTCCACATGTTTCTTTAAATTACCCACCAGTGTCTTAATAAAACCCTTGAATAAATCAACATTAGGGTGTCTGAAACTATGTGGCTAATTATCATAAATATGCAAAACAGAGAAAAAGAAAAAGGTTTGTTTTTTCTGTAAGTCACCATCTTGGCAGTTTCACTGTGTGATTTGGAAGCTGGAACATCTGGCTTTTGTATATTTCAATATATCTGCTGAAGTAAATTAGTCAATGATGGTAGGATTACTATTTCATCTAGTTACTGCAAATGTTATCATGCATCCATTACAATAATGCATTATGTGTTCTCAAGAATATAGATGGGGTAGATGTGGAATGACTATTACCTCCCAGGGGCTGTAGATCCACTTGAACTGAAGCATTTCTAACTTATTTACATTGCTCACATGAAACCAGTGATGTTTCCAATAATAAACAGATCTGGGAGCATTATTATTCTATATTTAGAAAGAGCAAGACATTCTTTTCTCTTCATAATGAAAAGTATATCACAAAAGTAATTTAAATGAAAGTATTACAGAATTCTGTTTCAATGTAAGTTTTAGTGGCCAAAGTCGATAACATATTATATTCTTCATTGCTTTCAGAACCCTATTATCACTGAGTCAGTATTAGTGTTGATGAATTTCTGCTGAGCTTCTTCATATTACCCACATCTAATTTCTGAAATGCCTTCACCTTATTGATTAGGAAACTAAAATGTACATTTCTTCTTTCACTCTTCAATCCAACATATACTTTTTGATATTTTATATTTGCTGCTAAAGATTCTATCAATGGGAATCACATATCTATCTATCAACCTACCTGGAGCTTTTACTCCAAGAAGTGGTAGGGAAAATTGCTTAATAAGTAGAGATGAGATGTAAGAAAGCAGATATCCATGCTTTGGGATATAGACATATAGTGGTAATGAGGTAGATTGAGCAAGGTTAAGAAGAAATATGGACTATAAAAGGTATGGTGGCACACACCTTTAATCCCAGCATTCTGGAGATAGAGGTTAGGGGATTGTGGTAAACTTGAGGCCACCCTGATTCTGCATAGTGAATTCCAGGTCAGACTGGGCTAGAGAGATGCCCTACCTCAGAAAACAAACAAATAAAGAAGAAATAAGGAAGCAAGATATCACTGGAATCTATCTGTGTTCTGAATGGAGGACTAAGTGAAAATATATTTTTGTTTTAACATAAGCAAAAATTATGGGATGGAGAGATGGCTTAGCAGTTAAGGCATTTACCTACAAAGCCTAAGGACCCAGGTTTGATTCCCCAAGATCCACATTAGCTAGATGCACAAGGTGGTGCATGCAGTTAGAGTTAGTTTGCAGTGGCTGGAGGCCCTATTGCCCATTTTCTCTCTCTCTGCCTCTTTCCCTCTCTCAAATAAATAAGCAAAAATGAAATATAAAAATTTAAAGCTTACGAAATGACTACATTCACCCTAAAACAGAAATAAAACAATTTTTTTCTGCGATTTTCCTAGAAATTTTCTATGAATCCATAAACACATGAACACACAGCTTTTTAAAATAGTTTCAATAAGTTAGATCAATCCTTACATGTTGCTCTAGAATGTACCTTTTTGTAACCCTTAGTGTTGGAGAAAAGCATGTGTCAAGTGCATCTAAACCAAGTATATTGAAAATGACTGAACAGGATTCTATAATCTGAGAACATTATTAGATCTAAACATTCCTTGATTGTTCTTTCCACTCATCCATTTTTGTGATGCTGGTATTGATATTTCTAAAAAAAACATCATCAAACACGGTTGTGCAAACATTTCCTAACAGGACACTGATAGGAATGGGATGTTGAGGTTGAATATATGTAAAAGTTTTCTCTAGGTAAATACTTTCAGTTTTATTTCATTGAGTACTCATAGCTTTCATTTTTAACAATCATTGGTAAGATTCTCAGCTCCTCCACAGTGTTTCCATTACTATTATCAATTATATAATTGTGTATGACTGTCAACTGAGAAGGAACACATAGTAAGTCATAGTTGTTTTATTAGTGTTTTCCTATTGACTAATACAATTGTTTCATGTTTTGCAACAATAATTACTTATGTTTTATTTCTACATATTTTCTCTCTAAAGAGCCTACTTATATTTCCTTTGTTCTTTTGACAATAAGGTTTTTATTTATTTACTGAAAAAAATAAAACTATGTAGTGTTACATAAATTCTCTTTTATGTGGAAATATTCAATTTCCTAAGAACAGTAGCTCATCTTACGCATGCTTAATGGATTTCCTTGCTCACAAATATGTCCAATGACTTCATATTTCCTTCTTTTTAAAAATCAAAATTTCAAAATTATTTCAAGCTACCTTTCCAAAAACATGTCTGTAATTAATATATATATATATATATATATATTTAGCAGAGAGATTCAGGTACACCCCCACATACAGAGAGAGAAAGAGAGAGAGAGTGTGTGTATCTGGGTATGCCAGGGTCTTTACCTACTGCAAACAAACTCCAGATGCATGTAGCACTTAATGTGGGTATTGAGAAATTGAACCATTGAACCTGGGTTGTTAGGCTTTGTAGACAGCATCTTAACTGCTGAGTCATCTCTCCAGTCCCCCGCGGTCATCAACTTTCCTTGACTTGGATAAATATGTCATTTTGCTCTCCCATGGGAATCATAGTATTGTGCATTATGAAACTATAAGTTTAAAACATTTTTCTGAAGGCCAAGTATGGTGGTACACACCTGTAATCCCAGTACTTGAGAAACAGAGTAAAAGGATCACCCTAAATTTGAGGCTAGTCTGGGACTACAGAGTGAATAAGATGTCACCCTAGGCTACAGTGAGAACCTACCTTGAAAAAACAAACACATTTTCTCTCTTAGCATTGATTTTGGTGTTTGTTTCTCATTTCCATGTATAGTACCTAAGCTTTTCTTTTTCTTTCTTAAAAAGTTTTTGGTGTCTTTATTATTTTCAAATATGTTCTTAATAATATAAAATTTCAGTTTTCCAGGAGTTAGTTTTAAGTTGTTCCACTCTGTGACCATTGTGTGGGTTCTTCCAGTATGAAGACAGCTATGTTTCTTCTGTATCTTTATTAAGCATTTAGTACTTCTTAGCTCATTTCATTATCCCTCCCTTCACAATTCTTTAAAATTGGGAGCACACACAATCTCTCAACTTTACTTCTGAATATTCCCTCACATACCTCAATGAGTCGACATCTGTTCAGTGTTTCACTCCTGGTATTGGTGTCATTACTTAGCAGAATAATTTGTGCTCTTTTGTGTTATGAAATCTTGACTGCTTTTTTTGTTGCACTTGTAATTGTTTTAAAATTCCATTTTTAATTTTAATTTTTATATACTCTACTCTGTTCTTTGTGGCATTATTTAAATATATTCTTGCTTTATTTATTCAACTTACTTCAAAAGTATTAGTTTAATTTTAAATTAGAAGGGAGAAAAAGACATAAGGAAATATTTAGTTAGATAGCAGAAAGGAGGCTATGCTATAGAGGACACAAAGGGAGAAGGGAAAAGAAGAAAGGAAAACAAAAAAATGTTTGACTGCACTGTTATAAAGTATTTTATGTGTGTGTGTGTGTGTTTGCTGGTGATGTGAGTTGTCCTCAAATGATTCAAATATTTTCTAAATACTTTTTGCTTCTGCTCATCCCCAAGTTTTGTCTCTGGCTTACATAGGTCTTCCCACTTCTAGTGATTGTAAAGAAACAATTAAAATTATGGTAGTATATATGTAAACCTCTGCCAGCCATTACAAACAAACTCCAGATGTGTGCATCCCCTTGTACATCTGGCTAATGTAAGTCCTGGGGAATCAAACCTGGGTTTGGCTTTGCAGGCAAACACCTTAACCATTCAGTCATCCCTCCAGCCCCAACTTAAGTTTTCTTAATATTTCTGGTCTATTAAGATCATTCTTCCTAGAATATTGTGGATGTTTTACTATTTACTTTTTGAATTTCAGGGACTAAGCATAGACAAAAAATCAAACTCTTTTACATTGGTCTATTTTTCCTCAAATGAACATTTTTTTTTGAAAAAAACAATGTATGCTGAAATATATAAATGTAGATAAATTATATGTGAAAACAGTAATAAAAACTTACCAAATGCTTATGTTAGTAATGCTCAGATTAAAATCAGAACATTATCTGCATGTCAGAGGTCCCTGTACACTTTTCTCATTGATTATCTTCCTTGTCTTGGTTCTAACAAATATATTTTTCTAACCACATTTGAAATGAAAATAGTTCATTTTATAAACCCAAAAGGTAATATGAGAAAAACAGTATTTAACAATTTACTAGCTCATAACATAAGTCATTTCAAGACAAAAAGAAGAGCTTCAAAGATACTATTCAGAAAATGTGTTATAAGTTTTGTCAGTAAAGTTATTTGCTGCTGCATGTGTAAGCTATAGCATTGCTAAAACTAAAATGCAGAGTGTCCACCATGCTTTATGAAAAATTATTCTTAAATGTGACTGCAGTTATTTTGCTTAATAAAAAGGGTTCAACAATTACCTTATTTCCTGAATTGAATTTCATACACAGATATCTTCTAATTAATGGGATACAGTGAAAATGGTTGTGATACAATATATGCAATAAATGTGTTTATCTAGTAATACCTTGAGTATTATAACATATATCATAATATTTACGTTATAAATGATAACACAATATATCATGGACTGATGCAACTATTAGTATTAATGTCAAGTCTTAATTCCTAATCAACAGGGTCAATAATGATATTCTAACTTGAGGATATGCTAAGATGATCCCCTGCTGTCTAGAATTCTCTTCTTCTGATTTTCTGCTTACAGAATGCATGATATTACTCTGATGTGACATGCTTTTCTTTTCACTCTAGGCCAATCTGACCTGGAATTCACTGTGTAGTCTCAGGGTGGCCTCGAACTCTTGGCGATCCTCCTACCTCTACCTCCCAAGTGCTGGGATTAAAGGCGTGCGCCACCACGTCTGGCATGCTTCTTTATTAACATATTGCCCTTACAGATACTACAGAGAGTTCTGGTTTTGTATGTCCCTTTGACCTGTCTTCTCTACCATAGGTTTAAAAATGGGATGGGGGTGGAGAGGGTCATCTCTACTCACTTGAGTTTTCAAGGTTTCATAATCATACGGATGTTTGCACATGAGAGTGACACATGGGCTAGAGAAATGGCTTAGTGGTTAAGGTACTTGCCTGAAAAGCCAAGGGACCTAGGTTTGATTCCCCAGGCTCCATGTAAGCCAGTTGCACAAGGTGGCATATGCATCTGGAATTCTTTTTCAGTGGCTGGAGGCCCTGGCTTGTCCATGCTCTCTCTCTCTCTCTCTCTCAAATAAATGAAGATAAATATTTTTAAAATAAAATATTTTTCAAAACGTAACATGTAAATTTAACAAAATTTATGTAAACTAGAAACAACTCAAATTATTTTAATATTGTTGACAATAAAATCAATCTAAAATATACAAGATTCCGTGGGTTTTATAGAGATAATCATCAAAAGGAAGAAAGAAAGCATCAATATATAAGTCATGTCATGTTTCTATTTAGAATCATACTCTATAAATTTAATGAAAGTTTATTAAACATGTTTAAAATTACTACTAAATTTTTATTTTTGCTGAATTTGTTATTAATATTTGACGGCAGCCATTCCCTGCTCTTGGGAGTGAATTTTAAAGAGTATAGCCAGTAGTTTCCATGCTACTGGAAGCCATGTGACATTCATCACCAACTCCACATCTCAGGACGTTCTCCACGATTTTACAAATGAGAGTACAAAAAGCTCATCACTGCTGTTACAGCACTAACACAAAGCCTTAAACACCAATAGTACATTAAAGCTTGATTCATGGTGGCTTACTGACATGTCATAGTGAATGATTTTTTAAGATTGCTAGGAAATCACATGATAGCATGACTTGAGTTCTAAAATTGTGGTTAAGTATAACAGTAACTAGATCATTATTTTTATGTTTGTTTTCGTTTGTTTTTAAGCACAAGCAGATTAATTTTAATATCATTTGCACTGGATGATACTGTATTTGGAAGTTTAGGCACATAGGTTGCCTGAATGATGACTTGTGGTCACTTCATCCTGCCAGTGGTAGAGGTGTTAGAAAACTTTAGCACCAGAAAATCTCTTGGGAGGAGGTGGTATAATACAGATATTTGGCTTTACAAAGGTGTAACTGAAGGCCAGAAGGGGAAAACGTAGCAGTTTATAGAAGTGGTGGGGGGGGGGTGAAGAAAACTGGATTAATCTTTTTGTTTTTCTGTAAAGATAAATGTACAAATAAACTCTGCAAAATAATTTTACAATTACCGGTAACCAACCCTTAGGTATATTTAATGTCCATGTGCCGAAGGTGGCGGCTGCAACTAAGCATTTCTGTTCTGGATTAAATATTACTTACTTGATATTCTCTCAGACTTGAAAGGAGATATACATCTCTTGACCATTTGATAGCACTTACTGTGTGAGTTTTAATTAAAGCCCATTTTCTTTAAAAAAATCTGTATAGGCAAGTATTTTTTCTTCCCTTCTAAGTGTATTCAAGTACACCTTTGCTAAATTCTTGAATACACTACTGTTAAACTTTAGGTACAAAGAAAGCCAAATATCAATGAAGATATTTTATTTAGCTTTCTTATATAAATGAATTAGCTACTAAAAATCTTTACTAAAATACATTAATGGTATGTCTTCAATCTAACAGCTTTTTAAAAAAATATATTTTATTTGAGAGGGACAGATAAGATTGAATATGGACACACCAGAGGCCTGCCACTGTAAGCAAATTCCACACATACATGTCACTTTCTGCATCTGGCTTTATGTGTGTACTGTGGAATTTAACCCAGCCTATCAGGCTTTCAAAGCAAGTGCCTTTAATGACTGAGCCATCTTTCTAGCCCAAATGTAATAGTTTTTTTTTTTTTTAATATTTTATTTATTTGTTTGAGAGAGACAGACAGTAGTCATGCCAGCACCTCTAGCCACTGCAAATGTATTACAGATGCAGGTGCCACTTTGTGCATCTGGCTTACATGGGCACTGGGGAATCAAACCTGGGTCCTTAGGCTTTGCAGCCAAAGCCTTAACCCTAAGCCATCTCTCCAGCCCAACTCTGACAGTTTTTAAAAGAGCTTCAATGTAAGCATCAGGTACTAGAATTTTAATTATCTGGAAGTTGTGGGAATGTTTCAAAGAGATTTTAAAACCTATTTGAACCTAGGCATGGTAAGGCATGCCTATAATCCTAGTACTTAGGTCAAGGCAGGATAAGGAGTTTGAGGCTAACTTGGGCTATTACAGAACAAAGTGTCAATCAGTGCATGACCCTGTCTCCAAACAAATATAAACCTGTCTGATTTACAAAACACTCATGACATTGTTCCAAGTCCCTAATTTGATTGTGTCTGTCACCTCCAAGAAAAGACATTTAATTTAATAGTTCATTTATTTGTGCTCGAGCATCCTGCTTTCACAGATCAGGAGTTGTTCCCAGAACATGCCTGGTACTGCATGAGAGCAGCAGACTGAGGCTTATTACCCATGATGCCTGTGCTGTGACAAGATAGCTGATGATGAGCGCATGGAATCAAAAAGATACAGGATAGCCAGGTGCGGTGGTGCACACCTTTAATACCAGCATTCGGAAGGAAGATATAAGAGGGTTGCCATGAGTTCGATGCCACCCTGAGACTACAGAGTGAATTCCAGGTGAGCCTGTGCTAAAATGAGACCCTACTTAAAAAAAAAAAAAAAAAAAAAAACTAAAAAAGAAAAGAAAGAGAAACAGTTGTGGTGGCACATGCCTTTAATACCAGTACTTAGGAAGCAGACGTTGGAGGATCAACGAGAGTTCAAGGCCATCCTGAGACTACACTGTGAATTCCAGTCAAAAAAATAGTAATAACTTAAGTGACTTTTACTGTACATGTACATATGAATAAGAAATAGTTATGGGGATATACGACCAGTTGAGCTCGTTAAGGGACTAGAATAAAGGCCTAAAGCTGGCTTCACAGTTTATAATGCAGCAAATCGAAATCTTCCTACAATCAACAGAAACAGATTAAGTGTGAAGTTTTGCATACTTGTGGCCCTTGAACTTGAAGACTATTATGTATAGAGTGGACTTGCTCTGTGTATTATATTCAAAAAAAAAAAAAACTAAGAAAAATATCTCTCTACTACCTGATTCCAGTGAGGGTTCTTTTCAGAGGGTCTATTTTTTTTTTTTTTTTTTTGTAAGCACTGTGGCATCATGAATGTACCAGTCTCTGTGTGTGGGTGTAGGGTGCCTCACAGTACACGTTCCCATTCTGTGGCTCTTACATTCTTTCTTCCCCCTCTTTTGATATGGCCCATGAGCCTTGGAAGGCATTTTTATAAGACTCTGTTAGTGTTGAGCCCTTGGCAGCCTCTAATCTGCTTTGATGAAGTTTGAGTCTCATTTTCAAATAAAAATTACTTTAAGTAGAGAAGTGTTTAGAGTGATACCTTTTAAGAGAAAGGTGAACTGACTTTGGGCCTACATATTATATTTTATTGTAAAAATTTTATTTTTCTTTAAGAGAGAGACAGATAATGGGCATGTCAGGGCCTCCTACCACTGCAAAGGAGCCTCCACATGCATACACTTCTTTTAGCATTTGGTTTTATGTGGGTACTGGGGGATATAACCCCGGCCATCAGACTTTGCAAGCAAGTGCCTTTAACTGCTGAGCCATCTCTCCAGCCCCCTCCAAAATATTTTTGACTACTTAACATATATGCAGTCTTAGCATGATAAGATGTTATGTGTAAAAATGGCATATACTGAGAAGTCAATTATTTTGTTATCCCCATACTTCTAATTGCAAATCCTGGGGTGATCAGCTGTACCAGAAAGTATATATTCTAATAGTCCTTACCCTTCCAGACATCAAAATATTGTTTCCCACAATGCCACCATATTGTCTATACTGTGCAAGATAAATATGACAGAGATGAACATATTTATACTAATCTGAAATAAAAGATTTTCATTTCCCTAATGTTACGAGATTTCATTTGAAGACTACAATGTGTCATCTGGATTTTTACATCAAAGAAAACAATTTGACAAATCATAAATATCTGTCCATGTGGGGGGCTCTCTACATCTTTTTGGCTCTGAAATCATACAACTGATATACAAACAGAATACTTGTTTTAAGTCAAGATCAACCTCTATGTCTTTATTAGAGAACACTAAATGTTTTAAACAAAATATTACATATATATGTATATTTTTTTTCCTAAGGTAGCAAACAGAAATTTATCTCTTCTTTTCAACCACTATACCCTACCTCCCCCTTCCACTTATTTATCTGTACTATCCCCTGCCAGAAAACAAAGATAAGAACAGAAGAAAGATTCAATGTAGATATCTGCTCATTCAAATTGATCTGCATTAAAATGATATTAAATTCCTCTGTGAGACTGAGCAATGTGGAATTAGGAGATCTTCTACTTGTTTTATTTTATTTTATTTTATTTTATTTTATTTTATTTATTTATTTATTTATTTTTATTTTTATTTTTATTTTTATTTTATTTTTTTGGTTTTTGCGAGGTAGGGTCTCACTCTAGCCCAGGCTGACCTGGAATTCACTATGGAGTCTCAGGGTGGCCTCGAACTCACGGTGATCCTCCTACCTCTGCCTCCCGAGTGCTGGGATTAAAGGAGTGCGCCACCACGCCCGGCTTACTTGTTTTATTTTATTTAATTACAATTAAATATCAAGTATTCATATCATTAATACATATACTAATGTAAATCTCGCTTTAGCAACAAGACCTGTGTTCAAATTATTATCAGATATTCTGATTAAATTATACTTTTACACTCAGACACATCTATGTTCAATCTTTCTTTTTATTACAAGTGCTCATATATAAAGCTACTATGGGGCTGGAGAGATGGCTTAGCCATTAAGGCACTTGCTCGCAAAGCCTGATGGCCTGGGTTCAATTCCCCAGTACCCACATAAAGCCAGATGCATGTAGAGTTCATTTGTAGAGGTAAGAGGCCATGGCATACCCATTCTTTCTTTCTCTCCCCCACCCCTTGCAAATAAATAAAAGTATTTTTAAGAGGCAGTGTGTTCTCCATCTGCCTCTGTAGCTGTACTGACTTCTGCAAGTTGGTCTATGATTATGACGCTTAATACTTCAAAGGTCCGGGCTCTGTTGCATGCTGTTATAATTTAGCTAAATGGGAGACAAGACAGAAAACCACAAATGAGAGAGGTCAAGCTATTCACTTGTCTGCTCATTCCTGGTACATTGCAGGCTGGAAGTTACTTTGTTTCTTCATCTGAGCCCAGCTCCTAAGGAACTATGCTCTAAAAACCTAAACCTCACTTTGGAATCCAAAAGTTACAATGACTTCCAGTTATTGCCAGTATTTTAATGTATATCCATTGTTTATTACAGTCACTTATGAAACTCTTCATTCATTGCACTGAGCTTCCTGTTACAACAAATGAAACAACACACATTGCCAACTTAATATATTAGAAAATATGTTATTTAGACATACTTTACCTTTATTAACTATGTTTAATATTTTTGACATAGTAATTAGAGAGGGAAAGAGCGAGATAGAGTAATATTGATTGATTTAGGAATAAATGCCACTAACTTTTGTCCAATCTAAAATATCATAGCAATTAGTCCTTTTACTTAACACTGCTTTGAAGATTAGTATATTTTGACTCCCTATACTGGGAATGGTTTCACAATTGCACTTTAGCTATTGGATCCTCTCACTCTTCAGTAACTTTATCTTTACAAACTGATGTTTTTGTTCCATCTTACTGTCTGACAAATTTTCCTACCATACACCTTCTTGGCTAATTTCTGCTTCTCTATTGCTCACTCTGCTGTTCTCTGTCCAGTCTATGGTGGCATAAATCTCATCTAACTCAGATAGATTCAGGAGGCTTCCTTGGATGAGAGATCATTCACTTATGACTGATGATGGTGTGTCAAGAGAAATATGCAGGCTGATGTGCTATGACCTCCGTTTGATTATCCAGGGCTCCTTCTGTAATAATTCCACCAGACATGTCAGAACACACTGCGGATACAGCTGTCTAATCTCTTACCACATCGTCCCTGTCCTATATTGAACTGAAATTCTCCATTCCAGTTAATTGCCCATAAAGGCCATGGAAGCATTTGATCAGAGCACTCATAGACACTGTCAGGGCATAGCATTGAAGACAATTATTTCTTTCTCTCAAATCCTTCTGGCACTGAAAGAAGGATAAACTTGAACTTTATGGGATTATTACTAGACAAAAATGTGTCTCTTCAAATAGTTTCATATGTAAATGACCCATTTTATATGACTACTCAGATTTTACCACCTATGTATTAAGAGGGAAGTAACTTTTATGTTGTAAAAGAAAACCAAGGTTCAGATAAACGTAAAAGGATCAATGCTTGCATATGCTATTTGGATATATTTGTAGAAGTGCTTGGTCTGTGATTTAGTCATCTTTGAAATTAGTCTCGATGTTATATTCAATAAATGAATACATAGCATATAACCAGATAGAGTGGTCATACTAAGATTAAATATAGCAAAAGGAAATATATATAAAGACCCTGCCATCAAGGGAAATGTAAAATAAATAATAAGTATATGTGGAATGTGTGCTGGGATCTATCTTCAAGAGAAACATAATGTGGGTTACAAAGCAGAAATTATGCTATTTGTAGGGATGGTTTATACCCTTGCACAGTGGTCTACTTGCAACAGCGGCATTGTAACATGTATTTATGTCCTATAAGATTGTTAAAATTTTGTAATTCATCAAAAGTGTACTAATCCTTTGCCCATTTGAAGGTTCAAAATCCCTAAAACTGGTCCTGTAGGAGAGAATCAGTTTCCTTATATATTGTACCTTGCTGGGATACCTGCATACCTGCGGACCTATCCTGCACTTTTCAGAGGCAATTGTGTTGCATCTTCCAACCTGTCCTTCTTTCTGCTGTCACTTAGTTTCCAGTGACCTTCCTGTCTCCTTCTAGTAGGAAAACTTGTGAGAACATTGCATTTGCCAGGTTAATCTCAGAACATGTCCCGACCACTAATCTCTTAAATTTGTGGTGTCTGTAGAGTCACGTTTAATATATAAAGAATCCACACTTTCTATGGGCCGGGATTGGATATCTTCATATATATATATATATATATATATGAAAAGGAGAGCGCGGGAGAGGGGGGGAGAGAGAGAGAGAATGGACCTCCATCCACTACAAAACTGCAAACAAACTCTAGATGCATGTGCTACCTTGTGCATCTGGCTTATGTGCATCCTGAGGAATTGACTCTTTTAGCTTTGCAGGCAAGTGCCATAACCACTAAGCAATCTCTTCAGCTTAGGATTGGATATCTCTGTGGCTGTCTGTTTGTCTTTTCAATCTTCTTCACAAATGGTGGACTGAAAATATGAAAATTATTCTAGAAATATCTCTCAAAAAACATTACAAACAAAGAGAACAGACAGAAAATTGAGGATTTCAAAATTAGACAGCAGTGTCCTTAAAAACTGTCAGTAAAAGCAAATGGCAAAACATGGTCAGGAGGGCAGTGAAGTGGATGGGATGGCTAGTGATGTGTGGAATTCAGGACATTGACTCTTAAGCATATGCCATGTTTTGAGCTGAGAAGTGGTGAATTTCAGCATGTTCAATAATAATGCCTCATGCTTCATGAAAAAAATACTGTACAAATATAAAAACCAAGAAATGGGGAGACTCCACATGAGTGAGGATATCTTGTGTCACTGAAAGCATCAGTGCCAAGAGGACAATGAATTATTCAAATGATAAAATATTTGCATATATAGATAAACAGTGTTGAAAATTAAAATGTCAAATACAATTGAATCAGGAATGGTTGTTCCCACAATACCCTGGAATTTAGGAGACAGAGGTAGGAGGATCATGAGTACAAGGCCAATCTGGAATACTGAGCAAGCTTCACAGCAGCCTAGCCTATGTGTGAATTCTAGGTCTCAGAAAGTTACATAAAGCAAGAGATAATAGAAAGACACATGCAGCATGCATACACGTGTACCTGGATGCAGAGATGATAGAACTAAGGAGGATACAATGTAAAAACTTAGGTCATCACTCAATTCCCATCCTAAAATTTTCAAGGCTGAAAGGACCATATGTAATATAAGAACCATTTGAATAAAAAAACCATTCTAATTAATTCCTATGTAATAAGTTCTCGGAATTCTAACACCTGACAGAACAGTTTTTAGACATCAAATTTCTTTTTGATAAGTGAGATTACATGTATATCAAGATTAAGTCGCATTTCTTTCTAAACTGTGAGGGTCAGCTTTGCTTAATAATGTTGATGAAATATGAATGCAAAGGATATTGTCTATTTAAAATTAAATCCAATAATCACAAAAAGCTAAGCAGTTAGCTGAAAGAAATTTTGAAGCAGACAACAATAAAATGTGTGGCAACATATTTGAAAGCCTTGGAAATCTAGTTTGATTATTCCACATTCTCTTTAACCTTTCTCTCTTCCAGTACAAAAAGCAAGAGTAGAAACTGAACAGCAGGGCACTCTTAAGGACACACAGGTGGGACACATCTTAAATATTCAAAAAAATGAAAACAAAATCTTTTCATTAAGTTTTTGCAAGTAAAATACTATTATATTTTGCTAACTAAAATATTTATTGCATTAAATTGTTAAGAGAATACAGATTCATGGCTGTAAATATGGCTCATTAGTTAAAGATGATTGGTTGCAAAGCCTACCTGCTCAGGTACTATTCCAAAGCCACCCACCTAAGGCAGATGCCAAAAAAAAAAAAATGGAGCAAGACTCTATTTGTTTGTAGCAGCAAGAAGTAGCTCAGGTACTCACACACCTACACACACACACACACACACAAACACCTCTAAAGAAACAACAACAAAAGAACCCAAACTTTATTTCCAATGTTAAACATGAACATACCCAAGTAGTTTCCTTCATTCTGCTTTTCAGTGGAGTAAATGTGATTGTCAACAAAAGAACACAAAACTTGCAAAAGAAAAGATGTAGCTATATCAAATTAATTTATTTCATTTCAAATATATGTGATGAGAAATGCTTTAATAGGTGACATAAAAAAGGTATTGAACTTTCTCTACATAGAGAGATTTAGTAATTCATTTGAAAATTCTACAATTTTGCTTTTGATAAAGAAACAAATGACAGAGTCAGACACTGTGGCTCACACCTATAACCCCAAAATGTGAAAGGCTTGATGTGGGCAGATTGTTATCAGTCTGAGGCTAGCCTGGACTACAGAGTAAATTCAAGCTTAGCACAGACTACAGTAAGAGATCCTGTCCCCAAAGTAAAAAATAGGTAAATGAATAAATAATTAAAGTAAAGCAAAATTGTAACACAAAGAAATTGCAAATGTTGAAAACATATCAAAAAATATTTAGCATCACTGATAATTAAAATAATGCAAATTATAGCGAAAGTATTGTATTTAAACTATTTTATTAACAAAGATCAAGCCAATGATAGTATGGAAATTGATTGTATTGGATATGATGAAACTCATACTGCTGTTTAGGAATATTATTTTCCAAGTACTTCCTGAAAACTATATAAAATATTCATCCTCATTTGATGTAATGGGTCCCTTTCTAGAATGTATCCTAAGGGCAGACTAAGGAAATACCAAAAAAGTAGTTATGCCCTGTGTTCACTTCCTAGCTGTATAGAGAAAGAAACAGAATTAGAAATAATATGACAACTCAAAAACAGAACTACTTAATAAAACATGACGGCTTTTCATCCAGAAACCAAAAAGTGGAAATGCTAATTGTTAACTGTAACATAAAACATGTAAAAAGGGAAATGTGCATGAAAAGACTTAAAGGGGATATACCAGCATTGTGTTTGTAATGAAATGGGTTGTAATATGATACTTTTATTTCTTCTTTGTATTGCTGAGCTTCAAAAAATTTTAAATATTTGTAATATGTATTTATTTTATTTATTTGAGAGAGGGAGTGAGAGGGAAAGCAAATGCTGTAAACGAACTCCAGATGCATGTGTCACTTTGTACATCTGGCTCATGTGGGACCTGGGAAATTGAAACTGGGTTCTTTGGCTTTGTGAGCAAACACCTTAACTGCTAAGCCATCTCTCCACCCAAACTACAAATTTTTAATAATGATGATACATTACTTGACATCAGAGTAAAAGAAGAAAGCAAAAACACATCTATAGAAGAATGATGTTTCCTGGTCTTTGCCTTTGGTATTAGGACTAACTAGAAAAACAGTGAAAGTAGTATCAGCACACATAAGATTTTATAAAGTACTCTGCAAGCATAAATTACTTAAAGCATCTATTTGATATGATTGGATACACTTAGGTTGGTATTTCATTTACCAGTTTGCCCACAGGGCTCAAATTTGTGGCTATTAACCTGCTTTGGTATTAAAAGGACTGAAGGCTATGGAAAAATGTAAAAATTATATCGTGAAGAATATCCCATTTTATGGTTAGATGTTAAAATTTCTGGGTGGGTGATTGCTATGAATATCTAGAATCAGTTTAAAGCCACAAAGAACTAGGAAAATGCTGAAATTCCAATATGTGATGTAATCATTAATTACTACATGAAACAAATATTTATTAATGTTTTCCTGCTAATTGTATGTCTGGAGGTAAAGTGCTCAAATGATGAATATCAGACACCTGGAACATTGTCTGACACATCTGAGATGTTGGAAAAAAACATTTTTGGAGTGCAAGAATGATTGCTTGGCTTTTATGTTTCAAATCTTTTGTTAAACCATGATATTACAGAGGTGAGACAGGATTTCTAATCAAAATTGGAGACAAACCATAAAGCTACATTGAATGTGGTCATTGTTATGACGGATTGTGTGCTGAGCACAAGGGAATTCAGGGTTAAGGAGCTGATTCTGCCTCAGAGGTGATAGAAATGCTTACACAGGAGGTGAAAATTGTGACTTTCTGTACACATTACACACTGGTCAGAAGAATAAAAATACAGTCTGAAACACTGAGGATATTTGAACAGGGAAGCTTCAAACGTTCTTTTTTGGGAACATGTAAATCCATTTCTCAGTTTTATGAAATGTTTCTTCCTAAAAATTGGGAATTTGCCTGTGGAAATTCAGCATACACAAAAAGGCTTTGTTCTTGTCAAAGTACGAACTCCAGATGCATGTGTCTCTTTATACATCTGGCTCATGTGGGACCTGGGAAATTGAACCTGGGTTCTTTGGCTTTGTGAGCAAACACCTTAACTGCTAAGCCATCTCTCCACCCAAGCTACAAATTTTTAATAATGATGATACATTACTTGATTATCCCCACTGAAGAGGGTCCTTATTAAAATGGGTACAGGTGAGAATGAGGGGATAAAAGAGGATAACCTGATGGGAATATGACCAATTTACATTATATTTATATTTTCATATAATTAAGTTTCTAATAATATTATTAATAAATATAAAGTATTCTCAAAAGAAAAAAATATGTGTTTGTATGAGAAGTGACATTAGAAGGTAGTTTCTCACACTAGATCAAAAACAAGTTTTGCGGTCTGGAGAGATGGCTCAGCATTTAAGGCACTTGTCTGCAAAGTCTAATGACCTAGGTTCCATTTCCCAGTATCCATGTAAAGCCAGATGTGCAAAGTGGCACATATATCTCGATTTGTTTGCAGTAGCTAGAGGTGCTAGAATGCCCATACTTCTCTCCCTTTGTCTCTGTCTCTCTCTCTCTCCTCTCTCTCTCTGTCTCTCACGCTTGCTCATGCTCTCTTTCTATGTCTGTATCTCTCTGCTTGTAAATGAATAAAATTAATTTTTTTAATTCATATTTTATTTATTTGGGAGCGACAGACAGAGAGAGAAAGAGGCAGATAGAGAGGAAGAGAGAGAATGGGCGCGCCAGGGCCTCCAGCCACTGCAAACGAACTCCAGACGCATGCGCCCTCTTGTGCATCTGGCTAACGCGGGTCCTGGGGAATCGAGCCTTGAACCGGGGTCCTTAGGCTTCACAGGCAAGCGCTTAACAGCTAAGCCATCTCTCCAGCCCAAAATTAAATTTTTTTAAATCAATTTTGCTATCTATTACAATAACTATAACTTTACCCTCAAGGTTCAATAGGCTTACTGATAATTCTAAAAGATTCAGTTTCTTTCTTTCTGTCTTTTTTTTTTTTTTTTTTTTTTTTTTTTAGCATTGAGGCTCCTCTCCTTTACTTAAACTACTGCATGTGCAAACGGCACCTTGATATAATTGTATCTTAAGGATTGGGTGGAAAAATGATCATGTTCCACCAAGTGCTATTTCTGTAAGTCACAAACTGTTCTGTCTCTGATGCAGGAGATTCATGTCTTTTGTCTGTATCAACGACACTGTGTTAAGATAAATGGAAAATAGGGTAAAATGTTACACCATTAATTATTCTCAACAGTAAGCTTCCGTGTGAATGCCAGGAGATTGGGTCACTGAGCTATCTGAGGGGTTGCTTGCAGCATTGAGTACATTTCTTTTCTTTCAATTGGAAAACAGAAGAAAAGAGAAAAGGGGGAAAGATTCTTCCTTTTATTGAGTTCTAGGAATTTGAATGTAGACTACCACCCTTGGCGCTCATTATAGCCACCTAACTACAATGATTTTCAAAAGACAAATAACTACAAAGAATGCTTCCACAAAATCATATACATGGTTGACAGGAGATTTATGCTGAAAAACCAGTCCTTTTGTTCAAGATTCCAATTAGTTTTGTCCCCCACCACATTCTTTGTGCTTGTTTTAAATACAAGGAGCACAAATTCCCCAAAGCTCACACTATTGGTGTGTGATGACTAGTCACAGGTCACAGCAATATTTCTCTAGTATGTCATAGGTCTGGATAATCTAATTTTGCCATAAAAGTTTAGAGATATTCTTTAAAATTGTTGTTCATAATGGGACTTTTTCTGACATGGTGGTTTCAGAAATACATATCAAAGCTTTACATGACTGCCTACCATTTTGTTATAGAAATCATCTTTAAGATGGACTATTTAAGTGAAGGAGGAAGGTAAGCTGGAGGGATTAAATTTTCTTAAAGTACACAGTGTTTCTACACATAAACCAGGGACTACACAGAGATTTCATACTGAGAAATGTTCTCATCCTATCAGGCTTGTGTTCATGGAAGAGGTATTTTCATTTTCGAGTTCTCATACAGTGATTTCCTGTCCCTAGTCCATGTATTTTGTTATATACAATAAAGGATAGCCATTTACTTTTTGTTTTATCTTGTATTTTTAAAAGTGTCAAAACCAAGATCTGGCCTGTTGTGGCATCCAAATGTAGTTCAGTGCTATTGGCATTAAGCTGACCTGTCTATGCAAATCTAATGGTTTAATTTAAACAAACTGAACCATTGCAAAATTCAATCCTTCACCCTCAAAGGGGTTTTGTCATATTTTATGGAGTAACCATGCACAAATTTTAGGTAGTTTAATCATTAGCTTAGTAAAACTGTGATGATTTCTACTGGTCTATACACATAAACTCTTGTGAGCTCTTCCATTTCTGCATTTGTACTTTTTGAGCATTCTATCCTACGTTTTTAAATACTTGAATTATTCTCATTTAAAAATGTCAGTGATATATTACTGATCATTCACATTCTTGGTGGTTCCCTGTGATTGGTGTGCCAAGGAAAGGGGGTATCTCTTTCAGTGGTAATGAGATCTTTTCTGTCTGGTGTTCTAGCTTGAGTTTAGGTCCTTCCATTTTATGTGTTTAATTTACAATTTTTGCAAAGTAAGTTTCCTTTATTTGTTTGTTTATTTGTTTTCTTTTTCAAGGTAGAGTATAACTCTAGCCCAGACAGAGTTGGAACCCACTTTGTAGTACCAAGCTTGTCTTGAACTCACAGTGATCCTCCTACTTCTGTCTTCTGAGTGTTGAGATTAGAGGCATGCCACCATGCCCAATTTAAAATGAATTTTTTTTCTCTTTGACTGTAAAGTTAGAAGCAAATTGGGGACTGGATAATGGTGGTCTTACCTGTCCTTAGCACAACACCATCTAATCAGCCCAATTAAGTCCTCCTCATTTTTTTTTTTGTTTTTCTTTTTAACATAACTTTTAAAATAAAAGCCAATTATGGCTTCTTTTATGATTTTGCCAAGTAATTGGAGCTTTTTATAGATTCATTTACCCATATACATATTCACTAAATGTATATTCCTTCTTTCTTCACTTTTTTCTTTCTCTTTTAAATGCTACAACAAATAAAACATATTAAAATTAGTACTTAACAAGCCATTGTCTAAAAATTGCTGAAAACTGAATACTGACAATATAAACTAAAGCTACTTTCATTTGATTCAGTCTCAAACTTCATGCTTTCTTCAAGGGTTACCAAGGCAACAGCTTCTCACCATCACTCAAACTGTCCTATTTGTATATTTCATAGAAATATGCACATACACTAATACACATGTGCATTCATGATAATATTTTTATGCATAGTTGCATGCACATTAAGAACTCTGTTTATGATTTGACATATTTCATAAACTTATTTTATTTTATTACTAATGGATCTGGGAGCTAGCTGTCAGGGATGGAAACCAGGGCTCTTCAAATACATCCACTGAGCAACATTCTCAGTCCTGAAATTATTTTTATTTTAGTAAAGATCTTTTTCATATTCTACTATAATTATTATAATTTATTTCACTGTTTTCTAACAAATTATTATTATTATTTTAAATAATAATTTTTGAGCTATCCTTGGGCAGGGAAGGATAGTATGAGCAGAAGTCCAAGATTTTGGGAAAAACAGAAGGAAATTCACAAGCTGTCCATCATCTGAAAAACTGACAATGGCCATTTGCTATAGGCCAGATTCCCCAGGGAACACCACAGGCAGAGATGCTTAGCCTGTAGGCAACAGAAGGCAGAAGAAAACACAAAGAAGTTCCACAAGGACTTAAGAACTTCACAGAGTAAGGGCAGAAGGAGCCTGTCTGTGGCTGAAGTCAGGGCAACAACCAACAGTTGTGAGGCCCTCGCAAACAGCTCAGGCTGGTTTCTGGGCTCAGTCAAGATCAAAGTCAAGGCCTTCCTAATAAGATGGTCTCATGCCTAGCCTAAACTAGTATGGAAACTGCAATAAATCTACCCCAAGCACCAATAAATTTTATACTCCATTCAATCATAGTCTACATAAAACAATAAACTCTGCTTATTCCAATAAAGAGATGACTTCTTTCTAAGATATAAATATTGTTGAGTATAGTATGTGCTGCATTTTTATACATAATGAATGGCATTAAATCAAAGATTATAAAATATGGCAGCACATAAGAAAAGGGACACATAACCCAGAGTGTCAATCATTGACAGAACAGGATCTAGCAATGGTTTATGTATTTAAATCAATACGTATGATCCATACTTGAAAAGATGCAACCTAACCCTACTCCTCATATGTGCCAAACAAAAATGAACATATATATATATATATATATACATAACATATATAAATTGATAATGAATGTATTAATAAGCATATATATATATATAATATATAAATATATAAATATATATATATAAAATGCCCATGGAAAAGCAAAATTAACTCTTGTAATAGATTCCAGCAGAAACAGCACAAGTCCTCACGAGCTAAGTAACACATTTTCAAATTGTCATATATCCATGTACTGGAATATTGCTCAGAGACAGAAAGAGGGAACTATTGATAAACACATACCAAATACTGAACAAATAGGGATATGTCAGAAATATATATATGTATATATATATATGTATATATATATATGTATATATATATATGTATATATATATATGTATATATATATATGTATATATATATATGTATATATATATATGTATATATATATATGTATATATATATATGTATATATATATATGTATATATATATATGTATATATATATATGTATATATATATATGTATATATATATATGTATATATATATATGTATATATATATATGTATATATATATATGTATATATATATATGTATATATATATATGTATATATATATATGTATATATATATATGTATATATATATATGTATATATATATATGTATATATATATATGTATATATATATATGTATATATATATATGTATATATATATATGTATATATATATATGTATATATATATATGTATATATATATATGTATATATATATATGTATATATATATATGTATATATATATATGTATATATATATATGTATATATATATATGTATATATATATATGTATATATATATATGTATATATATATATGTATATATATATATGTATATATATATATGTATATATATATATGTATATATATATATGTATATATATATATGTATATATATATATGTATATATATATATGTATATATATATATGTATATATATATATGTATATATATATATGTATATATATATATGTATATATATATATGTATATATATATATGTATATATATATATGTATATATATATATGTATATATATATATGTATATATATATATGTATATATATATATGTATATATATATATGTATATATATATATGTATATATATATATGTATATATATATATGTATATATATATATGTATATATATATATGTATATATATATATGTATATATATATATGTATATATATATATGTATATATATATATGTATATATATATATGTATATATATATATGTATATATATATATGTATATATATATATGTATATATATATATGTATATATATATATGTATATATATATATGTATATATATATATGTATATATATATATGTATATATATATATGTATATATATATATGTATATATATATATGTATATATATATATGTATATATATATATGTATATATATATATGTATATATATATATGTATATATATATATGTATATATATATATGTATATATATATATGTATATATATATATGTATATATATATATGTATATATATATATGTATATATATATATGTATATATATATATGTATATATATATATGTATATATATATATGTATATATATATATGTATATATATATATGTATATATATATATGTATATATATATATGTATATATATATATGTATATATATATATGTATATATATATATGTATATATATATATGTATATATATATATGTATATATATATATGTATATATATATATGTATATATATATATGTATATATATATATGTATATATATATATGTATATATAGGCAGTGTTCAACTTCCTCTGGAACCTGATAGCTGAACTTATATTTTAGTAGGCTTTCCTCAGGCAGATCCATACAGTTATTCTGGACCTTAGTTTTAACGAAGATGGCTCTGAGGGTTTCAGGCATAAAAGCCAGACAAGAGTTCATATTTTATATTCAAGTCATATATATATGTATGTATATATATATATATATATATGCATGTATGTATGTCTAATTGTGTTTGTATATGTTTGTTTCTACCTTCTTTTTAGTCACATTGATATGCATAGTAAATGAAAATTATTTCAATATAACATGGTTATTTGCATTACCCATATATTTTACAGTATTTTAATTATTTAAAAATGATATCTCAAATTAAACCATGTTATTTCATGTAATTTATATAATCATATCCTGTAGCTAAATTATCACTCATTCGGATGTCATAACTACCACATTTAACAGCACTTCATACAAACTGGTTATTCATTACTGATCATGGTCAAATATTAAATACTGATATATCCCCAGTCAGATTCATAGTCACCAAAACATAAACAAAATAGACATGAATGATTTTCTACTAAAATAAACAGTAAAATGGTGATAAAAATTCATGCCTAGAGAAAATATAAATGTGCCCAGAAAAACATATAAATAAGTTAATTTTTGGCTTAGTTTTTCTTAGTGTTTTTATGTTGTAAACATAAATACATTGCTGTGGCCATAAATATCTATGCATTTTTTTTCAAATTAGAGGCATTCAGATTTTCAAATGTCTCAATTAGCCATGAATATTAATGGAAGCTGGAAGTAATGTATACACAGGAGGAGGTGGTCAGGGTTGGGTGCTTACTGTGGACACAGGGGGAGCAAGTGTGGGAAGCAGCAATCCTCACTTCAGCTCTGCCCTTGGGTGGTCCATTTTCCTGAGAACAAAGAGCCTGGGATACCTTACGGGGGAAGCCTTTGTCCAAAGGACTTTGTGCTTGTAATTAGATCAGTTTTTGCAAAGGACTAGACTCTCTCACACATGATGTACTTATTGCGGATTTAATGTCCTATATAACAGGAAATTATATGAACAATATTACATTTTACAAATAATACTTTTATACAAAGGTGATCATTCTTCTAATAATGCATATGATGATGCTGATTCAATATTGTGGGGTTACAACAACTTTCTGTCTCATAAACACAAGACTAAGCTGTAAAGTTGAATATATCATTACTAAAATATACAGTAGTCCCTTCAGCTTCTTCCCATTTAGCTAGCACCCTAATTTTCATCCCTGGAATTTTTCACTCCAGATATGAGAAGAGGCCAGAAAATGAACTTTAGTTAAAAAAATGATATATACCCAATGCCCACCACAGAACAGAACTTCCAAATAAATAATTCTTCAGGGATGTATATCCTCTTCTATGTGGGGAAAAAAAATCTTGGACTTATTTGTTCACACCAGAAGTAGAACAAAATCATATCAATGAGAGAGAAATTAAAAAAAATGTTTGTTTGCCTGAAAATGAAAATGGTGTGTGTGTGTGTGTGTGTGTGTGTGTGTGTGTGTATCTTGTTGTTGGAAGAATGACTCTATAGTACTAAGGACATAATGAATGAATTTTCATGTGTTGTGTCACAGCCCTGGGATGAAGTTTGAAATGCTAGAAGGCAGCTTTCAACTCTGCAGTGTCTCTTGGTGAGCTGAGGGTGAGACTTGGTGAAAATCACTGCCACAGGCAATGCAGTTAAAATGCAAGGAGCATCATTGTGACATCACATGTCCTTTTTTTCTTTTCTTTAAATGAGAAGAAATGTCAATAGCTAAGGAATAGTCCCAATAGATACAAAAATGTATGAGGACGTAGAAGAAAGCAGAATCTCATATTTGTTGGACCTGGTCTGTTTTCTAGCGTCTGTATTAAGTAATACAGACATTGCTTATTATTGAATCTTCACTTTGGGAAGTGCATGGTATATTTCTTTCCTCATCTTATGGCTATGTAAATAATTATTTTAAGAGAGTGAGAATCCTTAGGTGTGTACTCAGTTATAGAAAAGTTTTATTGACACCATCATTACAGTGTTTTGAATTTTCACAGTGTATGTGTGTCAGACCATATTAAACCTTACATTTTCCAAATGGATCAATTAAGAGTACACACTATTAAGAAAGATGTAGTTCCATCAAACTGCCCAGTAAGCACTTCTCTTAATGTCCATACCATTATATTAATGCTACTCTCACTTTTGGTAGAGAATCTTCTCTTTTCAGATGGCAGTGACCTTGGGACGGCTCAGAAGGTATCATGGTGCTGGAAAGAAATGACCAGAGTTCTCAGTACTGCAATATCTATCACACCTTCCAAGGCTCAGGGTCTAATGCAGAAAAGGTGGCGGAAAGAATGTAAGAGCCAAAGGAAGGGCAGGACTCCTCATAACGTGCTCCCTCCAGACACAAAATGGCCTGGATGTACATGAACTCACAGTGCCTGACTCTACCCACATAAGACCATCCTAAGAGGAGGAAAAGATCATGACATCAAAGTAAAAGAGAGACTGATTGAGATGGGGAGGGGATATGATGGAGAATGGAGTTTCAAAGGGGAAAGGGGGGGGAGGGAGGTTATTACCATGGGATATTTTTTATAATCATGGAAGTTGTTAATAAAAATTTGAAAAAAAATAAAGAAAAATTAAAATAAAGAAAGATGTAGCTCCAATTTTTGTTTATGGCACAAAACTGAGTAATTTTCCTGGCATTTTATCTATAATGGAGGTGACTGAAGACCTAATCATTGACTCCAAGCCAATAAATAAATAAATAAATAAATAAATAAATAAATAAACTTAAACTTGGACTACAACTTTAAAGGTAGAGAATGAATGCTCAGCTAACTTTTCAAAATTTTAAACTGTTATATTTTGATGTGTGTGTGTGTGTGTCTGTGTGTGTGTGCATACATACACACACACGTCTGTATGATATGTACTGTATGTACTTGGTGCATGCATGGTGTATACAGATACTCATGCCCCAAATATATGCTTGCAGAGACCAGAGGAAAACACAGGAAATTCTCCTTCACTGATCTTTCATTTGTTTCCTTCAGACCATGTCTCACCGAACCTGGAGCTAAACATTCCTTTTCCAGTTTATAGATGTATGTATACAGTTTTTGCTTTTGAAATATTAATTGCATACAATGCATTCATAATTCACATGATTAGAAAATTTAATACATTTAAGTTACTATAATTTAAGGAGGGAATACACACATAAAATTGTTTTTGGTATATTTCATTCTAGTGAATTGCTCTTAGTCAAGAAATGTAGCTAAAGTTTATAAACCTTCTAAAAGAAGAATAATACCATATTAAAATTGTCAATAAGGTAGATGATTACCATGTACTTTTATCAACATATATTTTATACCATTTGCTTCCCTTACAAAATAACATAAGGCACAATAAAAACATACAGATCTGCATCGCTTTGTGTAATGGCCTAGGTAATATGCCAGGCCTTCTCGTCTCAACATGTCAATATGTGACTTTATAAAGTGTCATATGTAGAATATGTGGCATTAAAATTCTGATTGAATACTGTCCCATTATCTCTGCATTGTCTCCTGCCTAATAAAACCAAATATCACACTATACTATCAAATGTACTTACCATTACACACACACAAACACACAGTTGTTCCCTCTTTTTTTTTTAACATAAATTTGCCTCGTCATTGAATGCTCACATGATTTACATGAACTGCATAGGTAATTTATTCCCCATTTACTGTGAGGCATCTCCTTCCTGTGCTGAATCTCTATTTTAATATTCCGCTGTGAAATGTGTGAAAAGTGAATGTGATTTAAATGGGGAGTACTTTTGAAGAGGGAAGAGACAGTTCTTCAAAATCAGGTGGAAATGATGAACTTGCAAAATGCCTATATTTAAGCAACACTTAGGCAAAATATGACAAGGCTATAAGCTTATAGATGTTGTTTTATGTGTATATCCCAACAGAGCATATATGCACTTATATATTTGTACACATGAAACACACACACCACATACATACCTACAGGTAGACATAAATGTAGCATGTGAAATTCCAATGAAAATGTATATATGTTGTTGGTAGAATATTTATAATTTTATGTAATGTTTTAAAAGTTTACATTGTTTTCTCTCATTTATTCTCTCAGATCTCTAGTTATCTTTCATTGTGTGCTCTAGTAATATACTCTGTCCAAGAATGAGTAAATGACTATGTCTAACCCTGCGTAGTTTCACACCTGGGATAATACTGGCGTATGGTCAATTACTTCATAATTAATTTGGCCAGCTGCATTGCAGTGCTACTGACAAACTAATGGTAGAAATCTCTTTTGCAAGATTTTAAAATTCCCAGCTTTCCTGTTCATATTTCTTGGCCTGCCATATCTTCCTACAAGTTCATCTATGGCTAATAGCTCTCTCAGGTGCCTTTTGAAAATTTAAATTCTCCCCAAAGAGAAAAGTTGTATACCTTATTCTAGTTATTAAACATTTATTTTCTCTGAATTGGAAATTCAACAAATTGCAAAATATATATCCTGGAAAAAAACATGGTTGTATGGTGATGGTAAAACACTTTTTCCATGTTGCTTTTGCAACTAAATTATAAAACCTGGTCAGTGGAAAACTGACACATTTTTTAATTCTCTTGTAATGAGATTTTCAAAAAATACTTTATTTATTTATTTATTTCTGAGAAAGAGAGAAAGACAGGGGGAGAGAGAGAGAGAATGGGCATGCAAGGGCCTCTAGTCAATGCAAACGACTCCAGGTACATGCATCACCCTGTACATCTGGCATTATGTGGGTACTGGGGAATCAAACCCAGCTCTGTGCCATAGGCACTATGTGTCTTCTCTGAGCTGAGACTCAGGGAGCTGTGAAAACAAGCCTTTACTATGTTGTGATGGGGGCAGAATTATGAGCTAGAACACCAAAAGATGGAGAATGAATTCTTGTTCCATATGTATCACTCATTCACTGTCTCTCTTTGATACTCAACATCTGCCTTTTTAAAGCCAGGGATTTGTACCATGAATGCTTTTAATTTCCCTTCCAGTCCTAACTATTCTTTGGAATAAAATAATAATCATAATGATACTCATAGTATTGTTGGTATTTAATGATTTCTATCAGAGCAGCCAGCCACTGTTTTTGAATTTTCACTTGTGCTATTAACCTATGAATGACACATTTTAAAATGTTTACTACATTTTATTTGAAATTTTAGTTTTTAGTAGTGTAGTTCTACAAAATAATGGGATATATGGTGACAGTAAGTGGCCCAATGTTAGAGAATATGTATTTTTGCATGTGTTTATAATGTGGTATTTTGTGTGTGTGTGTGTGTGTGTGTGTGTGTGTGTGTGTGTGATGTATGCATTTGTCTGTGTCCATGCAGCACCCACCCTGTGTTTGAAGGAATATCGGTGTCTTGCTCTATCATTCTCATTTGAGCAGGTATCCCATACTCATCACAGAGCTTGCTGGCTCTGGTGATTCCTAGGTCTATCCCCCAACCCACAGGACTGGAGTTATATGCAGTCATGAAAACATATAGAGGTTTATGTGGGTTTTGGAGATTTGATTCCCTCAAACCCTCATGCTTGTGGAAGTAGTGAATTAAACTACAGAGTAAGCTCTCCATTCCAAGAATTTTCTAATACCAGAGGTGAAATTAAAAACCACATGTAGAACTGAGCATGGTGGTATACACATATAGCATCTCAAGTCTCAAGCCAGCCTGGGCTACACAATTAGACCTTGTTAAAATGAAGGAGAAGAAAAGGAAGAGGAGGGTAAGGGTGAAGAGGAAAATAATAAGTATCTCTTTTTGCTTATTTTAACAAGCCATTCTGTGTCATGTGGAATTACACACTGTTGTTTTACATTTTCTCAATAAATATTTGCTTAAAACTATGGCTTCTATATGAACAATCCAGTCTTTATTATTTTTTTTCTTCCTTGAAATGATTACTCATGGCTGTTTGAATTGGATATATGCTATTGCTATTCCTAATCACATGCTATCCAGGGAAACACACCATACTGATTATGCAAATTAACTGCAGCAAGTCAGTTCTCAATTCCAAAAATATTTCTGTTATAATTTTTCTTTCTACTTCTTTTTTCAGATTGTTGTGAGATTAGATCATAACAAAAGGAGAAGACTAGAGAGATGGCTCAGTCAGCAAAGTGCTTTTCTTCTGAGCAAGATGACCTAAAGTACAACTCCCAGAACTCATGTAAAAAATCCAGGCATGGTGGCATGTAATTGAAATCTCAGGACAGGAGGGGTGGGACAGAAACAGGAGAATACCTAGGATTCCCTGACCATTACTGCCTAGCAAATTTTTCAAGTTCTAGGCCAATGATAGACCCTGTCTCAAACAATATATACAGTTAGCAGCCTGGGGATATAGTTCAGTAGATAAAGTGCTTGTCACTCAAATCCCATGTAAAAGTCTGGAAGCCTTGGTGGACTTCTGAAATCCCATCATTCTGAAGGGGATTTGGGAGACAGGGACAAGAAGCTGTCTGGGGGTGCAGCAAAAAGAAAAAAAAAAGACAATTTAGCATAAGAATGAGATTAAGAGAAACCCTGCCTCAAGTGAGGTGGACCAAATATGTCATGGCACATGTATTTGCACTCTCTCACAGACAACATATTTACACATGCACATAGACACACACACACACACACAATGACAATCATAAACATAGTCAAGACTGAGGGATAATGACACTTCATGTTATCTTCTTGCCTCCACATGCATGCACACACACACAGTACTCAGACACACAACCATACACACATGCAAAATAAAAAGAAAAACAACAACCACAAAGGTGCCTTAATTACCTAGGTTTCCTATTTTACTCACTATATTCCAATGTATAGGAAAATTCATAATTCTACATCATTAACATATGTGAAAGGGCATAGGTTATTTTTTAATATGTATATGTAAACACAAGTACATAAATTATAAAAGAATCAACCCAAAAGCAAAGGAAATGAGGCATAATTAAAATATTTTATTTTAATGTTAATAGTTCACTGCACAGAATGAGAAATTGCCAAGACATTTTGTCATCAACTATAAAATCTGCTTTGCTTTTCAGAACTTTAACAAGTGACCTTTGATTGGCCCTTGAATTCTAGCTCTTGTTTTCTCAGTTTGGAGTTTTCTGCCACATCAGCTATCTTGATCCTGGTTCAAAATCATGCATGCATGTTATTTCCCTCTGACATTGTTTTAAAAGTGCTCTATTTATTATTAAACAACAAGGACCCCAAGAAGCTTTGTGACTTGACTTGGATGAACTTTGTACTTGGTTTCCAAGTAATAACATGAGAATTATTATTTTTATTTATAAGGAGAAACCCAATCTATCTGTCTGACTTCCTCAATGGTGATTAGTTCGGGCCATTTCAGAATATTCATCTCTTCTTAGGAAAGCATCACTGATGTACTGGATGGAGCCAAGTCCAGAAACAGCTTTTTATCCTCACCTTGCTCTCTTCCTGCTTCATTGACTAGGTGACTCATTCCCCTAGCGTGATGGCCAAGAATAGTATCTTACAGGTTGTACTTCATTAGATTCAAAGAAACAGCCTGGCCAGATCATGCCTTTTTATTTAAGAATAACAGAGAATTCAAGCCATTCTTTAGAATACTTAAACACTGGGAGAATTGGGTTATTTGATATGAAAAGAGCATTTGGGTGTGGAAACAATTTGAAAGTTAGGAGACTGGGAAATGGAGAGCCACAAGGGTCAATATTAAGGCCAATTTTCTCCACTTTATATGTTAATGACCTGGAAGGAGAAATGTATCACCAAGTGGTAAGAATTGCTGAGAGAGCAAAATAGAGGTGAGAAGTGTTGAGGACTGAGAGCAAATAACAATATATAGGGAGGAAAGGCAATTCAGTATGAGCTACACATATTTCTCTGCTTTAGCAGTTTAATGTAAAGGACTGTGAGGTAATGAGGCCAGAAACCAAAACAAGGGAAGTTAATAAACAGCTTAATAGAGGCTTGCTATAAGACTCCAGTGGGTGGCCACAGGTAGAGGGCTGATCTGGAATAGCTGTGATGGATATACATTAAGCCCTAGGATTCAGGATCAAAATCAAATTAACAGGCAGTTGAAATGGTATCTGGGGAGAAGCTCTGGATATAAAGCTCTAAGTGACATAGCTAATTTATCACAGTGTAAATGTTGGATTTCAATGTTAGGCTGGGGTGTAGAAAGCCATTGGCTCCAAGGTACATTGAATTGAAAATGCACTGTTCATAGTAACTTCTGTGTTCAGCCTTTTTTGAATCCAAAAAAGGAAGACAAATCACCTGCCACCCCAGATAGAGGATTGAGGTCATGCTTGTATTTCTTCCTAATTATTACAGATCGGAAAGTGACAGTTAAATGAGAAGACTTTCTTACATCCTGGACACGGGGACACTTGGTTGACTCCAGGGCTTCACCATTTCTCACTTATTTGTGACTCCTCTGAGACACGGGTTAAGTGGCAGAGCCTCTGTCTGTACATGAGGGACGGGTGCTGATTCCCTCTGTTTCCAATATCCTCCAGGTGATAACAGTAAAGAAATACACTTTGAATAACAAAATATTTAGTTGATGAGATTTTTCAAAGCTCCTAAATTTCTGTCTTCCCTGACCACACAGAGGCATCTGAATTAAAAGAAAAATAAAAAGCTAAATAATCTATTTCCTTAAAATACTGAAATTTAAGAGTTGGAGAGATGATTTGATGGAAAAAGTACTTACCACTCAAAGCAGAACACATGAATTTGGATCCCCACATAAAAGATACCAAACAAACAAAACCCAAAGTTTAAAAGGGTTTCTGTAATCCCAGCACACTGAACCCTCAAACAAGGTAGAAGGGGTGAGATGTGACACAAACAAAACTTACCCTCTGATTTCCACTCAGAAGCCATGACACATGTGTGCCCATGTTCTCTCTCTCTCTCTCTCTCTCTCTCTCTCACACACACACACACACACACACACACACACACACACTTGATTGTCTTCAACTGCAGTCCTTCAAGGCTTACTACCTTTCCTCTTTCCCTGAGAAACATTTCACAAGTATTTCTACCCTATCATATTTCAAGTGCACCCCTCTCTTTTCATAAGGTTCTATAACTTAATAGGAACTATGCAAAAGTATAGTCCTTTCACCAAAGAGCCACTTCTTTTTTTTTTTTATCTCCCTGCCAAACTTACTCCATGACATTTTTCAATAGACATTTTTTAGTAAACTGACACAATCCCTTAAGCTGTGCGTTTTATGCTGCATTGTGGATAAGAAAATCTAATGTGTCATATAAAAACATTATTTATAATATTAGACTTGTTTAATAGTAAACAATAGCCTGTTCTTGTTGAATGCTACTTGTTTAAAAAGAACTTTATAAGGCTATTTAAAATTGGTGTGTGCCTGTGTCTGTGTGTGTGTGTGTGTGTGTGTGTGTGTGTGTGTGTCTTTGTTTTGTTGTTGCATAGGATCAAAACCAGGACCTCATGCATGCTAGGCAACTGTTCCAGTACTCACTTATATTCTGAAGCCTGAGGCTTCAATCTCTAATTTTAAATTCATTGACATGCCTGTAGCAGCCTTTATTATGACCCCATGGGGGTTCTCAGTGTCAGCATTCTGCTTACCTCATAGGCCCAAGTCTCAGTATTATAGGTCACTTCTGCTTCACAGGTTTATGTGGTTATGTGGCCATAATGACAAGCTTTTAGATTCTGATAATACCACAAAAACCTCCCTTCATATTCTCTAATATAGCTCACAGGGAATGAGATGGCTGTCTATGTATACCACTAATATTTATAATGATAACTTCATTTCATGTTTTCTAGCTTTAAACATTTATTTAAATTATGCCTTGTGTTGAATTATCTCTATTAGAAAGACCTAGTGTTATATATTTACCTTTCTGAATTCTGACTCATGCACTATGTAATTTAGTCAATTTGCATGCTTTTTTTCTTCTGTTTAGTATCATAGATAGGGCCATGCAAATTATTACTGAAAACTCATACCTTATTTGCAATTCTTTCACATTGAAGTTGTGACTCATATGTGAACACATGAACATTTGATCAGGTAATTTACACTTCCCTAGATATAGCCGCTGTCTAATGTTTTCTGCATTCATTTTATTTCGTGTGATTAGAAATGAAACTCTGTAAATACTAACTACAGTCTAGACTATGCTGTCATACATATTCTACTACGATGTTATCACTCCAAAATATCATCTGCTAGGTTAAGAGATTGCTTTAATTCAAAGTTATTTGGGTTATGCAACATTTTGCTGTAAAATCTATTATTACTCATTGGAGCATGCCCTATGCTGCCATTCTCAGAAATGATAGGGAATTCTTTACAGGTTTGAAAGAGAACAAATTAATATTCTCTTTATAATTAGTGTGTTTTTCTGTGTTCTTCATTTTTCCATTTAACTTTGCAAACCATTCTTGTTCATTCTTTTCTACATTTAAAATAACATCAAGTATTTTACCCTCTAAGGTTCAGAGAATAGGTGGCAGAAAGAATATGAGAGCCCATGAAAGGGAAGAATTGCTTTGGGACTTTGTCTTCCATACAGAAAGTGACCATGGTATTTATGACATCCCAGTGACATATGCTATCTACATAAGGCCTGTATAACATGAGAGAAAAAATGATGAAATTAAAATAGAAGAGGGTCTACATGGCAAACATAAAATGTTATTCAGTGGATAGGGGTTCAGAAAACATGATGGTGGAAGGGGATTATTGTCAGGGTACATTGTGTCTATGAATGGAGGTTGTAAATAAAGTATTGTTAAAATATTATTTTTAATTTGCTTGTTTTATTTGAGAGAGAAAGAGAGAAAGAGCATGCCAGGGGCTTCAGCCGCAGCAAAGAACTCCAGACACATGTGCCACCTAGTGCACCTGGCTTATGTGGGTCCTGGTGAGTTGAAACTGGGTCCTTTGGCATTGCAGACAAATGTCTTAACTGCTATGCCATCTTGCCAGCACAATAAAGTTTTAAAAACTCAATCCATAAGGCAAAATCCTCTCCCTAACCATCCCCAAGTCCACCACACATTTATTCTTTAAATGTGTGTATCTGTAATTCCAGACAAGCTACCTCTCTTCTGTCCATAATTTCAGGTTATGGGACTAAGGGGAAGTTTCAAGTACTATGATTCCAGACAATCTGCTACCATTATCATGGAATACATGGCAGTTGGAGATTTCACATCACAAACTTTGCTTCTGTATCCTAATCACGCGAGATATTTAGTCTTTAAAAGGGTAAAATAAAACCTTATCACCGAGACTTTCCCTTCTGGATTACATAAGAATGTAGTCATCTTTGGTAATAAATTTATTCTGACAGCTGTTTAAAAAAATGTTTACCAATCTTGACAGCATACTCTGAAGCAAATTTGAAAACAAAGAGTAGAAACCTTGTTTGATTATTTATCCAAAACATTTATCTTTATGGGAATCACAAAACAAGAGAGAGGGAGAGAAAAGCACATTAAAGTACTTTTAGTATGCATATAAGCAGACATTAAGATACCATTTTGTCTGTCACTGCATGGTCTGACTTTTAAAGTTTGTTTTTAACTGGTATCCCACTTTTCATAAATGAATAAATGGCTTGAAAATACATGAGCCTCGTTTGGAATGCAAAGTCAGTCCCTGCTTATTCTCTTTAGGGAGAAAATAAAAGTTTTCCCATGGAGACTGACAAAGTGGCAGCCACCCCTTTGCAGGGCTGTTTCCAGGCAATCCAGCGAGGGTAATGCTATCAGCAAAAGTGAAGTTCTAAGCTTCTCTGTGGTGTTTCAAACAGATTAGCTCTCACAGCTACCCAGACAGATGTGAATCCATCCTACTTGCCATCTTAATGCTTCCCTGTTGCTAATGATGTTCCGAAGGTATCAGGAAATGGAAGTAAATGGCTGGCCTGGTAGCTGCCTGTAGCTGCCTTAAGTGCTGGGCCTGCTGGGTATCAATTGTTTGTTTGGTGGTTTTCAAGGTAGAGAGGCACATTGATTTGTCTAAACACTGCAGTGTATCAGTATTTCTTATCTCTGCCAGAGCCTTCTTGCCTCAGCTCATTGAGGAGATAACCTACATTATTTCAGAGAATATGCACTCTTCAGTAACTTGAACTATGATTGACTGAACTATATTGATTTTGTTTTTACGAAACTATGTTTCAGAATTACTTTTCAGCTGAGTCTGTGGAATCCCTTACTATAATGGAAAGGGCTGGGAGGAAACTATTTGGCAAAATGGGTCTGGTAGCTGATACTCGAATTTCTTTAGGAATAAAGTTAGCATTGTTGGAAGGTTGAAAACCTTTTGCCTATGGAATCCCTCTCTTCTCCCCCTTTATTCCTCTCTTCTTCTTGCTTGTCCTTCATTCACCCTTCCTTAAACCTACTCTTCCTTGTTCTCTGTATTCCTTCTCTTCTCCCTCCTCTTGCTTCTGTTAATCTGATTTCCACTAAGCAATCTCTCCAGCCCCTCTGGTGTTTATTTATACACCTCTTAGTAAAGTAGTGGGAAAAACAAGGCAGAAGAAAAAAGTCAAGTATCATATACATGAAAATAAGCAAGTTATTCAATTTTATTTTTATTTTTATATGTTAATAATATTTTATTTATTTATTTGAGAGAGAGAGAAAAGGAGGCAGAGAGTGGAAGAGGCAGAGAGAGAGAGAATGGGCATGCCAGGGCCTCCAGCCACTGCAAACAAACTCCAGACGCATGTGCCACTTGTGCATCTGGCTTACATGCGTCCAAGGGAATCTAATTGAGGTCCTTTGGCTTTGCAGGCAAGTGCCTTAACAACTAAGCCATCTCTCCTGCACAAGTTATTCAATTCTAAATTGTTGCATTTTATATATCACAGTGATACACATATTATTTATCATTTATTTATAAATGAGAAAAAAAATGAAGGTCTTTCCTAGTTTTCCAACTGTAATAATGAAATGAACCCTCAGATCTTTGATGGGAACACAATCTTACCATCAATAGAGACAAAATTCAATGTGACTATTTATCCTTCAATTTGGATTTAAGCTAAATTAATCAACATTTCTTTACTCCTGTTTCTCTTTGATATGGCCCCTTAGTTCGAAGATGGCTTCTATGAAATTGGAGTGCCACAGTAGGCATTCAGTGCTAGATCTTCTGGTGTTGATATCTGATTTCAGAAACTCTGCTTCTACACTGACCAACTCAGAGATCCAGAGGCTCCTAAGAGCTCATCATACTTCAAGCTTAAACACACCTAACATGGTTCAGGGAATTTTGCAGAGGGCGCGGGGGTGGGGGGATTGTTAGAGCCACAAGTTGGGACATTATGAAAGGATCCTACCAACATATGTTGTTTACATACTAAGTATGTACATGACTAATAAAAATAATTTTTCTAAAAAAATCTGCTTCTCTACATGTTAGTACTTGAGGAGATAGCCAACAATATCCTCCGAGTCAGTTGCATCTACAGCTTGTCTACCCTCACAACACCCTCATCTGGGCACCAGTTTGAGACAACAGGATTCTGTAAAACTCTCCATTTCTCCAGCAAACATTTTCTTCTCTCTTGTTTGATGAGAAAAAAAGAATCCTGTTCTACAATTGTCTATAGCATGATTGTGCATTGGCAAGATTCTCTATGTAGCTGGTACACTTGCCCCATGGGGTGCTGTGGTAAGAAGAGGTTTCATCTGGTCCTTGAAGCCGCAAACCTTCATTGAAACAAAATCCCTTTTCATAGAGATCCGTGTGCACCTACGCACACAAATATTCCAAAAAAAAGTCTGATTTTAGTCTGAAAGTTATACTCACTTTGGAAACTCAAACAATCTCCCATTGGAGGTCAGAAACCAACAAGGGACTTCTTCAATTGTTCTTCCCTGTGTTTTATCAGTCTGTGTCTTTCTTGAACATGGAAATCACCAATTCAGGTAGACTAGCTAGCCAGCAAGATGCAGACATACTCCTGCTTCTGCCTTTCCAGAGCGGGGATTACATGCATGCAACACTATGCCCAGTTTTATACGAGTACCTGGGATCTGAAATCATGACCTGATGCTTATACAGCATGCGTTTTAGCTCCTGAGTCACTTTCCTGGTGACTTACAATCAGAATAATATTACTCTTCCCTGGTACATGTTATGACATGACTAGATGAGCATAGGGAATTCCTAGCTAATTTCTCAACAGTTTACTCTAAAGCTGCCACACCTGCACTCTCTGATGATGGCTAGTGACCTCAAAGAAAGTGCTTCCTTGAAGGAAGGTCAGGTGGCACCCTCCGATTTTCATTATAAGTTTTGATGGGAAACAT
Source organism: Dipus sagitta (assembly GCA_036346955.1). Classification (NCBI taxonomy): domain Eukaryota; kingdom Metazoa; phylum Chordata; class Mammalia; order Rodentia; family Dipodidae; genus Dipus; species Dipus sagitta. The sequence goes on along the minus strand of CM070778.1, from coordinate 37,116,716 downwards.
AACAGTGAAAATACTTTTTTTTAAATTTTTTTTATTTTTATTTATTTATTTGAGAGTTTTTTTTTCCATTTTTATTTTTTATTTTATTTATTTTTATTTTTTTTACAGTCAGTTTGGTACCATTATTAGGCTCATCTGTGACCTATTCCCTCCCCTTGGCCCCTCCTTGTTGAGGTATACGGGTCATGCATTGTGGAGTTAGCCCACAGTTATGGGTAAGCTAAATGTCTCTGCATATCATGACCCAACATGTGGCTCTGACATTCTTTCCGCCCCCTCTTCCGCAAAATTTCCCTGAGCCATGTTGGGTTCATTTTTAGTCTACTTCAGTGATGAGGTGTTGGGGGCCTCTGAGGCTCTGGCTCTCTGATTTGGTAGGAGTCGATTTTTCTCTGTGCTGATCTCCTTCCCCCTTGTGCTGGTATCCGGTTCATGAGGAAAACAGCCCCCTTGCTTGTTTCTCCAATTTTTCTTAGTTTCAGCTGGGGCCCTTTTGAGGTATGATGGGGTGGCTCTCTCCTTAGGATCTACATCTATCTGAAAAAGAGAAGCAGATTCTCCAACAGAGAGTAAGTTAGCATCAGGACAAATGAGACAACCCCCTTTTTTTTTTTTTCTTCCACAATCATCCCAAATGTGGTTGAGTCAGGATGTTTTCTCAACATTCATGTGACTATCATTTGGACAAAAACGTCTGATTTGTATCATGTCCACCTGGATTCATATAAGTCCTTATGTAAACCAATAGGTTTAGACACTTTGACTTTTCACCATCCCTTTCCTAAACTCCAGAGGTAGCACAATCACTTTTATCCCCTGGCACTGTTACCAGAACATAGTGTCATCAAATCTCAAGAAGCCAACACAGCATTGAAAAGTACTGAAGCTGTGTTTCCTTTTGTTTTCCATGTCCAGCTCTCCCCTCTTAGGAGCTTTATTTATTTACACTGAAGCACTCGCTCTAAGTGTTCCATTTTTTTCTGAATTATCAATGTGCATCATTCTGGATAAAGCAGCTAATATTACCATATGAAAGCAGCAACAATAAATACAAACTCCTATAAATTACTACCAGACATGTGTTCTGGCTGTCCCTTCAGGAGAAGAGCATTTTTTCCCCACCTTTTCTCATATTTTTTTTTAATTTTCAATTTTTTTTTATTATGGACATAGTATGCTACATCATGTGTTAATACCATCCTTTACACCATCCCTCCTTCAATTCTGCTGGGGACCCTCCTCAGTTGGGTTGCTGTTATTCCCCATATGGTTATGGGTTATGCATTGTCAGACCAATAGTCAGATATTGGGGGAGGGGGAGCACAATGACTCTGGGTATGACATCCCAACCTGTGGTTCTTAAAATCATTTTGTCCTATCTTCCTGAAAATTCTCTGAGCCATGGTGAGTGTGTTTTAAGTCTCTTTCATTGATGAGCTCTTAGGAGCCTCTAGATCTCTGCTTTGGTATGTAATGAGTATCCATAGCATCTGTCTCCTTTGCACTGGTTCTGATTGTCAGGCTCAACATGGAGGAAGAACCCTTCCTTGTCTCCCCAATTCCTCTGGGGTTTCAGCTTAGCCTTGGCTAAAGTGCAAGGGATGGTTTATCTCCTCAGGTCTCACTAATTTCAGAAAGAGAAAAAATAAAATTCTCCAATAGAGAATGAATTCAGCATAGGTTAAATGGGATAAGAATTATTAATTTAGGGAGTGTTTGATGGCTGTAGCCCTTCTTTTAGCCAAACACTAGTGGGAGCTTGTCATTGGAGAGCACAATCTTTGTCTCCATAGACTTCTGTCCTGGTTCCTTGTTCCAGGTATAGGTTCCTTTCCACTGAGCCAATCTCTTAGCCAATCAGAAAGCTACTGGTTACCTACCTAGGTTGTGTGCCACCATTGCACTGGTGTGTACATCTCGTCAGGGTATTTGCTTCTGAATAGCTTAGACCCCTGGTTGCTCACACCTTTGTTGGCCAGTTTCCCCCAGTAGCTCATGTAGTGCTTTCCAGTACTAGATGGGCTGTCTGGGGACTGGCTCTCTTCCAGATTCTAGTTGGGGCTCTTGGCGTTCTGTGTCAGCCGCATATGTTTTCTTCAACAATATTGTGTTAACTTTTACCTCAGGTATGTAATCAAGTGCTGTGACAGAAGCCTGTCTTGATTTTGGGAACTCTTGGGTCTCTTCTATCAGCTCACTGTAGGTAGCAACTGAATTTTCATACTTGGAATTAAAAGCCAGAACCAAAAGGTCTTTTTTCCCTTAATTAATTAATTTAGTTAATTTTTGTTTACTTTATTAAGAACATATTTTGGATAACTACATCATGTGTTGGTACCATCTTTTCCTCAGTGGGGTTGCTTTTATTCCCCTATGGTTTATGTATTGTGGGAGCAACAGTCAGTTATTCGGGAGAGGCAGTGCCTGTAGGGATGACATCCCAACTTGAGACTCACAATCTTTCAGCCCCCTCTTACACAAAATTTCCTGAGCCTTGTTGGGTATGTTTTAAGCCTACCTCAGTCATAAGCTCTTATGAGCTTCTTGATTTTTGCTTTTGTATGTGCTGAGTATCAGCATCTATCTCCTACAGCCTTGCCAGGCTCCCCATGGAGTCAGCACTTTTGCTCCTTTCCCCACTTCCTTCTTGGTTTTGCCTCTGCTTTGACTGAGATGTGAGGAGTGGTTATCTCCTATGGTCTTGCTACCTTCTGCAAAAGAAAACCAGATTCTCCAATGGATAGTTAAGTCAGCACAGGTTAAGTTGGTAGGTAACACATTATTAATTTAGTGAGAATTTGATGGATGTAGCCCCTCTTTTAGCCAAAACTAGTGGGTCCTTGACATTGGCGAACATAATCTTTGTCTCTATGAGATTCAGATCACGTTCCCAGTTCCATATACTGGTTCCTATCCACTGAGCTGATCCCTTAGACAAGCAGAAAGCCATTGGTTACCCAATAAGGCTGTGTGCCACCATTGCACTGGTGTCTACTTCTTGTCAGGCTGATTGGTTCTGAGTAGCTTAGACCCCTGCTTGCTCACATTGTTGTTGGCTGCTTTCCCCCAGTAGTGCATGTAGCACTTTCCAGCACTAGATGGGCTAACTGTCTGGGGACTGGCACTCTTCTGAATTCTAGCCAGATCTCTCTGTGTTCTGTGCCAGCAGCATATGGTGTCTTCAGCAATAAGTTCTTACCTTGTTACCTCAGGTGGGTAATCACGTGCTTTTACAGAAGCCTGTCTTTTCTTGGGGACCTTGTAGCTGTCTCTGATCAACAGCTCAATGTAGGCAGCACCTATTTCTCATACTATGAGAAACAGGTCAGAAATGTTTTCAAGGTTAGGCTTCATCCTAACCTCTCCAGGGCCCTTCTTTTCAGACATTCCTCCCCACTCCTGTTAAGGGTTAAATCTTTCATTCTACCTTCAAGGATAAAGGTATCTATGGTACCAGTTTATTTTGGATTTAGTTTTGTGTTTGCTTTCCCCCATTCTCCTCTTCCCCTCCCCTCAAACCCTTCTATCTCTATTGTCTGGGCCTCGAGTTTCCTATCAGTCATGCCAGCAACTTGAGCTGATCCAGGTTAGGAACCGTAGATGGATGAGAACAAGTGGCGTTTGTCTTTCAGTGATTCTGTGTTCATTGAGTATGATCTGTTCTGTTGCAGTCAGGTTCGCATTGCTGCCAGAAATCATCCAATCAAGAACAGATTTGGGGGAATAGGGGGCTTATTTTGGTTTACAGACTTGAGGGGATGCTCCATGATGGCAGGGGAAAACAATGGCATGAGCAGAGGGTGGACCCACTGGCCAACATAAGGTGGACAATAGCAACAGGAGAGTGGGCCAAACATTGGCAAGGGGAAATTGGCTATAATATCTGTATAATATGTATAATACGTATAATATCCATAATCCACCCCCAAACAATACATTGCCACCAGGAAGTATTAATTCCCAAATCTCTATCAGCTGGGAACATAGCATTCAGAACACCTAAGTTTATGGGTGACACCTGAATAAAGCCACCACATTCTGCCCCGTCACCCATGAACTATGAACCAGCCATGATATAAAGTGCAATGCATTCATCCAACTTTGAAAGTTCCCATAGTTTTTAATCAATCCTAATGAAGTTCAAAAACCCTAGAAATCTTCATCCAACCTGACAGGTCTCCTTAGCAGCAATCTCGTTCCATGGTCCCAGCTTCTCTACTGGATCTCCACTGCAACCCATGGTCCATCCTCATGGCTCCTTTTGGTCTCCATACAGGCATACAGCAAATCTACTTCACACTGCCCATGGCCAGTTCTAAAACACAAGATCGAGTTGCAAATTCAGTGACCCTCCCCTTAGTGGATTTTTATACTTCATGATACCAGGTAGAGAGCCAATTTATTAATCCAGGGGGAAATAAAGCAAACTTTGAAGAACAGGACACTCTTTGAGCACTCAGGCCCCTTTAAAAGAGTCTACATTCTTCCTGTTGCCCCAAAGTGGGTCAGCTGGCCCAATCTCAATGGTTGTAATCTCTCACATAATAGAAGCTGAACAAGCAGCAGTTTCAGCCCAAAGATTCCTTTCTGTGCCATATCTGCTGCACACACCAGTCCATTTCTACACACTGCAACCCTGCACAGGTTCTCAGGACACAGGCATAACAGCAAGCTTCTCACACAAACAGCTTCTAGCCTAGTCTAGACAAAGCTCCTTTTCACCCACATAAGCCAAACCTCACAGTCCATAGCTCTTACTGTATTCAAGCCTTGCAACTCTGACCAGAATAATCCATCAAGCTGCACTTACAGAACTACAAGGCATCTCTTAGGCCAGGGTTTCAAATTCATCCACATTCCTCTTGAAAATCAGCACCAAAAGGCCAAAGCCACACAGTCAGGTGTCTAGAAGCAAATGACCCCACTCCTGGCACCAACATTACTGTTGCAGTCAGGTTCCCATTGCTGGCAGAAAGCACCTGACCAAGAGCACCTCTTGGGAAATAAAGGGTTTATTTTGGCTTACAAACTCAAGGGGAAACTCCATGATGGCAGGGAAAACGATGGCATGAACAGAGGGTAGACATCACTGCCTGGCCAACATATGGCACAAAATAGAAACAGTAATGTGTGCCAAACACTGGCAAGGGGACACTGGTTGTAATACCAATAAACCTACCTCCAAAAATACACTGCCTCCAGGAGGCGTTAATTCCAAAATCTCCATCAGCTGGAAACCTAGCATTCAGAACACGTAGGTTTATGGAGGACACCTGAATCAAACCACGACATGTTCCAAGTCTGTCCATTTTTCTAAACATTTCATTGTATCACTTTTTTCCTTACTGCTGAGTAGCATTCCATTGTGTAAATATAATCACAACTTCATTATCCATTTGTTCCTTGGATCTTGTAACAATCTGAGAAAGAAAAACAGTGTCTCCAATGGAGAGTGAAGTCAGCATAGGTTAAATAGGATAAGCATTAATAATTTAAGGAGATTTTGATGGATGTAGCCCCTCTTTTAGCTAAAGACTAGTGGGAGCTTGACATTAGAGGGCATAATCTTTGTCTCCATAGGATTGTGACCTGGTTCCCAGTTCCATATAAGGGTTCCTTTACACTGAGTAGATCTCATAGCCAATCAGAAAGCCACTGGTTACCCAACATGGCTGTGTGCCACCACTGCATTTTTATGTACTTCTTGTCAGACTAGTTGCTTCTGAGTAGCTTACACCCCTGCCTGCTCACACCATTGTTGGCCATTTTCCCCCAGTAGCTCATGTAGAACTTTCCAGCACTAGATGGGTTAACTGTCTGAAGACTGACTCTCTTCCAGATTCCAGCCCAGTCTCTCTGTGTTTGTGTCAGCATATGGTTTCTTCAGCAATAGATGACCAATATATTTTGATTTGTTAAATATCTATAAAGAGAACAAAATTTTCTACCTTCATTTATCAAAATCAGAACCATTTTAATTTAAGAATAATTAGCTCTCATGGTGAATTTTTTAATGACCTATAGTCATGTGCTTCCAAACTTAGGGTATAGCAAATCTTTTGCAAGGAGTGAAGATATAACTAATTTCGAGAAAAAAAATCTCATAATTTATCTCCCGAGGGCTATGGAAATGTCAATATACACTTGAGTCTTGGAGCACTATGAAATAAAGACATTTATTCAGATTAATTACCCTGGTGTCCTAAATATACAGAATCTGAAATAAATAATGCTGCTCAAGCCAGGCTACTCTTATTAGTTTATTGTACATGAAGTGAAAATTACTGTCTCACACAAGGTTGTCAAAAAAAGTACAGAAGAGTAACAAGGAAAAGATAAGGGGAATTTTCAATATCATGTTAGCTGAGTCAATTATTAAAATTCTTGAAATGAGGTTCTTTTCCTCTTAAAGTCAAATTGCTACTGAAGTTTGATATTTACTATTTGACTTTAAAATGTTAAGTGTTTGGTTGGAGAGATGACATAGCACTTATAAGTGCTTGCTTGCAAAGCCTGTCTGCCTGGATTTGATTAACTAGTATCGACATAAAAGTAGATTCACAAGTGATGCTTGTTTGTAGAAGTTCATTTGCAGTGAGTGGCAAGAGGCCCTGGTGCATTCATATACACTCATTCTCTCTTTCTCTACTCCTAACTCTATGCATGCAAATATATATATATATATATATTAGAAATTACATGTTGAGGGTACATATCTTGATAAGGCCACAAGCTAATAAATAGCTTTACTCAAAATTTTCCTAATTCAGAGTCTAACACTATGACCTGTGACAGTATGCATTTGATACTTTTAATTCTTCTCTATATAGGATTTATTTAGTACTATTCCCTGTGGAAGTAACTTGAAGGAGATTATTAATATATTTATGAGATTATGATGAAATTAACAAATTAACAAGACTTGAGTCATAGGCACAGTAATTATAATTATGCATTAATTGTACATAATTAAAATCAATAAAAGTACAGAAAAACAGTAATTTAGAAATTTCAGAAGAGAGAATAATCCAAACTAACTTTTTTGGTCAGTGAGGACTTTGGTTCTGTGAAGTATATACAATAGGAAAATTTGAAAACATTTCATAACTGATAGGCAAATGAATGATAACATTATCAGGAGGTGAGTATGCTCTACTAGAGACAAGCACTAGAAATCTGGGATTAAATTATATAGAGGCTGATCATCTGAGTTGGAAGAAGATCTAAAGAATAAAATGAAAATTATATTCAACCTGATCACTTATGAATGTGAAGTCCTAAGGTTTCCTCCAAGAAGTTACTTGAGATGCCAGTTGAAATATCAGTTCTGCCTAGGATCCCTACACCAGCAACACTAGCCACACCAACCAATCAATTCACAACATTATCCCTTGAAAATGTATTTATAGACATGACCTTGGAAATCCGTTCCAAACTCCATTCTCTTCCACACTTTAGGCAGCTGGAAATAAACACCACATTTGAAACTGGATGTCAGATCTTTGCATCTGACATTTTACTATATTTGGAAATGGAGTTTGGGGGTGTTAGACTGGTCTGTTAGGCAATGAAATTGAGAACATAGAAAGTCAACATGTGGAGCACTAAATGCATGTGAAAAGAGAATGCATACTCTCAGGGAATGAAAGCAAACTGGAGAGGAAGAGATAAAGAGAGATGGTGAGATAATAAAGAGAAGAGAAATGAGTAGAGTAGAAACAGACAAGACAGGTAAAAAAAAAAAAAAAAAACACATTTTATAAAGAAAAATGAGAAAATAAGTTCAATTTCTGCTGTATCTCCAATTTCTGATTCAAGCCATCATAAACCTGTCACCCAATTTTGATCTTTGATGATGTCACTATTAGTATCCTCTTACTGCATTTTTCTAGTTGGTTTTTTTTTTCCATTGAATAAGATTTTGAGCTTTGACTAAAACAGTAATTAAATTATACAAATTGGATGAAAACAGAAATGGAAAAAAATCAAATCTGATGAAATTTGTGAAGGAGAATGCAAGGGAATCAAAAAGACATTAGAGCTAGAAAGTGTTAGCACAAGGGGCGGCAAATACAAGAAATAAGACTGACTGTTCACAAGGACTAAATCAATTGTGTATGGAGATACAGAGAAAAGTTAAATTTCAAAAGTGCACTGAAACCAGGTCATGTATATGCTATGTAAAGTACCATAATGCTGAAGGAACAGATTAACAAATACATGGAAGACAGGGTATTGCCTAAATAAACATAATTCACAGGAACAATAATGATTTTTTTCTGGCATTTTTATTGAAACATAAGCTCAGTGAAGTCAGGTTAGCATCTGTCGTATTCACCACTACATCCTCTGAACTAAAATTATGTTTTGTTGTATGCATTCACTCAGTAAATATTTTTCAACTTGAATTGTTTCATGTAAGGGCACAGTGAATAGGAAAATAGTTTATTTAATTGCCATTTGCTGTTCAAATATTTGGTGTGCTGGACAAATTGAAATCAATGAAACAGAGTAAACTTTGATGGAGTGGACCCTCTAGTCCAGGAGAGAAAAGATTAAAGCCACTGTGGTGGGATTGCATGCCTATAATAATAGCTATTCAGGAGGCTGAGGCAAGAGAATCACAAGTTTCAAACGTCTGTCCCAGCTACATTGTGAGTTTAAGGCCGGTCTAGTTAATCTAATGTGATCTTTCCACAAAACAACGATGAAAAGAGGGCAGAGGATATGGGTCAGTAAATGACTGCTTGTTTAACATGCACAGTCTGGATTCAACCTCTAGCATGCCAAAGGGGGGAAGTATTAAAGCCACCAATGGAAGTTTAACTGACATAAAAGTGCACTTAACTCTCGCGAATGGGTTTTAGGTAATAGAGATACTAGGTTAGCATTGTGGAAATATTGGTTTAATAAATATCCCTTATCTAAGCTGCCATGGACTATGCTAATATTTTGTAATCTCATATACAATGTATAGATAGGTCATTGGTTTGAGAAGATATTTGTCTTTAGAGGGTTCAGGTATAACGTTTATTCCTCATTGATAGGCCACACTCACATCTGCAGAAGTAATGACAGTACCATTAACAGAAGTTCCAGGGCCACTCTCAAAAGTATATCTCATTTTGTGCATGATTCAAAAGCTGGATAACAAAAAAAAAAAATAAATAAAGAAAAGGAGGCTGGAGAGATTACTCCATGGTTAAGAACACTTCCTGAGCAAGCATGAAGGCCTCCGGAGACCCGAGAGAGCACCTGAGTTCAATCCCAAAGACTCACCTAAGCAGCTGGGCATGGCCACACTCCTCAGTGATCCTTCCCTATGGGAAGCATAGACTGGAGAGTTGCAAGTCTGTCCAGGGAGCCCATTAGCTCAAGAATCAGTAGGAGAATCCAGCTTGAGTAAATATAGGCAGAAGTGTGATGATAAAGAGATACACCTGATGATCAATTTTGGCCACTACCAGTGAGTACACAGGGCAGTATGTGGTCACATGCATGTGCATACACCACACACACACACACACACACACACACACACACACTACCAAATTATAGAAAGGAAGAAAGAAACAAATGAAGGAAGAAAGGAGGAGAAGGAAAGAGGAAGGAAAAAAGAAAAGAAACGTGTCTTTGGTTCTAGTGAGGATGTTGTATATCTCATTGATTTTAAGTTACAGTTGAACTGTAAAAAAAAAAAGGGGGGGAAACACAAGATAAGTAGAGTATACTGGGAGAATTCTAATCATGGTGGTACCATGATGATTAGAGAAGTATGCTTTGAAAAGAACTCCTCAGACCAAAGCGTTTAAATAAAGTCATATATGGAATAAACAAAGTCATATTTGGGTGCAACATGAATGTAGTATCTAATATGCTATATTGATTCAACACTGTGGGTCTCTATGTGACCAAGTAGGCATTTTTTTTAATATAAATCCATTTGGACACTCCAGAGAGAAGTCTACACTAATGTATTCAACAATTATTCACTGAATGCATAACATCTATAAAACATTATACTGGGGGCTGGAGAGATGGCTTAGTGGTTAAGCGCTTGCCTGTGAAGCCTAAGGACCCTGGTTTGAGGCTCAATTCCCCAGGACCCACGTTAGCCAGATGCACAAGGGGGTGCATGCGTCTGGAGTTTGTTTGCAGTGGCTAGAAGCCCTGGTGCACCCATTCTCTCTCTCTCTGTGTCTGCCTCTTTCTCTCTCTCTCTCTCTTGCTCTCAAATAAATAAATAAACAAAGAAATAAACATTATACTGGGAACTAGGAGGAATAAGTAATGAATCTAACAGAAATTCTACCTTCAAAGTAGGAATTAGTAAATTTTATAAGGGATATATATCCAAATAAATTTTAAAATTTCAGTAGAAATGTGTGCTATGCACTAGGAAGACATTTTATCTCACATAGGTTCATCCTCCAAGAGTGAGAAAGTCTCTATTGTACTACTGAGGAAAATCCCACAGTAAGTACATGAGGTCCCAAACATATATGTATGTACAAATAAAAATAAAAAAAGATGAGAAGTCGGAAACAGTAGGGAAGAAATTAAAATCCCATTCAAACACTCTAAGAAGTAAGGCTCGTGGGAATTATTTACAGGAGTGTGGAAGGTTCAAGAGTACCCTTGGCAAGAGAAGGAGCTGGGCGGATCTTCCAGGCCTTTTTGCTGGGCACAGTTCAGAGCCAGAAGCTATGGAAGAGCTGTCTTCACATGAGAGGGAGCCCACACTGCTTTCTCTCTGGCTGTGAATGTCCCTCAGCTCCCACAGGGTCTGCTTTGCTGTGGCTGCAAAGCTGAGCTACTGGCAGGGGGCAGATTGCTTTCTACAGAGGAGAGCAGATATGGTCTTTGGTGCTGGAGCAGCAGCTCCATTGGAAGAGGTGTCATCTAAACCTTTGTGGCTAGACAAGTGATTAATGTGTGATCTTAAAGCCAAAGAAATTCCAAGTACTCTGCTCTAGCAAAGATTAAGTAAGTGGGAGGTCTAAGTAATGAGACCCCTGAGGAACCATTCTGAAAAACAGAAGAAACTGAAAGAGAAACTTAAAAGAACATTTTTTTTTTTTCTTTTCGAGGTAGGTTTTCACTCTAGCTCAGGCTGACCAGGAATTCACTATGTAGTCTCAGGGTGGCCTCGAACTCATGGTGATCCTCCTACCTCTGCCTCCCCAGTGTTGGGAGTAAAGGCATGAGCCACCATGCCCAGCAAAAGAACATCTTTTAAAAGGAAAAGAATCAAAGATCAAGAGGGTCAATAAATTTCTTTGACCTCTTACCTTGTAAACATTTGAGATGATATGTAAATGGAAGAGGAAATGGTGCGAAGGAAGAAATTTGTGTGTGTGTGTGTGTGTGTGTGTGAGAGAGAGAGACTCTGTAGTGCTTGTCAACCCAAATTACAGTATACAGTGTAGACAAAAAGGGTAAACATAGCTGAATTTCTTTGGGGATGCCCCATTGTGTGTTGGGGGGAAGGGGGCGGGCGGCAGGGACTACCTGAGCTGCAAAGAAAAGAACAAATGAAATCTCTTAGCATCTCCTTTTCTAGCTCCTGGATTACCATTTTCAGACTGTGCAAAAGAAGATTTCAGCAAAGGCTATATACTCCAGATGCAGGTGAAAAATAAATGAGGCTATGCCTAAATATCTATACTAAAAAAAAATTCAAAGACCCTTTGTCAACTTCTAACTTTCTAGAGTTCAGATCTCTTGGGATCTGAAAATAGAACTAGTCATGGCTTAACCATAAAATCTTGAGGGAGGAGGGAGAGAGAGAGGAATGGAGAGAAAGAAAGAAAGGGTTTCACCTCCATTTTGGGACTTCCCACTCTCCAGATGAGCCTTCTGCCTAGGGAATTCCTTAAAGTTTATTTAACTATTTAACTCTTCATTTTCCTGTGTTTTTTTATGTTTCATGTTTTTTTTATTTTTATTTATTTATTTATTTATTTATTCATTAGAGGCAGAGAGAGGGAGAGAGAGAATGGGCACGCCAGGGTCTCTAGCCACTGCAAATGAACTCATAGACAGCCAGAATGAAGAGAAATGAATATAGAAAGGTAGGGAACAGCTGTTCATAGAAAGAGAAGAACAGGGAGCAATGGAAAAAGAGAGGGAGAGTTGGGGAGGAGAGAAAGAAAGAACTACCTTACTACCTTACTCACATCAGACCTTCTTCTTCCCACCATTAGCACCTAAGAGACTGTCTACATGTTAATCATCTTGTCTTGTGTGCCTACTGCCTCTGAATCAGAGCTGTGAATAGTAATTAAACCCTCACATGAAAGGATCTACTAGACTTCCCTTGCCAGGCTCATTAGGGCCTCCCCAAGGTTATATAAGAGGCAAGCAATTGACTGAAGTGGTGGTACTCTTACATCATGTTGCTGTCCATGAATTCCCGAAGACACCCTTCAGTGTTGACCTGATCATGCGACCCACAGTGTGAGAGCGCTCTTCAGTGGTATAGCTGCCTGTGAGCTGGCCATGAAACTTCCCAGCATTGTAGCTGCTTGTATGTCATAAATACTCCCTTAAGTAAGCCCAATAAACTCTCTGATCACCAACTTGGACTTGGACAGAATCCTCTCTTTGATTCTTTTTTTTTTTTCATACAGATAGTACAAATAGATGTTTCTTTATACATCCCTAGGAAAAGACTCTTGATAACTTATGTTCCCATGACACTATGAAACACCTAGCATTTCACATACTGGTAAATAATTGTTTTGTATGATGATCTTGTAGTAAATCCAATTAACAATGGCAACTCCATCATGAAACCCAAAAGTCCCTGGACAGGGATAGTGGGAGTGATGCAGGGTTAGAGTCCTGAGAGGGATTAGATCTCTGTAAAGATGCAGTAGATTCTCCTCCGGCCTCACCCCCCCCCCCACACAACAACACTTGAATATCAACTTCAGGTCCCTGCTCAAGTTATCATGACAAAGCAGAACAAGAGAAGGGTAAATTATAAATTATAAGTTTTATTTTAGAGGGAGTGAGGATTAGGTGAGAGTAAAGTGTCTATTTCTGCTTGTAGACTCAAGGAGAAGCTCCATGATAGCAGGGGAAATCCGTGGCATGAGCAGAGGGTGGACATCACCTCCTGGCCAGTAACAGGTGGATAATAACAGCAGAAGAAGTGTGCCAAACACTACCAAGGAGAATCTGGCTGTAACACCCATAAGCCTGCCACCACCAACACACTTCCTCCAGGAGGCTTTAATTCCCAAAATGCCATGAGATGGGGGCCTAGCATCCAGAACGCGCAAGTTTATGGGGGCCGCCGCCTGAATCAAACCACCACAGGAGGCAAACAGGAAAGATCAAGCCAAAAGAAATTCTTCCTCTTCCCAATGAGGGGAGACTGTGAAGATACCCCTCACATGGAGAAATGGTCTCTCTCCAAGGAAGAAGGTCCTGGGGTTCACACATGTGGAAAACAAAGCAGGTAAGCACCCAAGCAAACAGAATTTCCCCCATTTCCCAGCCTGGCTGGGAAGGCAGAGAGGAGACCAGGAAGATCCCTCCCTTATAGGGGATAAAAAAGCAGAAAGGGAGGGCTAAAAAGGGTGGGGCAAAGCCATGAGTGGTGGTGCACACATTTAATCCCAGCACTCCTAGAGGCAGAGGTAGGAGGATAGTCAGGAGTTCAAGGCTACCCTGATATTACATAGTGAGTTCCCGGTCTGCCTGGGCTAGAACGAGATCCTACCTTGAAAAACAAAAAGGGCTGGAGAGATGGCTTAGTGGTTAAGGTACTTGCCTGTGAAGCCTAGGGATCCAGGTTTGATTCTCCAGGTCCCACGTAAGCCAGATGCACAAGGTGGCACGGGCATCTGGTGTATGTTTGCAGTGGCTAGAGGCCCTGTCATGCCCATTTGCTCTCTATTTCTCTCTCTCTAATAAATAAATATCTTTAAAAAATTTAAAAATATAGACAGTCTCTTAGGTGCTAATGGTGGGAAGAAGAAGTGGAAAAATGGGCTGGATGGACTTTTCCTCTTAAATTCTGACTGCCTCTACCTTCTTCAGAATGAATTATACCACATTCCCAGATGTTAAGATGGGCCAGGGTGGGTAGACTTTCACTGTCTGGTAGCAATCCATCCACCGATATGACAACACAAGCTCTGAGCTCAAGGATGAGCTTGCGCTAAGGCGACCAAACTGTACACTCAGAATGCTAGGCTCTAGAATCCTGGACTTGGCAGCAGAGTCAAGATGCTCTCCAAGTAGGAAAGCTGAAACTGAGGAGCACAGAAATCAAAATGATTTCATAGACAGCCAGGATGAAGAGAAATGAATACAGCAAGGTAGAGGACAGCTGTTCATAGAAAAGAAGAACAGAGAGCAATGGAAGAAAAGAGGAGAGGGAGAGCTGAAGAGGAGAGGAAGAACTACCTTACTCACATCAGCCCTACTTGTACTTAGAAATTAACCTGCGGCAGTTCTCATGTTCTTGTTGCCCTTTGGCTTGATGTTCATTTACAAATTTTTTGTTCTCTGGTGTCAAATGAACATTAGCTACAAGAATATGATTTAGAACATCTCTTCCCACCCCGTTCTTCAGGTAAACTAACTGTGATCAGAGAGAGGAAGGTTCATGAGGATATTCTATAGTGCTTGTCACTTGTCTGCTTCACAAATGGTGTGTGAACCTGAATCTCTAGCTGAAGCCTTATTGTTTGAAAGTATGGAGGGATCTCATTCTGAAGGAGGTGGAGGACCAAGTGCCTTGGAAAGGTTAAGTGTCAAAGGCTATGTTATCAAAGCAGGCTTGGGAAGGTAACCTTGAATTAGTTCAGAGTTTGGTGTGACTCGTTGTGACAAGGTTGGGATTACAGGTGGAATAAGCATGCTTGAAGATTGGCTAGTACTTCTTGACCATGTTCAGGGACTTGAATTTCAAGTTTGGTTTTGCTTTGATTTTTCAAGGTATAGCTAGTTCATGTAAGCAAGCTGGGGAGATGGCAAAGTGGTTAAGAACACTGCTTGTGCAAACAAGAGGGACAGAGGAGGCCCAAGGAACCACTGGAGTTTGAGTCCCAAGATCCACTAGCTCTGGTCAGCAGCTCAGGAAAAAATACAGGAAGAGGCAAGGACACACAAATGTGCATATATTACACACACACACACACACACACACACACACACACACAGTGACGAGAGAGAGAGTAGCAAAAAAGGGGATAGATTAAGCTAGTGGAGGGTATGAAATTGCAATTGGATTCACAGCCCCTCAGTCATACATATATGAATAATCTAGTCTTTTATTAAAATATTCATTTTAGAATATCATGCTTTTTCAAATACAAATGTTTATTACATTATAAAGTGTATATTTGACTATATTGGCTATATATAAATGTAACCCTAGTGCTTCTTCTGAATCTCTAATCTTTCCCCTTAACAATCCCCGCATTTGCAGTCTGATCTCATGGACATGGTATGCTTTACTTATTATGTAAAGCATGACAGTTATGGGATGTATCATAGTATAGTGCCTTGTACATAAGGGCTCATCAAATTCTTGCTGAATTACTAAACAAATTAATGATATTTAACCTGATATTTCTATGATAACTAGCACACTTCATTCACTCAATCACCCTGGAATTCTGAATCTATAGAATAAGGAAGAACAGATAAAGAAAAATGGAATTGCTTTTTTCTTGTCTTTTTAAAAATTAGTATTAGTTATGTACACAGTATTTATACAGCCATGTTAGTACCATCCTGGTTAGCCTCCTCCCTATCCCCATGTCTGCAGGGACCATCTTCACTGGGGAATGTGGGTCATGCATTGTGGGGTTAGCCATCAGTTATAGGGAAGAGGCAACGTCTCTATGCATAATGTCCCAACATGTGGCTCTAACAATCTTTCTGACTCTTCTTCCATGAATTTCCCTGAGCCATCTTGGGTTCGTTTTAGGTCTACTTCAGTGATGAGGTCTTGGGAGCCTCTGTGTCTCTGGATATCTGGTGTGGTAGGAGTTTAGTGTTCTCTGTGTCTATGTCCTTCACCCTTGTGCTGGTACCAGGATCACCAAGAAATCAGCACTCTTGCTCATTTCCCCAATTACTCTATGGTTTCAGCTGGGGCCCTGGTCAAGTGCGAGGGGCTGATTCTCTCCTTGTTTCTTTTAAGTATTTATTTGTTCATTTATTTGCATGTGTGTGTCTGTGTGTAAGTACATGTGTATACCAGTGACTCTTTCTTGGCACTCAAGGGTCTCTTACCACTGCAAACTGAATGTCAGATGCTTTTGCCAATTGTGAGGTCTGGCTTATGAAGGTCACTAGAAAATTGCATGCAGGCTAACAGGAGTTAAAGCAAGTGACTTTAATTCATCTCTCTAGCCCTGCAATTTTCTTTGAGAGAAAGCTGGACAACATTCCAATAACAGAACATACTGCTGTTTGGGTACAATCTGTCTGTTCCTACATCTTTAATCTTCACCATCTCAGTACACACAATCTAAGTCCCATGTGGTTGCTACCAAGCAAACTGACCACAATGAAATAAATGTTATTTCTACTTTGTTTATGTTTAAGGTGGGGAAACTAAAAATGAGATGATGGGAAACAAGGGAAAACTTGATTAGGTTATGAAATGACTCATACTATAATAAATTAGAATGTTTATGCATGGAGAATAAGCATGTAAATCATTAATTTATGAGTTGGAAAATCAGACCAAAGAGAAATACAATATAATGGCTCTAAGACAGATACACAGGCTGAGGAAAGTAAAAAAAAAAAAAAAAAGAAATCAATGTGGACATTCATAAACACTATAGAAGGAAACAACCCAGTTTACTAAACTTTGCCACTCATAGACTGTCTATGGTTTACTGATAGTGTGGATAACATGGACTTTTGTATAAATGCTATGCATTATCTATAAATTCTTTGCATTTATATTAGTAAAGGTTTTATTGGTCCTGTCATCAGCTTTCTATTTCTTGGTGCTTCTTTTCCACTTCCTCAATTCTAAGAAAGCAAAATGCTATTTCTTGATAAGTATCCTGTCATTCTAGAGTCTTCGTGACTTTCTATCCAGATAAACACATAAGCTCATTTTGGTTAAATATTTGAGTTACTAAATTTTTGAGAAAATAAATTGGATTGGCAAAATAACATTCATGGAGAATGATTGTGTTTCTTCTGTTGACAATAATCAGATTCAAATTCAAAAAATAAATTTTCTATGCTAGACTTGGTCAAAATAGTGTTTCTTCTTTTTTTTTTTTTCCTTAAGGCAGGGTCAGACTGGCCTCATACTCACAGCTATCCACCTACCTCTGCCTCCCAAGTGCTAGGATTACAAGTGTGTGCCAACATGTCCAGCTAGTCTGCCATTTTTAATGTGAAGTCATATTTGTTAGCTGGACTATATCCATTAGCTATCACAATGCTCGTCACATATACACACGTTCAGAAAGTGATCAGTGTTACATATGTGCTGCCTGACTCATTCATGGAGAAAATGTTAAAATTATTTTTTAAAATGCAAAATGATTTAAAACTTTCATATGACCTTGTCCAACAGTCTTACCTACAGTGAGAAATAAGAGGTCATGTGGGCTACCACTCTGTTATATATATATATATTTTTTTTTCTCAAATTTGGCATAGCAGTTTCTTCCTTTAGAAATAGCCTTAGCAAAGGCATCCCCTGAAGTAGCTTTTCAAGCACACCGGGCATTGTCATTCCCAGGCAGAGTGAAAGGGATTAATTACTCTCTTTGCAATGACACCAGGCAGGTCTATTGACACACAAATGAATGAAATGTTTATATCTTGCCAGAGAGAGTACCTACTTCTCTTATGCTCAAAATTACCAGCTCTCAAATCACCACTGAATGTCTAGGCCTAGAAAATTTGCAGAGATAAGCAAAGAATACAGGAAAGACAACACAGCAAGTGGCAATGACACCTGCACTTACCACATTGTATCATAATAGATACAGCAATCTTGTTTTCTTGGGAAACTACAGAAAATCATAACCATAATATTATCCTCTACTGGACTGCCAGATTATAATATTTATTCATTCAAAAAGCTGTAGGTAAATTATCTGTGCCTTACAGAGTGCAACATGAAAATAAAATCGTAAACAATTTGTAAGGCCCGTTTAACACAGCAATAGATATTCAGGCATCAAACCATCGATGCTATGTTTCATTTCTGAGTAGTCCTTAGGCATGATGGATAGGTGAGGAGGACTCCTGTTGAACATAAAATGAAATAATTTTTGTCCTTATTTTCACATTGTAAAAGTGTGATATCATAGTTAATTCAGTATACATCTATTTGTTAGTCTATAGTTTCTGAAGCCAAATTGATCCTTGAAAAAAATCCTTTCCTATATTACATGTATAAAAATAATTTGAAAGAAAGACTACCTTTATGTTAAAAAATATACTACCTTAGCCAGGCATGGTGGCACACACTTTTAATCCCAGCACTCAGGAGGCAGAGGTAGGAGAATTACTGTGAGTTTGAGGCCACCCTGAGAGTCCATCATGAATTCCAGGTCAGCCTATGCTAGAGTAAAACTCTACATGGAACAAACAAACAAACAAAACAAAAATAAAATAAAAATATACTACCTTTCCATCCAGAAATCATAAATACATTAGTGAGATTACCCACAAATTCAGTCTTTTAGTATTAGAAGCTCAAAAAAAATTTCAATAAAAACACAGACTTACCCTTACTTCATGTAAACAGAAGTAGAAAAGATATTGGTGGGAGGAGAAATGAGTGGGAGAGGAAAGGGGTGAGAATCAATTGAATCAAATTCTTTTTTTTAATTTTTAATTTATTTATTTGAAAGTGAAAGAGAGAGAGAGAAAGAGAGAATGGGCACGCCAGGGCCTCTAGCCACTGCAAACGAACTCCAGACACGTGTGCCCCTTGTGCATCTGGCTAACGTGGGTCCTGGGGAATCAAGCCTCGAACCAGGGTCCTTAGGCCTCACAGGCAAGTGCTTAACCGCTAAGCTATCTCTCCAGCCCTGAATCAAGTTCTTTATGAAGATGCTAGAATGAATAATACCGAAATGTCTGTATGCCAACTAAGAAAAAAAAGTTAAATTAAATTAAAAAAAAAAACTAAGAAATGTGTGGTAACTTCATCTGCTTTTCAAAAAATTCTAACATTGTTGTCTCATCATTACACAATTTCTGTCTCAATTATTCCAACTACTGAGCAGTAGATAGCTCCAGGTTAAGGTGTTTATCTTGAGTTCCAGATTTCCTGTAAGTCCAACATTTCAGCATTATAGGCTCATCACTTCTTCCTCTTCATCCCCAAACTTATATGGTCCTTTTTTCCCTCTACTAAAAGAATTCAATAAATGGTAATTAACTTTGCACCCTGTCCCCAAGTTTTAAAGATTCAATCAGCTAGAAATGCCAAACCTATATTTGCCTGCTCATATACAGCCCTATTGCATTATCCCTTGCATCTTAAACACCTGTATATTCCCTCCTCTCAGTATCTTCAACTTCTGTTTCAATTTAGTTCTAGGTTGCTGTAATATTATTTCATTTTTTCAGCATTCATCACAGGTCATCTATCAAAGTACCTCCAAGGTGGTGTTCTAATATTTGTATCTGATCAGCTCACCCCCAACTTTAAGATAACCTCAATGGTTTCTAATCCAGTTAGATTACTATTAAACTTTTTAGAATAGTATGCAAGTCCCTTCACAGACATAATGCTCATGTAACCACTAGCTTGCAAATTCCTTTGGAGAGATTGATTTTTTCCATGTTTTGATCATGATTATAATGTTAGAACTAAGTATTGTTTAACGTCTAGCAAAGCTCGATGCTCAGTAACTCTGTGATAATTGAATTAACATTGATAATTAACATTATCATCACCCTGTCTACTCTTCTACACCTTTCATGGCAAATGTCAGATATGCTTGTTCTATTAGCACCTAATACCTATGTTGCAGTTCTGGTCTTATTGCCAAGCAGGAATAAAACACCAAATCAGAAGCAGCTTATGAAGGAAAGGTTTTATTTTTCATCTTACAGTTTTGAGGGGAACTTTCATCATGGTAAAGAAAGCATGGCAGAGCAGGTGACTAGCTCCCTTCCTTGTACATCAGCACCATGGCAACAGCAGCGATGCTGAACTAACTCTCAACAGCCAGTAGGGCTGGAGCCATAAACCTCAAGACCCACCCCCAGTGAACACCTCCTCTGGCAATCCTCTATGTCTGAAAGGTGCCACAAGCTGGAGATTGAACATAAGGCTGAATCACCAACATATCAGGCTCTGACAGACATTCCACATGCAAACCATCACAGCTATCTTCTCATTGACAGTCCCAGAGCACATTGAAATTACAAGTTGAAATACTAGTAATTTCTGTGGGATTTTCTCTATAGTTTCAGTAAATATTCATAAAATTTTCTTCCACAATTCTATACTACACAGAGAGATTGTATCTACTGGGCTACTCTATCACATACACCACCTCAGGCATAAGATATAAGGCTTAGGAGTCTAACAGTCTTCTTTTCACAGAAACATAAATTGCCAGATATATGTTTTCCCATTATATGCCTTCTCTTTTAAAGTAGGTTTTGATGGTTGTTTTAAATAGATGTTATGGGTTTTATTTGTGTGTACTTGAATTTGTTGGAAATGTGTGAACTATTACTGCTGGAGAATTACTTTTAAACATTCTTTAAATATTTCATTTTGCTTTTTCATTTATTTATGAAACAGAAAGAGAGGCAGATAGATAAGAGAGAAAATGGACACACCAGGTCCTCTAGCCACTGTCAACAAACTGCAGCCACATCATGAACCTAGCTTATGTGGGTACCAGGGAATTAAACTTGGGTCGTTTGGTATCGCAGGCAAGCACCTTAACCAGCAAGCCATCTCTTCAACACTACATTTTTTTTTTTTTTTTTTTTTTTGGTTTTTTCGAGGTAGGGTCTCACTCTAGCCCAGGCTGACCTGGAATTCACTATGGAGTCTCAGGGTGGCCTCGAACTCACGGCAATCCTCCTACCTCTGCCTCCCGAGTGCTGGGATTAAAGGCGTGCGCCACCACGCCCGGCTCAACACTACATTTTAACTGCAAATTGACTGGAGAATGGTATGATATTGTGGATCATCCATTCAAGAAAGCTGAGCTCTCTATACCTGCAGACCAGGGATTATCTTACCACACACATAATTTTAATGCACTACCCTAAAAATGACTTCTAATGGAAAGAAAGTATCAAATTCATAGTATTTTGTCATTCTTCTCTTTCTACTTCTTGTGAATATTCCTTCTATAAATTCATGATTCTAGTTCTCTTACCTTATTTAATAAGACAATACTTTTAGTATCTTCTCTCTCTCTTTCATATGCATATGTACTTTCATTATTGTCTTCATGTGACTATGTTTTGAAAATGTTCCTGGATTACCCAGAGAATCCTGCCAAGTCATGGAAGTGCTCAAGCAATGTACTCCAGAGGAGAAATCTATATCAACATTGTCTGTGTCATTTTTTTAGTTTTAGGCATGAAGCTCATCAGACAACCTTCCTAAATTCAGTGTTAGCAGATCTATGCCCAACCCACTTTGTCCAAACACTCATAGTGTGAGGAAATGCAATGTGATCTTTTAACGTTCTGGGGGAAAAAAAGACATATTTTTTTTAAAAAAAATACCTCAATTCCCTTTCCATCAGCACCAAACTTCAAACTTTTCTTTAAATGGTGAATGAATGCTTTTCCTCAATATCATCTTCCTCTCCTGGAATACTGCCTGCAGGTGGTGTGATAAGCTGCCAACAAATTTAAATTGATTTTCCTAAATTGGGAAGAAGTCAATGCCCCTCTTTGGGACAACAGAATATCTTGTCCAGATCCTGGGAAATAATGCAGGACAGTGATTTGCCTGTAAGAGACTCCTGTGGCGTGTGCCACACTTACACTGTCACGGATTTTGACACTAGTAGGATTTTGTGTTCCATGCCGAGCATTCTTATGTGATTGTTACTTTTCAAAAAAAAAAGTAAAATTATGGCTAATATATTTGGCTTGTATTTTCAGGAAGTTGATTTTATACTAAAGGAGGATCTTAAGAAAACAGTTAAATAAAATACTTTTCAATTAATAATCTTATTTTGTATGTATTTAGAAGATGTCATTATGTCCAAATTTTAGTTATGGTTATTATTCATGTTTGTATTCTATCTATAGGTACACGTGGGGATGGGGTTGTGTGTGTGCAGGTGTCTGTATGTGTGTGTGTGCATGCGTTTGGCGGTATCATACTTCAGGTACACCCAACCTGATTTTGAGTCGTAGCTTCACATTATCCTGGAGCTCACCAGTTAGTCTAGACTGGCTGGCCATAGAGTCCCAAGTTTCCACTCATTCCTTCCTTCCTGGCACTGAGATTAGAGGCTTGTGCTGTCATACCTAGCACTTATCTTCCTCTACTCAACATAGTTTCTGGAGATCTAACTCAGGTTCTTATGCATGCAGGGCAAGCGCTTTACAGACAAGGCTACCTCTCCAGGCTCGCGATACAATTTCAAATAAAATAAGTCATAATTGACAAGCAAGGAAGTATTAATTTAAATAAAATGAAGGTTCAATATTGGAGGGAATTAACAGTGTCTTTATCAAAAATCTCCTAATACCTTCAATATTAAGGTGCAATAAAGTCAATTGGCTTATTAATATAATATGAAAATAATAAAAAACATAATAGAGAAATCACCAGTAAGGCAAAATCCTGAATTTAACAGTGCCAGAACTTTTTTTCTCTAAAATGATTAATATTATTCTTTGGAATTATAAACTGCATAGTTCTACACACTTGGGGGAATAAGGTACATTTCAGGACATTTTTTTTTCAGTCAAGTCCTCTAAAACTTAGTATCATTCCACCTGTTCACTAAAGACAAAATAAGACTTCATTATTTCCAGGTTAATGCTATTAAACTTTAAGTGGAAAAAATTCCATCAGAACCATCAACTCTAACTCCTTTCTCTGTGGCAATTCGTGATCAAAGAATGAACCGCAGTCATTTTGCCCTATAATACCTCTCATTTTCTAGTACTTTCTAGCTTATAAAGAACTTTCTTGTAGACTATTTCCTTTATTTCTTAAACATCTTTAGAAAGTTTATGGTAGCTTGTACTACTTTACAAAATCAAAAATCAAGGAATCCATGGGAAGCTAGCACTAAAGTATTGGATAAGATATCTGGACAATTTAAATAATATGCACACCCTGCAAAATTCACTCTCTCTATTATATATTACTTTACTCAAGAAAATCAATCTTATGAATATGATTTCTACATGAAAATTAATATTTCAGTGCTGCCAAGATAACTAAATCATTAAAGGTGCTTGCTTGCAAAGCCTGATGGCCCGGATTTGATTCCCCACTACCAGTGTAAAACCATATGCACAAAGTGGAGCATGCATCTGGAGGTGCTGGTGTTCCCATTCTTTCTCTCCTCAGCTCCCTCAGCTTATCAGTAAGTAAATACAAATATTATAAAAAATAAAACAGTGAAATTGGTAATTTTGACTTCAGATGTCCATCCATACTGTGTAACTACTAATGGAATTTGCTTCCTACTAAAAAGTATAAAAATCTATTTGAAAAACTAACAAATTTTCCCACATAATATAGTCAGAAAGAAATGTTGTCACTTTTTTTGCTGTGGATTATAATTGTTTATATATAGTCATGAGAAAAGAGAAAAAAATGGAGGGAACAGTATGAAACTTTTAGATTGTTCTCAAACCAATATATCCAAGTGGAAAAAAGAAAAAAAGACAAAGGCTAAATCCATGGTCCAAATTACAAAGAGACAAAAGAGATGTGGAAAACAAATGTACTATGTGAATCTGTATTAGGATCTGACTAGAATAAAAAAAAAAAAATCTATAATGGACAATTAAAAAATCTTATATGTGGAAGAAATATTATTATATCATTTTGTTGGCCACATAGGTTATATAGGAAACAATCAAATCTGCTCCCACATGGCTCATTAAAAATAATCTTGTGTCCTAATAGAACGATAAAATAAATCACAAGTAGCGTAAACTTGTAGCAAGTTGTAGTAAAAGTTATACATTAAAATTATTTGAAGCTGGGCATGGCGGCACACACCTTTAATCCCAGCACTTGGGAGGCAGAGACAGGAGGATTGCCATGAGTTCAGGGACCCCCTGAGACTATATAGTGAATTCCAGCCTGAGCTAGAGTGAGACCCTACCTCAAAAAAACAACAAAAAAAGTACTCTTCCTCTTAGTATTCTATAAATTTGACATAAAAAGTTGAAACAACACAACAAAAATGGAGACAGAGGCTGGGGAAATTGCTCAGTGGTTAAAGTTACTTTATTGCAATGCCTGCTGGCCTGGGTTTGATTCCTCAATACCCACATAAAACATGATGCACAAAATTTTGTATGTGTCCAGAATTCATTTTCAGTGGCAAAAGGCCCTAGTGCACACATATTCTCTCTCTTTTCCTCTGTGTGTGTTTGTGAATAAATAAATAAATGAATTTTTTTAATTGGAAATAAAACATGTATACTATTAATTATAAATAATTATCTTCATGTTTTTTTAAAGTATAAGACTTTCTAGCAATAAATGTTTTCACTACATACATGGTTTGGGTGCAAATAAGCAAATTATTTTGAAGCATTATAATGTAAACATTGAACTAGCTTGATAGATATGTTAATTGATGAATCACTAGGAATTAATTTCACCAATGTTGCTTATAAATAGGATGGGTTCAACATATTTCTCCAAATTACTTCATTCTTTTCATGATAAAAATATGCACCATGGAATATAAGAGATTGGCATTCAATTAAGCTTTATGAATTAAAAAGAGATATGTCTGTCAACTTCACTACATAAGCTGACAATTTAAGAATTTTTACAGAGATAGGAGTGTGGGAATGGAAATACCTCACTGAAAATTGAAATACTGAGGTTTAAAATGCATACTTTACATTGTGGAAATAAAGTTTTACAAGTTCTCAAGGGACTGTTATGCTTAGAAAAGAAAATGCTATAGCTCTGTCTTAATTCATTTCACTAAACAGAATGGTAAAACACTTTTTTTTTTACTTGAAATGTGACAGTTGCACTTGAATTTTAATTTACTAGATAGGTCTACAACAATGGTAATAACATAACATAAGGTGATGAACTTAGCTCCAAACCTATATTTTATTATTATCCAAGCTAAGCTAGAATTTTAGCTACAATATGTATATAGAGAAAAAATCATAAGGCATAACATTCTTTTGTTTAGGTTACTACTGATAAAGTTAATTGTTTCTATAAGAAATCTTGATTCTTTCTAAATGTTATTTATCTAGCCAAGTGATGATGGTCAACATCAGTGGTGATAATAGCATCACATCTGTTATTCAGTGATAACATTGTGATATCAGAAAGGAGACAACGATGCATACACAAAAAATAGGGTGTACTTCCTTCTGTTCTTGAGTTTTCTAACTTGCATTTGATGGCTGATGCAAACATTGAAAGGATGCCTCATAAAAGGCCAAATTTAAACAAGGAGGGAATAGACATAAGAGGTGAATTTTGTACTTTACTTTAAAATGTAAAATGATGAAGCTAATGGGCAGTATTGTTTCATAACATTATATATAATGGTTATGTGGAAAAATTATAACACTTTGAGGTGCATTGATCTATTTTCTTTTGCCAATAGCAATGCCACTAACTGACTAGATTATAAAGTAAAATGACATAATAGACATCAGAAAATTAACATCCAAAATCATAAAGAAATTTAATGAAGTAACAGATTCTTTGAAGGAATTAATAAAATTCAACTCTTTGTGCAAAGTTATCAAAGAAGAAAATGAGGCAAAAATACCAATAACAGGAATGAAACAATCACTAATAATACTGTAGTAAAAATAAGCAAAAAAATTGCTAGCGGTAAAAAGTCCTCACACATTAATTTAACAACTTAAGTGGACATTATCAATTTTCATTGAAATGACATTTTCGTAGCTTACCCAAAATGAAATAGATCATTGACATATACCTATGGTTATTAAAGAAATTAAAGTCAGAGTGAAATAAATTCCCAAGGTGAAATAATCCAATCTAGAAAGCTTTACCAAAAGACCTTAGAAGTACTTACTGAAGAGTTAATACCAATTACATAGTATCTTCCAAAAAACAGTTGTTGGAGGAGTTCACAGTTTATTTTACAATGACAATGACAGTGTTAAGTTTTGATAGACAAGAAAGAAGGAAAGAAATAAACAAAGAGGAAAAGAAGAAAGAAAGGGAGGGAGGGAGAGAGGAAAGAAGGAAGGAAGGGATGAAGGGAGGGAGGGAAAGAAAAAAGGCAGGGAAGGAGAAATAACTACTTTTGTGTTGATGTGACAGAAAGTCTGACAGAAATAAATTCAGAATGGAATTATTTCTATTGGCTCACAAATTCCGAAGGCTCAGTCTCTTGTGCTGGGGAAAAAGTGATTGAGCAATTAGATTTCATGGCATTGGGAGTAGGCAGTGGAGTGTACTCAAATCATAATAGATCAGGATCAGAGAGTAAGGCACTAACGAATGGTGTGGTGGTGAGGTATAGTGTTCAAAGGTCTCCCACCTGTGACCTACTGCAGCCAGCAAGGCCTCACTTCTCAAAGTTTCCAAAACCTCCCCAAATAATACTGCCAGATAGGTTCCAAGCATTCAAACCATGACCTTGTAGAGAGAAATTCAAATTCAAAACATAGCAGAAGAAACTACAGAACAATAGCTCAGAAATACTGCTTCAAACATCTTAACAAATTAATGTTATTTAACCAAGCTTGTGTTGCCTATCATATTAAGGAGTGCCAATCACTGAAATAAAAGAATGAGTTTCTTCTTGAGGTGGCCATGTGTGTAGTAGTAGGAAACACGTCTCAAATCCACTTCCTTGAGTTAGGGTTTGGGGCTACTTATGGCATGAGGCATGATGAAAGGGGTTTGTAGATTAACTAAAAATAAGTAAATTAAGTCTAAGAGCAGGTGAAGAGGCTAAGTCTAGTGAATCTGTTCTGATGCTTTCTTATTGTAAGACTCCCTGAAACTTTCATTTCTATCTGTACCATATCCATCTGCTCACACCACCACATTACTTCTAAATTAAATCCAACTCAAGGTCTCAGAACTCAGCGAGCCTTTCACAAAAAGTGTCTCTACCCCAGTTCCACTGTAGCTCATCTCACTCTTTTGCTGATGTCTTTCAAAGAAGCAAGCCTCTTCCGGCTCATAAGACAAGCCTGTAGAGTCCACAGTTCTTTCTGCATTTGGTTCTTCCATAAAGCTCTGTCATAGCACTACAAGGCAGTTCTATATTAAAGTTTCAAATACTTCTTTAATCGGCCTAAAATTCATTCTTAAAGAGTAAAAGCCACACATTCAGGTTTCTAGCAACAAGGACCTCATGCCTCTGCTATCAATTTTCCATTATAGTTACCTTCATGCTGCAGGGACAAAATAGATGACCACAAACAAGTGATGAGAAGAAAGGGTTTATTTTGGCTTACAGTCTCAAGGGGAAGTTGCGTGATAGCAGGTAAAGATGGTATGGCAAAAGGCTGGACATCATTTTCTGCCAGAACAGGTAGAAAACAGCAGCAAGAGAGTGAGCTGGCCAGCACTGGAAAGCGGGGCTAATAAACCAAGGTCCACCCCCAGTGACACACTTCTTACAGCAAGGCTCCACCTTCCAAAATGCCACCAGCTGGTGACCAAGTATTCAAACCACGAGTCCATGGGGGACATTTAATTCAAACTATCATAGCACCCTATAAATAACTTTTGATAAATTGATGACCCATCACATTTCTACAGGATCCTCATACCATAGCCTTGAATAGCCTTCAAAGGTACAGAATTCTGTGATTGTTACAATACAATGTCAATTTTTTTTAAATTTTTGTAGTCAGTGAATACAGTCAAGTTAGTACCATTGTTAGCCTCCACCCTGTCCTTCCCCCTCCACAGGGACCCTCTTTGGAGTATATGGGTCATGCATTGTGGGGTTAGCTTTTAGTTTTGAGTAGGAGAAAACGTCTCTGCATGTTATGACCCAAGGTGTGGCTCTGACATTCTTTCCACCCACTCTTCCACAAATTTCCCTGAGCCATGTTGGGTTCATATTAGGTCTGCTTCCATGTTGAGATCTTGGGTGCCTCTATGTCTCTGGATATCTGGTTTGGTAAAGGTTGATTGTTCTCTGTGTTTATCTCCTTCACCATTGTGCTGGTTCCTGGTTTGCCAAGAAAATAGCATTCTTGCATGTTTCCCCAATTATTTTCAGTTTCAGCTGGGGTCCTTTTGAGGTATGATGGGTTGGTTCTCTCCTTAGGATCTGCATGTATCTGAAAAAGAGAAGCTGATTCTCCAATGGAGAGTAAAGTTAGCACCAAGTGAATGTAATTACCAGTGTTTTTTAGAGAGAGTTTAGTGGAGAGTGGGTTCATTTTTGGCTATGATTCTGACTTGTTTCCCAACTCCAGCTATGGGTTCCATTCCACTGAGCAGATCAGTTAGCCAAATCGAGAGCAGTTGGTTTCACACCATGGCTATGTGCCACTATTGCATTTGTATGAGCATCACATCAGATTGTTTGCTGCTAAGTAGGTTAGACCGTGCGTTGTTTGGGCAGATTTTGGTCATTACCTCACGGTTGCTCATGTAGCACCTTCCAGCACTAGCCACACTGTCTGGGGACTGACTCTCCAGTTTCCAGCCATGTTGCTCCATGATACATGCCAACAGTGTATGGTTTCTTCAGCACTAGGGTCTTACCATAAACCTATGGTAGTTCGTCATGAGCTCTGACATAAATCCATCTTCTTTTGGAAGATCATGTAGGTCTCTCTGATCAAAAGCTCATTGTGGATGCTAGTCACCTGCTGGTACCAGGAGTTACAGGTCAGTGCCCAAGAAGAGAAGAAAGAACAGGATAAGTGATATAAAAGAGATAGAGAGATGAGAGAGAAGAGAAAGAGAGAGAGAGAGAGAGAGAGAGAGAGAGAGAGAGAGAGAGAAGGAATAGTAGGAGAAAATGGACAGTTTTTGTTGTACCCTCTTCAGGGCCTTGTGAATCCAGTGTTCCCTCTAAGGACCTGGAGGAGATTCAACCAATTGGTCTGTCTTTTAGGATATAGAGTTTTATGGTATAATTGCCTTTTGGGTCCAGTTTTGTGTGTCCCCTTCCCTTCTTTAGCCTCCCCTCCCCCACCACCCTCCCTATTGTCTGGTCCTCAAGATGCTTGGTAGGTATGTCAGCAACTTGGGTAGATTCAGGTTAGGAACTATAAATGAGTGAGACTATACAGTGATTATCTTTCTGTGATTGGGTGAGTTCACTGACAATAAGCTGTTCCAGGTTTGACCATTTTTCTTCAAATTTTATCGTGTCATTTTTTTTTTTAACTGCTGAGTAGAATTCCATCATGTAAATATAGCACATCTTAGATATCCATTAGTCTAATGATGGACATCTTTAAAAAGACTTCTTGAATACATATGTGTGTTATTCTGAAAACATCTGTTGTAACTAAGATAAAAATTGCACTCTATGGGGCCAGTCAGCATTCTTCAATAGATAAGAGAGGAGCTTGGGAGTCTATTTCCTTCCCCCAATGAATTAATGACAAGTAAATATTGACAGGTGGGGGCGTCCTTCTCTTCTTTAGCATAGCCACTGTTCAGTGATGAGAAGAGGAAGGGATACAGAAATACTGAGGGTACAAGGGAGGGTAAAGTGGGGTCCATATGATCAAAAGGTAATATTTATCTATGAAATGTCAAAAAACTTTAAAAATAGAAGTGATATAGAACAAAACACTTATTTCAATCACTTGATCGAATTGACAATCTCTTTTCAATCTCATCACTTCTCTTCCATCCTCGGTAATATTCCCCAAGACAGAGATATACAAGTAAAGACTATGGCAAGAAATAGGTTGTCATTACCAATCACAAGGCTGAAGGAGACAAACACAAGGAACCCTCAATTCCTACCAAACCAAATATCCAGAGACACAGATGTTCCCAAGACCTCATCAATGAAGTAGGCCTAAACCGAACCCAATGTGGCTCAGAGAAATTTGCCAAAGAAGGGCAGAAAGATTGTTAGAGCCATAAGTTGGGTCATTATGCACAGAGACATTGCCTCTTACCCGTAACAGATGGCTAACCCCACAGTGCATTACTCACATTCCCCAGCGAGGAGGGTCCCTGCAGAGGGGGATGGACAGGGAGGAGGCTAACTGGGATGGTACCAACATGGCTGTATACACACTGAGTATGTACATAACTAATAAAGAAAAAAAAATAATTAATTATTTAAAAAGAGAAGCAGAGGCAGAAGTCACAGCTTTTTTAAATGTCACCTAGATTTTTGCTCAGTAGTCACATACTGCAATATGAAAAAGAAAATATTTATATAACTGTTAATGTCAGTAGCACAATACTTCATTACTATTAACAGCTTCTGGGATTTTCTTTTTCCTTTTCCTTTTTGGGATAAGAAAATAGAAATTTCCTCAGTGTGAAAATTACTCTTTTCCTTAATTACTGTCCATAAGACTTGTCATAAAGAGATTTAATTGGTCTGAATATTAAATCAGATTTTACTGGCTAGATAAATCCTAACCAAACATCTTAAGTCCTTGAGGCTTCACTTTGCTTGTTCTTAAGTAGATGCAATAACAAAATAGCATGTTGACAAAGACTAGCAAATGAGATAATTGGCCATAAAGAATAAAACATTAGGGCTTGGGGTCGGTACTTAGAAATTGTTTTCTCCCCTTAACATCTCACCAGCACAGAGTCTTTAAGGACCATCTTCTGATTTGTATAATTAATCTGAAAACATGGGGTTTATAAAATGATGGATATATGCTAAAAATTATACAGGATAAATCCACATGTTAAGGTTAGTATATTCTACTGCCTTGTCTTTTTTGGGTTAGCTCTGTGGCTCCACAAGTTAGAAGGGGGCATATAACTAATGGAATCCACCTGAATTTTTGTATCTCTTTGACCTTCACAATGGGTATAAATCCTTCTTCACTATATTTAATATTCCATACATTTTATTTCAAATACCTATCCTTAGTCAATAGCCTTAAAATAATCCAGGTGTATTGAAAGTAGGCAAAATAAAAGTTCTGAAATTGAATTATGAAACATGTGACACAATTATATAGGATTTTATGTATGGTCAAAAGGTAAATGGCTGTACAGTAATATTTTGTCATTTGTAAAGGTAGTAGTGCCAATAAAAATCTCAATACATAAATATGTTCTCTACCTTTCCACATAGGCTTTCTTTGATTTGCTATGGAAATATATCTAAAACTTGTGTCCATTTACTAAGCTGCTTTTAAAGATATTTTTGTTACATTGGACCTTCATAGATAATCAACATTATTTATTGATTAGGGTACAGGCTACCATATGTCGACAAAAAAAGGGCAAAGATGCCCAGAGTGGTGGCACATGCCTTTAATCCCAGCACTCAGGAGGCAGAGGTAGGAGGATCACCGTGAGTTCAAGGCCACCCTGAGACTACATAATGAATTCCAGGTCAGTCTGAGCTAGAGTGAAACCCAACTTCAAAAAAAAAAAAAAAAAAAGAACTCTACTGCTAGAGAGAAACAGCATAATTGCATAACATACAGAATTCATTAAAATATAATAATTTTAAACTGCTATGCATCCAATCTTATAACTTTCTAGAAAATGAAGTAAAAGGGAAATAGACAGATATTAAAAGAAAGTAGATACTAATAGTAAAATATGTTCTAAAGACATCTCTTTTATTAACTGGTAGAACAGAAAAAAAGTTTCAATAATTTTCAAAATATCCTAAAAACATGATTAATGTCACAATGAATATACATAAAACACCTCTCGGAATGACTATTGAAGCACATTTAAATAATATAATTTTATTTTTTGTTATTAGTTATGTGCATAGTGTGTAAATAGTCATGTTGTTTAGCCTCCTCCCTGTCCATCCCCCTCTGTAGGAACTCTCCTCGTTGGGGAATGTGGGTCATGCATTGTGGGGTTAGCCATCAGTTATGGGTAAGAGGCAATGTTTCTGTGCATAATGTCCCAACATGTGCCTCTAACAATCTTTCCTCCACCTTTTCTGCCACGTCTTCCGGAAATTCCTTGAGCCATAATGGGTTCATTTTAGGTCTACCTCAGTGATAAGGTCTTGGGAGCCTCTGTGTCTCTGGATATCTGATTTGGTAGGAGTTGAGTGTTCTGTTTCTACCTCCTTCACCCTTGTGCTGGTACCAGGTTTACCAAGAAAGCAGAACTCTTGCTCATTAAATGGTCTCTGATTATAAAGAAGAAAATATCTATATTACTTTCTTTTCTTGTCATGGTAAGTGAATAACAGACAGAAGCAACTTGGAGAATAGATTTGCCTTTGATCATGGTTTTAGGGATACTCAGTCTATCATAGTAACCAAGGGATGGTATCAAGAACTGTTCAGGGTTCCCTCATTGGTTACTATAGCATGAGGTTCCTACAACTCACACTGTGGCTAGCTAGGAAGCAAAGAGCAAGAGCAGAGCTGGAGGTAGGTGCAAACTTCAAAGATCCTTCCCTAGCGGTCTATACTCACCAGCTTGGTTTCATACATCAAAAGTTCCATAGCCTCCCAATACAGCACCATTAGCGGGAAGTAAGGATTCTGACCATGAGGTGCAGGTGAAATCCACCTTCAATCCTGACAATATCTATCACTGAAGATTAACTAGAAGATTATATTCTTAAATTCAGAAATTTATTTCTTCTTTGTTTTTAGTGACAGCTTCCATAATTTAAAAAAATAAACCAAGGTGACGCCCCCACACTTTCCTTTTGCAACTCCTTCTCCATCATATCCCTTATACCTATCAATTAGTCTTTTATTTTTATGTCATCATGTTTTCCTCCTATTATGATGGTGTTGTGTAGGAAGTGACAGGCACTGTGAGGTCTTTGAAAGTATAAACAAAATTGATAAACCCTTGGCAGGTCTGACCAAAAGAAAGACAGAAGAGACACAAATTAATAAAATTAGAGATGAAATAAGCAGCATTACAACACATACCAATGAAAGTCAGAAATCTAAGTTTGAAAATCTGAAAGAAATGGATGATTTGCTTGACATATATGATGTACCAAAATTAAATCAAGATGCGATTAACCACTTAAATAGACCTATAGCAAGTACAGAGATCCAAGCAGTTATGAAAAGTTTCCCAACTAAAAAATAGCTAAGCCCAGATCAGATATTTATTTCTAAGTAGTTCAAGCTAAAGAAAAGTGTTAAAGAAATGGAAGAACTATATTTATTCTGGAAAACAAAAACACCAACAGTTTTAATGTACAGTTCATGTAGCACTTAACAAAACTTTAAAACTTTATATGTATACATTAGAAAACATAGATTACTAGAAAATAATGTATCTTAAAACAAATGATAACAGAAAGGTAAAGTAAAACCAGAAAGTAAATGGAAGACGGGAGGTCTCCCAACATGCCTAACTCTCAATTGTACATCTATTAAGGTGCTAGTTTGCATGGCAAAAGGAATTAAGGTTTCTGGTAGGTTAAAATGTGAGCCAGTGAATTGCAAAATAAGATTTTCATGTACTGTCTGAAATGGTCCCATATAAACACAGGAACTTTACAAAAGTGGAAGGAGGAGGCAGGAACTGAGACAGAGAAAACACATGTTAGGTTTGTCCTGACATTGCTGATTTTCAAGATGGAGCAAGAGTGGCACAAGTTCGGAATGGAGATGCTTTTAGAAGCTAGAAAATAGGAGCAAACAGATTGTCCCATGCATTCATTACAGAAGACCCAGCCCTGCTGAACTACTAATTTAGGCCTCATGACTACGAGGTTAACTTCTGGCATCTAGTATGGTAAGATAATAAATGTGTGCTGTATTATGGCACCAAAATTTAAATTATTACAGCAATAGAAAACTAATCAAAAGTGGACAGCAGATAATAATGAAGAGTACAACTGAATAATTAACAAATATGCACGATAATAATGAACGAATTTGATGTAAAAAGCTAAATAAAAAGATAAAAACCCCCTGAGAATGATGAAGATAGTGAGGGAGAGATTATACAGGTAAATAACATCAGGAGTATAAAAAGAATATCGTAGCAGATGCTGAAGACATTAAAAATAGTGAGAATAGTATGAATGACTTAAGAGAAGACGAATATTTGAAAATATAATTTACCAAAATTGTTTGAAGATTGAATAAAAAACTTGAACAATCTTTTGAATGTTAAATGAAATAAATCACTAGTGAAAACATTTTTCTCAAAATGAAGATCATAAAGATTGCTTTGAATTAGTTTTTACTGAAGACAAATACCAGTGAAACTCAATGTCTTTCACAGAATTTGAGGTCTGATCAGAAATTTCTGAATAAAATTAATAACAGAAAAAACTCATTTTAGATGCAAATTCCAAAGCAAACTATAGGAAAATCAAATACATCAAAGCTCACTGCTGCCCCCATAATGCACCACCCACAATCCTGATGGGGTTAACCTGAAGCCCCAACAAGGAAGGCCTCTTCAGAAAAGGGGCAGAGAGGAGGGAAAGAATGGTACCAACATGTGATGTTTACATACAAAATATGTCCATATCTAATAAAAATAAATAAATAAGAACAAGTGTTCTAAACCAATTGAGAATTTGTACTGAAGATATTTTTAAGTGGGTAAAGTGCTTGACACATAAGTGTAAAGACCTGGTTTCCAATCCCCAGAATTCAGATAAATCCATAAGCAGTAGCATGAACTGTAGGAGGAAGAAACAGGAGAGATCCTGGAAGCTCATGGGCCAGCTACTCATTTCCCTCTATGAGACTTGATGGAAAGGAGGGAAGAGAGATTTACTCTATCTTAAAATTAAGAGATGTACTTTGGCATGAAATGGTTAGGGAGCATAGGGGGTAGTTTTCATGGCCTGGCCATAATGCACAAGTAGATGGACAGGCTGGTCTGAAGATAGTTGGACAATTCATGCAAGCACTGTTTATGGCCAATGGAAATATATCTGTGGAAAGAAGTAACTAGTGTACTTCTACATCAGCATATCTGCTTAATATTTTAGAAGAGGAAAACACTTGTAACCCATACAGGTAAAGTACGCATCTGGTTGCAATGAGAAGTTTAAAGTGTCACTAACCCCAGGGAAGACAAGTGAAGAACGGAAATACAAGAATCATCAGGAAAAGTTCTGAGCAACTGGAATGAAACAAACTTTAGGAATACACTGCTTTTGAACATTTAGCATTTTAATAAAATTGTACATTTTTTATTTGCATGTGGAGGGAGTGAGTGAGTATATGTATAAGAGAACCCATGCCAGATTTTCTTACCCCTCAAAATGAATGACTGTCAATATTTACTTGGATGATTTGGGATTTGAACCTGGGCCAGCAGGATTTCTAAGCAAGTACCTTTAACCACTGAGCAATCTCCCCAGACTCTACATCGTATTGTTATTTGTGTTTTGTTTTGTTTTGTTTGTGATAGAATCTTACTCTAACCCAGGCTAACATGGAACTCACTCTATAGTTCCACATTGGCCTCATACTCATAGTGATTGTCTAACCTCTGCTTCCTGAGTGCTGGGATTAGTGGTATGTGCCACCACACCCTGCTCACATCTAATTTTTAGATGTATATGAATTTATTTTTAAAATTTTGAAACTTCAGAGGCACAGATGAATTGCTTCTTGATTGAATAAATGAGTAGTATTACAGGCAATCTTTTATTTTGACAGTAAATTTAAAAAATAACTATAATTGGTAAGGATGAAACTTACTAGAGAAATAATCAAAACTTGGTAATTAAATCAAACTATGAAATTATTTTTTCTTCACATAAAGCCAAAATGACAGAATTCTACACAAATATAAAGGTACATGCTTGCATTCACCTTTAGTGAAGTTTTTCTTTGATATAATGAAATATTATTTAATATTTCAGAACTGCATTAAAAATGAAAATGCTATTAAATCCCTATGCTTGAGTCCATTTGAAACTTCTTCACCAGTTTTCCCAATATGAATAACAAATTCTTTGAAAAACCCCTTATTCTTTAATTTCACGTATTTTTCATGAGGTCCATTAGTTGAAATATATATCATAGAAGGTTGTATTAGAAGACTTAAAGGAGTCTTGAGTATAGTTCAAACCTCGATTATAAATAAGGAAATTATTCTGAAATGTGTGAGTAGTTGTTCTGAAAAAAAAGGTATATGATGCAGACAATCCTTATTAACCTTAAGAGTGTAATATTAGGACTAAAAGAACGCTTTCAAACTGACCTAAAGAAATGTTTAAAGTCTAAAACCAGCAAAGATGCTCCCTCTCAGAGAATGTACTATAGGAAAAACTAATTACATCACAAGGTTAAAAACTCTCTCCAAAGATCTTTTCCTAAACCCAAAACAATTCAGAGTTTTTAATGAACAAAAAAGTTGAGCAAAGAAGTAAAATATGCCAATTAGTTCCTCATTTTCAATGCTGCAGTCTAACAATTGCCAATAATTTAAATGACCAGTGGAAGTCTCAAGTAATAGTATAATACATGCGATATGTTTGGTAGATATAAATCGGGATATATTTTTACAAATAAATATTATCTTATTTAATTGCTGTATCAATTATTTTCATGTTACTGTGATCAAAATACTCAACAGAAATAGCCTCAAGAAGAAAAGGCATAATTTGGGTCAGAGTTGCAAATGGATTTCAGTTCACCACAGTGCTCATGGCATGGTGGAGTTTCTGGTAGTAGAAGTGTGCCGTGGAGACTCGTCTACATGGTGGCAGAGAGGAAGCAGAGAGTATGGCACTTCTGCCACCCAGGCCCTCCTCCTAAAGGATCCATATCCTGAGGACCGAGAGCTCTGAACATGAGCCTTAGGGGACATTCCAGATTCAAACTGTAACTACTGCTGGTGGTGAAATGGATGATTGTTAATAATGCTGATGCTTCCTGGGGGCGGGAGGCGGGTCAGAGAGAGTACAACTGAGTTTTCCTCATCTACCTAAATGCTGACTAGTATTATTGAGCCATTTGTTTATTTCCCACTAATGTATACATTTGTCCCAAATTTAACTCGTGCATGAGTCTAGAGGATTATTTCACATCATTTAACAGGAACTTTGAGTGGTGGCATTTGAACTGAAACCTAATCCAATCTGTTGAACAGGATCCTTAACTTTCCTAAACCTGTGGGTCAAGTCATTAGCTTCACCATAGCTTTTAACTAATCCAATCAGAACCATTCAGCTCAGCTTCTTTCAAATGTTGTACTCAAAAAAGCTCAAAAAAAAAAAAAAAACCCCACATATTATTGGTTTAAAGCAACTAATTTAAAGCCAATTTTCCACGCAATGATTAACAACTAATAACAGTGCTCATTCTGCAAGTATTCTTCTACTAGAGGGAGATTGAAGATATTTAATATAGTTAAATGTGTTCAAAGAAAGTTAGTGACACATGGTTCTCTAGAATCTCTGGTGCATATCCTCTGTCTAACAGAGAAGAAAAATCAATGTGAGAGTTTATAAGCCAAGGGTAAAATTAGAAAGGATTACATTAACACATTTGCAGATGTAGAATCCTTTGTTCTCAGTCTGGCTAATAACGTTCTTAATAGCCTTCCCTTAATCTATCACAATGGGGCTTCAAAAGGCAGGCCATTAGTAGAACACAAAGGCACACAGTTGATTTCTTTTTTTGGTTCAAATATAACTTGTTAGAAAATAATATTTACTGTACCTTATAATCATTTATAGGAAAAGAAACTGAATTAGAAATGAATACAGAGAAAATAAACTAGAGGAATTAAGTGACCATGAGAAGAAACACAGACCTTAAAGTCAAGTATTAAACTCATGTCAGAAATTTTGAGGAGGAATTAAGCAGAAAGGCTGTCTCTTTATCACATTGTAATAGTAACTTAGAGCCTGATTTACTTTAATTTTATTTTGATGTAGGGTCCAAGCTGACCTAGAACTTATTATGTAATTTAAACTGACTTGGAGATTCCTCTCCTGTCCCAGCTTCCCAAATTTTGGGATTATAGGAATAAGCCATCATACCCAGAGGTGGCTTTTGTTATAAGAAAATGGTTTGATATTTGTTCTTAAACATGACTTGTTGGCCTCCAGACATAAAATGGCCTGGATATCCATGACCTTACAGTGCCTGACACTATCTACACAAGACCACCATATGAGGAGGAAAAGATCATGACATCAAAATAAAAGAGAGATGATTGAGATGGGGAGGGCATATGATGGACAATGGAATTTCAAAGGGGAAAGTGGGGATGGGGAGAAAGGTATTACCATGGGATATTTTTTATAATCATGGAAGATATTAATAAAAATTGAGAAAAAAATGATGACTTGTTGGGACAAAATACTCAACCAACAAGTAGCTTAGAGAGTGAAAGTATTTATTTTAGGCTTAAGAGAAGTGTATATTATGCCAGAAAGTCTAAAAACAAACTCCCCAGACTGTAGGGAGAAGCTCAGACTAGTTCAAGCACAGAGAGACAGAGATGGAAAGTGAAATTTCTATCCTGCTCGTCACCATTGACATGACCACACAGAATAAAGCTTCTCCTGTCTTCATCACAGTTTCTTGGGATGGTGGTCCAAACTTGGTCCTTGCCCCCCCAATGGATAAAGTTTGTCCCTTGAACTCTAATCACAACTTCATTATGATATAATGATAAACATACCCTTGTAGAAAAATAATTGCAAAAATAATTTAAAAAAATATTTGTACACTAAACAGCTAGTGAAATCAAAGTTTCTAGTACCATTTTAATTTAATTATAAAAGGAGATTTAAATAAATTTAGTAACTGAATTTTTAAAAATAAGATTAAAATATTGCTACACATTTCTCAGTGATGATATATATGTGTATATATATATGATTGAAGATAGATAATAGTATTCAAAGTTCCCTGGGATTGTTTTGCGTGTCATATTGGTATCTCCTAGCCATATTTTTATAGTCAAACAAGTGGTAGGGAGGGTAGAGAGCATATACTCACATATAGCCAGTAGTACTGGGTTTTTGCCTACCCTGGCTTATAAATAAACAAGGCCAGCTCTCCTAAACTGTATCTGTCCAATAAGATTTTATTGTAGGTTTTCAGTTACCAGTCAAATTAAAATACTTTTCTGTAAATCAGATGATGTTAAAGCACACATCATCACTGACAGGCACTTAGGTTCCTAGGTATTATGTGTGATCTCGTTTAGTTTTACATGGACACTTTTCAACAAAGGTAATTCATTAATTAGCCCTATGAATAGATGGACAGATGTTATCTCTGGAGAACATTGCATTAAAGAGACATTGGTGCGTGCGTGTGTGTGTGTGTGTGTGTGTGTGTGTGTGTGTGTGTTTGTGGGATTTTGATTTCCAAATATAGAAAAGGAATATAGTCAACCAGATTAGGAAACTGGAGTTGCTATGTAAGTGGAGCATTACTTCCTGGGTTGGAAAACATCAGTGTGAAAAATAAGATCAAAATGCTTCTGGTTTAAAAAAAAAAAGTAAATGAGCAAATAGCTGTAAAATCCCAGAACCACATGAGAAACCAATTTGAAAGTTGAACAACAGAAAAGACATCCATTATTCAAATTTCCATCACCAGACAAGTATAAAATTTATTTGATGTAAACATAATCTGTGAAAGGTAGCTAAGAATTTTCCTCTTCAGATGAAAAATGAAACTCTATCCCCAGAGCTTTTGCATATAGCAATCTTAAATGATTGTATTTCTGTGCTTTGTGAATATTATATATCAATTGATAGAATGAAAATGAATAAAAACATCATTTTTTTCCTGCTAAGACTAAATTGAATAATGATTTCCTGAAGAAGACTTCTTTTGACACTAATGGAAATTCTGACTCAGTGTAACAAAATTTTCAGCACCTGAGATACTCTAAACATATCTTACTTCTTCTCATAAGAAGCCTAGATAAAATATGCATTTGATTAATAATGAAAAAACATGATTTGCCAAACTATTGAAGCAGATTTAAAAGAATCCAAAAAAAAAAAAAAATCCAGACATGATAGCTCAGGCCAGAAATCCCAGCTATTTGAAAGGCTGAGGCAGTTGGGTCACAATTTCAAGGTCTGTGTGAGTTAAACAGTAACTTCAAGGTCTTTCCAGTTAAGCCGTGTGAGACCTTGTCTCAAAATTAAATAACAAACAAGAAAATAAATAATAAACACATAGATAGAGGGTTAGATACATAGCTCAGTCTTAGAGTCCTTGCCTAATATTCTGAAGCCTAACATGCTAGACTCTAGGTCATGGTACTGCTGAATGAAATATTGAGAGGGGAAGAAAGAAAGCAGCTGTTAAGGTAAAAAAGTTGGGATAAGACATAAGAGTCAGAAGAGGGGGCACACACACACAGTTTAAAAGGAGGATATTTTGGTAATATATTGTAACTGCCCATAAGAGTATTCTGCCCCAATCAAGGAACTAATATAGTTTTTGTTATTTTTGTTACAAATTTGATTTAAGTAATCCTGAAAGGCCTATATCCCCTCCCCCTACCATGCAGTGTATGACCTTTCTAGGATCTATTAAGAAATTTTTTAAAAAATGTATTTTATTTGTTTATTTATTTGAGAGAGAGTTAATGAGAGAGACAGAGAGAGGCATATAGAGAGAATGGGTGGGCCAGGGCCTTCAGCTACTGCAAACAAACTCCAGATGCATTCTCCACCTTGTATATCTGGCTTATGTGGGTACTGGGGAATCAAACCAGGTCCTTAGGCTTTGCAGGTAAGCACCTTAACCACTAAGCCATCTCTCCAACTCTCTATTCAGAGTTTTTTTGCTATATTTTTATACTTTTTCAGGATAGCTAGTGTCTGTTCTTGAGTCAGTACCAGCAAATTATTGTTCAAATATCATCTATATAGCCCATTATGCAGTTGAATACATAACATTTATCATGGAATCTGTTTTGGCTCAGGCTGTCATCACAAGTCATTCAGTTATTTCCCCTGCCATGTATCCTATGAATGCACGTCCTTACACAGTGCACATGGCTTTCCAGAATGACACTGACTTTATTGAAAATTCTGGCATCCTTGGCATTGCCTCTGGGCCACAATGTACTGTTATTGGATCCATGAATAGTACTGAGGAAAATTTTGTGATTAAGTACAACTCTTTGTCAGTGAGGATTCTACTGCATATGGGTGGGCCTGTACAGGTTTGGAGAATCCTTTCATGTTTAACCCATGTCCTGGTCTGAACTAACCCTGGGTGTATATGCATAATTATCCTGACTCCCAGCTTTCCCTGGAATCTAAGGAAGTCTCTTGATGGCTGTAATTTCCTCTGGTTCTCTGAAATCCAGATGCTACACCCTTTGCTTGCATCAGGGAGCAACCAGCATTCTCTTAAAGGCTCCCAGCCAGCACCCTGCTGCTTTCAACATCACTGTTAGACACAGTGTTCTCCACGATCTACTACAAATCAAGTCAGCCCTTCATGGAGAATTTAAAAATGCAACTGTCCAGGACTGCCTTTCCCTTGCAAAGAATCCCTGGGCTACTGTTCCAGAATTGGGTGCTGGCACTTGCTTTCCCTTATTCTACAGCTAGATGCTGTGGTGTGGGCTGCAGACCACTGGGATATGTACCTGAACTCCACAAGTAAGATGGAAT
Organism: Dipus sagitta; assembly: GCA_036346955.1. Lineage (NCBI taxonomy): Eukaryota > Metazoa > Chordata > Mammalia > Rodentia > Dipodidae > Dipus > Dipus sagitta. The sequence continues at coordinate 37,074,840 of CM070778.1, read as the reverse complement.
GGGACAAACAGGACCTCTACAAATACTTGCCTTTTGCACTTTGTCCTCTTGCTATGCCTTCAAATGAGCTTCTGCAGCATGGGAGTGAAAAATGCAGTGCCAGCCGTCTCAGTGTGGTGCCACAGCCACAGCCTGGGACCCGGGAGAGGAGACACAAGGGTCTCTTCTAGTCCTGCCTGTTCCTTCTTAGAACAGTATGCTCAAATGATAATAGCTTTCTTAATACATACTCATAATTCAAGGGGGAAAGAGAGTGTCACACCTCAAGTATTACATTTTCCCACTATTGGTGACATGTAGTGTATTTTCATGAATAGATATTTCCCCATTTTCACTATGGCTTTAGGGAGTTTTCCTGGAAATGGGATCTGTTGTTCCACACAAAGATTTCTATTATAAAATTTTACCATCATTTGCCCATTATACCCATGATTCTCATGTCTTTTTTATTAGTTATGTACATAGTATGTATACAGTCATATTGGTATCATTGTTAGTCTCTTCCCTGTCCTCCCCCCTCCACAGGGACCCTCCTCCTTAGGAAATGTGAGTCATGCATTGTGGGGTTAGCCATAAGTTATGGGTAAGAGGCAATATCTCTGTGCATAATAACACAACATGTGGCTCTAACAATCTTTCTGCCCCCTATTCTGACTTTTATGTCTTATCCCAACTTTTTTACCTTAACAGAAAATTCTACCCCAAATCTACAGAGTAACATTCTTTTCAGCAACCGATTGAATGTACTCTCAAGTAGATCACATACTGGGTCATAAAGCCTGCCTGCATATATTTAGAAAGATAGACATAATTCCCTGCATGTTATCAAATCACAATGCAGTAACAATAAAAGATGCATGAGGAATCTCATCAGCTCCTGGAAACTGAGCAACACACATTTAAACAATAAATAGGTAGTAGATGAAATTAAAATATGAAATTGTGAAATTTCTAGATATGAATAACAATGAGAACACATCATACCAAAATTTATGGAACACAATGAAGGTGGTCCTCAGGGGAAAATGTATAGCACCACATACCTTCATATAAAGACAGATTAAAATCCTAACCATCCACCTAAATGCACTGGGAAAGGAAGAAGAATCCAACCCAAAAATCTGCAGACAGAAAGAAATAATTAAGTTCAGAGCAGAAATTAATGAATTGGAAACCAAGAAAGCAGTTAAGAAAATTGATGAAAGAAAGAGCTGGTTCTTTTGAAAAGTAAACAAGATTGATAAACCCCTGGCAAATTTGATCAAGCAGAAAGAGACACTTCAAATTAACAAAATTAGAAATGAAAAAGGAGAGGTCACAACAGACATAAGTGAAATTGGGAGAATCATGAGGACTTATTTCAAAAACCTCTACTCTATAAAACTGGACAATATGGAAGAAATGGATGAATTCCTGGACATATACCACCTACCAAAGCTTAACTCAGAGCAGATTAATCTCCTAAACAAAGCTACCACACCCATCGAGACTGAAAAGATAAACAAAAACTTACCCTAAAATAAGAGTCCAGGACCAGATGGCTTCTCAGTTGAATTCTATCAAACCTTCATGGAAGAATTAAAACTAATTTTTCTTAAACTGTGCCACATAATCGGGGAATAGGGAAAGGTCTCCAACTCCTTTTATGAAGCTACTATCACCCTAATACCAAAATTAGACAGAGATGCCACAAGAAAAGAAAACTATAGGCCTATTTCCCTGATGAACTTAGACACAATGATCCTGAACAGAATCCTCTCAAACTGAATTCAACAACACATCAAAAGCATTATCCACCTTGATCAAGTACACTTCATCCCCAGAAACGCAGGAGTGGTTCAACATGTGGAAATCTGTCAATGTAATACACCACATAAACAAGCTTAAACACAAAAACCACATGATCATTTTGATATATGCAGAGAAAGCCTTTGACAAAACACAACATCACTTCATGATCAAAACATTGGAAAGAATAGGCATGGATGGTTTATATTTCAACATAATAAAGGCTATATATAAAAATCCTAAAGCCCAAATAATACTTACTGGGGACAGACTCAAGGAATTCCTATTGAGATCAGGAACAAGATAGGGGAGTCCACTGTCACCTCTGCTCTTCAACATACTACTGGAAGACCTAGCTCAAGCAATATGACAGGTGAAATAAATAAAAGGGATACAAATTGGAAAGGAAGAAGTTAAGTTAGCTAAGTTAACTTCTTCCGCAAAGTACCAGGATACAACATCAATGCACAAAATCAGTAGCCTTTCTATATGCAAAAACCAAAGATACAGAGAAAGAAATAAGTGACATTGTTCTATTTTCAATAGCAACAACAAAAATACCTTAGAATAACGTTAACCAAGGGTGTGAAATACCTATAAAATGAAGACATAAAAACACTTTAAAAAGAAATTGAGGAAGACTTGAGAAAATGGAAAGGCCTCTCAGAATTAACATTGTGAAAATGGCCATCTTACCAAAGGCAATATACAGATTTAATTCAATGCCAATAAAAATCCCAACATTGGTCTTCACAGAGATAGAGAAAATGATCTCAAAACTCATGGAATGGCAGAAGGCCTCAGATATCTAAGCATATCCTCAGCAAAAGAAACACTTCTAGAGGCATTACCATACCTGATCTAAAGCTATATTACAAATGCATAGTAATAAAAACAGCCTGGTACTGGCATAAAAACAGGATTATAGAACAATGGAGCAGAATCAAGGAGCTGGACATTGGATCAAGAAACTACAACTACTTGATATTTGACAATGTAGACTGGAAAAAAGACAGCATCTTCAACCAATGGTGCTTGACAAACTGGATTACCATGTGCAGGAAAATGAAACTTGATGCACACATATTGCCATGCACAAAAATAAAGTTCATATGGATCAAAGACGTCAATATAGGACCGGAAATTCAGCTATAACTGGAAGAAAAAATAGGAGGAACTTTCCATGATATAGGAATGGGAAATGACTTCCTGAGTAAAATCCCAGTAGCTCAGGAACTTACACAATCACTCAATCTGTAGGATCTCATGAAGCTGAAAAGTTTCTTCATAGACAAACATAAAATAAGCAGAGCCAATAGATTACTCACAGAATGAGAGAAAAATTTTGCTGGCTAACCAACTGACAGAAGCCTAATTTCTAGATTCTACAAAGAACTCAAAAACCTAAGCAATGAAAAGTCAAACAACCCATTCACAAAATGGGGCAACCACCAAACTAACTGTGACCAAATGTACAAACATTTTAGAGACAATTGAATTTATTTACATTTATGAATGTATTTGTTATACCTTCTTATTTATCCCAAGATAAAAGTTTGGTTTATTTGTTTGTTTATTTATTATTTTATTTATTCATTTGTTTTGCTATTTAGGAAATATTTTTCAGTTATTATATTTTTAAATACATATGTTAACAAAAGTGCATTCATGTGTTTAATTTTTCAAATAAGAATGTCTTCATTTCTCCTTATTTCTCCAGAATAGTTTTTGTCATGTTTGCACTCTGACTTGAATCTTTTTGAGCATTTTATATCCTTTTGTCCTGCATAGATTCCCATGGGACTGCCATGCTTAGTCAATGGTTTCTCCTCTGACTTAGGGAAACTATATCTCTTGCCACGTTGACACTATTTACATTGTTTAAAATTTCAGATTATGCATGTGTCTTGGCATAAGCCACACATCTTACCTTGTTTGGGGCCTCCTTCCCTTATTTAATATATAAATTTACATCTAGTCCAAAATTTTGGAGTTTTTAGCTATTATATATTTAAGTACTTTTTCAGCACCATTTCTATTCTCTTCTTCCTTTGAGATCCTGCATATACAAGTGATAAAATGAGTCCTACATGCACTCTAATTTTTATTCATTTTTAATTCCTTCTATTTTTCTCTCATGTTTTTGATTCTGTAATTTTTAATTTTAATTATTATTTCAATCATTCTTTTCTTTCTCTTACCTTTTCCATGATTGCATAATTATATTTCTCATTTCTAAAACTTCAATTTGAAATACTTTTTCAAAATATATTAATTTATTAATTCCCATAGAGAGAGAGTTAGAAAGATAGAGAAAAAAATTGGCACACAAGGGCATCTTGCCCCTGCAAACAAACTCCAGATACATTTGCCTCTTTGCGCAACTGGATTTAAATGAGTACTAGGCAGGCAGGTTTTGCCAGCAAGTTCCTTTAATCACTGAGCAATTTCCCCAGCCCTGCATTTGGTATTCTTAAAACATCTACTTTACTAACGCATTCTATTTTGTTGCTAAGGCTTTCACTTTTTCATTATTTATTTATTTTGAGTCAAGCCCAACAGACTGTCTTTTTTATGTGAGAGTGAAAAACTACGAGAGAGAGAGAGAGAGAGAGAGAGAGAGAGAGAGAGAGAGAGGCAGAAAGACAAAAATGGAGAGAATTGGTATGCCAGGCCCTCCAGCCACTGCAATCAAACTCCAGACACATGCAGCCCCCTTGTGAGCATGTGAGACCTTGTGCTCTTTCATCACTGTACATCTGGCTTACATGGGACCTGGAGAGTCACACGAGTCCTTAGGCTTTGCAGGCAAGCACCTTAACCACTACGTCATCTCTGCAGCCTGATTTTCATTTTTTTTTCACTTGTGTTAAATATTTTTGTAGTTTCCTGCTGAAACTTTTTAAAATTATATTTACTTAAAAATGTTTTCCAGATAATCCTAACATGACAGTCATACTAGTGGAGTACCTATATAGTGCTTATTTCTGTTCAGTTTGAGACCTGCTTATATCTTATATCTGTTATATCTTTCCCATATTATGCTCCCTTTTGACACTCAGTACCACTGTATCCTTCCTTATCATTATTCACCAATAGCTGCACCCCAGAAAATAATGATTCTCCTTCCCCTCACAAGCACCATCTATCATTATCTCACCAGGAAGGGAAGTGGCCTCTGAAGCTCTACCAATCTTCATAACAGAATGTCGTCTGTCTCTTATCAAATGCAGCAATATTACTCCTCCCCAACCTCCAGCCCTTATATTCTTTCTGACCCATTTTCTGCAATGGTTAACAGTGCTTTCCACTTTGAAGGATATTGCTTAAGCCAGTCTAGAAAATATTGTAATAATATATCTTTTCATATTTGCTTTTAGATAAATTAATTTTAATAACAGAACATTCAGATATTAGTGTGGTATTAAATCTCTCTAATTTTAGGAACTCCTTTGAGCAAATTTTTGAATCTATTTCCTTCTTCCAATGGATATGGCAGGCTTTAGGGACTGTTATGTTTAATAAAGAGAACAAGACAAAAGCACCAACAGGGGACTTTTTGAGCCTACATGAAAAGGAAGAATACCATATCTACCTCTTCCTTTTGCTGTTGGGATACATGACTGGGGATTCCTGATACAAAGTGTAGGGAACACAGCTCTCCTGAAGCCAAAATCCTGGAAATACCACATGCAGAGTAATCTCAGAAGACCGTCATATCTAGAAGTGTGATTATCCCATGCCCAGATACCAGGCCTTGATTAAGTCATCTTACAGATGGTTACAGCTGTTAGCTTTCAGGCCACCATAGCCCGAGCCAGGTTTGTTAGGAATAATTTATTCCAAGGATGTTCAGACTCCTAAAGAGAGTAAATATTATTTCAGCCACAGTTTTGAGGTGCTTTGGGATACATTAATACATTTTTGGAGCCTGAATTTTTATATTTTTTGGGGGAATGACTATATAGAATCAAGCCCCTCTAGATCATCATGAAAAAGTTTGTGATAGTTCTTCATGTTAAATTAAAGCATTGTAAACCAAACTAGTATGAAAGATGATAACTTTGGAATATTGATTTAACAAGTTCAACAATTGATATAAATGTGTAACCCAAGAAACAGCTTTATTTCATAGAATATTCAAGGATTCACTCATTAAAAATACAGCAAACAATATAGCATGAAGGGTTGCATTACCTCAACAGGAGACTATAAGTTTATAGTTTTTAAAACATAATTGTCACAGGAAAAGGAAATCCTATCACTGTCGCTACAATATAGTTATCACTTTGTAAACCTATCATCAGAACATTTGCTTTCCCCTGCTTTTCAAGCCAAATAATGTTTTAAAGAAAATAAGGAGAAAAAAAATATTAGTAGTGGTACTCTCTAGGAAGCTTCAATTATATCCAGTTTTTCTTTCTCCTTTTGTGTTACTGACAAGTGCTACCTTTAATCAGGCCAAGAATTTAATAAATGGCATCTTCATTAATTGAGTTTTTAATCCCACATAGTTGAAATTTTCTATTACCTCATCAAACAAAAGTTATACATCTCTTTTAAATTTAATCATTGATTATTAAAAATAATGTAATTACACAAGGGAAATGCAACTGCAATGTAATTTGATGACCTGTGATATTCTCATGAAATGAGATGAATAGAGGTGCAATAAACTTAAATTACAAAAGTATTTTGTTTTCTGAGAGCTCCTTCATGACAGAAACCGAATTAAATGCAAATATTAATGTTCCTGACCCAGAAAGACAGGATTCATAAATTCCATGGCATATACAATCTAACTTCTGTGTCCTAAAAGCTATTCTATTCAAACAGAAGGATAAAAATTTCCCTATGTCTTAGAAGGATGTGACAGTGAACATGCCAAATTAAATTGGAAATTTGAAAGTTTATGTAATCTGCACATGTGGTAGTATACATACAAATTCAATTTTATCCAAGACCTAGGAATACTTTTTTCCCCTTAATGCAGAGTCTGAAGTGAAAGATTATTCTTAAGATTTAAAGTGTGTTACTGCATATGGCTGTTTTTCTTCACAATTGTATTTCTTCTTTATGCTCTTATCTTTCTATTATATCCTACTCATTATCTTAATTACTTTTCCCGTGACCAAATACGTGACAAGATGTCACATAGTGAGGGTGGGTTTATTTCAGCTCACAGTTCAAGGGTACAGTTCATCATAGTGGGAAAGGCATGGTGACAGAAACTTAAGAGGCAGGTTATATTGGATTCCTAATCATGAAAAAGAATGACATGAATGAATGCTGATAATTAGCTAAGCTTCCTCCTTTGTGTCCAGGGCTCCAGCCTGCCAGACAGTGCTGTCCACAATTAAGGTATCTCTTCAAACCTGATCTAGAAATTCCCTTACAAACACGCCAAGTGATTTGTCTCCCAGATGATTGGAGATCCTGTCAACTTAACATTAACCAAGCCACTCTTATTTTTTCCTGAACTAGTTAGTATGTTTTGACAACCTTCTTTTCTTCTCTTGCATGCATAAGAGATGAGAGCAAACCTACTCTGAAGTAGTATTTGTGCCATGAGGCAGACAAAGCAAATGAGTTACACTTACCTCAACGAAACAATGCAAGGAATGGAAAGAATTTGAGGGTAGGCTCAGCGAATACTGAGTGGAAGAGATAGCCACTAGATAATCAGTATTTGTGGTCAAATAGAATAGAATAAGGCAAAAAAAAAAGGGGGGGGGAGACAAAACAGGTTATTTGGATTCTGAGAGAATTACAAATAAATTATCCAGGAAACAATTGATTGCATGTAAGGAAATTTCAAGGAAGACATGAGTCTTGTGTAGGGCTTTCAGTGAAGGATGTGCAAATAACTAATGTATGGTTACTTGGCTATAATGAGTTGGATATCTGTTAAAAATAATATTTTGTTTGTTTGTTTGTTTGTTTGTTTGTTTGTTTGTTTGTTTGTTTTAGGTAGTGTCTTGCTCTAGCCCAGGCTGACCTGGAATTCACTTGATAGTCTCAGGGTGGTCTCGAACTCATAAAAATCCTCCTACATGTGCCTCCCAAGTTCTGGGATTAAAGTTGTGCACCACTAAACCTGGCACTGTTTAAATTAATAGTTTTTGCATGAAAATTGGACTTGATTGGAGAAAGATGATATTGTGAGGAAGAAATATGAGGAACATGCCCATAATCAATGGTGTGGAGGAACTCAGAGTCAGTCAAATAAGATGCCTGAGTAAAAATATAATAAACTTGACATTCATGCCAAATTGAGGAGAGGAACTGATAACTAAGAGACATTGCAATAATTCACTGTTTTGGTTATAATTTCTGTGGGTTGGATATTTCTTAGCTTCAAAGGCTATATATCCCACTTGGAAAATAGTGATTAATTATATAGTGATTCTCCTCAGAGCCACCTCCTTTACCCATTTGGATTTGTGTATTGAACCCCGTAGGAGGTGTCAGACCCTTGAGTCAGATCCTACAAGTCATGACATAAATATGCTCATTAGTGATGCCATCCTTCTTGCTATCAAGAAAAGAATGCCAGCTAGGATGAAATCCCCGTGGGAAGAATGTTTTTAATGTTGTGTTCTTCATGGGTTAAATGCTATTGTGCTTTGAGAGTGGCTGGTAATTGAAAATGGAAAATTGGCTAAAATATGTCAACCCTTTGGATATGCAAGTGACTCTTCAAAGGAAGACACAGAAACTATTTTATTCCAGAGTATTCTGCCCTCTCTGTCCTTTAAAATAGCAGTTCTACTCTATTCTCAGAAAGGATATAATGCCTAGGTATTATATAATTGGTGATGCATTCTCTGCCTAAAATAGCTTTTCACTAGTTTTCAGGTGAAACAGGTAGCTGAGGCACACTCTATTTTTGGTTTTGTCAGGAGAGCTCAGGTGGCACTCGGCTGACATCTATTGGAGCAGTCACAAAGCTATTCATGCTCCATTGGTCTAAGTGGCAATTTGCTATGGATTTAGCACCAACTTTGTCCCATTTATTTTTCTCAGCAAGACTTTCTTCCTTTTTCTAGCACAGCGGCTCTCTACCAGCATTATGGTACCCAATGGATTTGTACTGCATGACCTATAATGGACGAGTTAACATAAGGTGAATTCCTCAAAATAGTCAGATAAGGTTAGAAAAAAATTGTTTGTGCAAGAAACACATCCTAGTTTGTTAGAAAAATATACTTTCTTTGCAATTGATTAGACTTTTAGTCATATTTTGAAAGTTCACCATGAAATAGGAGCTTTTCAGGAGGATGCTGTAAGCCTTTCTGTTGAGATAAACTATCAAGATTGCCAAAGAAAGACAATGAATCCATCCATTTATTCAATCATATTTTAACAAGCACAGATATCCAGGTTCATGAACTAGTGTCCTTACAAACTAGTGTTCAGAAGTTAGCTGCATTCAGACACCAAACATATCATTCATAGTTGATCAACTTTTGATAGAATGACTCTCTAACATACTCAAGTTCTAAAATTTGACACAAGGATCTGAATTTAAGGAAGGTCAAGGAAAATTAGAAGATCTGGTGGCATCCTGTATACCTGTGAGGTGACAATTTGCTCCAGCTCAGTACAGAGTTTCTTGCACACACTCAGGAGCTCTCATGCTAGGCTTTACCTTTCTTCCTAATCCTCCCTAAATTCATCAGTGGACGTTCCTCATTAAGGTATCCACCTATACTATATGTCTGACCTTGAACATATAAAACTCTAAAAAGCTTTATTGCAAAAGATACATTTTTGGAATGGACAAAGAAATCTTTTATGTTGGAGAGGGAGCAGTGTACTAGCCTACGCATATGGCCAACAGTTCTATTTTTGATAAGCAAAAGTGAGAGATTTCTTTGGTTTTGTTAAACACTTTTTGTTTGTTTGTTTTTGAGGTAGGGTCTCACTGTAGCCCAGGCTAGCCTGGAATTCACTATGTAGCATCAGGGTGGCCTTGAACTCACAGTGATACTCCTACCTCTGCCTCCCAAGTGCTGGGATTTTTGTTAAACACTTTAAATGGAGTATTGATTCATAGAGTTTGCCTCTGGCAGTCAAAGCCATCCTTTGTCAGCATACTTCCCTCAAAGAAACAGTAATATTGCCAAGGTAGGATCATGATATTCTCTACCTCAGACATTCAGAAAGAGATTTCATAGCATTCTTATGTCTGTGTGTAACAAGAATTATACAAATTATAAACTGAGTTCTCATGAGACAGCCACATTTCATAACATGGACAATATCCAGTGTCCAGCAATGACAAGTCACAAGGATGATTCTCAGAAAGAAACATAAGGGAGATAGAAAATCATAAAGACTTTTGATTCACTTATTTTTATTTAATCCCCTTTGCTTATATTTCAAAGATATTCAGTCTTATTTAAAACAGTTGCTCATGGTGAACACATGTAATCCCAGCACTTGGGAAGCTGAGGCCAGGGGATTCTGAGATATAGGCCAGCCGATGCTACATATCAAGTTTGAGTCAAGACTGAGATGCACAGCAAGACCCATTCTTAAAATCAGATATGTAAATATAAAAATAATAATGCTAAATGTCTACATTTTGTCAACTAAATTTCATCTCCATTACTTGAGACCAATCTGATTCCAATGAATCTACTAGAAAGAAGAAATACCTGTTACACAGAGGACCACAGGATGCAGAAAATCATTTTGTCCTTCTTATGCATGCAGCAAACTTACAGTGTAAGGAGAATACAAATTAATCTAGATAGTTTAATTTTGCTTGCTGAGAATCTCCTTGATTTTCTAAATGAAAACACATTCTGTGCTATAGATGTTTTCAACTTGAAGCAAGCAGAATTGTAAATCATAGTTTTATTATCACTATGCTATTCTGTTTTATTGTTTGTTTCTCCTAGTTTGAATGTTATCTCTTCTAATTTAAATGCAGCAAGTTGGAAACATAAATTAATATTGATTTTATTAGAATTCCAATAATAGATGTGATGCAATTGAATGTTTCCAAGGTATTTTTTAAAAATTCTTTCTGAGAATAAGAAGTTGAGACAGTATCTTTCCATAGTTTAAAAAAAAAGGAAAAGGAAAAGAAAACAAACTACTTTATTATTTTGCATAAAAATCCTATGTTGTCCTGGTATGGGAAGCACAAAAATTATTGAGGTAGGAACAATTAAGTGAGTTGTGGTAATATTCAATTCCAGTGGCTATTTATTTTAGCCAGCCTTTACATTCTGTGTATCAATTGAGACTATGTCTAAAACTTCATTCTGTCTTTTTCTAGTTTTTAATCTTAACCTTAGACACATCTTACCTTTTTCTTTTTCTTTTTTTAACTTTATTTTTATTTATGTGAGAGAGAGAGAGAGAAAGAGGCAGAGATGGGCATGCCAGGGCCTCCAGCCACTGCAAACAGTCTCCCCATGCGTGCGCCCCCTTGTGCATCTGGCTTACGTGGGTCCTGGCGAGTCAAACCGGGGTCCTTTGGCTTTGCAGGCAAACGATTTAACTGCTAAACCATCTCTCCAACCTACATCTTACCTGTTAACAACTCATTGTATAAATGGAAAGAAAGTAAACTTGATTGATTTAATAACAAATCAGCTTATGTTTAAAACAAAATGAAAGACAGCTATAGAGTTTCCAAAATGATTTTTTCGCTATTTGTCAGTGAAAGGTGTGTTTAAATTGTGCCAAGCCCTTGTTATGCCCAAGGACAGGTGTAGTCAGAATACTTAGCTTGGACTCATGCTGCTAAGTCATATGAAAGTGGGTGTAACAGATGAATCATTTTCTATTTTGTATAGGCCCCATTAGTGTTGCTAACTACTTATTTTGAAAATAAATATATAAAAAGGTTGTAGAAAGGGATATTGAATATTGGATTCTACTTTAGTCAATCTTAGTAATCAATCTTAGTCAATCAATGGTAACAATTTAAAACTAATAAATGCTATGTCATTCTTATAAAACTACATATTGTACATGTTAATGTCTGTTCCTCACAAGATCCTTGCTGTTCACTGATTTCATAGAAGATATACCTAGAGAATAGAGAAATCAAGGCCATATATTCATAGACAATAATATAAAAATCCCCATAGGATGCTCTTTGAGACTGTTACATATTAGTTACACCTTGTACATGTTCAATGATCTAGAATTGATCCGCCCCACAAACATACTGTTATGTTAGTTATACCTTGTACATGTTCTATGATGTAAGATTGATCCCTCCCCCCCCCGCATGCACAAATATAAGAGGGTTGTCAATGGTGGAGAAGAACAAAAGCTATGAGTGTCAGCTCACAAGTGACACTCTTGAAGCTTGTTTAAGGAATTAATCAGTATGTGTTACAACCTAAACTAAGATGGCCTGGTCATGTGCTTCTAGAATCAGCACTGCCCATATGTCTATCGATTCTTGGCCACAGAACTCTAATTCAAGCTAACTTAAGCCAAAAGAATGAATGTATCAAGCTATTCATCGGTTCTCACTGGCCAAGAAATCAGATGGGAGTTCAGACTCCTCAACACATAGGCCCATGTTCTCAGACACCTGAGGAATTTTATCCTCAGTCTTCATGGGAATAACTTTTGTTCTTCCTGCTCTCTTTGTGGACATGCAGTCCTGCTTCACTCGTTTTTTTTTTTTTTTAATAGATGGGTCATTTCGTTTTGGCTATTTCTGCTCTTTTATCTCAGTCTAATCTAGAGGTCACCAAAGTTTTTCTATAAGGAGTGAGATTGTAAATATTTTAGGCTTTGCTGACCAAGCAGCTTCTCCTCAGCACCTCATCCAGTCTGCTGTGTGATGAAAAAGCAGTCATAAGGGATACCTAATACAAACATATATGGCTGTGTTCTAATATTGTCTCATAAAAACAGATGGGGGGGTTGGATTTAGCTTATGGACAAGAACTGCCTTAATATGTCCTCTGGTCTCATCCATAAAAATTGCAACATATTTCTACAATTATGATAGTCTATCACTGTGAATCTGAAAATTTCATATTCTGCCTTTACGGATGGAGTACCCAAAGTAAGTTATGGTTGAAACAGTCTGCAATTGCTTGAATCTGAAATGACCCCTCCCACTGGCTTATTTTTTTTTTTTTGTTATGCTTGTCCCTAGCATGTGGCACTATTCTGTCAGTCTGTGGATTACAGTTATATTTAATCAAGACTGTTCACATCATAACATTCAAGTACGAATAATCCCACCATGTCTTGAAGTGATATATTTCATACTTTTGCTCTGTTATTTGAAACAATTTGATGATTATATTCTATTTGTGCTCTTTATGGATGACAAGACTGAAATTACGAAGGCATACAATGTCACTTTAAAAATATTTTTGTATTATTGACATTTGTGGAGGGCCATGTAGTAGTTCCATACTTCTCCACAATATGTTGTGATCAAATCAAGGTCATTATAATTTTAATTTCTTTGGGCATTTATAATTTCTATATGTAAGAAATTATATATTTATATTATTTTAGATTTATATTTTATACATGAATATAGACTCTTCATAACAAAGCCCTTGTTTCAAAGTATGTTTCATGCTAAAGCTAAAGTTTCCACAGCCTTAACAATAGCACCACAGGGCTGGAGAAATCGCTCAATGGTTAAGGAGCTTGCCTCTGAAGCCTAAGGACCCAGATACCATTTTCCAGGTCCCACATAAGCCAGATGCACAAGAGGGTGCATGTGTCTGGAGTTTGTTTGCACTGGCTGGAAGCCCTGGCACACCCATTCTCACTATCTCTCTCTCTTTCCCTCTCTCTGTCTCAAATAAATAAATAAATAATATAGGTAAATTTAAGAAAAATAGTACCACAGATTAGGGACTGAGCATGGAAAACATAAATGTGTGAGGGGATTTCAGATTCAAGACATAACACTATCTCAGAAAGAAAGAAGGTTAAAAGACTCAACATGCAAGGCTCTGGCCAGCTGGTGCAACTCATTTCTTAAGAGTACATTGCTGAAAGTCCAATTCAATAACTTCTAAAATCCCATGGGTCAGAAGTTAGCAACTGACAAGGCAGAGAAAGTTAATTTACATGAGGATATTCACTTCCTAATGAGGAACACGAGGAAGGATGTAAATCAGTCAAGCAATTAGCTATCTTTGCCTCAAATATTCACATACATAAATGTAATTTAAGACAGGAAGTAATATGGTATGGAAAAGAGATAGCTAGATAAGGAAATTATATACAAACAGAAGAGATGGAGATCCTTCCTGAAGAGAAAGTTTCATGGTAAAAGGATAGCTTTTAAACTGTTTAAAATGTGACATAAAGCACTTATTAGTAATGTAGACTAAAAGAACAATCCATAATGGGCACAGCTATGATTGGATTGCAGACTGTCCAGCATAGGTTCATATATTTAACACTTGGTCTTCAGCTGCCATTGCTGCTTGAGAATGTCTTGGAAACTTTAGGAAGTAGAGCTTTGCTTGAGGTAGTTGGTCACTGGGAGTGGGACTTGAGGGTTTACAGCTGGCTCCACTTCCTGCTCTCCCAATGCTTCCTGACTGACCAGCTGGCCTTCTGCTTCCTCTGCCGTGACGGCCCTGCAGTACCCACCAGAACTGTAAGCCAAAATCAAGCTGTTTCTTCCCTAAGCTACTCCTTGTCAAGTATTTGCCCGCAGCAAAGCATAATGTAACTAATACAGGTGCTAAAATCATAGAGAAGGCCACCAAGGAGACAACACTGTGAAATACAATTGTGATTAAGCCACTGAGCTTGGTAAAAGGAAGAATGGGATTTAATGACAGAAAAGGCATGCATTAATGAAAGATGTAGGAAGCCTACCCACAGGGAGAAGTAGTTCTAGTCAGTATGAGACCATTCTCCTTGGAAGAGTTAAGAGGTAAATGCTTTCATTAAGACTTTGCTCCAAAACTACCCATCTATACGCAATATAGGTCTGGGTCCCTGGACACATTATGGCTATTATGGACTCTAGGTGTTTTCCTTTTCTTCAAGTCTCTTTCCTTAATGAAAGAAAGAAGTAAATACTTTATGGTAATGTAAAATATAAAATAGAATAGATTACAAAATATATTAACAGTTGATATGAAATACTTTGTTTAACTTAACAGGTATTTGTCCTCCTGATTTTATTATTTTATGCTTTAAAATATTTTCTTTCTTTATTATTAGGAGGGAGGGAGGGAGAAAAACAGAGAGGGTGAGCAAGGGCTTACCAAGGCCTCTTGCCACTGCAAATAAATAAGCTCCAGATGCATGCACCACTTTGTGCAGCTTGTTTATGTGGGCAAGTGGAGGGTCGAACCCCAATTACCAGCCTTTATGAGCATGTACTTCAACAACTTAGCCATCTCCCCAGATCTTCTCCTGATTTTAAAAGAAATTTAAATAGTTTGATGAGACTCTAATAGTAAGGACTACATTTGGCTCAGTAGATAAGCCAGACCTGTCTTCCCTGCACAACTCCACCAAGAAGGGTTCTCTGAGGATGGCAGATAAAGATACCAGCCAGTAAGGCGAGGCAGATGAATGCAAAGAAGGGAGGAGCTATAAAAATTAATATTCAAGATTATCTAACATAGAAAGGTGATTATTTGTAAAAGAAAGTGAGAGTTAAAACAGTAACTGATTTTTCCCCAATTACATTAGGGGACACTGCAGAACAGATGAGGCTCACCACTGCCTGCCCTGCTCTCCACTCTGCCTTGCTAACTATCTTCTGACATCTAATGGTATTAAGTTGACCCTGTCTGCCCTTCCCCCACATGATTATCTCTACTTACCTATCATAACACCTGATAGAGCTCAATACATTTCTGCCTCAAATTATCTTCTCCTTATGGCTTCTGTATATCTACCTTTCTGGGCTTTATCTACTTTGCTCAGAAAATTCCTCTGGCTCTCAAAAATTCTCAACTTTTAATGTTGTATCCCATATATACATGTGTGTGTGTGTGTGTGTGTGTGTGTATTCTATAAGTTTTCTACAGGTAGAGTGATCACCTTGTATTCCATAGTTTTACACTTTATACATGGCACATTTATATTTTTAGGCTGTTTTTTTTTTTTTTTTGCTTAAGTGTCTTACCTCACTTTTCACTTGTTATTTTCTTTATTTTTTGTGATAGCCATTCTACTCAGTGTCAGATGGAATTATAATGTAGTTTTGATTTTGTTATTTTATTTTCTTAACTTTTAAACTTCATTTTTACTTTAGAAACAGAAGAAGAGAAAGAGAGAGAAAACGGGTAAGCCAGGGCCTCTAGCCACTGTAAACTCCAGACACATGTGCCACCTTGTGCATTTGGCTTATGTGGGACCTGGAGATTTGAACCTTGGTCCTAAGAGTTCACACGCAAGTACCTTAACTGCTAAGCCATCTCTACAGCCCTTGATTTCTTTTCATTGGTGAGACTTAAGATATTGAGCTTTTAAAAATATGGTATTGTCTGTTTGCATTTTTTCAGTACTGTCCAGATCATTTGCCATTTTTTATTGGGTTAATTATTCTTTTGTCTAAGTTTATTGAGTTATTTAATTATTATTCTGAATATTAATACTTCGTCACATAAATACTTTGGCCATATTTTATCTCCCATTCTCTATGCTGTCTCTTGCCTTTCTGGATTATTTTTTTTGCCAAAACTTTCTAATTTGCTACAATCCCATGTGTCAGTGTGTGCTTTTGTTTCCTCTGGCATTTGACATCCCTTATTTTTCCTTGAACATATCAACAGAAACTGCCACTTCAAATCTTTTGCAACTGCCATTTCTTTTACCTAGAAAGTTTTTTTTTTTTTTCTCCAGATATCTGCCATTCTCTATGTCTCTTCATTCTAAACATTATCCCAAATTTTAACTCTCAGGAGCACTTTCCCAAGAATCATAGCTGAAATTAAAGCCATGTTTCATGACATCATACCCCATGGCTTGTTCCATACTTGCTTGCAGCTTCTTAATACCAGCTAATAGGTCTCCTCTTTCAACACTGCAACCCGAGGTGGGTAAAGCAAATTGGTTAAACACATAACTGAAGCTAAATACTTACTTATTCAGTACTTCATTACTGTGACCTTGGTTTTCTCATTCCCATCTTGTATCTCAAACTTGATTTCTTCCTACATACTCTGTATCACTAGTAAATATGTCTGAATTATTAATCTTCTATCCTTTGGACTTTGTAAGATAACTGATAAGTTATTTAAAACAATGTTTAATATGATCTTCAAAATATTCAGTTAATTTGGGGAATGGACCTTAAGAAGAATCAATTTGTGGGATTCTGAGATCACAGCAAACTCAAATAAACCATACTGTACAAAAATTTTCTAAAATCATAGGACATTGACACAGTTACTGATGTCACTCTGAGTGAAATTGTCTCTGATGTTTTTCTCGATTTATAGAGAACAGCAAAATAGGAAACAGAATTACTACTTTCGAACTCCATCTGAGTGCAATAGCTACAAATACCTGATTTTTCCAATGTGTGAAATTCTTCTAAAAAGTACTTGCTTCTCAATAGAAACAATGTATTGAATAAATGGCTATCCTAATACTGAATTTTTCCCATTATTTGAATTGTATTTCATTTGGAAACCAATGTTTCACTCACATTTATTAGAGTGGCAATATAGAAATTCACTGTGAGGTAAATTTCAAAGTTCTATTGTAAGTAACAAGCTTTCTTTCTGCTTTGTTCATTTATTTATTTAGAAGATATTAAAAAGAGATCCCAATCATGTGTTCTTTGTACCATAAGTTGCTTATTATTCAACCTATTTATTTACAGATGGGCTTCCAAATGTTTTATCTACCCCATATATGTACCACTATGACAGAGAAGAAACACTTTGTAAAAGGTGGTTGACTTAAACAATATATCTGTAAATGAATTTATATTTTCATTTATTTGTTTATTAGTGTGCATACAAATCCTTTCAGTAAGTAAGATATGAACGACAGATTCTTAATATGTACATTTGGCCTTACTTGTCTAACAGCACAGGTGAAATAAGAATAACCAGTCTAGGGTCCACTAGAAGTTCCTGTCAATATTTTCCCTTAATATTCTGAAAGTGTTTCTAAATGACACTTTGGGTGGTCATGCCTTTTGTTCTCTCCTCTATTCACTCCACTTAGTGTGTACTAGCAGTAAACTATCCATCATATATCCCTTGAAAGGGTAGGGATGTTGCTAGAAAGAGCACAGGCTAGATATTGAACTCTATGTAGACCACTGACCAAATAGTATTTAGCGATCAGTGATTTTTAGCCTGGTTTACAAGCATACCAACTTGCTAGTGGGTTGGCCCAGTCAGTGTAACAGTTGCCTTCACATAGCTAGGACAAAACATCAGACTCGGAGCAGCTTATGGAAGGAAAGCTTTCATTTATTCTTAGTTTAGACGGGGAGTTTTATTGTAGTAGAGAAGCATGACAAGGGTAGGAAGTCACATCTTGTCACATCAGCTTGGAGGGAGCAGCAAGAATGTGCTGGCTCACACTGGTACCGGCACCTGGAAAAGGGGCTGGACTATAAAAACCAAAGGTCTATCCCCAGAAACATAGCATCTCAAAGACTCAATCTGCCAAATAATCACCCAAATAGGAATGAAATATGAGGTCTAATAAAAAAAAAAAACATGAGACCATAGCATAGGGCACATTTCACATTCAAGCCACCACAACCTGAGAGGATAGTTCAATGCCATACCTCTCCCTTCTGAACCCAACACATAAATATATATACCTTGTCTTATGTATCTTTAAAAAACATCTGGGCTTCACTGTGTTATATCCTTTGTACTAAAAACTACACATAAGTAAAGTGGTTCTCTGATTTCCATGAATCATTCTGCCAAATTGCTAAACCAAAGGGGAAAGCCATGGGTCAATCAGTACCTGTGTTTCATGATTTGCTCCTAGCATCTGAAGTACAGGCAGTCATGTAAGATCCAATCATGAAGCCATGTACCCCAATTAATCCAAGTGAAATTTGAAAAGAAATCAAAGGAAGGGAAGATAAAAAGCATTTCCAGCAAAAATTAAAACTGTTTTTAAAGGATTTATATTTGTGGCATAAGTATGCATGTCTTCCATGAACAAGTACAAAAATAACAGGGAAAAGGATATACATTCAATATCAGAACACAGAAACTATTTGTATGAGAAAAAATTGAAACACAACAAAACCAGCAAACATCAGTATCACACACAATGTTGTGCTGTGATGATAATACATACCCAAAATGCATTTATGGGAAAAAGATAACTTTAGGCATACAATTTTGCACATGCTTGTATCTGACATTATCTTTAGATATATGAATGTTAAAATATTTGAGTTAAGAAAATTCTGAGGTATCTTTATTGGTATTACCAACAGTTTTCACCTTCTTTATCAATTCTAAATTGGAGTTGCTGAATTAGAGGTTCACAATCACACAAACTTTCCAAAGCTCCCTGATGTTTCTTAAACACATGTATCTTCAGAAATATGACTTCTCTTACTGAGCTCTCCTTTGAAGGATTTCCAATGTTTCAGGACAGAGATAAGTAGAAGAGTAGGAAGCAATCTAAAGGGGATGGCAAAAAAAATAAAAAATAAAAAAAAATAAAGGGGATGGCAAAAGGGCTTTGATCATTTCAGGACTCTGCACTGGGTAGGTCTGAATTTGTTGTGAGGATTCCTATTTCTGAGAACTTCCTAGGGGCTCTTCATGATTCTGATTCAGTGACTATATTTTGTTTAAAAAGCACTGATATAAAGAAATATCAAATACATCTGTGGTAATATTTAGGGGCATCCCAAACTCCCCTATGCATGTTACTTCATGACATGTGTACAATTAATTATAAAGGAAGAAATATTTGGGAAACAGTCATATTAATTATAAAAGTGAAATCTTCTCTGGTTATTAAGATCCTATTGATTTTATTCAAAGACATAATGGGCTAAACAAAAATGATGATAGAACATTCAACTTTATATTTCATTTTAAGATCAAAAATAATCCTTTAACTGAAAGTATCCAATTTTCTGTTTGATTCTGGAGCAACTTAAAGAGGGTGATTTTATTAATCTTATTAACAGTTTAAAGGCTTTCATAAACATTTTTGACTTCTCATTTTATTTTCCCTGTAAACTGAGTCTTCTAAAGTGATCTAATAATCTAATCAGATGGGTCCTTTTCTTTTGTTTTAATCTTAATTTTGCTTTCAGTCTTTATGTGAATAACATAGCTAACAGTATTTATTTGATTTCAGCTGGAAGAGTTTAATTCCTGCAATCTTTTCAATTTTAATCTCCCTCACTAAGAATATTTTAGTTTAATATTGTGATATATTCTTACTGATATCTACATTCCCATCTTCTTCTGCCTCCCATTGAATCCATTTCATAAGCCACTTTATAATAAGTAGTACCCCCCTTATTGAGGTAGACAGAAATAGAACAGGTAATCATATGCTGAAGGTTACAGATACTAATGCCTTTCATGTATGTCCAGAATTCCTTATCAATAGAAACATCCACCTATCCATCTACAGATTTCATGTGCAGCAGTTTCCTTCTTGTTTCTAAAACAAAATATCCTACCAAAACCAATATATGGGAGGAAGGGGTTGATTTTGGCTTATAGTCTTGAGGAAAAGTTTCATGGCAGAGAAAGCATGGCAGAGCAGAGGCTGGGTATCACTGCTTGTCATCAGCTTGGAGGTATCAGTAAGTGTGAGTGAACCATGAACACCCAGTATGCTATACTAATAAACCCCAAAGTCCATCCCTAGTGACACATTGCTTCCAGCAAGGCTCCACCTCCCAAAGTTTGAACCTGCTGGCAAGTAAGTATGAGGCTAAATTGTAAACACATGAGACTATGCTATGGGGACATTTCACACTCAAACCCACCATATCATGTTGGTCACCTTAAGTTATTTCCCTTTCCCTGAAAAATGCCTCATTATTACTTAGTTTACAGTTTTACCTCTGTCTGGAAGGCTTAAGCAATACTGCTCCCACCTGAGATCTTACTCATCTTTGAGGAACTGATTCAAACCTCTTCCTAAATGCACTAAGTCAGAGTTGATTTATCCATCTTCTGTACTCCTGCCTCATATCAAATTTCAATTTGTGTAGTGACTTCCTTGTCAGTTACTCCCACCAGAGTGAGAATATGGGAAGGCAAATACAGAGCCTGTAATTCAAGCATAGCATCCTTATGCAGAGCAAAAATTTTAATCATGAGTTTAAGTAGATGGAAAATATAATCTAAACTTATTTTTCTTACCTTATAGACAAAATAACAGTTAGTGATTATAACTTTTTCATCTTTTTAAGCCATTGCTCTAGAAGCTCACAAAAAGCCAGAAATAAGCTTTTCTCCCAAAACAAATTAATAGGAATACTAAGGTCTCAAAAATATGTTTTATCTCAATTATCCATTAATCAAAATTAATCAAAATCACAAGTGATAGCTATTTCTGAGTTTGGGGTAATTATATGTGTAACATTCCCTTAACAAGCTTAAATTGAATTTCAATTCATTTCTTAAGAGATCATATGTACATCTGAGCTGAGTTTTGTTTTTTCCCTGATACTTTGGACACTTAGGCTCAAAATTTCAGCTCTGTCCATCAAACTTCTGCAATAAAAATCAGTGGAAAGAAACCAAAACTTGTGAGGGGGAATTATCATTGAAAAGGTTTTATGGTTTTATAAAATTCTAAGGAGTTAGCTAAATTTTGAGCTTAATGTATGTCTTATTAAGATAAATATTGCAATTTGAAAATCTATTAGTGTGCCAACCAGTCCATTTCCATGCTTGTCATGACCACACTTTCTACATAAAATGGCCTCAGTCACAGTGCATCATGAGGAAGCTGTTCTGGGCATCATGTTGGTCACTCCATTAGGAAGCTGATCGAGATAAGAAATCTAAGCACTAATACAAAGCAAATTCCTATGTGAAAAAAAAGCACACACACACACACGCACACACACAAAACCTTTATCTGAACTATTCCAAGGTCTGTACTAAAAAGCACCAAAATGTAACTGAAAGTTACCTTTAACACACACACACACAATAATTGATAGAAAAGGAAATCTGTGAACACATTAATAGTAAAACAGAGACTAAAAAATTCAAAGAACTCTTGTTGTTGGATTCCCATTGCTTTTTGTCTTAATTTATTAATAACCATGAACTCAAGGTGAAATGTGTTTCTCTTAAGTGTGTACTTTGAGTTTTCTCAGATTAATTCCATCACCTAGTTACCATTATAATCTGGGCATAGAGTGTTTCCTTCACCTTCGGAAGTTTTCTTATTTAATTCCAGCACCACTTCTCTTCCTAGTGCTACTTCTTAATTCTTAAGATGTTTGACCAAATGGAGACGAAGAAGTTAGGCCAAAGAAATATATACTCCCTGGTCTCACTAATCTGTATTTAACCAAACATTTAGTACTGTATCTATAGTATCTATTATTCTCTGATATTAAACATATGGA
Organism: Dipus sagitta; assembly: GCA_036346955.1. NCBI lineage: Eukaryota > Metazoa > Chordata > Mammalia > Rodentia > Dipodidae > Dipus > Dipus sagitta. Next base: position 37,052,516 of record CM070778.1, on the reverse strand, counting down.
CAGTTTTTTTAAATTTTTTTTGTTCATTTTTATTTATTTATTTGAGAGTGACAGAGAGAGATAGAGAGAAAGAGGCAGAGAAGGAGAGAGAATGAGCGTGCCAGGGCCTCCAGCCACTGCAAACGAACTCCAGACATGTGTGCCCACTTGTGCACCTAGCTAATTGTGGGTCCTGGGGAATCCAGCCTCAAACTGGGGTTCTTAGGCTTCACAGGCAAGTGCTTAACCACTAAGGCATCTCTCCAGCCATATGGATAGTTTTGGATCTTTCAGTTTGAGCAATGTTAAAGGATGTTGGTAATACTCTATTTAGACATGGGCTCTGGTTATACAGAGATATTTAATATATGCATATTCATTGCTTTCTAGAATATCGCATGATTTTCTTTATATGTTACACCCTAATAAAATATTTAACAATTCATCAGAAAAATAAAAACTTACAAAAAATGCCTCAATGGTCCTAAGTCAAAGCCAAAATCCTTACAGGAAGCTAAATGTCTGAGAATGCTCTGAGTCCCTCTGCTACTCCTCTCTCTATCTTTGTCCATTCCTTTTCAGTATACTGGCCTCCTTGCTATTCCAGCCACATACACTTTTAATTTCTCCATTGGGTCTTTGTGCTAGCTGTTATGTTGCTTGCAACATTGTTTATCTCTGTATGTGACATACTTCCATTCTTCCCGTCTTTGTTCAATTATATTATCACTATGTTTTGACCTGATACCTGTGATTTTATATAGGAGTTGAGGTTCACCCCATTTTTAAAATGAAGGAAACCATGGATTGAGTGACACCATGCACAAGTCAGATATTCTGTTCTTAACATAATTTAGCCTTTCCTGCATCACCATGTGGAACTAGTGACTATTCAGTTGTGCTTACAAATCTGTAGACCAGGAGACATCAAGCCAAATGCATAAATTTGACAATGGCAGGTAAAAGCAGATACATTTATTTATTTATTTAGATAGCTCTTCCTCTTGCCTTAAATTTCTGGTTGCTAGGAATCAAGGTATGTACCAATGTTAAGAGACTTAGAAAAATATTTAAAATCTTAATTTTATAAAATTACTTAAATAAAGATCAAAAACTGAACAGTGGGGCTAAATAAGTTCAAGATGCTATGGAGGAAACAAAAATGGATACAGAAGGCTGTGAACAATAATCTGTGAGTCAGGAAAAAAATAAGCTATTATATTATATTGGGAACCAAGTACATAAAAGAGAAGAAAGTGATAAGCTGAGTTAGAGTCTACTTAAAGTTAGTGAGGCCTTATTATAAGTGAGCCAAATATATTTTAAAGTGAAAGAAATCTCCATTTTGGGCCACAGTTTTAAAACCAAACAATTGCCTTGGGAAATTTTGATCTATCTAAGTCAAGTAAGCCAAGGGCTAAAAATTGATAATTGGGTTTAGCAATGTATTGATATAGTGACAGTATAGTTATTTGAACACAACAAGGAGTGTTGAGGAAGTCATTTGGACTATGCCAAGTTATTGACTGCCTTAAGCATCAAAAAAAAATAACTTTATTTACTAAAAGGATCTCAATAATTTAAAGTTCAAGATGAAATAACACTCAATTAGAGAGGGCTTTCTAATTAATTAATTGATCTTTTCTTAAGACTGTGTCATGTTACATATCCCCAATTGGTTTTGAACCTGTTAGGTAGCTCAGGCTGGCTTCAAAAATCAGTTTTCCTGCCCCAGCCTCCTGTGGGTTAGGATTACAGATATGTATCTCCAGGTCTGGATGCAAAACAGTCCTTAATTCAATGAGAAGATCACTATAAAAGAGGAAACAAAAAGGTCATAGGAAAAGGGAGGTGAAGGAGGAGATAGAATTTGGAGTATGTTGACACAAGCCAGGCAAAGCCCATAGCCACCCAAAGCAAGAAGAGGCAATCAAAGTGGAAGAGATGGCTCAGTGGTCAAAGGTTCTTACTTACAAAGCCTGTGAGCATAGGTTCAATTCTTTAGCTACTCATGTAATGATGGATGCAAAAAGTGGTGCAAGCATCTAGCATTCATTTGCAATAATAGGAGGCAAAAACCTGGTACACACACACACAGAGAGAGAGAGAGAGAGAGAGAGAGAGATTAAAAAAATATATGAGTCAATCTAAGATTTCCCTTAGAGACTTTCAGAGGACAGCCTTGCAAATAACTTAATTTTAGATTTGTAGACTCAACTGCTTTCAAAGTATATATTCCCATTGTTTTAAGTTACTCAAAGATTTATGAATTGATCATGGCAGCCCAGGAAACTATTGGAGAAGGAAAAAAATATTGAAAATAGGTATAATAAAGAATGAGGAGAAAAGTTAGAGTTATATGGTATAAGAGAATACTATTCTAATTGTCTTACAAACATGAAGGACAAGTATTTTTCCTAATTTTCTAATGTGTTGTAGAATGATATTTCTGCTAAATGCAAAGAAATTACCAGAAAAAATGAAATTAGGAAACAATACGTAGATATTGCAAATCCTATTTTATTTGAATCTACTGATACATGAAATATTTTGCCATAATCATTTATCATCATATAAAATCTTTGTTATAGTGATTTCTGTATTCATATCCTCTGCATTATTCTGAGCATGGCATGGTACCTGTGGGTCAAAAACTCAAAAAGCCATAGGAATGCCTAATTGCCATAACAGTCTCATGGATTCTCACAGTCCTTTTAAGGAGGATTTGGAGAAAGTCTCAGTCAACTCTGATACATGAGGATTAGGCAATTGGAATACTGCTTTATTTTTCCCATATAATTTCCTGCTAGGCATTCTAGGAATAATTATATGTTATAGTATTTTATGAAACTATTTGTTATGGAAAGAATACCCTTTTAGTAAATACATGGCCATATCTAGCAAATGTAGACTGACACTCTTTGATCCCTCTTGTTATTTCTTTGAGTCAAATCTCTGACTTCAATGCACATTTGCTTATAAGAGCACATGAAAAAATCTTTCCCATGACGCAGACCTTTGACTACTGGAACTACTTTTCCACCAAAAACCTGGGAGTTTCTTTCACCAGAGGCTGTAAGAGCAGATTTAAGAAAGTCCAGCCACATTGTTTCTCCAGAGGCCATACTCTGAGGCGTAATTGACACTTCAGAGCCACCCTTGAGAACAGTCTGTGACTAGGCCTTTGAAAGCATACACTACTTTGTTTCCTTCCCTTCTTGCCCTATTTTCTCTAATTCTTGATGTTTCAATGAAAGAATTTCATTTTATATAGACACATACAAACCAACATGTCATGCTGACAATAAATAACATGGTTCTTCAAGGGGGTTTCTATTTTTGATTCATAAATATGCCATTTATTTATTACAATGAATATTATGATCATTTCAAGGCTTAACAAAGGAAAATATCCATCAACCTTAAATCTTTCATATCAAATTTCAAATTCATAGCTATGTAAGAGGAATTTTATTTATAAATTAAATTTGAGAATATCTTTTAGTGAACATTTCTCTTGGGAAAGAAAGGTTAGTTTTGGTTTTAAAAGCATGCTATAGACAGAGGTATGACAATAAGTGCAAGCCCTGTACAATTGTTATAGAGAACACTATGTACACTACTAACTAGTAGTCAAGACTCTATAAAAAACATACAGTGAATACTCAAAACCGAGCTTTTACTAGACTTCAGCTAATCAAAAATATGGTTCTTAAGATAAAGATCATAGCTGTTGTCTCAGGTTAAAGCCCATGGATTTGAAAGGTTATAACTTCCTAGCATTATGGTGTGCTGGGAAAACATGGGGTTTCCTCAGATAAAAATTTTGGTTATATCATTTACCAACTGTGTAATATTTACATAATATTTTATCAATTAGTTTGTTTTTTTTTTTTTACAAATTAAGGACAATGTTGGCTGTGCTCTTGAAGAATAATATAGAATTGATGTAAAATTTTCTGATTAAAGGCACCCTACTGAGGTGTTCACCCTTAAAAAGATCTATACTATGGAATATAATTAATACACTTTAGAATTTCTGAATTATGGATATTTTGATTCATATTTTACTCTAGTTAGTATTCCAATACAAAATATTTGCATTTCATGATATGAAATATATATATATATACATATATATACATATGTATATATATGTATATGTATACATGTATTCTGTAAAATGTATGTAGTACATAAATGTAATCAAGTAAAATTTGATAGGAGGTAATATGTGGGTGGTGGGCAAAGGGAGTCAGACTCTGATAATTATAACATCCTCTTAGCCATTGACTACCACAGTTAAACTAGATTCTGATGGAGAATTGAGAAAGCCAAATATAATTCACTTGCTCTGCAACCAATTTAACTTTTATGGAAGAAGTTTAAATTCAAACTAAGAATGGTTTATGGGTTTCGATTAATGAAGCTTTAATGATGTGAATTACCACTGCCTTATTCTTAAGTATGCTAATTTAAGGTGGAAAAAAATACACTACCACATTTCTGGTTAACCTATAGCTTGGAACTATTGTAGGAAATCTAGTTAGGAATCCAAATTACCAGAATCTTTTCTTAAATTATTTATTTATTTATTTGACAGAGAGAAAAGGGGAGATAGAAAGAGAGAATGGGCATGCCAGGACCTCTAGCCACTGCTAATGATCTCCAGATACATGTGCCACCTTCTGCATCTGGATAACATGGGTCCTGGGGAAACGAAAGTGGATCCTTTGGCTTTGCATGTAAACACCTTAACTGCTAAGACATCCTGCCAGCCAAAGTTACCATAATATTTGTTATAAATTAACACATTGTTCAAGTGTATCAGATATTTCCAATGTTATTAGAAGCATGCATTTTTAAAGAAAAAGATGTGTTATGGTGAAAGAAAAGTTTATAAGATTATAATACATTATTAAACCTACATAAAATACCTCCTCATTGATGTGCTCTCAGTATCTCCAGCCTTGGTACCTAGGACATGCTTGTGTGTGGCACACCTCTCATCTAGGATAGGTGGATAGATGTATGTGCTCTCTGGCTCTGGGTTCCTGGAAAATCATGTAGAAGTTCTGTCTTCTTCATAGTGTGAAATAAAGTTCCAGTCACAAAGAAGAATGTTATGAAAAAAATATTTGATAGCAATATTATAATAATCTATAGAAAACCATATCTTTTATAATTTTTATTTATTTTTATTCATTTCTGATATTTGTTGTTTTGTGGAATTATTACAAGGGAGATTCATAATTCCTTGATTATAGATGGATGATGACAGACTGACAGGGATGTATGGGACCACAAAAATTCATAGAGCTAGAATTCTTTTCTTTAGATCATAAAGATTCTGAGAGAGATAATAGACCATGTGCTTTATAGGCTAGGAAAACTCAAGAGAACAAAAAGTAAAGCATTTGTCTTATGTTACAAAGAAGACATTGATAGAATGTTAGGGAAGACAGTTTGAGAAGAAAGAAAACATTTTGTTTATGGTGAATTTGAATGGTAGGCAGGTTAAGAAATCAACATTGCTTCAGTATTCCACTGATTAAGAACTGGAGAACATGAAACTCTGATATCTACTGACTCGTCCTCAATGGCTTCTGAATCCTAACTTAACACAAGAAGAGTGAGTACAGCTCCTGTCAAAGTCCATGGTGAAATCTGTGCATCTGTATCTCACACATTATGTAATAATTAAGGTTGCTTTTGGTATGTGCCAACTTTTGGGTACTAGAATTATTGTCAAATTGAAATTAATCCTGCAGTTGCTGTGAACATCTTGACACAAAAGGGGCAGGGCCCCTTACCACTGAAAACAAACTCTAGTTGCATAAGACATTCGTGTATCTGACTGGAACATGGGCTCTGGGGAATCAAACTTAGAGAGTGAGGCTTTGTAGGCATGTATCTTTAACCACTGAGAACTCTCTTTAGCCCTTAAGAATATTCTAAATCTGAGTATATTTAACAACAACTTGCTAAAGGCCAATGTTGGAGGCTGGGAAGATGATGACTCAGTGTGTAAGAGAACTTGCTATGTAAGATGAACATTCATGATTTTCATGTGAATATTTTCATATTTCATGTTTGTGGTGGTATACCATATCTGTTCTAAAGCTATATTACAAAACCATTGTGACAAAAACAGCATGGTATTGGAATAAAAGCAGAAACATAGACCAGGGGAACAGAATTGAAGACCCAGATCTTAGGTCAAGTAACTATAGCTGCTTGATATTTGGCAAAGATGCCAGCAATGTAGACTGGAGAAAAGACAGCATCTTCAACAAATGGTGTTGGATAAACTAGATGACCATATGTAGAATAAATTAGACCCACTCATTTCACCACACACAAAAATCAAGTCTAAATTGATTGAAGACCTCAATATAAGACCTGAACTCTTCAACTACAGGAAGAAAAAAAATAGGAGGCACTTCTATTTTTTTCTGTTTTCTAGGACTGTGAAAAGACTTCCTGAACAAAACCCCAGTAGCCCAGGATATTAAACAACCACTCAACCAATAGGATCTCATGAAGCTAAAAAGCTTTAGCACAGAAAAACATACCATGAGCAGAGCCAATAGATTACCCACTGAATGGGAGAAAATCTTTGCCAACTATAGCACTGACAGAAACCTTATATCTAAAATCTAAAAGGAACTCAAAAAACTAAGCAATTAAAAAAAACAACCCACCCCAAAATTGGGTCAGAGAACTGGTTAGGGAGTTCTCAGAGGAAGAAATACAAATGACCAACACACACTTAAGAAAATGTTCAACATCACTCACAATTAGGTAAATGCAAATTAAAATAACTTTGAGATTCTACCTTATCCCAGTAAGGATAGCAAATGTTAAAGAAATCAAATGAAAACAAATGTTGGTAAGAATGTGGAGAAATAGGTACCCTCATTCATTGTTGGTGGGAATGTAAGCTGGTACAACCACTGTCGAAATTAATATGTAGACTACTGAAAAGGATATATACAGAGTATCCAACAGACCCTGTTATTTCCTTATCAGGCATTCACCCTAAAAGCTTCACATCTCAGTTCAAAAATATTTGCTCAACCATGTTTATAGCTGCTCAGTTCATAATAGTTAAAAGCTGGAATCAACCCAGGTGCCCATCATTCTATGAATGGATAGCCAAGATTTGGTATATTGACATGTTGGTAAGAAAAAAATGACACAATGGAATTCATAAAAAAAAATAATGGTCAAACTTGAAACAGATCATTCTAAGTGAACTCACAATCACAGAAAAACAATTGTCACGTGGTCTCACTCATCTGTGGTTTCTAACCTGGATCAGCCCGAGTTGCTGACACACAGGAATGGCATTTTGAGGCTTGGGGAATAGGGAGGTGTCGCAGACAGCTTCAGGTTCACTGAGATGAACTTCCAGACCAGACACAGTTATGGAGGAAGGGATATTTATTGAAGCTTACAGATCCAGGAGAAGTTCCATTATAGCAGTAGAAGCTGGCCTTCCTTCACAGGACCAAGCAGAGAGAGAGAAGTACAAACCTAAAAGCCAAATGCCACACAGCACACTTCAGGAACTCCTGCTAGGCACACTTTGCATATCTTTAGATTGAAATCTGAAACCCACTACCACATCTTCCGATCCACCCAGTGACATTGCCTCCAGTCAGGGGTCTGCAGATGCAAACTACAAACAAATAAACAACTGAAATATATTGGGGGCCATCTATTCTATTCAAACCACCACAGGAGGGTAGGGTGTGGGCGAGGGTAAAGGGTGGGGGAAAAACAAAACTGAACCCAAATTGAACTGGTACCATATATTCCTATATCCTGGAAGTTAGAATAAATGGTGGAACCCTCAAGAGGACCTTAGGGAGAGCACTTGAATGAAAGGGCTCTGGAGAGGGTGAGACAAAGCCTAACCTTAATTTTCTCCTGATTCTCTTTCTTCTCTGTCTTTTTCTTTTCCCTTGGCACTGGCCTATAATTCCCTGGGCCAGGATGTGGTTTACATCCACAATGAGCTGTTGATCAGAGAGACCTACTAGACCTTCCAAAACAAACAAACAAGACTTCTGTCAGAGCACTGGATTACCACCAGAGGTTAATGGTAAGACCCTACTGCTGAAGACACCAACAGCATCATAGATAAGAATATTTCCAAGGTTAACTCTTGCCACATCCGCTGGATGATGAGACAGGATTGAAACAAAATGATATGGCAAAGGCAAGGGTTAGAGACACCTACACCATGAACAAAGACTGAAAATCCAACCAGCTATCAGCCAGTTACTTCCCCACATCCAGTTTATGCTCTAAAACACAAATCCAGCCCTCTATCTAGTTACTGGAATCATCTTTCCCTCTTGCCCACATCAAATTGACCAGCTCCTCCTATCAATTATATTTATTTATTTTATTTTATTTTATTTTATTTTATTTTATTTTATTTTATTTTATTTTGTTTTGTTTGCTTTTTCGAGGTAGGGTCTCACTCTGGCCCAGGCTGACCTGAAATTCACTATGTAGTCTCAGGGTGGCCTCGAACTCATGGTGATCCTCCTACCTTTGCCTCCTGAGTGCTGGGATTAAAGGCGTGCACCGCCACGCCTGGCTTCTCCCATCAATTTTAGAACTGAAAGCTGGAAAATTTGTCCATGTTACTTCCCCCACAATAAGAAATTCCACCCTTGCCTTTTAAGCCATTTCCTAAGCAGTCTATTAGCTTTCTCTTTCTCCAAATGTATTGCCTATGCTATTCCATTTTCTTCTCAAGAATCATGGTGACTTTAGCGTATGCAGTTCTAGTAGTGTGGATTTGCTACATAAAGCCTTACTGGTACTTCCTCATGCATTCAGAAAAAGGTTATGAGGTCACATTCTGGCACATCAGTTTCCACCTGGCCTGACTCTACCTCCCACTGACACCATCTCTGCAACTCTCCCCCTGGATTTCCAGGTTTTAACTAAATGGCCCTTCCAGGTTCTGTGAAAAGTCTCAGAATGAACATCTCTATCTCCATCCCATCTTGCATATTTACTATTAAGTTTTGGCACAAATTCAAATGCACACATCCTCTGATTAGCCTTCTCTAAGAATTCATATCATTCTATGACAGTCAATGTATTTATTATTATTTAGATTTTCACTGTGTCTTCCACCATGAAAATGTAGTAAAGGTATTGTCCCTCATCAAAGTATCCTCTTCCCAGTTCCTGGAAAATTGAAAAAAATTAACACAAGGATTGAATGAAAGCATTACAAATCTCATTACTACTCTTGCTTAACTGAGGTCATTCATTTGGAATCTCATTTCTCATTAAACTTCCACTTTTTCCATGTAGGCATCTAATCAACTTGGATACTATTTTTCATTATAGGTCCAACAGCATTATGGAATCATATTATCATAATAGAAAAATGTTGTATGCCAGGCATTTTCTGATAACTTTACATATGGTAAATTACTTAACTATCATCACAATCATAAGGCAGGCCTTAGCATTCAATATCTTATAGATGAAAGCATTGATGTACAGCTAGGCTAATGCAGATACCAAGTGTCACAATCAACTTTCAAGCAAGGAAATACGAATATATACACAAAAGAGTTTTGAGTTAAATATCTATTTCTCCCAGAAAAAGTCATAAGAACTATATTGACTAGAATTTTTACCTGTAAAGAATTTAGGCAAATCTTGATTTTATTCTAAGATCAGAAGACAAAATTGATTACAGAAATAAAAGATAGAGTAATTTTTTTGAACACTGGCAAATTACATGTTCAAAGTTTGTTTTGTGATGCCTGGGGTAAGTTAGACGGATTCAATAAGCGTGTGGCATTGTTTCAAGCAATGAGGTATTCATTCCCTTCAGAAATTGCATTATTCTAGATAAAGAAAAAAGGATTGGTGTATGTGAAGTGTTTGGGAAGCATGAAAGCAGATATACTGGATAGGGAACAAATACGGGAGTCTAGGGAGTCAAAAGGCAAGATTCTCCAGAGGACATAATAATTTGTCATACCTGTAGAAAGTGTAGCAATACTGCAGATTCACACAGTATCATTGATGTTGAAGTTATTCTAGGAGTTATTTTTTCAGCAACAATGGATACCTTAATAATGCAAAGCTGAGAAAAGAAAAGGAAATCAGCATGAAACTGTAAGTCCACTCCCGACCTTCATGCTATTATTTATTTTTATTTTTATTTATTTATTTGAAAGCAAAGAGACAGAGAGAATGAAAATGGACATCACATGGTCTATAGCAGCTGGAAACAAACTCTAGATGCATGTGCCACATTGTGAGTCTGGCTTTACGTGGGTATTGGAGAACTGTTCCCAGTTATTAGGTTTTGTAGGCAAATGCCTTAACCACTGAGCAAACTCTCCAGTCCCATTTTACTATTTTTTAAAAAGTGTGTGTGTGTGTTTGTGTGTGTGTGTTTATGTGTGTGTATCATTAAGAAATATGTTAAAATGTGAGCTTTGAGATATTTAGGTGTGAAACACACAGTCAGAGGACTTCACAATGTAACAAATACAAGATTGTCACTGATACTTAAAAAAATGGCAATGTAAAATATTGTCAATGATATTGTCTAAAAGTAGTGAAGTTAATTCATATATGACTTCCTTTTCCTTCTCAGAAAAAGAAACTCAGTTAATGTGGTTTGGTACCAGCTAAACTGCCTAGATGAATAGTAAAGTTGGAATTACACAAAACTTTTATGCAAGAGTTGGAGGACTAAACAAAGTTGATGACTTCTGAGGAAGAGGTAGATACCAGCTTCGTGTTGCTCTCAGAAAACACCCATCCAAGAGCTGCTTGTGGGAGGAAAGGGTTTATTTTAGCTTTACAGACTCGAAGGGAAGCTCAATAATGAAGGGGAAAAACAATGGCATGACCACAAGGTTGATACCACCTCTTGGCCAACATCAGGTGGACAACAGCAGCAGCAGAGTGTGCCAGACACGGCCAAGGAGAAATGGGATATAACACCCATAAGCCTGCCTTAACAATACATCACCTCCAGGAGGCTCCAATTCCCAAATTGCCACCATCTGGAGGTCCAAACATTCAGAACACATAAGTTTATGGTAGAACACCTGACTCAAGCCACCACACATACCAATCAGAAAATGTCTGTACAGGGTTTGAAGTGACTATTAAAATGAAGGCTATAAACTCACTGTAAAATTTCCATATATGCTGGCCTACAGTGTATGTTTCTTGCTCTTCTACTTATAAATTTTCACCACTTACATTTTATTATATAGTAAATAGGACTGTTTATACAGTATACTGTGTGTTTCTTAGAAGGCTTTGAATAATAGATTATAAAGATTGTAGATTCATGGGGTATTTGTTTATTTTATATTCATTATGCCTAGTGATATGTGCCTTGGTGGAAGTCACTGTGGACCCCAGCAGTACTTCTGATCCTATGACATATCCAGGGTCAGACCATTGTCACTAGTCACTAAATACCTGAGAGCACACACTTTATCAATGCTAAAAAAAAAAAAAATACTGCCATATTTTGGGCAGAGGAGATTGCTAAGTGGTTAAAGGTGTTTTCATACAAAGTCTGCTGTCTGGGATTCAACTCCCCAGTTTCCACTTAAAGCCAGATACACAAAGTGGCCCATGCATCTGAAGTTCATTTGCAGTGACCAGAGCCTCTTGTGCACCCATTCTCTCCCTCCCTCTCTCACTCTCTCTCTCTCTCTCTCCTTCACTCTCTTCCTCTCTCATTCTCTATCTCAAATTAATAAATCAAAATATTTTAAGTTTACTATATTTTATATGCCTAAAATATATTTTGTTTGTTTTCCTTAAATAAATTTGAGATTTATTTGTAAATTCTATATAAATCTAGTAAATGTAAGTCCAATTATCCTTCCAGATGAGTCATAGGCTTTTAGCTATAAAGAAACTGTATGTATCTGTTTTTGTATGTATGTTTTATGAAACAAAATGTCTAAAATTCTTGATGTCAGATTTCCTGAAGAAGAAATATGACTAAATTTACACACACACACACACATGAAAAACAATTGAAGAATAGTAAGGTTCACACTTTTAACTTTCATTTAGGTAATGTCACCATAAAATATTTCAGGTTGTGAGTTATTATGGAGATGGCCAAATAGAAGCAGAGGGATAATAAAAAGTCTTTGTGGAAATGTGGGAATGAAAATATCACAGTTTGTATAATGCGTCAACACACTCTTTCATTGCACTATTATCCTGGTTCCAGCTCTATTATATCAACCTGCTCACACTAGAGTGAGCTGGTTAGAGTGAACCATGCTTAGAAGGGGTAGAGGTAAGAATTGAAGTTACAATAAAAAAAGCTAAACCTTTTCAGATAAGTAAAAGTGGGTTTAAAGTGAACAGAGAATCAGCCAAATGCTGTTTAAATGTTTTAATAATCATAGAATTTGCAAATATTTGGATAACAGAACAGATTTTTTTTTTATTGTATCAAGAAGAGAGACATTACTTTTTTTTTAATTAGTTTTATACTCAGTGTATATGGTTAAGTTGGTACCATCATTAACCTCCTCCCTGTCCTACCCCCTCCACAGGGACCATCCTAGTTGGGGAATATGGGTCATCTATTGTGGGGTTAGCCATCAGTTATGGGTAGGAGGCAAAGTCTCTGTGTATCATGACCCAATGTGTAGCTCTGACATTCTTTCTGCCCCTTCTTCCACAAATTTCCCTGATCTATGTTGGGTTTATTTTAGGTCTGTTTCAGTGATGAGGTCTTGGGAGCCTCTGTATCTCTAGATATCTGGTTTGGTAGGAGGTAAGTGTTCTCTGTGTCTATCTCTTTCACCCTTGTGCTGGTACCAGGTTCATTAAGAAAGCAGCACTCTTTCTCATTTCCCCAATTATTCTTAGTTTCATCTGGGGACCTTTTGAGGTATGATGGGCTGGTTCTCTCCTTAGAATCTGCATCCATCTGAAAGAGAGAAGCAAATTCTCCAACGGAGAGTACAGTAAATGCCATTAATTTTGTAAAGAATTAATGGGTACCTGGAAGCTGGAAAGATGGCTCAGGTTTAAAGAAACTTGTTTGCAAAGTCTGGCTGCCCATGTTCAATTCCCCAGTCTCCACATAGAGAACAAGGTGTATGTCTCTGGAGTTCATTTGTAGTGGGCCCTGAAGGTCTTGTTCCACTTTCTCTTTCTCTCTCTTTCTCTCTTATCTCTCCTCTCTCAAGGAAATCAATATGTAAAGGAAAGGAATTAATGGGAAAAGAAAGGTAAAGGTGAGGAAGGGGATAAAGATTATTTGGCCTGTTGCCTCAGAGTGCTGTCTGGTGACATGGCCTAACAGGAATGACGAGCCTTTGGGTCTTGTGAACCAAACACTTGGCCCCAGTCACCAGAACTTCTAGTTTCTTTACTGCCTTTTGTAGGTTTCATTTGAAGTCACTTCACAAGAAAAACAGGACCTATAGGAAGGAGCCATTGTTTGTTCTCAAAGACAAAATGGCTTCTTTATCCTAACGAAGTGGTGGAGCTGACAAGCTAACCCTGTCTTAGACAGTGGGGACTAGTAACAGAGTGCACTTTGTGGTGTCGGTAGCCATCTCAAATGTGTCACATGCACCGAGCATTTGAAACAAATAGTTTGGTTCACAACAAATATTATCTATGTGTTAATTGTTATTTCACTCCTACTTCTCAATTTCTCTTCAAATAGTTCTAAAAATCCATCAAGTGATGGATATGATATTTCTGCTGAGGCTGCTGTTCTTTGCCCAAAAGCTCAGTGGGCAAAGAAACTCTGGTGTTTACATAATAGTAGTATATACATAACACCTAAAAATAGACCAATGAGAAAACCGACAGCACATGTAATATTTGGGTGGAAAAATGATCTATTCATTTCTTTAGATTCCCAAAAGATAAATAATGGGTAGCTATATAAGAAGCATAAACCACTGAAAATTTTATTTTCTCACTGACCTATCTGAATTTCTACATACTGTTGCAAACCAATCTTCTGTTGAGTGGAAAATCATTCATAATATTTTAGATTGGCCAATATTAGACATGCAGAAGACAGAGTTAAAATCTATAGAAATTGATACTGAATAACAATGCTTTATGCTATCAATTTCCATTTGAAACCTTGGGGAAAATCAAGAAAATTTACTAGTTTTTAGACCAATACTGCCAACATTTAAAAAAATATTTCATTTAGAAAATATGATATTTAATTTAGAGGCATCTTAAATCATGTTAACATGATCTTGCCAACAAAACTCATATTTGAGCATCTTATAAATACATATGAATAGATATGAAAATATTAAATATATACAAATGATATCCATATATTATTTTAGCATAGACGAAAAGGGGGTTATTGGGCTGTCTAGCACTTCTCAAGTTGTGGTTTCTGAATGGTCACTGGTCGACAACATGTTACACAACTGGAAAAAGTTCATGGAAAATAAATAAGCACATTGAAATCCACATATCAATGTGACTGTGCTGTCTTGTAATTTATTTCACTTTATAATGGTATAGGTTTGTGGGTTACAAAATTTTCTTTTAATAATTAAAGACCTAGGAAAAGGAAACTGGAAACTGTAAATGAAAATCCCATCCAGATTCTGTTAAGTAACTTAGTAGCAACACGAACTTGATTCACCGTTAGGAGAGGTTGGAGGAATGACCTGATAAAGCCTGTCTGTCTTCTTTGATGGACAGGTATGACCTGGAAATAGATGTTGAAATGTGCCATATGCAAAAACGGTTCAAAACTTTGAAATGTCCCCTGTTCCCTGATTCTTAATACCATGATAAAACTTGTGCTGGACAATTGAAGAAGCATTTAATGACAGTGTCACCGCTAAAGACACACTTCCTCCCAGTTTTCTGCCACCCATTTAATCTATTTACTGAAGAGGAATTCAGTAAAACAATGCACAAACTTCTGATTCAGTCTTGCTGCTATTTCGTTGTCACTCTTTGGAGAGCTTTAGGGTCCGTTTTCCATATTTTTTTACTTTTCATCTGTTCCTATCAGCACATTGATATTCTGTTACTTTATTTTTCCCCATGACTATTCACCACCAACAGCATCCAGTGCTTTTCTTTGATTTATCTCTACACACATACACACAGAAAATACCAAGGTAGATAGCCACTTCTCATCTCTACTTGAACAACACCATGGCTTCCAAATCTAAGTACCTACAATTCTGAAAAGAAAATTCATCCACTTTCCTTGTACACATTGTCTTATAGAGGCACAAAAAAATAACATAAGATAAAAAATAGGGTTAGAGAGGATAGCCTTGAACTTGAGACTGACAATAGCTATTCATTTTTCCCTTATGTTTCCATGCTATTTTTAGAGAAAGAATTTGGAGTTGACCAAAATTGTTCTGTGATGATTCATTTTGCTTTCTGATAAACAGTTTGTTCTAGCAGATAGAGCAAGAAGCTTGAAGTCAGACCTTGCTTTTATCCCCAACTTCATGCTCAATTTATACTCCCTATCAGGCCACTGATTTTACACAATTTTCTTTATCCATGGAATGCAGGTTTGTTTTTTTTTAATAATCAAAATTAGGCCCAAAGTAACCAGTTTTCAAGTTTGTAGTAAGGATGGACAGAGATCATATTATCTGACAATTTGTTTTCTAATATCTTTAGTCACAATTAATACTCAAAGCTTAGGTTTATCTTTATTTAAATAAATGTTAACTGCTGTAACTGAAACATAAGTTACTGACTAAAGATATGAGCTTTCTAAGTTTATAAGAAAATAATATTCTAGCAATGGAAAGACAAAAAATGTACATGACAAAGAGCAATTTCCTCTGAAGGGGAAAGATGTCCACCCATGGAAAAAAAAAAAAAGCATAGTCTTTATGATCCAGAGGAGTGACAGAGAGTTGCTAAGAGGCAAAGTGCTCTAAGAGAAAAGAGTGGCAGCACAAATTTTGTTGTTTGTAGTTAATTAATTAAATTACTTTAACATGAGCAAGTAGTGAAATAGCTTCATCAGCATTCTATCCCCTTGTTGTTAATAACTTCAATCTGTAAACAAATAAACAGTTTTTATTAGAATTCAAAAAAAATAACTATATTGCCTTCCTAAAACACCACAGGAGATCCCGTATGTCGTAAAGGTGATTAGTTAGGGAGATATGTGATTTGTAGTCCCTAGTATTTTATGAATTTGCAGGAAAATCTATTTCGAGTGCTCCCTAATGTGAGACAGCTAGTTTAAAAGTATTAAATTATATTTACTAGCAAAATTAGTTGACCTATCCAAACTTCAGTGAGGCAAATATATTTCATTGCCAATTATTTCTTGGTTAAAATTGAAGAATTGGGGGCTAGAGAGATGGCTCAGTAGTTAAGGTGCTTGCCTGCAGAACCTAATGACCTGGGTTCAGTTCCCCAGTACCCATGTAAAGCCAGATGCACTACCCAGTAGTGCATGCATCTGGTGTTCATTTACAGTGGCTGGAGACCCTGGTGTGCCCATATTCTTATTCTCTCTCTCTCTCTCTCAATGTCTCTCTCTCTTCTTGCAAATAAATAAAGAAAAAGAAAAAGAAAAAAATGAGCAGATAACCTAAAATAAAAGTGCATGACTAGACAGCAGTAACAATATTTTTGTAGTATTGTCCTAAGCCATGTTAGCAGATCATCTGTTGTTCTGTAATAAGCACAGGCAAAGTGGCTTGTCAATAATTAAGTAACTTCGTACAAAACTAGCAAACTTCAAAATTACTTCTATATGAGTGAAATGCAGACATTGAGGCAAAGGTTACATTGTATCTGTTGCTGAAACATAAAAACACAGAAAGGTGAGATACATTTCTAGTTTATTGTTCCTAGTTATTTAATATCTGTCTCCCACAGCTTCCATGTTCATCCAGTTGAATTATTTTAGTGTGTATAAATTTTGAGACAGAAAAATCTATTTAATTACCTATAAATAATTGCTGTTGGTAATGTTACTCTTCATTTATATGTTATGATAACTCACATGAAAATAACTTTCATAGTTTTGATTAAATCTCATCTCCTTAGACAGAAGTGGGGAAATTTTAACAAGGCAATCCAACTATAAAATTTATAATGTGAAGTTTTTATTTATGAGAGGCAGAGAGAGAGAGAGAGAGAGAGAGAGAGGGAAGGAGGGAGAAAATGGGTGTACCGGGGCCTCTAGTGAATGTAAATGAACTCCAGATACATTCACCACCTTGCACATCTGGCTTTCCATTAGTACTTTGAGAACTGCAGGCAAGTGCCATAATGGCTGAGCCATCTCTCCAGCCCCAACTATAAAGTTTAAAAATGAGATTGAAAGGAAAGATATATTTAGTGAGGGTCATGGGAAACTTTTCCAGGTTTTATTCATCTCTCTATGTTAAATTTGTGCATGAGATGTTAACAGTTGTCAAATCAAGAAAAGAAATCTCTATTATTTTAAACACCTTGATGTAAAAAAAAAAAAAAAAAAAACAACCTGATCCTATAAACAGAGAAATTGTAAGGTAAAATTCAAGCTAATATTTCACTACTATTTCAAGCCAAATTTTTAAAATTCAATGTCCTCCCACATTTTTACTTTGTAAACCTATAAACATTCAGGAAAATTGCAAAAAGTTATACAATAAAGATTTTATGGTATAGGGACTTGGTTCAGCTCTAAAGGGCAGTCACTTGCAAAGCCTGCCAGTCTGGGTCCAATTCACCACTACCTGCATAAAGCCTGATGCTCAAAGTGACACATGAGCCTAAAGGCCCTGATGTTTTATCTCTCTCTCCCTCTCTCTCTTTCTTTCTCTTCCTGTGTTTCTTGCTCAAATAAATTAATAAAAATAAAAATTATACAACAAAAGATTACACCTAGATTTACTAGTTATTGTTTTTTATATTTGTGTTCTCTTTCTACATGATAATGCACATGCGCGCGCGCACACACACACACAGATAAATGTGTCTGTGATATATGTATGGCTTGCTTTTGTTGTTGCTAAATCATTTGAAATGCATGTGTTTTGGACAGCATAACAAGTCACTCTTGAGAAACCCAGCATTCATATTCAAAAAGTAAAGAAATTCTCCTCAGCCGGGCGTAGTGGCGCACGCCTTTAATCCCAGCACTCGGGAGGCAGAGGTAGGAGGATCACCGTGAGTTCGAGGCCACCCTGAGACTCCATAGTGAATTCCAGGTCAGCCTGGGCTAGAGTGAGACCCTACCTCGAAAAACCAAAACCAAAAAAAAAAAAAAGAAATTCTCCTCCACAACTACATCATATTCCTAAGGAAACATTCAATATTTCTTGTAATATACAACACATATTAAATATCTTAATTTGTCTCCAAAATATTTTTGAATACTGCTTTTGCTTTGCTTTTGTTTGCTTTGTTTTTTTTTTCTATAACCAGGATCCAATTAGTAATATCTATTAACAAAAATCAATCTCTTTCACATTGTCTATGTTGCAATTCTTTCTAGACCTTGATAACCCATACTTTCAATCTGTATTTCCCACAAAACACATGATTAAAGAGTAACAAATGCTCAATTTACTGATCTATGGAATAGATGTTTATTGAGGGCCTGTTATGTGTCATACACTGTTGTTAACTTAATAATCACATCAGCATACCCATCATTACTTGGCAGGGTTGATCATCTGTATTATTCAGGTCAAAGGCAACATAAAGCATAGTCAATCTGGTTATATCATTCTAAACTGATTATATGGTTGTAAGATTAATTTCAGGGCAAGTTATAAGACAGGAACTTATTAGAAATAGCATCCCTTAGAAATATTCTCAGAAAATTTATCTGTAATTTCCACAAGAAGCATTTCCACTCTTTGTTCCAGTTAACTAGTTACTACTTCTCACTCTTGTTTCTGAGCCTCCATGCCCAGTTTCTCTCCTATTGGCTTTGTCTTTTCTTTGTGCTTCATCTTTAAGTTACACTGAATTTCATTTCTTTGATTTTCATCCTTCTGTTTTAAAAGAATAAAGAATGTGGTGGATCACTTGGCAGCTGCAAGCTTTTCTATTTTGCTTTATTCAAACACAGGTCCATCTCTTACTTCTCAGTTGCCTTACACATTTACAGCTTCATGGCTTAGTATGTAAAAGACTTGTGTCACTGTATGCCATGGGCCTGACAAGCTAGATTTAGTTCCCTGTCCTTAAGTCTGCATCTGCCTTCACAGGACAGAAGAGAATGAAAATACCTGATATATGGTGCTTCTATATTGCTGTGTGAGTTGCCTGTCTGAGGTTGCCGTGATAACCACACACTTTATATTCATTTGCCTTTTTCCTTTCTTCCTTAAGTTTGAATAAAAGTATTATCTCAATGATTATTTTGGAGTCTGGCAATATTTTGTTGATATCAACTATGGTCCTCATTATTTATTTCAAACATGTCTTTCAAATAGAAAGAAAATGGCACTGACATATTTTATAAATGGAGAGTTTTCAAAGTTTATAGATTAAAAAGTAAAAATGTGACATGTTTTTGTACATTATATGTCAAAGAAAAATGTACTTCTAGAATAATTATAAAATTTTCCTTCTAGATTAATGAAATTTGCTTTTATAATAATTCTTGATTCAATACTAAAATAAATAACTTACATAAACGTACTCCTGAATGACAGGAAGAAGAATTATGAAAATGAAATTCTCTAAGACTGGGAGTACTAGAGTAGATACTTGGAACCTGGGCTCTGGGCACCCCCTTGCTGGGCAAGTGCCTTATCCATGGAGTCATCTCCACAGCCCCTCACTGTTTTTAGATTGAAAATGTGCATTCCATTTCCTATCAGGGGTGATGTGCCACATACATATTTCCAACACATTTGGGCCAGTTATGCCATACGCTTGGCACTGCTTGTTATTTGAAATGAACAGAAAGGTCTCTTATTTTTTAAATATGATTTTTCATATTTTAAGGAGATAAATGGCAATATGGTAGTCAGATTTAAAAAGAATTAAGCCTGTGTGGTTGAAAGTACAAAGATAGATGCGGCCATGAGGAAAAGGGTATCCTTGTTGGATAAATCACTTTAATGATATTCCCTGACATTATTTGGTATTCTGCGATATGTTTTATATGTATCTTTTTATCTGCTTAAGAAATCAACATACCTACATCTTTTTCATAGAAAAGTAGACTTATGGGTTAAGTAACATGCCCATGTCACAATAAATAATATGGGTGCAATTAACACTAAAATTTTGGGGTTTCTCACTCTATTATAAAAATAAATTTATTACTACGGTTTAGATCTGGATGAGAAATAGATTTCATAGGCTTTCTGGTCCCCAGCTGTTGTCTCTGTTATGGGAAGTTTTGGAATCTTTGAGAAGGATGCCTAGTTGAGGGAAGTGGTTAACTCGAAGTGGATGGTGCTTGGTGCTAATAACAGGGCTAAATCCAACCGGTTACCAGCTTTTTGGTTCACTGTTTCCTAGATAAGAAGTAACAGCAATCTCCTGTCACCACAGAGCCACCCAACACCATGCCTTCCCTGAAGGTGGATGGGATATGAATCACATCAAACATGAGCTAAAATGAACCTCATGTTCCCTTTCTTTGCTTCTTATTAGGAGTTTGGTCACGGCAATTAGGAAGGTCATTAACATAATCACTGTAGTTTAGTGTTGTGCATTTTCTACGTGCAAAACTGTGGGAAAGTTCCTTACATTCTCTTTAAGTGTTCATTCCCATCCAGATGTGATTACCACCTATCTATAAGTGACATATGATGATGAAAACATACATAGCACATGAAAAGTAGAAATATAAGATTAGTTATATATGGGTGTGTGTCTGTAGATGTTTTTACATGAGGCAGTTATCTATGCCCACTGCTGACTCCAATATAGAAACATTCTGGATGACAAAGAAGTAATAAGTGAGCAATGCCTTATATGTCCACTGATGCTAGGCCAACCAATTAATTGTGGACATTAGGAAGGTAGCATCAGGATATCTGCCAAGAACAGAATGAATAAACATGTCTGCTGTCAAGCGTCCACTTTGACATAAGCACTTGTTTTGACAAAACACCAAGTGGAAAAGCAGCATGTTTGTCTCTGTCATTGATCCACAGATTTGATCATTTGAAACCAAAGACCAGAAAGGAAAAACACAGTCTAGCGCACACCCATGCAATGTGCTCAGATGGGCTACTTTCACTACAAGACTTGACATTGCCCTCTCTCCTCCTTGTGAATACAAATCTATAAAATAAATCATTGTTATTTTTGTGTACAGAATTCCCCAAGTTTGACTGTAAGAAACACAAGTTTAATTTTGTCTATCTATCTATCTATCTATCTACCTATTTATCTATCTTCCTATCTAGTAACTATCTAATAACTATCTATGTATTTATCTATATGTCTAATATCTATCTATTATCCATCGATCATCTATGTGTATGTAGTATATGTGGTGCATGTACAGTGAGTGTATATGTGGTATATATGTGCATAGATTATATATGTATGTGATTGAAAATACACATACACACATGAGGAGGCCAAAATAGAGTGAGGATTCGGTGAGGAGTGAATCTGGTTTCACACTGATGTCCTTGTTAATGCACAGGCGGTCTTTACACTTTGATGATGAGCAGAGCTAATTCCAGAATCATTCATTATGGTCTATGTTTAACATCCCAGAGTGTGGTTGAGAAGACTGACAGGAAATTGAAACAAGGACCCCAGAGATATTTCACAACTTGAAAATAAGAAAAAAAGAACAGTTAGGAAGTTTGAAAACCTTGAGTTCCAGCCAAATCTGCATCGTATTTCAAAGTAGAATTTGCATTGATTGCCAAACAAGCTGTGAAATGGTTATCATTTGCATGTCATGACAAAGTCTCTTTTTTTTTCCTTAAAATCATTTGGTAAGTCAACAAGTGTAAGTGAATGGCAAAAGATAGCTTTAAATTTTGAAAACTGATGTGATATTGTAATGAATTAGGTAATGAGTGACTAATAGCTTCATTAAGTGCATTTGTATCTGGCAGGAAATAATTCACTCCAAATTTGAGGATAAAGGGAATAGATATTTAGAAGCATATTTCAAGAATTGTCTTTTGGGACCTGGGGAATTGGGTGAGTGATTAAAGGCACTTGTTTGTAAGTGTACTAGACCAAGTTTGTCTCCCCAGATCCCCTGTAAATGTGTATGGAAAGTGCTGAATTAGTCTGTAATCCCAAGGTACCTGTATCACTGGGAGCCAGGAGAACCCAGAAGCCTGTGGCCATCTGGACAGGCACAGACAGCAGGGGAGTGGGGTGAAAAGGGTGATCCTGTCTAAAACAGAGTGGAAAAGACGATAAGCATCCCACATTGTCCTGAGACCTCCATGTGTGCACCAGCCCCCCGCCCCAACACACACATACACACAGACACAGATGAGAGAGAGAGAGAGAGAGAAAGAGAGAGAGAGAGAGAGAGAGAGAGATGATGGATAGATAGATAGATAGATAGATAGATGATAGATAAAGACATATATCACATTTCAAAAAATGGCTCTTGACCTTTTCTTGCTTTCACATACTTTACCAATACCTGGATAAAGATTTGTAATATAAATGTTAAAATAACTTGAAAGTTTATATAAATTCTCAAGTTGGAAAAATAGTTTACAGGATAAAAAATGTGAAAATAAATATAACAACATGTAACGATGGATTGATAGACAACAATCACATTTCTAAGAAAAACACAGTTGAAAGTAGGTTATGTGAGCACATTCTGTCCTTTTAGTTGACCAGACATTTAATACAAACTGACAATATGATGTGGATGACTAATATTTCACTACAATGCTAGCCCAAAGTCTAAGAATGTGAGACCTTATTTTTTGAAGTAATAAGCCCACAGTACTGTTGTGTGAAACAGAAAAGAGTCAAACTAGAGCCCTTTATAATAAACCAATATGGTGCTCATATGGTTTGAAAATGTGCATAGAATAAAAATGGATTATATAACTCATGATCAAAAGAAAAGTCTGGCAGTAGGCTGGATATAATACACTTTATTTAGTAATAGGTCAACAACATTATTAGAATATTATTCACATTAAATAAATGATGCAATAAACCTATGTTAATAAAGAGATAAAATTTATTATGGGTATAGCTCTATGGAAGAGTATTTGCCTTGAAATAAAAGGTTGTGGGTTTGATACCCCTCACTGTAAGAAAAAAATAGCTTTTAAAAAACTGTTGAGGGCTGTAGACATGGTTCAGTAGCTAAGGCATATGCCTGCAAAGCCTAATGACCCAAGTTTGATTCCCCAGTACCCAGGTAAAGCCACATGCACAGTGGCACATATATCTGCAGTTCTTTTGCAGCAGCTGGAGGTCCTGGCATGCCCATTCTCTCTATCTCTCTGTCTCTCTTCTCTCTATCTCTCTCTGCTTGCAAATAAAAACTATTAAAACAGAAGAGATGAGTGTGGGAGAAGAGGATTGATTGGAGTCCAGGTTCTCTGTGTGTCTGTCTCTCTCTCTCTCTCTCTCTCATGGTTTGAATTAGATGTCTCCCATAAGCTCATGCATTTTGAATGATTACTTTCACACTGGTTGCAATTTTGGAGGGATCTATCTATCTATCTATCTATCTATCTATCTATCTATCTATCTATCTATCTATCTATCTATCTATCTATCTATCTATCTATCTATCTATCTATCTATCTATCTATCTATCTATCTATCTATCTATCTATCTATCTATCTATCTATCTATCTATCTATCTATCTATCTATCTATCTATCTATCTATCTATCTATCTATCTATCTATCTATCTATCTATCTATCTATCTATCTATCTATCTATCTATCTATCTATCTATCTATCTATCTATCTATCTATCTATCTATCTATCTATCTATCTATCTATCTATCTATCTATCTATCTATCTATCTATCTATCTATCTATCTATCTATCTATCTATCTATCTATCTATCTATCTATCTATCTATCTATCTATCTATCTATCTATCTATCTATCTATCTATCTATCTATCTATCTATCTATCTATCTATCTATCTATCTATCTATCTATCTATCTATCTATCTATCTATCTATCTATCTATCTATCTATCTATCTATCTATCTATCTATCTATCTATCTATCTATCTATCTATCTATCTATCTATCTATCTATCTATCTATCTATCTATCTATCTATCTATCTATCTATCTATCTATCTATCTATCTATCTATCTATCTATCTATCTATCTATCTATCTATCTATCTATCTATCTATCTATCTATCTATCTATCTATCTATCTATCTATCTATCTATCTATCTATCTATCTATCTATCTATCTATCTATCTATCTATCTATCTATCTATCTATCTATCTATCTATCTATCTATCTATCTATCTATCTATCTATCTATCTATCTATCTATCTATCTATCTATCTATCTATCTATCTATCTATCTATCTATCTATCTATCTATCTATCTATCTATCTATCTATCTATCTATCTATCTATCTATCTATCTATCTATCTATCTATCTATCTATCTATCTATCTATCTATCTATCTATCTATCTATCTATCTATCTATCTATCTATCTATCTATCTATCTATCTATCTATCTATCTATCTATCTATCTATCTATCTATCTATCTATCTATCTATCTATCTATCTATCTATCTATCTATCTATCTATCTATCTATCTATCTATCTATCTATCTATCTATCTATCTATCTATCTATCTATCTATCTATCTATCTATCTATCTATCTATCTATCTATCTATCTATCTATCTATCTATCTATCTATCTATCTATCTATCTATCTATCTATCTATCTATCTATCTATCTATCTATCTATCTATCTATCTATCTATCTATCTATCTATCTATCTATCTATCTATCTATCTATCTATCTATCTATCTATCTATCTATCTATCTATCTATCTATCTATCTATCTATCTATCTATCTATCTATCTATCTATCTATCTATCTATCTATCTATCTATCTATCTATCTATCTATCTATCTATCTATCTATCTATCTATCTATCTATCTATCTATCTATCTATCTATCTATCTTGATTACTTTCACACTGGTTGCAATTTTGGAGGTGGAGCCTGGCTTGAAGAGAGGTGTAGAATACTTTGGGGTATTCTAGCCCACCTTCACTTCACCAGAGTTCAGCTAAATCTCTCTTGCTGCTTTCTGTCTGCTCCTGTGGCAAGAAGTGATATCAAGTCTCCAGTTTACCATCCCTTCCCTGCCATGCCTCCAGTTTGTAAGCCAAATGCAAAAATAAACCCTTGCCTCCCATTAGTTACTTCTGGTTTGGTGTTGAGGCTAACTCCAGCACAATCTTACCCCTGCCCTCTCACTCTGTAGGTCAGATATAAATGTAAAGCTCACTACAATCGACTCTCTCTCTCTTCTTCCCTCCTTTGTGGTGTAGGTATTCTCCCCTGCAGCTTCCCCAAAATAAAGTATACTCTGTGTAAGTGATCATGACATGTAGCTATAAAATGACCTTTCTGTAAGCTTTCTGCCTTTAAAAGCCCTCTGGAAGAATCATTTTATCTATAAACTTCACTTCGTAGAATCAAGATTGGAGTCATTATCTGTGAATTAATCCTATTAAAGCCTTGTTGAACCTCAGCTGTGAATAACTCAACTATTTTTTCATCTTACTGCTTTCCTTGCCAGCTGGTTCTCTAGTCTTAGCTTTGGTGTGATTATAATTTTTTCACACGAACTTATCTTCCTTTTCCATTTCATCCAGAGTCAAGAATATCATGGTATTCTAAGAGGGAAGTCATACGAACTAGTGGAAGGGGAAAGTTCCACCCTCAATAAGCAGGTGGATGGGAGCCAGGAGGCAGGCTGAAATTTCCCAGAACAGTTTTACATTTTGATTTTGACAGTCAGGTCCTCAGTCCCCATTTCCAGCTTATCCTAAGCCTAGAGTCCTTGACCTAGGTGATGAATGGCATGCCAGCAGCAAACTCTTTGCTACTCCATACTCTGCTTCTCCATACTTCACCATTATTGGAAGGGCAACACTATGTCTCCAAGCTGCCATGGCAACAAAGGAAGTGGAGATGCCTCTTTTTGGTAGGCCACACTCTCCTTATTGATCCCCATGATGTTCACCTCACTTACATGCACCCAACCTGTCAGGTCCCAACTGCATCTATATATACCAGTCTACTCAGCTCCTTTGTCATCAGTCTTACTAGATGTCAGAGGACTCACTGGATGAAGAAGACCTATAGGTACAATATCAAGGGAGTGCCTTACATAGAGGATTCTAGACCTCCTCCTACTTCTATTGAGCCCTAGATCTGCTTGTGCTCAGGCATACACTGGAGGCATGCCCGCCCCCCACACACAAGACCCCCGTGCTTGACTATTACTTGTGTATGTAGGACCATAGCTACTCTCAGAACTGTTTCTACTCCTATAGCCCCTAAACCTTTCTGGACTTGACCCAATGGCACCTGTCATGGCTGTTGTATTCTGGGTGTCTATTCCAAAGGTTCTTGTTCCTCTAGCTTAAAGCAGCTCACAGTTGTCTTAGCTGATATCTCAAGTGCCCATTTTTTCTCTCTCTTTCTCTCTCTCTACATCCCTCTCTCTCAAATAAATAAATATAAAGAATATTTGGGGCTCAAGGATTTTCCTGGACACCTAGCACCCTGTTACAGTTGTACATTAATTTACCAACAGAAATACCTGAGTGCTTATTTGTTCTCTGACACACTTGGCATGGAAAATCCTTTTAATTTTAGCCTTCTCAGTGACTCTATTTCAATATTGCATTATGGAATTTTTTAATGGAGTGAGATTTTGTGTTTAATAAGATCTATTCCTTTGGTGAGTCTAATAAATGCAGTACCATAGTCAAAGCACGGAGCAGCTCTAACCTCTCCTGTAATTCATTTGTGACTTTTTTAGACCATACTAATATGGGAATTTGTAGGTGACTTTGAGAGCGCCATATCCTTATCTCAGCCTTATCTTCTTTGGTTCACAGTAGCTGGGAGCTAAATCCCCCCCCCCACCAAAAAAAAAACCCTCAATGGTCACACAAACTCTCACTGATTCAGTGGCTTCTCTGTTCTTGTCTTATGAATTCAAAGAATTGAAATCCAAAAGCCTGGCGTGGTGGCGCACGCCTTTAATCCCAACACTCGGGAGGCAGAGGTAGGAGGATTGCTGAGAGTTCGAGGCCACCCTGAGACTACATAGTTAATTCCAGGTCAGCCTGGACCAGAATGAGACCCTACCTCAAAAAACAACAACAACAACAACAAAAAAAAACAAAAACAAAAAACAAACAAACAAACAAAAAAAAACAAAGAATTGAAATCCATACTTCATAGGATAATATTTAGAAAGATTTTATTATAAGCTGAACTTAAGAAAAAGACCAAAGGCCAGGCATGGTGGGCACATGCTTTTAATCCCAGCACTCGGGAGGCAGAGGTAGGAGTATCACTGTGAGTTCGAGGCCACCCTGAGACTCCATAGTGAATTCCAGGTCAGCCTGGGCTGGAGTGAGACCCTACCTCAAAAAACAAACAAACAAACAAACAAACAAACAAACAAACAAGCAAACAAAAGACCAAAGGCCATGATCTTTCCCAAGGAGGCAAGAAATGGATTCCAGAAAAGATAAAAGCCCACCCTGAAACCCTGGTCGGGGTCTTTTAAGCAAGCTTGGCTTGATGGGCAGCTGGAATACTCTGTCCACTTCTGACAACAGGTGTCTGTGGTCAGGTCTTCTGGGAAAGGGTCTAATACATTCCTTCTTCTCCCAGGAAAGGAAGAGATGAGAAAAGATGTACTTATTCACTTCCTCTGGTGAGATTTTTTAGGAATAATAATAAATAAGCTGTATTCTCTCTTCCGACATTTCTGACCCATAGCAAAGTGTAATGAGCTCTATTCTCCCCCACAGGGTCAAAGGAATTCATCATTTCTACTTTGGGGTCCCTATGACCCCTAAACTGCCTTAATACTTATTTCCCCACCTTTATCTCCTGGCAATATCTGACCTATATTTTATCTTATTACTTTTACCTTTTCTAAAATTTCATGTTAGTAGGATCATATATAATTGGCCATTCTAGTTTGGTGTTTACTGTGTAGCATAAAACTGGAAATTTTTCAATGGTACTGTATGTGTTATAAAGCGACTTTTTTATTGTTGAGTAGTATTTCACTGTGTTGATAAACCACAAAGTGATCTTGAACTCACTAAATGAGAGATATCTGTGCTTGCCATTTGTATTAACTATAAATAAATAATGTTCTTACTTATACTTTATTGAGTTCTATGGCTTACTATGTCACTTGTGTTAAAGTTAGGATACTAAGAAGAAGTGAGACCTTAAAATTTAGAAAGCAGGTATCAAGCTAGAAACAGGAAAAACTGGGAGTTTCAACTCCTTGGACCTTCCTTAACAATGAAATACATGTTCTGTCCTGCTCAGGGAATCTCAAAAGTTGTGCTCAAGACCAGCAATCAGAATCATCTTAAAATTGTATTGTGTCAATTTTCTCAAAGTAGTAAAATAAAATGGAATGCAAAGGATGTTTGTGATTGGACATGGTCTCTTATAAAACTATATACTGGACTTGAAAATTCAAAGTAGAAGGCACTAAGCCCACTGTATAATTGGAAGTAATCTAAAATGTGTCCCATTAGAAGAGTTTAAGCTTTCTTCTTCACCTTGTTTTTATAGATTCCTGACATAGCATTGGAGCATGTAACCACAGCTTTTAGCTAGTAAAAGGGTCACGAAAGCTAGAATTCCCCTTATGACTGTCTCATAACATAGTCTAACCACTGATTTCCATATCACTGAATTGAGAGCATCACTGTCTCTGGTGTGCTACAGCAGTTCATTTATTTGGATCTAAAGCAGTGGAATATATAATACGGCTTCATTTGTTCTCTCTTTTTTGCCACCCTTCCAATGAACTCTCCAAACAGAATCTCTAAGCTTAAGGAACAAACGTTCTTTTACTTAATATTCTTGAGATAACTGGGGAAAGATGTATGAAGAAGAGAGCTGGGCATAAGGGAGCAAGATTCAAAACTCAGGTTTACTTTCATTTGGGGCAATAAATTTTCTGTGGAATGTTGAAATAAATATTAAAATATCAAACATGCAATATCCTTCTGGATGGCAGGTGAGACACCAAATTCACCAAGACCTAGTGTAAGAGTTGATGTAAACAACATACTGATGACTTATTAAGCAGAAATACACACAGTGCATACTGTGAAAGATGTGTGCATACTGAAAGAAGGGGATAGGAATCTGCCTTTGCTTATGTACCATTCAATTATTTCATTTTACAGTAATTCATATTTTAAAATACAACGTTCATTTTTAAAATTTTTTTTCGTTTATTTTTACTTATTTATTTGAGAGCAACAGACAGAGAGAGAAAGAGGGAGGGGGGGGGGAGAGAGAGAGAATGGGCACTCCAGGGCCTCCAGCCACTGCAAACAAACCCCAGACATGTGTGCCCCCTTATGCATCTGGTTAACATGGGTCCTGGGGAATCCAGCCTCGAACTAGGGTCCTTAGGCTTCCCAGGCAAGTGCTTAACAGCTAAGCCATCTTTCCAGCCTCAAGGTACATTTTAAGACAAGAATTCTATGCTTATTAATTTATCAGACTGTGGAAAGGTTTGCCATTGTGAATAAGATATCATCCGTGGGGTTCTTATTGTAAGATAATGGAAATGAAATACTATATTCATATTACTGTGGGACAGTTTGTGACTAATTAACAATAGTTACACAATGTGTCTTCTTGCCTATTGTTGCATGATATTTCCCAAGGTGACCTGAACAAGTGTTAATTGCAGATAGGGCACCAGTGACGATGTAAGAAATTATCCCACCCAATCTAGCTTAGTGAAGCAGTGAGTTTATTGGGATCATTGGTAGGAACCTAGGTTAGGGGCTACTTCCAAGAGGGAAAGGCAGCTGCGTCACCAAAAGGTCCATGACACTAGGGGTGATAACTCACAGAAACCACGTCCCTGGTGCTCCCTGAACAATTTACATTTAACTACGCTGCTCAGAAACTCTCCTCTCTCAAGCACTTATTGATAGTTTTTATAACCTTGGAGAAGGGGCCTTCAGAAACTTGTGAGTTTCAAGAGCTTCCTGAACCTTGTAGGCCTACACAAGTACCACACTCTCTGAAGAAAACTATGTAGATGAGGGTAGTAAGAGAAACCTTTGAAATGCTTTGTGATCAAAAATATTTTGTGTGCTTGTGCTCCCCCATTATAGAAAAACCCTTTGTCCAAAAAGACAGAAAATATAAAATACTCTTATCAAAGAAAGAATGACTGTAAAGTATGTTAATGCCTTTTCTTTGGTTTAGAATTGAAATAGGGGAATGAAATACATTGTTTGGTTAAAATGAAAGAGAAAGAAGAAGATACAGTAACCATTGAAAATATGGTGGGGGGAGATAGATTATTTTGAGAATTAAGTATTTAACCAAGAAAACTGATTATGCTAATAGAGGAAGAGGATACAAAAAAGTATAGGCACTTAGTACCCAAGTTTAAATGTCCAAAACCCAGTAGAGGAATTAAAGAACAATATTCTTTCTGTAGAGTCACATTCATGCCACTTTTTTTTAAAATTTGTCATTGTACCCAATCTTTATTTCATTTTTTTAACCAACTCTTGCTAGGTAGTAATTAAATTCCCAACCCTCCTGCATTAACTTGCTGATTGCATTACATCTAATATTAAAGCTGACTTTGAGGACAGGTTATAATTGAGTAATTCAAAAAGAATTTGATTTTGAGGTCTTTAGAAAATGACAATTGCATGATGAATTGGGGATCACAGAATCACAATAATGTTTAATTTTATTTCCTGATAAAAATATCCTGGCATTGAATGATGTTATCATTTTTGCAAGAGTATCTAACCCATGGTCCATGAGCCACACAGAGGTCAGAATATCTATGAATGTTTCCCAACACAAAATAGTAAACTTACTTAAAAGAAAATAAGAACACTTTGTATCATGTTATTGTAACTCCAGCACACAGATCTTGATTGTGTCCTTTGCAAATGACAAAATTCCACTGTAATGTCGCACAAAATAAGCTTAAGTATGTTTTCACAACTCAAAGGCATAGGTTATAGGTTATGGATTGTGTGACCCAACACAATTCTCTCTCATCAAATGTGGTCTGTGGGCAGGGAGTTACTTCTATGGATGACTCAAAGGTAGCTGCATCATTGAAAAGGCTAGCATAGCATAGGCTGTCACTGGCAAAAACTGGATTCTTGGAGTTCCCTGAACAACTTCCAGGCAGGTCAGCTGCTTCTGATTTAAAACACATTGAACAAAAGTGTGGGTTCTCTTTTCTGATGCCAGACCTGATTCTTCAGCCACTGTCTGTACATTTGTTTGTTTGTTTAAATAACAATGTAGAGCTGGAGAATGGTTTAGCAGTTAAGGTGCTTGTCTGAAAAGCCAAAGGACCCAGGTTCAATTCCCCAGGAACCACATAAGCCAGATGCACAAGGTAACACGTGTCTGGAGTTTGTTTGCAGTGGCTGGAAGCCCTGGAACACGATTCTCTCTCTCTCTCTCTCTTTCTTTCTCTCTCTCAAATATATAAATAAAAAAGTGACAATGTAGTTTTCATTTATAATTGGTCTAAAATACACCTGCATATGAAATATGTATTCATCCTGCAAGCTTGTCTTTAATCTACTTCACTTATTTTACCTTTGTTTTCAAAAACCAAAGACATTAAAGTTGTCATTTAATTCCAGGTATATTTCAATGTGATTACTGTATGTTACTTTTCAAGAGCTATAAATCTGAGCATAAAGAAACACTTGATAAATCCCAATGGATCAGTGATGAGGGATGAGTATTTAAAAGTTTTTTTTTTTTTTTTTTTTTTTTTTACTAAAACTGCTGAAATACTATATAGCAGCTGACTTAATTAAAATCTTTGGAAACAATGCTTTTGATAGTATACCAATCAAAACACACCCGTTGATATTCAGAGTCCCACGTGAAATGAACTAAGAATGGAAAGGACTAAATAGATTTCATACTCAGAAAAGTTTACAAAATAACATTAAATACTAATTTAATATGTATAATTTTAGCAGCAGTTTTAGGAATATCATTAGTAAAATATCATAATTGAGAAAAGTAATTTAAATAGTCTTGTTTCTATGACCATAACATTTTACCTGATTCTGGAAATACACATATAAGCTCATATGTCTGGAAATATAAGTCATTATACAACACTTGCCTAATATGTGCTAGGCTTTGTGTTCCATCCCAGAACTACATACATAGAATGAAAGTAATGTACACAATTATTAAAACAAACTTGAAGGGGGATGTTAAGCTACAAATCTTGATTGTCTTCAATGAATGATGGTGAGAGAATTTACCCTAATAGGAAAAAATGGTGAAAATAGTAATCATCAAGAACATATATAAATTTCTTAGAGAACCAATGTATGTGTTCCTGATTTTAAAAAAATTAAAAAGCAAAAGAATAAAGCTATAACAAATCAGATCAAATTTCAAAAGTACTAGTTGTAGGGTGCTGGGGAAGTTGCTTCAGATCTTCATATCTCAGCTTCCTCATTTATACAAGGAGCTGCTCATAATACTTACGCCACAGAGCTGTTAGCAGAGATAAATGAGTCAATAACTACAAAGCACCCAAAAGAATGCCTCAAATACAGTGAACTTTACGTTTTCATGTGTTAAATAAAAGCATAAACATCCAGAGATTAGAAAATTAAAAATAAGATGGAGCTGGCATGCATGTGTTTAGAGACCAAGATACCACAGAGCACCGGCTCAAATAATACACAACTTATGATAAGACGCTGTTATGCAATTTCCCAATATTAATAGCAGGCTAAGCCTGCTAATTACTCTCAGTTAATTAAACTGATGAGGAAAAAAAAATAAGAAAGAGAATTGACAATGTAAGAGATAGAAGTAAATCATCCAAGATGGATCCTTGCAGCTTGGACTCCCTGGCAACAAGTTGACATCCTGCAGAGCAGAGCATTGTGGAAAAGGAGACTGCTGAAGAGGCACCTGGCGGAGCAGAGTGTAGGCAGTGAGTCTTGGCAGGATTCTGGAAACAGATCAGTACTGGAAGCCACATCATTATAGCTGCCACTCCATGTCCTAGACCTCTGATGGTGTCAGGGAAGGAATTGCTGATCCAACTGAGGTCTGCTATATCATACTAATACAATCACAGGGCTGAAGATCAAGCTACTGGCTGTTATGCATGGGATTCTTGTGCTTCACTATGCAAATGGATTGAAAGTTTTACCACTCCAGAGCCAGTTTTCAACTTCAAAGTTCTAGTGTCCCATCCTGCAACATCTCTCGTGCTATTCTAGCATTCAAGGGTCAAGTCAGTATGCAGACGACAGCTCTCATGTGTGCTTCCCTCTCATGGGTTTGCTATTGATGATTTGCCTTTGTTTGCCGGACTGACAGAGGTCTTCCCTAAGTTGCGAACATTGAAACGCATGGGACATAAACTCCATCATGCTGCTGAGGTGGACACTCTAGGCCACAATCATTCTTTATATAATAGTAAAAGTCCTCAAAATTGTAGTCTAAGCCATCCCATGTAGGTGAGTTTAGCTGTAAAGAATATAAAATGACAAGAATTGTAATGTGCACAGAAAATAAATAGAAGAGAAAGAGAAGATGGAGGAAAAAATCAGGGGAAAGGATGCTGAAAAGAAGACAAACTTACTGAGGACTTGTGTGTAGAAGAGACACCTGATGGATACAGGACTCATGAAGGAATATCCCAGGTACTTTTACAAATTCATCTTTTGACATTACTATCACATATGTGGACAATGCCAATCCAAAGGCATAGAGATGTTTCTTGAGACAGAAATTGTGACCTATGTGCTCTGTATGAGTTCAATCCATTCATACAACAAATAGTTTCTGAGCACTTAGGATGTCCTCACTGTTCTTCTAGGGACTGGTAAACAAAAAAGCTCTGGTTTTAAAATCCTTATTTTAGAGAAAGGATGCAAATAATCATCTAATGCATAGTCTTACATGCAGATGCATGCATACACGTATATCCACAATGTAATGTATGATGTAGGACTCTGTGTGCCATTATTTAGACTCTGGACTTTGGTGAGAGTTAGAAGAGCCATTAGATGATTTTAATGGGAGAATTGGGTGACTGTCACTTTATAAAGCTCATTTGAAAAGGATCATTCAATAGACTGTAAAACACAGACTGAAGAAGCCTGTGGAAATCCTTCTGATGGAAGTGGTCTGGACCACGAGGGGGCGCACTGAAGACTATGAGTATTAGTTGATTGCTGACACTGTTTTTAAGGGCCAAGTTAAAATGTTTGTACACTGAATGTTTAGAATACAAAGATTTTACACTTTCATAAATGTAGATAGCCAATTTAATCCTCAATATGGAGATGTAAAGATACAAATTGATACTTATTTGTGATTAATATTTCATATTAGCACAATTGTCTATGACAAGTCTCATTTTCAGAAAT
This sequence comes from Dipus sagitta, assembly GCA_036346955.1. Classification (NCBI taxonomy): domain Eukaryota; kingdom Metazoa; phylum Chordata; class Mammalia; order Rodentia; family Dipodidae; genus Dipus; species Dipus sagitta. The sequence continues at coordinate 37,017,857 of CM070778.1, read as the reverse complement.
TCCCTAGAATGTAAAAATAATGAAATGCAAAAATTTACATAATTCTCAACAGAATCAATAAAGTGTGATTCTTTCCCATCACTACACATGCTAAAATGACTTCACTTAAAAGAAATAAATATATAAAAGGACCATAGTAAGAAAAGGTGGGGCTGGAGAGATGGCTCAGCACTTCCCACACAAGCATGAGGGCCTAAGAGGAACCACAGGAGTTCAATTACCCAGTGGCTATGTAAGCTACTGAGTGTGTTCACTCACTCCTGTGACGCTTGTGGGGATCCTGAGGGGATCAGACACTGGGGCATCTCAAAATCACAGCAGGCTCCAGAATCAGTGACAGACTTTGTCTCAAGAAAACACACATTTATAAGTGATGAAGAATGAAACCAGAGCTCTTCTTCCAGCCTCCGCTAGCACACAGGACCCTGCATGTGCACACACATGGTATACCCCACACACACATACACACACACTCACATAACGCCACATACCATACACACACACACACACACACATTAAAACACACATGCTACACACATACACATAAGAAAAAGAAGATGGAGAATAAGTAGGGGAAAAAGAGAAAGAAGAAGGAGAAGGAAGAAAGTCGGGGAAAAAGAGAAAGAAGAAGAAGGAGAAGGATAAGAGTAAATCTTTACTCACATTATATTTTGTAATTTTTATTGTGAATTTTAATATATGAAAAATCACATTATCTTCTTTTGTCCCCTCTTCCCTGACCCTATTCTGCTTTTATGACAAACCATTGTCAAGGAGAGATTTCAAATGAGCAACCACCTTGGGCGGACTTCTGAATTGTAGGACTATGGAGATAGCTTAGTCAGTAAAGTGCTTACCTTGCAAGCATGAGGACATGAGTTTGGTCCCCAGTACTCACAGAAAAGTGAAAAATCCAAATGTGGTGCAGGTATTATAATCTCAGGTCAGGAAGGCAGAGACAGGCAGTTCCCTGGGGTGCACTTGCCAACCAGTCTAACCTAATGGGTGAGTTCCACACTAGTGAGAACACTCTCGAAAGCTCTGGTCAGCATTGAAGAAACACTGGAAGCTGTCCTCTAGATTCCACATGTACAGGCACATAAACACACCTGCACACCTAAACACACAAATACCCACAAGGGGAAAACTTCTGAAATGTCACTTTTAGTGGGAAATAGCTTCTAGATCAAGCAAACTGAAAACAGGGCTTCCTGCCCCTTATATCATAGATAAGCCACTCCTATAAGCTCCTCTGATCTATCTCTTTCCAGCAAAGGTCCGGCAGGTACATGAAAGAGAACAAGAGCAGAGATCACTTTGTCTTTTGTGAGCCAAATGTGGTTGGGTCTGAAAATGTATACATTGATAACCTTACAGTCAACCAAACAAGATATGGTCAGAAAAAACTGACCCAATATTGAAATGCTAACATCCATCCACAAATAATGCTTTCTGTGTGGCATATCTGGAAGCAGTACATATTTAGTAGGAAACCGTTCATTTAACTAGAAAAGACATATTCATTTTTGATGTAACTGTATGTGGAAATAATGCTCAAAGGTGACTAAGACAAGATTTATGACAGGAAAAATAATTAATTATAATAATTACATTACAACATGTGAAAGACTGATACCTAGCATACAAACTGAATTAAAATGCACTAAAAAATGTGTACGCATTTTTCTTATTGTTTCTCCCTCATTGTGAGTTAATCATTATCTCGTTATCATTGCATCTGTGGATAAGCATATAATTCTAAACAGTGTATGTCTTTTTAACCTATAGAACCCATGTAGTGATATATTATAATACATTCACATGCTCATTTAAAATGCTAAGGACTATGTGGTGTGTACATATACACACTGGAACACAATTCAGCATCAATAAAGAAGGGAATGCTGGTGTTTGTAACAGCATGGATGGGCAATATGTTAAATGAAATCAGCCAGACATAAATACAATTTCCACATGGCCATATGTGGGCGGAAACAAAAATGACAGAGGCAAAGATTGGCATGCTGATTATTAGAGGCTGGGGGCCAGAGACATATTTGGCTGAAGTTGGCCAACGTTTGGAAAATATATGATAAAAGGAATAAATTCAAGAGCTCTATCACACAACTTGGCCACTATAGTTACTTACAGTATTTTGCATATTTGAAAATGCTTAGAGAAAACATTTTGTGTGTTCACATCACAAGTAAGTGATGCTGGGCTTGGTGGCACACACCTTTAATCCCAGCACTCGGGAGGCAGAGGTAGGAGGATCGCCATGAGTTCAAGGACACCCTGAGACTACATAGTGAATTCTAGGCCAGCCTAGGCTAGAGAGAGACCCTACCTCAAAAATCAAATGAAAAAGAAAAGCAAATGATAAGCATGGCAGAGTTTATATTTGCACAACATATAGTGTGACATATATAACACCCATATTTAAAATTACATATTGTATCTTATAAAACATATATTTTAAAAGTGTTTTTAGGTCTTGAGAGATTGCTTAGTGGTTAATACACTTGCCTGCAAAGCCAAAATACCAAGATTTGATTCCCTAAGGACCTACATAAGCCAGATGCTTAAGGTGGTGCATGGGTCTGGAGTTCACTTGCAGTGGCTGGAGATGCTGGGCTCTCTCTCTCTCTCTCTCTCTCTCTCTCTCTTTCTCTCTCTCTCAAATAAATAAATTAATTAATTAAGAAATAAAAATATTTCTATTCATTTGTTATTTTTATATTTTATTTGAGAGAGATGAAGGAAGGAAGGAAAAAAGAAAGAAGGAAGGGAGAAAGAAAGGAAAGAAAACAGAAAGAAGGAAGGGAGAAAAAGAAGAAAGGGATGGATGGGCAGATAGAGAGGTACAGGCGTTCCAGGACATCATGCAGCTGGAAATAAACTTCAGATGTATGTGTCACTTTGTGCATCTGGCTTCACGTGAGTACCGTGGAATTGAACCCAGGCCAACAGTCTTTGCAAGCAAGTGCATTTAACAGTGTGGCCATAACTCCAGCCCCTACAACATATAACTTTTATTTGCCAGGAATAAAATTAAATGCTGCATAGTACTCTGTTCCTTGATATCACATGTTTTTTTTTTTTCTATTTATTACCTTACCAAAGGGGTCTTCAAGATATTTATCATTCTGCACTATGACCAATGCTGTTGCTCTCAGACTGTGCACATGTTTCCTTCTGCATGTGGTCATGGAGTCTTTGGGGGACACAGCTGGCCATAGATACACTGGGCTTAATGATACTGAAAGTTCAGATTAACTTGATTACACTAAATGAAGAGGCATTTCATCTTTTCCCAGAAGCCAAACGAAACTTCTGAAGGACAATTTAAGCGAGCATGGTCAGCTTTCTGTTTCAGAACTCTCTGGCAATATCATGCAGCACTAATTAGAGCTGGGCAAATGTATTTCTGGAGACTTGAATCAGGCCAGACTCAAGGAGTGATGGGGAGAAGAAGAGGGCAATTGGCAGACATGGGAAAGACAGAGGGGATGAATTGGCCTTACATGCTAATTAGCCAGTCCTGCCAATTTTCTTACCTTCTATTATCGAGTTTCTTAGGAAAGTAGATCCTCATTTTCTCTTCCTTCACATGCTAAGTGGAAGATATAAAATTATTTTGTCCTGCTAACCAACTACATATAGGACATTTTTTGGCTATTGTATGAAACATATTATAATGTGTAAGAGATCTTTTCTTGGAATCAGTTGACTAAATTGGAATTTCTTTAAGACTTGTTATTTTTCTAGTGCCTGCTTCTTTCTTATGTAAGATAGAGATAGTATTAGTATCCATCCAACTATGTCTTCATGAATATTTACAGAGATGATGTAAAGAGATCTTACATAGCCCTGAAGGAGCACATGGTGTATACCTTGTATTATTAAATCACTAAATCAAGTGAAAAAGTGGTTATTATCCTTTCCTGGAAACATGGAGACATAAAATAAATAATAATGATCAGAAGTTCCTTGAGAAATGAGTAGACATAGATTTGAAAGGAGTCTACTGTACCAATTTGTCCTAATTCTTTCATGGTATTTATCTGTTTTTCATGATATTAATCTGTTTTTCAAAAAGAATCATGTAAACTGAATATACAGGATGACTGACTTTAAGTTCGGAGAATTATTTTCTTTACTGCAACATGACTCTCAGTTTAAACAGCTTAAATTTTCTTTAGTTTTTTTTTTTACTTTATATTTTTCTTTTGTTGGTGTGGGAGGATGCACACACACATTTATGCTTATGTAGGCTTTGTGAAAATCATTTTGAATATGGAAATATAGAATGTACTTATATAACTCAGTTTATGAATAAAAAATATCTACATTTTTGTTACTCTAGAGAGATAACTAGGCTAATTGTTCCCAGTAACTCAAGTAAAGTTAAAACAGATGTATAAAAATGAACATATGGATGAGAAAAAAATGGGTAATTGAATAGTTTACTGCTGAACAAAATATATCACCTTATATACATAACCTTGTCGTGCCTAATAACACTTTGTGAGTTATCACATAATTTGATTTCCAATTGTTTACTTTGAAAAGGTAATAATTAGTGGTAACACAGATGGTGGGTCATTTCATTTGGGCAATATTAAGTGAAATAATGTGCTAATGCTATATTACTAGGCTGGAGAGATTGCTTAGTGGTTAAGGCACTTGCCTGTGAATCATAGGAACCCAAGTTTGATTCCCTAGTATGCATGTAAAGCCAGATGCACAAAGTGGTACGTATATTTGGAGTTCATTTGCAATGGCTAGAGGCCCTAGTGTGCCCATTCTCTTTCTCTATCTTCCTCTTTCTCTCTTTCAAATAAATTAATAAATATTCTATTAATAATAATACTGGGATATGTCAAGTAACTATTTTGATGGTCCCAAATAAAGCGCAACCAGTAGGAGTTAAGGTATGAGCCTCAATTGCAAACACAGGCTATGAGGGGCACTCTACTTCCAAACTACCACAGGCACTCACAGCTATTTTCTTTCTGCAAAAATCCTGTTTCCCAATTAGTTTCCCTCTTTCTCCTCTACATTGTACTAGACAAAAAGTTCACACTCATAGAGAACCAGGTTATGATTTTTCAGATATACATAGCTACTATTTTTTCAATATTTTTGGTCATTGCTCTCTATAATTAATTTTTCAAGACTTCAGCCCCAATGCTATCTTTATGAATCCATCCTTTACTCCCACACAGTGTCCACATGCTGTTTTCTTTTGAGTTATAATTCTTTAGTCATTCTGTTGCTTATTCATCATTTTTTTTAATATTTTTATTTATTTATTTAACAGAGAAAGAGGGAGAGAGAAAGATAGATAGAGGGAGAGAATGGGTGCACCAGTGCCTCTAGCCACTGCAAATGAACTCCAGACACGTGCACCCCTTTGTGCATCTGGCTAATGTGGGTCCTGGGGAATCAAACCTGGGTCCTTTGGCTTTGTAGGGAAATGCCTTAACCACTAAGCCATCCCTCCAGCCCCATTCATTGTTTTCTATCTGTTTATGTGCACTTGTTTTCTGTGCTTTTTAATAAAAATGGGACTGTTTATTCCATTTTTACATCATAAATCAAGAAATCCATGATTTAAAAAAATAGCACCATTTTTGCCTTTGTGATATAAATGTTATCTACAAAAAAAATAAGCAGGAAGAAGATAAGGATTCAGGTAACACACTTACATTATCACTGGTGTACAGGTTTCTAACTCTATATGAGGAATCTACAGAATAAGAACCATATTTAATTTGAGGGACTGGGAGATTGCTCAGTTGTTACAGGCACTTTCTTATAGAACCCGTCAGCATGGAGTCCATTTGCCAGCACCCATATCAAGCTTGCTGCAAAGTGACACATGCATCTGTGATCTCAGTGCTCCTTTGACAATGGGAGATGGAGCCAGTAAAATGGGAATCTCTAGGGCCAGCTGCTCTAACATTCTGTTTCAGTCTGACACAGTTCATTTGCAGTGGCAAGAGGACCTGTCTCAAAGAAGGATAAGTTCAGACACCTTAAAGTTGTCCTCTGACCTCCACACATGCACAGTGACATATGCACTCATACACACACACACACACACACACACACACGCACACGCACACGCACATTCACACACAAACACACCCATACACACACATACACACACACAAACACACATACACAGACACATACACACACATACACATACACACATAAACACACATACACACACACACACACACTAAATATTTTTTTTTAATCAAGCTCAATTTGAAAGTGACAGTTGTTCATGGATGAGACAGAATGTCATTATCCCATTCTGTCCTTTACAGCGTATGTTGCATAGTACCAGGAAAGCATTAACACATTTCATTTCCCAAGTCTGCATTGAACTGTAGGAATTATTCTAAATAATTTAAAATGCAAGGTTTAATTATAATTCAATAAGTATTTTAGAGAGATTTAAGATTAAACGAATGTTGATAGAAAGGGAATATACATTATAACCATTTAATATGTTTGTAGTGCTAACTAGAAGAGATGTACAATTATCTTCCATATTGAATAAATATTTGAATGACATACATTGTAAATTATGAGAGACTGGCATAAAATATGCATAAAGTATGGTACATATTAGTAGCCTACACTGTTTTCTTTCTATGACTCCATTAATATCAGGATGACCTTAGGTACATATAATAAGATTTAGAGAGAGGTATTCATTAAGCCATTCTAAATTTAACTAAGAGAGACAATTCCATAATTGTAGATATTACTGCACCCTCAAACATGGACTGAAGAGAATTTCTAGGTGAAATGCCTCCTATAAAATGTGTGGCAGAGTGGTTTCTTGGCATATATCAGATCCAGGGTTCAATCCCTGGCACTGAAAAGAAAAAGAATGAAAGAAATTGATGCAATCTTAAAGTGATGCAAGATATTTTGTTTTCCACTTTACCCATTTTACATCTGTTAAATATCTATGGTTCATAGACTTTTCAATTCTAATGTAAACAAAATAATTTTTCTCATGGTTGATATAGAAGTTCTGGGGAATTGAAGCTAATCAGACATATGTTCAGAATTCCAGCTCCCTAAAATTATGGTCAGTTGTAATATCATACCACAATGTTCAACTTCATTAATCCTCATTTTTCTCATCTGGAAAAAGGGGGGGGGGAACAGCAGTAAGCAATTGTGTTGTGGGATGGTGTCAAGAATTAAAGGAAATGTGCCTAAAATGCTCATACGATAGTCATTGCTCTATAGTAAATTATTGCTACTTTTATTCTTGGTTTTTGCAATCAAAATCAACCCTCTAAGGTACTAATATTTACAAACTGAGTATGCTTTCATAATTTATATGTTTTAGATACAATACTTAGAGATTAATTTGTAATTGTAGCATTATTCACTTACACATAAGACTTAGACTTTAAAAGTATGGATTAATAATTCTAGACTAGAGCTGCATGCAGCCACTCAAGCTCCAATGATGATTCAGAACAAGTATAAAATCAGAATTGGTATATGCTATTAGTGCAAGCTAGCACTGGATTTTGAGAGTTTGTGTGAGAAAATATGTAAAATATTACATTTTGTTGATTATTTAATGAAATTAATGGATATATTAAGTTACATAAAATATGCTCTCAAGTTATTCTTTGATTTTTCATGTATCATATTGAAATATACTTTCTGAAGGAGTGAAATTGAAAACTTGGTTTGCTTGCATGACTTTTTTTTTCTGGACTATGCTACAGTAGTCTGATGTGACTGTAGTCTATGAATAGTAGATGGGAAGGTATAATGCCATCATAATTTAGCTGAAAAGGGTCTTAAAGATTCGCCATTCATATATCTCACATGTCCTCAGAACTTAACTTCTCAAGACAGCAATGTGGAAGAGGGAAAGGCAGTAATGGGAAGAGCTATAGGAAGCTGAGGAGGTGATGTGATGGCTGATGGGAAAGAGTCAAGGAGCAAAGGCAGAGCAAGCTGATGAATGTCAAATTTGCTCTGAGGGGTGGAGCTATGGTTCAGGAATCCACTTGATACATCAACCGTTGAAGTGTCAGATGAAAGACTCAAAAATGGGGAAATATCAAAAAGAGAAAGGAGAGACCTTGAATCATTTAGCAATCCCTTTCTCTCCTAAAAAACTCACTATGTGATCAGTCAGGCCACTCCATCCTCTGACTGGCAGTTTGGCCACATTCCTGAGTACCTCTTAAAGGTTCAGGTTTTCCACTATCTATCAAATGTCCTAATATGTAGCACATCAGTACATTTCGTATCAATAAACACTAATGATAAAATACTGTTCCCATAACATATAAATTCCCATAGTGAATACCTGCAACCCCGCTGAGGGGTGTCCCCAATGGAATGGGGGCAGGGACGAAGGAAAAGAAGGTCACAACACATGATGTATCCATACAAAATATCTTAGTAATAATACTACTAATAATAAACATTAAAAAATATAGTGGTCATTTAATAGGACTGAGATTGAAAACTAATATTTCTGAAGCACCATTTTATGAATCAGGCAGTCAGCTTAAGCTGTTAAAATTTATGACATACCCCCTCAATGTCCTTCTGATGTAGTCATTGTACAGTATTTTATACAGTTGACCTGTCCAAGATTCAGCAAGGTTAATTGATTCAGTTAAGATGATTCAGGTAAGGAGAGCTGTTTGGTAACTTAGTGGGGTTTGCAGAGAGCCCTGTGATTCAAACTCAGCCTGATTGCTAAGCATATTAAGACACTAAGTTGGAAATGCATAGGTGAGAATATCCTTAAGATGCTTTCAAATAATTCCAGTGACAGATGGTTCAATACTTCTTAGAATGTCTCTTCATTTTCTTTCACTTTTTAATGAAAAATTTGCACTCATACAAAAAGCAAATGACCAAAACAAACCACCAGCTATGGCTGAGTATTTGTCTTCTGCAAATATGCTGTGGTCCCAAGCCTGTCAGCAATGATGCTATATAGGGGTGATGGGATGGAAGTGACAAGAACATAGAGGCAGAGCAGTCATGCATGTCATTTGTGCCCAGTTAAAGGAACCTGAGGCTGGGAGGGCTTATTATTTGACCATTTGAAGACGTATCCAGACAACATTAATCATAAGCCAGGAAACTATGAGAAAGTATAAAGAAAAAAAGACAGTATTCTGTTGTTTATAAGCTGCTCAAAGAAGTCCAAATGGAGACTGACAGTTCTATAAATCCAAGGAACCATGCTCCATTTATTTTAATTGTATCTATAGTCTTTTCACTCTATGTTTGCTTATGTGCTTTTAATTATTTTCTTTCTTTTTGCACTTGCACGTATGTAGTACATATGGTGTGGTGTGTGATTGTGTGTAGTATATGTATATGTGTGTAATTTTGCAGATACATGTACTTCAAGTGTACATGGATGTGGAGGCCAGGGGAGAACAGTGGGTGCCACCATTCCATTGACTATTAGTGTGTTTCTCGCTGGTTGTGGAGATTACTGGTTTCAATTTGTGGTCTCTGCTCTCCATGGGAGAGCTACACCCAGATATTTATGTAGGTACTAAGGAATAGAACTCAGTTTCCGGTCCTCTTGGGCCCTCATGAATGCATGGGATACACTCTTATCCACTAATGCCATCTCTCCAGTCCTTTGCGTATGTATTTATGGGAATCTTAGATGTCATGTAATCTCATTCATAAAAAAATCTAACATACATCTAAAAGCACCATAGAATTTCTAGGATAATCAAAATGGCACTGTTGCATACAACACAAAGAACAACAGTTTCATAAAGGCACTTCATATAAGTCCATATTTAAATCTCAGAACTCCCTTAAAAAGTGTTTATGAAACAGGAAGTAATTTTATGGGTCATTAAATAACATTATGATCTTTGTCATCTAGACCACGTGATGTGATCTAGAGTGTCCAAATGCCACCTGTTAATAAAGCTTCATCCCCAGCTTGGTGCTATAAGGATGGGATGAAACTTTTAAGAGGTTGGGTCAAGTGGGAGATCTTCCTATGGTTGGGTTGTGTCTTCAAAGGGGTAGGAAGACCCAGCTCTCTCCTTGCCCTCTCTTTTGTGATAGTCATGAGATAACTGGCTATGCTCTGCTTTTACTAGAAACTTGACCAAATGACAGCAAAGTGAAACCGCTGCACTATGAGCCAAAATGATCTTTTTCTCATTTTTGATGAATTGATAATCAGGTATTTGTAATGGTCAGGAAGAACTGAGGGCCTAAAAGATCAGATTTATCTTTTTTTTTTCTGATTTTCCCCTTTGCCCTTGTGATAGAAAAGAAGCCAAAATTTGAATTGATTCACTGAGTTGTTGTAAGAGTTAATTGCTGAGGACCTAAACTTATCTTTATCAGCAGATGGAAAAATCCCAAAGACAGAACTGTCCAGAAAGGGCAGTTTAGCTAAAACAAAGTAAAATGGAGTTCATTGTTAAAGTGGCCTGATTACAGTAATGATTGGGCAAATTGTCCCTCTCCTCAGCTATGAAAAGTATGAAATGAAAATAAAATCTCCACTCAGGTCCAGAGCTTCTTTAGAGGCCTATCTCAAGCTCTCTGGCCCCTAGGTAAATAAACTCCTCTACTTTCACTCATACTGTTGTTGGAGTGATCTTTCCAGAGAATTTCTGCAACACTCTTAATAGGTACTCTATATACTCATACTACCTCCAGTCAGGAGGTTTGTAATGTTGTAATGATTATTAGCTGTTTTTGATGAAAGGTGAGCCAACTATTTAAGCTTTTATTGTTAGATCCCTCCTCTGTAACTTTTCCAATCACTATGATACCATTTTTTTCTAGTCTCCTTCATTCAGAATCCAGAGAACATAATGGAGCCACTTTTCTTAATGGTAGTGAAGAACTCCCACAAATGAGGGAGGTAGAGAAAAGGCAGAAAAGTCTCGTATGACCCTAGTAGGAGAGAGGGAACAAGAAGCAACTAACCAGCCTGATGCTATTGCAATGATGACCCAGAAGGCAAGCATTGATAGTCTACACAGGGGAGAGGGCAGTGTTGTTCTGGAAGAGCACACACCTCTTGGTGTGCACATCAAATGTTACAGTCCAATGCCTTGTGATGAGCTTAAGATCACTCTTGTCCATCCAGCCGTTAGAATGATGAGGCATATACAAAGAAGTAAGTTAGGATATGGGTGGCCTGCTAGGAAACTTGAAATGACCTTAACCCTGAAGGGCTGAAGCTGATTTGGTCTCACATTGTCATCTTAGTTTTGTTCAAATCTAATTTTGGCCCATACAAGGAAGGGAGTTCCAATAAACCGAGTTCTTTGCTGTATTCATGTTTCTAAAACCAGGCACACAGCATATTGAAGACATTAATTATGGGTTATAAAATTGTGATCACCTAATTCTATAATTCATATTCAAATTTTGTATGCCCTTTTGCATTTATTCCCTAACATTCTTTTTAACAGAAGAAGTTTTTTTTTTTTTTCATTCTTTAGACCTATTTGGAAACCCAGAAATATTTATAATTCCCATTTCATTAATTCAGTTTTCAGGCCAATGACAGGTTATTCTAGAAATGCTTAATGGTGTCTAATGAATGATACCTCATTTTTTCATATCTAATTCAGAGGGAAGTACAGTTAGGGTGACTGGACCCCTGGAGGTATAAAGGGCAGGAAAGTTGGAATTTGCTAGAAATCAAAGTTGATCTGACTTCTTACCTCTTGCCTAGTTCCCTAGACCTGTTTTTCCACAAACAGCCAGGCACCACTCCTGGGATGGAGGTCTTTCATATGATTTAAACATTGTGCTTGATCAAGTTCAGCGCCCCCGGAACTTGGTGTTAGGGAGAGCCTCTTCCTGAGACAGCCTCTAGCCCTAGCCAACCAGCTGTCCCTCTGGTTCACCTGAGCCAGAACCAGCCCACTACCATAAGGTCATAAATACTTTTACAAAGGGAGGGCAGGCACTCTGACCACTTGGGAACTTCTGGCTGTGGGTGAGGTTTCCCTCAGCTGGGCACAGCCCAAGCCCAGCCAGGTTGAGCTGAGGAGAGGCCCCATAGCCTTTACTCTCCAGATGGGCTCTTTATCTCCTCCAGCTACACATGGCAGGAGCACCTTGACCTTTCTTTTCTCTCTCTCTTTTTTTTTTTTTTTATTAGCTGTTTTTTCTAGGGCTTCCATGTGGGAGCCTTTCTTCGGCTCTGTACTTCCCTCAATAAATACAATAAATTAATAATTGTCCTTCTCAGTCTTCTTTTTTATTCAATTATTTGATTAAAATTAAAAATGAACCTAGGGTTTGGGGTTCAAGGACTTTCCTGGATCCCTAGCACCTCGTTACATAACCTCTTACTTTTTTCTCCTCCTTTCCTGAGAAACTGGCTTATATTTTATTTGCCCGTATTTTTTATTTTTGCTTTTCAAATCAATTGGAATCTTTGTTATAATATCCATAGTAACCCAAATGTGGCTAGTGCTTACCGTTTGTCATTCTGTACTGAATTTCCTACCTGTGATTCCTGTTAGCTGTGCTCAATTTGACTTCACACATTCCCATTCTGATGGTAGTTCTCCTTTATGGGTGCAGAGGTTTGTGGACTGTCAGTACCATTTCTTACTAATTTCCTTTTAGTTTTGTTACTAACAATGCAAACTTGCAGCTATTGGGCCCATATTCTTACTGGTGGGTATTTGGGGGAAATGTCCATTATCTGGCATTCTGAAAATATAACTCTTTTTTAAAGCTAACATGGTTGAAATATTTTCTCTTTTAATATTCTCAATCATTTTTATCCCATCTCTTTTATTGGGGAATAATATGAACAACCTCACTGTCACCATTTTCTTCCTTTAAGCATTTTTCCTATAGTCTCTGTATAGTTTGTTCAAACTTGGGTAGAATTTTTAATGTCTTTGGAGATTGTTCTAATTTTTCAGAAGATGAAAATGAAAATAAAATGAGTGAGCTAACATTCTGAAAGCTTTAAAATGTATAATCAGTGATAGAAAATGACTATATTCTGAGTAACATTTGTTTGTTCGTCTGCCTGGTTGTGACAGATTTTCACTACACAGACAAGACTAGCCTCAACTTTAGAATCCTTCTGTCTCAACCATGTGAATACTGAGATTACAAGGTACAACACCAGAATTGCCTTGATATGATGATAGTTGATGCAGAGTTCCAAGAAACAGTCAAGAAATAAAATGAAATATTTACAGTGAATCCATAAGTAATGGTGAAACACGATTATCAATCATCATAGTAATATAGCAACAGGATTTCTTGAAATTCTCCCACAGAGAAGGGAAAAGTTTTGTTTAATGACCAATGAAAGTTCCATGGCTGCTAAAGGAATCCTTGATTCCTGGGGGTTCAGTCACTTTTAACACATGCTTTTGATATTGCAGGTAAAACACCATCACTCATGGCCATTTCTATTTCTACATTAAATTTTGGCAGCAGTCTTATGGGAGGTATATACTTGGAAAACAACCATCTTTTGTAATGTGGCTCTTTCATTTTTTTCTTCTTTTTAAATTTCATGTAGATAGCAATTACCAAAGGAGAAGTATCATTCCCTTTAAGTAATGAAAGTACCAATCAATACTTGCTAAAGGGAGAGTATTCACTGAGTATGGGTATAAGTGAAGACCCACAGTTTTATGAAAATTATTGCAGAGTTTCTACTTCAGTGTGATTAATTTTAGGATTATTTTATTTAACATTTTCAAATATTTGTTTAATTAACTTTATTTAATTGAGAGAGAGAGAGAGAGAGAGAGGCAGATAGAGAGAAAGGGAATGGGTGCTCCAGGGCCTCCAGCCACTTCAACTTAACTTCAGATGCATGTACCACCTTGCATTTGGCTTACTTGGGTTCTGGGAATTGAATCTGGGTCCTCTGACTTTGCAGGCCAGTACCTTAACCATAAAGCAATCTCTCCAGCCCAGGAGAATTTGATTTAATGGAAATTATTTTGGAAAAGTAAAGAAAACTTTATGTCTTGACACCAGTTGAGTTTTGTCTCCTATATAAAATCAATAAATATTTAGGTAAGTAATTAATTATAAATTACATTACATATGAGCTTTAGTGGCCTTAAACTCAACATTTGGGACATATGTTTTCCATACAATTTATAGGAGTTTATAATTTCTTTTTAAATTAATTTTTGAGAGAGGGAAAAAGAGACACATGATGATATAGATAGATAAAAAGATAGATAGATAGATAGATAGATGATAGATAGATAGATAGTTGATAGAGAGAGAATGGGTTGCCAGGGCCTCCAACCACTGCAAATGAACTCCAGACACATGCACCACCTTACGAATCTGGCTTATTTGGGACCTGGGGAATTGAACCATTTGGCCCTTTAGCTTTGCAAGCAAATGCCTTAACCACTAAGCCATCTCTGCAGCCTGACTTTATATTTTCTTATCCAAATTTCCTGGGAACAGATGGTTTTCAGACTTCATATTTTTCAATTTTTTATAAATGGCTTAGCAGTTAAGGTGCTTGCCTGCGAAGCATAGGGACCATGTTTGATCTCTCTCTAGATCCCATGTAAGCCAGATGCATAAAGGTGAGGCAAGCACAAGGTTACACATGCCCACTAGGTGGTGCAATTGTCAGGAGGTCGATTTCAGTGGCAGAGCCCTGGCAGGCCAACTCATTTTCTCTCTGTATATCTCTCTTCACACACACATTTCCCTAAAAGCATAAAAAATAAAATAAAATGAATATGGGGGCATCCACCAAATGTCAGACAATACCCTTATTATACCTAGACTAGCATCTTCTATGCAACTTAATTAGCGTTTATTCAACAAAAAGTCATGGTTACTTATACTAAGCACATTAAATGAAACAAAACCAGTTTCATTTTGGTTCAAGTCAGGTATTCTACAAAATCAATTTTTGCTAATGCAAACTGTTAAACACAAATTGTGGTAGATTACTGTTCAGATTGAGTTTCTATATTTGTTCTCAAAAGACCAAACCAACCCAAAATGTAGTTAATCATGCTAAATGGCACATGATCAAACTAAAACTTTATAAGATAGTAGATAGACTCACAAATAAAGAATTTTTTTTTTCTTGAAATAAGGCTTTTCATGTTTACCTGAGTCAGCATCACAAACTATGGTAGCTTGAATGTAAGATGTTCCTCATAGACCGATGTATTTTAATATTTAATTCCTACCTGGTAGTGTTCTTTGGGAAGGTCGTGGAGCCTTTAGGAGGGAGAGCCTGGCTGGGGACCATATGTCACTGGGGGCAGGCTTTAAAATTTCTGTATAGTTTGGACACTATAGAGAATGGCACAATGGTGGGCTTTCCTAAGAAAACCTAAAGGAGAGGGAAGATGGATGGAAGAGTATGGTCCTTAAATCAGCAAAGTTGAAAATGACTGCTAAATTTAACATTAATAAAAATGCAATGTTTTATGTGTTGGAAATATTGTGATTCCATAGTTCTGTTGCTCCTTAGGCTAACTCCGTGAAAACCAAGTGTGCTAGAACAACTTATCTCTGTAGATAGAAAGTGCCAAAAACTCAAGGTCAGAAGCAGTGTGATTCAAGATGATAGAGTGTAATCTTTACTGAGGAATTACTGACAGAAGCATGGCCAAGGGAAGCTGTGAGATCAGATATTTCTACAACTTGAGTTAGAGGGAAGATCACCATATAATGGTCAGGATAAAACTAGCTTTCACCCAAGCTGGGATGTGCCTGTATGATATGGCAGTGCCATTAAATAGTCAGGTACATCCCAGAGCTAAAAGTACCAGGGTCTGGCCATGAAGCCTCACATGCCACTCTAGTAATTCTGTTTATCTGTAGCATGTGGGAGAAACAGGTCAAGATCACTTGGGGTAATTATAAAAATGAGATGTGAGATGACTACCGTCAGGTCAAGCTACTTCCTTCTGTACCCTTCGCTAGTTGGACTTTTCAACTTGTCTTAAGTGGCAGTCAAGAAAGCACAATTTACATTCTGATTTGGAACTAGTAATAAAGGAAATAGAATCACCTGTTCTGTAGAATTAAAGGTAAACAATTCAAGCCCCTACTGTTTGCAGCAAATAAGGAAGCAGACCTGATAAATAGATCTAAGAGTTAATGATGAGGGGTGACATGTAGTTCCCAGAGGTATAAATTAAGGCTCTGAAGACAATTTTAAACATAATTTTTTACAGAAAGGTTTCCTGAAAGCCTTAGATTATATTGCATTCCATTGTACCCATGCCACTTGGAATGACAAACAGCCAGTGATACCCAATGCCACACTCTGATCAGTGGAAAACAAATGAAAGCAATTCATGGATATCTTCTGATAAATGGCATCATTATGATCCAGATTAAATATTAATTACTTTGACAATTTTAATCCAATTCACATGAATATTGATAAATTTCAAACAATGAGTCAAAATTCACAATATTTTTACACTTAAAAACTGAGTTTAAACCAGGCTTGGTGGCTTATGTGCATAAGCTCAGCACTCAGGAGGCCGAGGTAGGAGGCTTGTGGTCAGTTCAAGGCCAGCCTGGGCCATAGGCTAAGTCCTAGGTCAGCCTGGGCTAAAATGACACCTTGCCTCAAAAAAATATTGCTGATTTTAAAATAATGTTTAAAAAAATGATTGCTTTTTGAATTGAATTGAATTTTTAAAACATTTTATTTATTTATCTGAGAGAGAGGGAAAACGGCAGACAGATGGACAAAGAGAGAGAATGACCATGCCAGGGTCTCTAGCCACTACAAATGAAGCCAGAAGCATGCACTCCATGTACATCTGACATATGAGGGTACTGGGGAATCAAACCTTGGTTCCCATGCTTCAAAGGCAAGAGCCTTAACCACTAAGAGATCTCCCCAGCCCTGAATGCTTGCTTTTGAAGCAAAATGCATTTTCATAAACAGTTAAAAGAGTTTACATTTACAAAAGGAGAAGATCCAATTTTTTAAAGTATATTCCTTCTTGAAAATACAGAAATCACAATAAGTTTAGCAATAGTTTCCTCACTGAAAGCCTAAAAGAAGTGTTTCCCCAAAACAAGATAAAAATGCAATAGTTTCTAATCTTTCTTCACAATTATGAAGAGAGTAAAACCAAGTAAACTACTTAAAATTAATTATATTAGTGGTTTGCTAATATAATTCCAACATTAAAATATGCATTTTTAAATTGAATAACCTGTTTAGATAATACATACATAAATTCTGGAAAACCTGCTTGATATATAGGTTTTTTTTTTTACCACCCTATGTAAAGTTGATAAGTTTTCCAATCTTAGCATGTTCAACTTTGTATAAATAAAATTTCATCTTCTCTAGCTTGTTGTGCGATGGTAGACACTGCACAATTTCACTCTAAAATAACAGGAGGGAGATCTGAGCCAGCTAATGACTGAAATATGCAAGAAACATTAATTAATTGTTTCTGTTTCATAAGAACTGAATGTGATTCACTTTGGCTGTTTCTGTTGTTCTTGCTTTGCATGTACCCTGAGCTAAGTGATTGGCTATTAGCCGTGAACCTCAAAGAAGTTTTCAGTTTAGATTAAGTATGCAGTAGGGACACTATAACATGGGAGAACAGGTGATGAGAGTCAGACATAGGTACATAGAAGATTGTTTTGTTTTTTCTAATGGTAATGATCCTATTCAGCAGACTGCCATTACCATAGTGAATAACAGCAGCCAGCTTCTGGAAATTTACCTAAATAGACACGTGATGAGGTACTTTGTGTACTGAGACTTCCTTTTGTAAAACTCAAACTCGAAATATATAGTCTCATACTGGCCTCCAACTCACGACAATCCTGCTAATTCAGCCTCCCAAGTGCTAGAATTATAGGCATGTGGTGGCTGTTGAATACAATTATAAACATGTGTAGCTACTCTAGAAAATTGTTCAAACTGTATTCTAAATATAGTCCACAAGTCAATGGTTCTACTCTTAAGTAAATACCCAAAAGAAGGGTACTGTAAGTTCAACAATAAAAGACATACACAAAAAAAGGAAAAGGAAATATTGATGGAAGATATGAGGCTAAGTAATAACCATGATACAAGATTTGAAATAAATATAGCAATATACTCATAAAACATTTCCTGAGAATAAAAGTATATGTGTGCTAGATCTGATCAATAAAAATTTTATACAAATTTTGTCTCCACCCATTACCACTAAAAGAAGCCAGGCAAGTTTTAAATATATGTTATCAAGACAAAAACAGTATGTACAGATGAATATGAAATATATTTTCATATATGTAGCAGATATTCTAGCCAGTGCAATCTTTGTAGTGTTAAAATCCTTCAGGAGATAATTACAGAAAGCTCTACTTGGCCAATGTTGAGATACCTTAATATAATATATAAGATCTCTAATAACTACACTGGCCACAAATATATAAACTGTGTTTGTTATTTTTAAAATACATTTTATTTCTATTTATTTATTTGAGAGAGAAAAAGGGAGACATAAAGAGAGAGAATGAGTGCTCCATGGTCTCCAGCCACTGCAAACAAACTCCAGACACATTCATCACCTTGTGCATCTGGTTTACGTGGGTCCTCAGGAATTAAACCTGGGCCCTTTAGCTTTTCAGACAAGCCCCTTAACCACTAAGCCATCTCTCCAGTCCAAGTCTTGAGTACATAGAAAAACTTAAAAGCACAGAATTCTATGAAAGGAACTTAGGTTGAAAACAAGGAAATAAAAATTGCAGGAGGCTTGAGAGATATCTCAGTAGTTAAAGGCATTTACTTGCAAAGTCAGATGCCCATCTTCAGTTCCTCAGTACCCAAAGCCAGATGCCCAGAATGGTACATATTTGTCTGGACTTTGTAATGGCATGAGGCTCTGGCTTTTTCTTACTCAATCTCTCTCAAATAAATAAACAAATAAATATTAAAATAAAATGTAAATGATTGCTAGGATTTCCCATAAATATATGCTATGTATCCAAAATATTCAAGGAAATTTGCTTTGAGAGAATGATTTTATGAAAGATATGATGCAAGTCTGATTCCATTCATCAGGTGTGAGATTTCACCACCAATGTAGAAGAAAATGTAGGCAATAATCAACAATGGTAGGTGGTATCATGCAAAGAACAGACAGTTCCATGGGTGAAGTACTTTTTGGAAAAAAAAAAAATTGAAGAAACAAAACAAAACAAAATCTGGTCCACATTCACAATCTAAGTAAGAACTGACAGAAAGTGCAGTGATCAGATAAGCTCTTTAATCAGCACCACATTATTGTAAGTAGCATGATCCAGACTGTGAGGAAGAAGAGGTCAGATCTATTTTATCAGAAAACTAATTGCAAACATGAAAAAAAGTCATGGAACATGAACCCATAAATTATGGCACTTGGCACTTCAACTAATTATAGTTAATGGACTCTGACAGTTATCTTCTCATAGTTGGGGCAAAATTCCTGACAAGAAATCAGGTAAGGGAGGATGCCTTTATTTTAGCCCACAGTTCCAGAGGTTGGAATCCATCATGGTGGAGAAAGTGAGGCAGAAGCAGAAAACTGACATCACGTCATCACATCAGCATGGATGAAGTAGAGAGTGATCAACAAGAGAACTCAAGCAAATCTCTCCTCTTATATAGTGCAAAGGCTAGACCAACTGATTGGTGCAGCCCGTAGTTAAGGTAGGTTTTCCTGCCTCAATTAACCAAATCAAAATTATTCCTCATAGACAGGCCCAGTAGTTAAACTAATGCACATAATCCCTGACAGACAATGCCAGGTCCTGTCAAGTTGACAACACAAAATGAAAGAGTTGATTAGAAAGAATTAAATGTGTTGAAAATAGCTTATTGCAACCTTAATATTCAAGGCAAATGTGTATGCGTGTACAGTTGACAAACACGAGTGGACAATTTTAGGTAGATAATCATGAGAACAATCAGTTAATAATTTGCTAGATTTTGGAAATCCTATTTCCAAAGAGTAATATAATTTCCAAATGTAGCAGATTAAGGAAAAATAAAAGCCTATGAGAATTCATTTATCCATTTTCCTCAGGCCATCTAAATTATGAGACAGAGGTACTGAATGTAAGAACTTTATAAAGGGGACCCACTTCTACTGTAAGAAATATTTTATTTTCAATTAGTAGATATGCCATTTTACTAGCTTAGAGGATTAGATAGAATTTATCTTGCTTCATTAATACTCTCTATGTCTAAGTTAGTTTAGATAAGACTTTTTAGTTTTTCCTCTAAGAGGATACACCTCTTCTCACCAGTATTTGATCAGTTGTGAGTAGGAGTGAGAGTGGGAAACCTCGCATCCATGTCTTATAAATCCTTACCAGTTTGTACTCATCCCTCTCTCGCCTCTGCTATGAGCATGGAAAATAATACCCTGTTTAATTCATAATTTCTGAAGAATGAAAGGCACATGAAAATCACCCAAACCCATTCTTTCAAGGGTCTAAACTCAGCCAGTCCTATTGAGGTTATATGAATCACAATCAAGCCAAATCTGCCTGGATGAAAAAAAAACTGTAAAATAATCTGTCATCTAGGTGAGCTTTGTGATACAGCATCACAGTGACAAATACTGGCTCATCTAGTCATCGTACCTCAGACGCTTTCATAAGAAAAGATAGAAAAGTGTGTTAGAGCAAAGTGAAGCATATAGCTGATGGAAAAAGCAGAATAAAGAAAACTACTAGTACATAAATACTTAGTCAAAAATGGGTATCAACCACTTAACCAATGCTTTACATACACAAATTATAGTCATCCTATTTTAATTTTAGACATTTTATAATAAAAAAATGACTGAACATCCTAAAACAAAACAGTGCAAAGCGGAGAATAAGGGGCACATTTCATCAAGCTACCATAGTTTGTGAATTTACTTCAACCTGAATATCCTATGACAATAATGCAAGAGCTTATTTTCACATCTCACATCTACTAAATGATAACCACATGGTGGTGAAGGTGGAGGAAGAGTAATGAACCTGATCCTCTGCTCTATCAGCAATTCTATCAGAAGGTATGAAGTCCTAGTACTGCCATTGTTGCTACTAGTATTTCCCACTGATGTATGAAGAAAGCAAGGCACAGTAAGAAGGTAGTGTCCTCCAAGTTCCATCCCTTAGAAAGAAAGGTCTAAGACTGAAATACATTGACATCTGGTCATATACGCCAGACTCAGGGTCCTATAAGACCTCCTGGAGCCCTGAGATTCTTAACTTCCCAGTAGAGAAGCAAATACAAAGCTTCCAAATATACCCAATTTCTGGCCTAATGTGAAGGTTCTGACTTTATTGAACAAATTGGGACCAGTGATAAGTATTATAAAAGAAAATATCTCAGGTAAACCTGTAACATAACTTACAACTGAAAATTTCCAGCATACAATGAAGAGACAACCTTAGCATAGTGGGGAAAAGCTTGGGTAGGTGTGGTGGCACACGCCTTAAATCCCAGAAATTGGGAGGCAGAGGTAGGTGGATCGCCGTGAGTCCGAGGCCTCCCTGAGGTCACCCTAGGCTAGAGTGAGACCCTATCTCAAAATAAATAAATAAATAAATAAATAAGAGCTTGGTCACAACCTTTGTCATGCACAAGTTTTTAATCACAACTACTTTATGACTTGATTTTCCTCTCTATCAAATGGAGTGGGTATTACAATTATGCATAAGCCCTAGGCTTGTTGAGAGGAATCATATGTGTTAAGTGTTTTGAATAGCTGTGGGAGATAGTACATGCTACAGGGATGGTAGTTCAAGAGAACATGATGTGAAGATAGAATAACATGGTTCAAACAGCTATAACCTCAGCTATGACTTGCTCACAAAGAAATTCACTTGTTTCTCACCTACAAAGTAAAAACAATTATTCTTTTTATCTCTTGTATTTTGTGATATTAACTTAGTATGGGAGTCTTCAGCAATAGGGTCTTACCATCTAATCCTGGTGGGAAACTAAGAGTCCTGGCAATGGTATGTAATGTTTTGGGGGCATCAGTGACCACCCTGGCCAATAACTTACTGGAATGTGTCCTATCCCTGGCACTGAAAATTTTCTAGTAACAATATATGGCTTCTAACTGTTCCATCATCCAAATAAAGTAGGCTTCCATATGACTTATTTATATCCTCTTAGATTTAAAAAAAATATTTTATTTATTTATTTGCAAGCAGAGAAAGAGAAAAGAGAGAGAGTCAGAGAGAATGAGTGCACTAGAGCCTCCAGCTGCTGCAAACAAACTCTAAATATATGTGACACTGTGCATCTGGCTTTATGTGGGTACTGGGGAACTGAACCCAGGTCATTAGGCTTTGCAGACAAATGATTTAACTGCTGAGCCATCTCTCCAGCCCCAGTCCTCTTAGAATTTGATTAGCCCTCCTTCCACCTTTCCTTTACTCAATCTCTTACTCTGACCTCATTGAGGCCTTTTCACCTCCATTAATCTGTTCTTCTACTTACATATATACAATATCATCTTATTAAATACCCCCTCCCTTTCCATCCCCTTTCTAGCTTACAGGCCTCTGATACTGAGTTTTATTGCTACTCACATAGAAGTCCAATCATCTGTAGCTAGGATCCACATATGAGAGAAAATGTGACGTTTTTCTGGGCCTGAGTTACCTCACTAAGTGTAATCCTTTCCAGACCCATCCAGTTTCCTGCAAATTTCATATTTTCATTTTTCTTTACTACTGAGTAGAACTCCATTGTACAAATGTACCACATCTTCATTATCCACTCATCAATTGAGGGATATCTAGGCTGCTTCCATTTCCTAGCTATTGTGAATAGAGTGGCAATAAACATGATTGAACAAGTATCTCTAAGGTAGTGAGATGAGTCCTTAGGATATATGCCCAGCAGTGGTATAGCTGGGTCATATAGTAAATCTATTTTTACATATTTCACGAACCTCTACAGTGATTTCCACAAAGGCTGAACCAAATTGCATTCCCACCAATAGTGTAGAAGGGTTCCTTTTTTTCTGCATACTCACCAGCATTCATGGCCATTTGTTTTCATGATGGTAGCCAATCTGGCAAGAGTAAGATATAATATCAATGTAGTTTTAATCTATATTTCCCTGTTGACTAGGGATAAAGAATATTTTTTAGATGTTTATATGCCATCTGTATTTCTTCTTTTGAGAACTCTCTATTTAGTTCCACGGCCCACTTTTTAAATGGGTTGTTTGGTTTCTTATTATTTACTTTTTCAGTTCTTTGTATATCCTACATATTAATCCTCTGTCAGATGTATAGCTGGAAAAGATTTTCTCCCATTCTATAGGTTGCCTCTTTGCTCTATTCCCAATGTTCTTTGCTGTACAAAAGCTTTGTAATTTCATGAGGACCCAGTGATTGATCTATGGTTTTATTTCCTGAGCATCTGGGGTTATATTCAGAAAATCTTTGCCAAGACCAATTTGTTGAAGGGTTTCTCCTATTTTTCCTCTACAGTTTCAGAGTTTCAGGTCTTATATTAAGGTCTTTGAATCATTTGGACTTAATTTCATCCCTCTACAAATACATATCCAGTTCTCCCAGCACCATTTACTGAAGCACAATGTATTTTTCTTTTAATTTGTATTTATTTATTTATGGAACAGAGAGAGAAAGAGAGAGAGAAAGCATATCAGGGCCTCCAGCCACTGCAAGCAAACTCCAGACTCACGTGCCACCTTGTGCGTCTGGCTTACATGGGTCCTGGGTAATCAAACCTGGGTCCTTTGGATTTGCAGGGAAGTGCCTTAACTGCTAAGCCATTTCTCTAGCCCTGTATTTTATTTCTGAAATGTGTTGATAAATTTCAGTGTGAATCTTTAAACTTTTTTTTTTAATCCTACAGAATTTAATATTTGGAGTCATCTATAAGTGGCATGCTCAATTCTCAGCTTTTAAAAGAACTAAGATTAAAAAAAAACAGTATGTTTTTCACTCAGTTAACACTAAACCTGTTTTGTGAATACAGTAGAGCATTATGGCGAAGATGTAGAACTTGGTATCCTTCAAATTTAATCAGTTATTTTAGTAGTGTTTGTCACTTAAACACAATAATTTGTAGCTGGGCGTGGTGGTGCACACCTTTAATCCCAGCACTTGGGAGGCAGAGGTAGGAGGACCACCATGAGTTCAAGGCCACCCTGAGACTACACAGTGAATTCCAGGTCAGCATGGGCTAGAGTGAGACCCTACCTTAGAAAACCAAAAAAAAAAAAAAAAAAAAAAAAAAAGGATCTAATAACTTGTTATTTCAGGGAAGGTTTGTATTACATTATATACTTTTTCTTGTGAAATATATATATATATATATATATATATATATATATATATATATATATATATATAGAGAGAGAGAGAGAGAGAGAGAGAGAGAGACATGTGAACTAATATTACTCAAATCTGAGCAGCTTCCCGAAAAAGATTGCTGAGAAAGAAAGACTTGTTATGGCTTTCGTTTTGATGGATGTGGGACAATTTCAAATTTGTAATATTGGGGTGGAAGGGCAAAATATTTGCTGATACAATTTTGAAGACTAACCACTTTCTGACTCTGTGTTCTATGCTCTCACTAGAAAAGACATTCGGATTGGCTCAATACTGGCAAAACAAATCAGTTAAGTCTGTGTTCTGCTGTATTTGTTTCACTTATTATTTTGATAAGCCTTGAGGATATTGTTATGACTGAAATTGCTGTATAGCATCATGTTGTTTCATAAACATTCAGATTCTGTTTTTCCCATTAGAGCTCACCCTCATTGAGGTTCATGTCTGCATCTTCCTCAAATGTAAACTAATGGGTATGTAACTCTCTATGTTATGTGGTAAAATTGCAGAATTTTCAGAATGATAAATTATCGATAAGTAAATCTCGAATGTTACTGAGGAAAAGGTGGATAAATGTCATGAGGGAATTAAAGGACAGAGTGAAGGATCCAATTTCTTCTCTGTATCAGCAAGTCTGCAGATTCTATGTGATCATTATGTAAGCAAAGGAGAAATGAAAAGAATCCCAAGAAAAATAATAGCAGCCATGTTTGAAGGGTTGTGGCCAACAGACTAAAGCCTATACTGACAGGTGTTTGATGGAGAAGCATGATTTCAGAGTACTGACAGAGAGAGCAGAGCATGCATGTGCTTGTGTGGAGATGGCTCAGTGGGTAAGAATTCTTGCCATGCCAGCATGAGAGTCTGAGACCATCAACATTTGAATTCCCAGCACCCACCTGAAAAGCTGGGCATGGCTACATATCACTGCCACCCCAGTCCTGCCAGGGGCAGTGTCTGAAGAATTACTGAGTGACTGAGTGAAGAATTACTCAGTGACTAAAAATGACGGTAGCTCCACACTGTATGAGCCTATCTGTCTCAAGGAAACACAAATGTATGAAAAGAGGGCACTCAGTGTTCCCTTTTGTTTTCTGCATACATTTTTACATATGCCACACATATATCATATCATATCACATAAAATTCTATGCATACTGTACACACAAACACCTGCCAAGAGCTTATTTATGTTTTAAGAACGTTTTACATAAGCCTCTCCTGAATATCAACTAAAGGAAAGTCTTACCTTTTCCTGTTTGTTGAAAAGCTAAAATGGCAAGAGAATTCTTAAGCGCAATGAGAAGGATCAGATCTAGCTCAGGCAGAGCGTGGTGTGGGTGGCTCTCACATATTTGGCAGGTGCTTCAGTGTGCAGATTGTAGTGATACCACTGGCCCTTCGTCCCAGAGGCGGTAAGGACAACCTACTCTGACCATTTTAGAGCAGCTGGAAACATAACAAGAAATATGTCAATTGTGTTGAGCTTCATTTCCCAGGGGCTGGTTCTCTGAAAAGGCGGAGATATTCCAACATGCAATGTCGCAGACATGAAGGAACATAGTTTCCTTTCATGGTCATTAGTGAAGGTTGGCCATGTATCCCTGGGAGTACTAGGCACCTGGTCTTTTCAAATGAGAGGTCAACACTGATGGGCACCATAGAAAGCCTTCCTTAAGATGTAAGCCAATGGATATCCAAAGGTGCATCAGAGCTCCAATCTAGTTTCTCTTGTAATGAGGAAGAACGCCTAAACTGCACAAATAGATTCAGTAGGTATGCTGAGTCTCTTTGTAGTCATATCTCTGGAGATACAAGTTGGATATTTTTATACAGAAAAACCTTGACCGTCACTTTATAACTTTAAGATACTTAGTCAAATGATGCTCTCAGTTCATAAATGAGATATCTGTGGACAGTAGCAGGACAAATAGGGACGCTGTAATATGAATCAATCAGTTGCTCCATCCTAATCTCAGTTTGCTTTTCCTCAGGTACTCTAATGTCTTAAGTTTATTATCTTAGATGACATTATCTTTCCAAATAATCCACACATACCTAAATTCAGTCCTTTTCTTTTTTTAATTCCTTCATTATTACTACCATGAGATAGTTTTACCAAATTTATAAATATACCCATAATAACAAAGAAACTTTAGTTGAGTATCATTTTTATAATAAAATATTGTATTTGTTAAATCTGCTGTCAGGTGAATTTATATCCAGCTTTATCAGAGAAATGAAACATGCTGTTTTGTTATTGTTTTATTAAGGACTTTATCATTTTAGAGCACTTTTATATTCATAGCACAACTTGAAGGAAGATAGAAAGAATATCCCATGTTTCCCCTACCCCACACACGGATAGTGTTCACATTGCTAAATCTTTTATCAGCGATGCATTTGTGCACCGCCATCAGTGCATTAGGATGATTCAAAGTCTATAGTTTACATTAGAGTTCACTCTGGGTGCTGCGTATTCTATGAGTTTAGAGAATATACAATGACATGAATACCACGGCAATACCACCAGGAGTCATTTCACTTCCCCCTGCCACCACAAATCTCAAAACGTACCATTTTTCCTTTAACCCACTCTTCTGTCTTTGCATCTAATGCATATTTCTTTGCTCTCCCAGCAGTTGCTTATAAGTAGGAATTAATATCCTTAATTTTATTACTGACACATTTAACATACTAAAAAATGTATAGGGAGATCTTTGCTTGTTTGTTTGTTTTGTTTTGTATTTTGAGGTAGAGTCTCACTGTATCACAGGGAATTTTAAAATAAGTATTTATTGAGTGGGAGACATGGCTTAGTGATTAAGGAGCTTGTCTGCAAATTTCAATAACCCAGGCTAGATTCCCCGGTGCCCACGTAAAGCGGGCTGCACAGAGTGGTGCATATGTCTAGAAATGTTTACACTGTATAGAGGTCCCAGAGTGCCCATTCTCTCCCTTTGTCTGTCTGCCTCTCTCTGTATCTCTCTGCTTTTAAACATATAAAAATAAAAATTACAGCTGGAGAGATGGCTTTGTGGTTAAGTGCTTGCCTGTGAAGCCTAAGGACCCCGGGTTGAGGCTCAGTTCCCCAGGACCCACATTAGCCAGGTGCACAAGGGGCTGCATGCATCTGGAGCTCTTTTGCAATGGCTGGAAGCCCTGGCGTGCCCATTCTCTCTCTCTCTCTCTCTCTCTCTCTGTCTGTCTCTCTCTCTGCCTCTTTCTCTTTCTCTCTCTCTCTGTGTCACTCTCAAATAAATAGATAAAAATGAACAAAAATTTTTTAAATAAAAATTAAAGTAGTTATTGAATAAAATCATATTTGGAATTTGTGGATATTCTTTCAATCAGCAAAATGTGTTTTCCATTGGATAGCAGTATTAGATATATAGTATGCTTGGATTGCTGTATAGATTGTGTTAACTGTCTAGAGGAGGAGAGGAGATCCTTGACATTTCTGAAGGATAGTTTAAAAAAAAAAGTTTAATCCCTTCAAGATGTTATATACAACTTTAGATTAACAAGATTACCTAGACTGCATGAGATCTGAATCAAGGTATCTCCAGGTAGTTTTTTTGTTTGTTTGTTTTCCGAAGTAGGGTCTCACTCTAGCCCAGGCTGACCTGGAATTCACTATGGAGTCTCAGGGTGTCCTCGAACTCACAGCAGTCCTCCTACCTCTGCCTCCCAAGTGCTGGGATTAAAGGTGTGCACCACCATGCCCGGCTAACTTCTTCAGGTAATTTTTGTGTGTGTGTATGTGTGTATGTGCACACACACACACACACACACACGCACACAAACACACACACCAAGACCTCTTACTGTTACAAATAAACACCAGATACTTGATCCATTTTTGCATTTGGATCATATGTGCAGCTTAAAACTTTTACCTTGGGCCAGTGGGCTTTGAAAGCAAGCATCTTTAACTGCTGAACATTTTCTGAGCCTCTAGCTTCAGGCTTTAAAGAACTACAAACATTATCATTAAGGAGACTGTCCCGAAGTAAAATGAAGTGATTTGCAAACACAAGTATGTTGCAGAATGGTGAAGGACTGCAAACTTTCCAGGGATCCTAGCTTACATGTCATCTGCTACACAGTAAGTCCCCACTCTCTGTTATGGAACAAGAGTAACATATATTTCCAAAAATGTTTGAGTTTCCAGATAAGACTAGCTATATGTGAAATAAAAGGGCATTTTATTTTCAGAGGAGTTGGGAGTGAAATTACCTAATCATTATTATTGTTCAAAGTCAGTTCACATGAAGAACTACAAGAGATTTTTTTCTCCTTTGATCCCAGATCAAAATATAGCTTGTTTCTAATTTATGAACTCATCTTTTGCTAATTTGGCATACAGATTTTCAGTTCATTAAGTGTCTTATTATTTAAAAGACAGGAAACTGAGGCATAAAGGGTAAATTCAATCTCTGTAACTCTGGGCAGCCTTACTTTGCCTATGTTCCTCTTTCTTCCATTTATATTATTGGATTTTTACCATTTTTGCCATAAAGATTTTTTATTGTCTCACTGTATCTGTTAATGTGTGGAATAACACACATCACCACACATAAATAATCAAGTAACTAAGGTCTGCATTATTCATTGAGGAAATGAGTATTTAAAGGATAGGAAAAAAATGAGAGAAAAGACAGAAGTCTTTAGAGGTGATAAGGACATCTCCATTGAACTTTTATACCTGGCCTCCATTCTGCTAACTCAGCAAAACTCAGAAATGCCTTTTCTATGCCCCTTGTAGTGGAGAGGGTCAGTGTGAGAGGCTACAGGTGAGGTTAGCCTACCTGCTGTGATTCCTGCAAGGTCAAGGCTAGCAGCAAGATGTGTCTTAGCAGTACTGGCAGAGAAGCTGAAACTGGCTCAGCGGAAGCTGGGGTAGGTGGAGTTTGGCACCCCAGACAAGCAGAGAATGAGGTCTTGAGACAAAGTAAAGGTCAGAAACAAATATCTCAATGCAAAGATCCCAGAAGTAAAAAGTGGACAAGGAAACAGTGAGACACAGATTCAGGCCAATGATTCACACTACAATTCCTATCCATCATGCTGTATCCGGACAGCTTGGTTGTGTTTTAAAGGACTAGTGAGGGAAAAACCCTGGATACAAAATCCAGAAGGTTTTCAGAGTCTAGGATGGCATTGTTCCTAACAGAAATCAATTCCAACAATTATACAAATTTGGTAAAGTTTTTGGGAATAATACTACTTTTCCTTTACACAGAAATCTTCATAAAGCTTCCCTGATACATCTAAACCATTTATCATTACTCCATCAAATCTGTCTGGGCTTCTTCTGCATTATTGATGTTAGGTTTTCAATAATTTTACATCTACTTTGCAGTCATAATTATTTTATAAATACCCTGACCACAAAGGCTTTACCCGGTCATTAGTGTTGTCCCTAATTGTTTAGTAAAATGTTCTTATACACAGCACCCCATTTATTTTATTTATTCAGTGTGTTAAGAAGCCACTTTGATATATATTCTCATTTATCACGTGCCAGAACACTGAATTAAAATGATTACACTAATATCCAAAACCCTATACCCAGACACAGATTAAGTGACTCATCTCTGGTCATACAGCCATGAATAGATCTAGGAAGGCCTCCCGTTTTATATTCTAAGTTTAATGTTCTTTGTTTTATGCCGTAAGAGTTTCAATGAAGTTATTTGGGTTGAAATACCTTGAAGATCTTACCTTTCCCACTGAGCCGCTAATACCTACTCTGACCTTCAGCATTGCTACTCAACCACTTATCATTCAGTTTTTCAATCAAAATTAGTGGAGCAATTTTTGTGTACCAAGCAGAATTCTAGTTGCTGCAATCTTCACTTACATGCCAATCAGGCACATGCGTGAGATAGAGATGTTATCTGCTTAAGAATTTTACATAGATGGGGAGAATACAGTATGGTTCAGATGCTAAGCCACAGTGCCAACCTCACACTAAGAGAGAAATGCTTGTCTACACATGGCCAGTGGAATCACCCTGATGCCAGCAACAGGCCTCAGAGAATTGAATCAGGAGCCATGGAAATCTCAGCATCATATTGATTGCTCCTAGCGTTGGGTACAATTCAAGTCCCAACTAATCCCACAGCTTCCATGCACTGTGTTTCATAGCACAGGAATTTAGGAAGAACAAAAAGTTTTAGTGGAGAAGATCCAAGTGCTAGATAAACTTGGTATGTCTGATGTGTATTGGCAGACTATGCATAAAATAATGACAAGGTAGGCAAATTTGTCCTGTCTTCTAGCACCAGACTTTAAAATATGGACTATAGATGCCTCCTCAGATTTTGGTACATACACTGACTCTATCATTTCTCTGTGGCTCTGGGCAAAATTTCTAAACTCTTGTACTATTCAGTGTACTTATTTGGGTAAGTTAGTATAATTGTAATTTCTCAGTAAGATTTGATTAAAGATTATTTTCATAGGGATATGCGTGAAATAAAAAGAAATTCCAACATGAGATGACATTTCCCCCACTGCATTTTAAAATTGTTTAAAATTGGGAGTGGGTAGGAATAGAAGGAAACTTGATAAAGATTAATAGGGTATACTTTATAAGGTATTAGAACATGTCTTGAACATTCTAGACCTAATTTGGGATTGAAAAGAACAGGATTGAAAATACCTCAGGTAGATTTTTCTCATTTATATATTTTTAAGTTTTCATTTTTGATTTGGGGGTTAAGCTCATAAGTTTTATATATGCTAGATAAGAACTGTGTCACTGGACTACACCCCAGCTCCATTTCACAACTATCTAAAATCATAGTGGATAATGAGTAAAATCTCATTATGTGTGTTTTGTTTTAATTTAACTAATATATATGCAGACAGCAAGTGTAAATGGCCTCAATAACAGTATGGATATTTTTTGTTTGTTTTAAGGTCATTTAAAATGGTGAAATTGGGCTTAGCAGTTAAGGTGCTTGCCTGTGAACCCTAAGAATCCAAGTTAGCCAGACACATAAGGTGGTGAATGGGTCTGGAGTTTGTTTGCAGTGGCTAGAGGCCCTGACACACCCATTCTCTCTCTCATTATCTGCCTCTTTCTTTTTCTCTGTCTTTTTCTCTCTATCTTTATCTCTCTTCCTCATATAAATGAAATATATTTACAATGGTGAAACTGTCATTCTATGTTAGTGGTATTTTATAAAGGAGATACCACAAACTATTGAACACCTGGGGAGTTGGCATGGTAAAGAACTTTGGGCATTAAGGAAGCACACCTCTCTCCCAGGGAAGGGACTGGATTTACAAGACATCAGTGCTGTTTAAAATGATTTTGTGATTGGTTCTCTGTGTTCATCACTGTATTTAAGGTGCCCATTATTCAGTTCTTTTGGGGAAACCTCAGAGTAAGATAGAGAGAAGAAATGATTTGGAAACAAACTAGCTCTTCAGTCCTGGTACTACAAAGAAAATTCACAAGTCATGCAAGCCAGTAGTGCTAACTTAAATACCTGATTCTTTTCTACTTGTGAAGTGATACACAAGACACTATTACAACAGGGTCAAATGACATGGTAACTTTGAAAGTGCTTCCATTCATTCATTAATTTTATCTTTTTATTGAATATGATTAAAGGAGCCATCAAAGAATGTATAGGGAATAAAGTGGAAAATTCAGTGAGAAAAGCCTGCCTGAATATACAATACAGAACACAATTTCAATTAGATAGGAAGAAGTTCAAGAGATATGGTGTGCGACTCTTACCATGTTCTCAAAAATGCTGAAAAATAGAGAAATTCTTTCTGTACTTTATTGTAAAATAATGTTTCTGGATATGATATAACAAATATTTCAATTAAACTATTTTCTGTGCAAAGGTGCTTAAAATAAAATGTAGTAAGAGCCATGAAATGCCAAGGCCTTAGAGAAAGCAATTGTCCAGAGATGCATTTGCCCTACAAACTATAAAACACTTGACAAAACCCTGTATTCATACAACTTCAGCTGCACTTGCCTTATATCTCTCTTACAGGAAGCTTTGCCTATGAATACCAACCCATTATGCTTTACATTCAGCTAAGGTAAAAGAGAAACCTCCATTTTCATCCTGAATTGTCTATAAGCAGCTCAGTGGCTGAACTTCACCTTCTCCTATCTCTTCTGACACTTTTCTAGATCCCTTAGACTCTATGCCTTTGTGTGAACTGTTCCTGTCGCTTACAATGTGGCCCACAATCACTGATCAACTACTGATATGAGTCATTTTAAAAAGTTAATTAGGGACTGGGATAAGAATGCTTCCCACAACCATGAGGGCTTTAGAGGGATGGAGACTACACGAGGGTAATGCCTCAGGACCCATGTTAACAGTTGGTATGACCACACATCTGAAATCCCAATCCTTTTAGGAGCAGAGACCAGAGAAGCTATGTGGCTCATGAAAACCAGTGTCCCACATTCAAAGACAGATTCTGTCTCAAGGCAATGCACTGAAGAATAAGAGGAAGGACACCAATCTGCTTCTCTGGCACCAATGCACACTTCTACACACACACACACACACACACACACACACACACTACCCATGCCAATAAAAATGCAATAATAATTGTATTTAAGCCCAGCACCCGCTACACAAACCAGCTCCAGATAATTTGGGTGATTGCTTAACTGCCAGCATTTTGCTATCAATTAGGATGGTTTGATTGTACCAGGGACAAGATGGCATTTATCCATCCAACTCCTCTCTGTCAGGAAAGATCTAAAACCAAACAAATTACCACAGCCATCACTGATTCCAGTCTTTTTGCCTCACCCTCCATCAGATTCACTGGTGCCTGTGACAGCTCAGGGATGTTTCCCATCTCAAGTGCTTGTGAAGGATAGCTCAGCATCTTCAAATAGAGCCTCTCAAGGCAGAATCAGCTAACCCTTCCACACAGCTCCAGGGGTGAACTCTGGGGCCTTCATCTTAGAAGCTACAAACTGACTGGCTCCTAATTGCCTGGATCTGCTTGAGTATTCCCTTGTACTTTAAACAGATTATAAATTTAGGGAGAAGTTTTCCATATCATTAATCACGTTTGACAAAGTGAAGCAGGAGCCAACCTTTCTCACAACCAAAACACAGTAATATGCCTATATTAATGACTGTTTTAACTTGTAAACTGTGTTTGTCTCTTTAATTCTGTGAGGTATATGGCTCAAAACCAATGCCAGATTGAACCATCTGCAGCTCCACTGATCTTGCTTTATGGACCTCCAGTTGCTTCTTTCTTCAGAATTTCTCATTTGAGCAGGTGACTAAAATTTCATTTTCTTTTTTTTTTCTTTATTAGTTAGTTTTGTATTCAGCAAATACAGTCAGTTTGGTACCATTATTAGGCTCATCCGTGACCTACCCCCTCCCCTTGGCCCCTCCTCGTTGAGGTATGTGGAGTTAGCCCACAGTTATGGGTAAGATAAATGTCTCTGCATATCATGACCCAACATGTGGCTCTGACATTCTTTCCGCCCCCTCTTCCACAAAATTTCCCTGAGCCATGTTGGGTTCATTTTTGGTCTGCTTCAGTGATGAGGTGTTGGGGGCCTCTGGGTCTCTGGCTCTCTGATTTGGTAGGAGTTGATTTTTCTCTGTGTTGATCTCCTTCCCCCTTGTGCTGGTATCCGGTTCATCAGGAAAACAGCCTCCTTGCTTGTTTCGCCAATTTTTCTTAGTTTCAGCTGGGGCCCTTTTGAGGTATGTTGGGGTGGCTCTCTCCTTAGGATCTACATCTATCTGAAAAAGAGAAGCAGATTCTCCAACAGAGAGTAAGTTAGCACCAGGACAAATGAGATAACCCTTACTTTTTTTTATAGAGAATTTAATAGGTGTAGGCCCTCTTGTAGCCCACAATTGATGGTAGCTTGATATTGGAGAGTGGGCTTATGTTTGGATATGGTTCTGACTTGTTTCCCAGCTCCAGCTATGGGTCCTATGTGCATGTGGTGTTTAGAGTTAATTTGGGAAATTCAGCATCCAATCAGTTTAATATTTACTAATATCATTTATAAATGTCCAATTGCTTACTAAAATAAGACATAAAATTCTTCCTTTGTACGTTTAATGTGGATGAATAGTTTTTCTCAATTGATTTCTTATTTGATACTTAGGCAGGTCAGTGAAAGGGCTGATGTGGCGGTTTGAATGTAATGCCACATAGACTCATGTTTTTGAACATTTGTTCCCTGCAACGTGGCACTATTCAGGAACCTTTAGAAGACAGAGCCTTGCAAGAGAAAGTGAGTCACAGTGAGTGGGTCTTGAAGTGAGTAGTCCCAGTCCTTCTTGCTGTTCTCTTCGTATTGATTTTATGGATTGACACCAGACTTTTTCTCCTTCCATGTTTGCCCTGGATGCTATGTTTGGAACCGTAATGTGAACTAGGCATTTTTATTCCCTGTGTTCCTACTTGTTGTGTATTTTGTCTCAGCAATAAAAAAGGTAACTGATACAGGTGGAGTAAGGTTGACTCAATTTGAGTTTTGTATCTTCCTTATCTTTATTAATTCCATCACCATTTGCATAATTTCTCCATCCAGATTTCTAGTGGCTTCCATTGACTTTGCATTTCTCTCCTCTCCCCTTCATCTACTCATATAATCAGCCTATGTCACGGCCACTAGTTAAACATGTACTGAAAGCAACGCTTTCTGCGCTCTGCCAGCCTCGCATCTCATCAGAAACACCGCTGGAAGAACATTTGACCTGGTCTTCTTCCTTTCCCTTGCACCCTGATCTTCATTTCCTGTTGACATACAGAGAGCTTTTAGAACCTCATTATTCTAAAGCCTTGCTGATGCAATAGTATGAGAAAGATGTGGGAGTTTGCTAAAAATGTTGGATCACTGTTGTACCCTAGACCTACTGAGTCTATCTGAATCATAAACACATTCCTGGGATTTATGTTCCTGATGAATTTGGCAGGCATTGGTTCAAAACACAAGTCTGTTTGTTTGTTTTTTGTTTTTTGTTTTTTGTTTATGCTTCTCGTGGAACATCTTCAATGGCTTCATACTTTGAGCAGAAGACAGCCAACAGAATTGAGACTCTTTACCATGGCTCATGAAGCTACATGACTTCTGACCTTGACCTTGCCACAGGTAGCAGTTCCCCCCCCCCCCATTGTTGGGACAAAATACCCAACCAGATGTAACTTATGGGAACTTAAGTAACTTAGGGGAAGTTTGATGTGGGGAAAGAATGAAAGGAAGAGATATCAGGGCATTGTATCTTGTCACATACAATTTGATGAGGCAGCAAGAGTAATCTGAGTTTGCTGGCCCTGTAAAGTAGGGTTTTACTATAAAATTTCAAAGCCTGCCCTCGGTAGCACACCTATTCTAGCAAGGCTTCATATTCCAAAGGTCTACCACTGAGCATCAAATATGAAGCTTAATCACAAACACTTGAGGCTATAGACATTTTTACTTCAGGCCATCACACACACACACACACACACACACACACACACACACACACACATCTTTCAACTCACTTCCATCTATATTCCTCTAATAAATAATAGATAGCATTCATGGGAATGGTCTTTCGGCTCCTACAATATATCTTGCAATCTTTCCTCTGGCCACTCCTTCTGTTCATAATGCCTTTCCCTTGTCTCATGACTGGCTTCTTGCTGTCAATTTTATCACAGCTGATGTAGTCCTTTATCAAAGACAATGCCCTTTAGCCACTCCAAAGACAGCAGTCATAGGATTGATGTCTATTTCCAGTGCCTGACATCAATTCACTGCTTGGTACACTATTGTCATTTGACATGTTTTATCTGTTTATTATCACTTCCATTCTATCAGATTCCTTGTCAGTTTTGTGTGATGCCCACTCCCTAGGACTAAGAGAAGAGCTTTCCACCAATCAGTCATCCAGCTAATGAAAACTGATGAAAGAAGGAAGGGACACTGAGGACATTTGCAGAGGGAGCCCAGGAGAGGGTCTTAAAGAAGTTCATGACAGATTGGAACTGGGCCTGGGACTTGTTATATCTATGTTGACTTGCTTTTTCTTTAAAATTTTTATTTATTTATTTAAGAGGGAGTGGAAGATACACAGAGACAAGGCCTCTAGCCACTGCAAATGAACTCAGGATGCATACACCGCCTTGTGCATCTGGCTTACATGGGTACTGAAGAATAGAACCTCGGTCCTGAGGCTTCTCAGGCAAGTGCCTTAAGTGCTAAACTATCTCTCCAGCACCTACGTTGACTTTTTGTAAGTCTAGACTTAGAGAACATAGAAGGCCTTGATTATTTTGGAAATAGCTCCCTGAATATTTTAATCCTACCGGATTGTAGACACCTTTCCACTGCCTCTCCACCTCCCCCAACAAAAGAGATATTCTTTATTTCTTTTTAAAAAATGGCCAAATTTGATGTGATACTTTTGGCATGAGTCTTTGA
The DNA here is from genome assembly GCA_036346955.1 of Dipus sagitta. NCBI lineage: Eukaryota > Metazoa > Chordata > Mammalia > Rodentia > Dipodidae > Dipus > Dipus sagitta. Next base: position 36,981,016 of record CM070778.1, on the reverse strand, counting down.
TAATGTTGCTCATGTATGGTGTAAATTCATATTCCCTTGCTGTGTGAGTTCTATTAGCATTCAGGTCACATAAACTGAAATGTCTGCAGGGGCCAGAAAGGTGGCATAAATGTTATTAAGAAAAGACTCTGCCACAGAGACTATGGGAGCAGGAGAGTGTAACCCTACCACTAATTACTTTCTCTTCTCATTCCCCAGCTCTGATCCTAAACTGAAATCACTGTATGCATTTCCACACTCAGTGTTTTGCTTTTCCAGGATAGCATGCTTCTTTCACCTCTGTAAGGACAGAGCCCTTGCCTGACTCTTTCATTTTACATCTGGGTTTAGCATAAGAATTGACCCAAGACAGAATGAAAAAGTAATATCTTGCATGCATGAATTAAAGGAGAGAACGCCTAATAAAGAATATTTCTAAGGGAAGAGGCAGGAAGAGCTCAAATGGAAGTTACAGAGGAGGGATATGGCTTTCAATCAGAGAATGACATTTCACAGAAGGCCCATTCCTCTATTTTTAGCAGAGAGCAAAATCATAGGCACTGAATTCCCATTGCATTTTAATAGGAAGTATTTGCCATACATTTATTCCATGAATAGAGGTTCTGATACTGCTCACACCCTCTTTTCAACATCATTTTTTAACTGCAAAAAAAATCAAGGTAGGTTTTCTGGTGGCAAGTGCTCACAAGAACCTTTACATAAAATGTAAGGAGTTTTCCTAAACAATGCATACTATGCTAGTTGACTAGATGAGAAGAAATCAATGGTTTATCTAAGTGGCAAGGTATTGACAAAGGCAATGTTCCAGCCATCCAGATCCTTATACCTAGTGACTACAACATTTTGATAACTCCTTGAATGTCTCCTTGGATAATGGGATCAAATCCCTGGAGATGCTGTTAGGAGCCACTGTCAGAAATAAATGGCTAACTCAATTAAACATCCTCTTGATTGGTGAATGTGGTCAAAAGGCAGAGATTAAACCATTTGCCAATAATTAGTTTCATGAGAAAGTATTGGAAGATTCTTTCAAGCTTAGCATGGAAAGTAAATATTTGCATACCCATTCTAATGTTGTTTCCAAATACAGTAGACAGTTGTCCCTCCTCTCCAGTTTTCTATATAACCAAGGGTGAAGGCAATGGGGTCTGAAATAGTCCAAGTAAAAACAAAACAAATAAACAAAGGCTTGCATCTAATCACTAGTTCTGGGAAGTAGCTGAAGTGCAGTTTAGATGATACACTGACTCTGAGATTATGATTCTTTATTTGTATAGAATGTGAATAGAAAAAAGTATTTACCTCAGTATGCATGTGGGAGGAAGTGATTATGTGCTCATGATAGGGAGAAAGAGTAAATGTTTTCTATGTTTATAGTACATGCAAATGAACTAGCATATGGTTTTTGTTATAATTAATTGAAATAATGTTTGTACTATGACAAATGATAAATAAAAATAGCCATATATAGTATGAATACTATTAACAATAGTGTATATATTTTTGCTGTTATTTTCCTAATAAGAGGGAGTCAGGTAGCTTTGTTAGGCACTTAGAGTGACCGAGCCCCTGAAAGTTTGAAGCAGAAATGTCTTTGGCCCTATCCGTGCAGTCTCCACTTCACTGGGGAGCAAAAGATGATCTGAAACCTTACCTCTTGCCTAAAGGAAATCTTTTTCCACAAATAACCTGGGTCTTTCCTGGGAGGGAGGTCTTTCCTAGGATTTAAATCTAACTCTATCATTGTGATTGGTCAAGTTCAGACCACAGAACTTGGCTAGTCTCTTCCTAACCCTAAATCCTAGCCCAGACCAATCAGCTGTCTCTCAGGCTCACCTGAGCCAGAAGGTAGGGCCCACCACCACAAGGTTATAAATAAGTTTATAGGGGGAGGGCAAGCTCTCTGGGCTGCCTGACCACTCCTGAACCTCCAGCTTCTGATGAGTTTCTCCTGTCTTGGCTAGGTTGAGATGAGGTGAGAACCCCTGTACCCCTACTTTCCACGCTGGGTATTTTCTTTTGTTTCCTCTTTATTGTTTTTTCAGACTCATCCTTCAATTGGTTCTGTATTTCTCTCAATATATAAAACAACTGATTTGCCCAGCTCTTCCATTAAATGCAATCGTGAATCCAGAGTTTGGGATTCAAGGACTTCCTGAACATTTAACACCCCATTTCACTAAGGAGCAAAGGTTGTTTAACCTATCTAGACCATAGTCCTCAAAGGTTATATATAGACTAAATGAGATGAAAGTTAACTATTATTACTACTATTTCTGAAAAAAAAAATGTTTCATTCTATGAGGTCATATCTCATGAAGAGATTCCAAGTTCTAGCATGGCAGCACTCGGCAACATCATTCCTCATCTTCGTTTCAAAGCACGTGACAGAATTTCTTTCTTTTCTCAATGATTTTAAAGTGAAAATATAATAATCACTAATTATTGCTCCCTACATTCAACAAAAATCCACTTGAGGTTGCCAGGTTAGAAGGCCTTGGTATTTATTTCTTTTAGGTGTGTTTCGTATATTGTTATACTACAACAGGTACATAGGTAAAGATAGATTTTTTCATTATTTTATGTTAAAATAAGCAACAGAGCATGAGAGAGTGGTGGGAATCCTCACTTTAGTAAAGAATGCTGTTCTTTTTATTTATTTATTTGAGAGAGAGGAAGGAGCAGATAGAAAGAGAGAGAGAGAATGGGCATGCCAAAACCTCCAGCCACTGCAAATGAGCTCCAGATGCATGTGCCACCTTGTGCATCTGGCTTACCCAAGTCTTGGAGAATGGAACCTGAGTCGTTAGGCTTCACAGACAAGTCCCTTAATGGGTAAGCCATCTCTCTAGCCCCAAGAAGGCTGTTCTCTTCTTAGTCACTTTTAGTAGGAGTATTACTTTAAAGCCATGTTTATGGCCTTATTTTTATAAAAACTTACTCAGCTCACAAATTAGAAACAACAGATGCTCGATAAGTATGATTTACTTTTAAATTATTTGTTAATCTGACAGTATCACAATATTTGTCTTTCCTCATCTGCAAGTAAAGGGATGGTATTTTGATTTAGTTAGTAAACATATTTGTTTAACACATTGTCTGGCAAATAACTAATACCTCAGTAAATCTATTTATATTCCTTATACGTAGGACAACTTGGACTACCACTGCTGCAATATTGAATCCCTGCTCCATGGAGAATAGCTGATTCTTGGTTCAGCTTCCAATCTAGTGTTCCATACCTCCTTTATATCTTCTTATTTTTGTATTAACCATTAAGATCTTTTTCTCAGTTCTTGTATGAAATACAGTGAACATCATATATTGGTCAAAGCTGGAAAAAATAATACAACTACACCCTATGTCTCATATTTAAATATGTTCCAAATATTACCTTAAAATTATAGCATCGAGAAAAGTACAGTCTCATGTTGTTTGTGTCCCCCCCCCCCATTTTCTCTTGCATCCTCTCAGCCTCAATACAGACATTAGTCACATGTGGGGAGCAGAAAGCAGAGTCACAGGATTCCTGCAATCACACCAAGACAGAGTCACCACGAGCCAAAGGGATGCCTGGTGAACTAAAGTACTTTAGCGCTATCAGAAATTTAGAAATTCCAGAGATTACAACTTTAAAATTTGGATAATGTTTTGCTTATTTTTAATTAATCAAAATGATGTACAAGATTTTGGGGTGTCTTTGAAGAGTGGCAGAGCCTTTCTGAGCTCTTGGTTTGACTTTTAACTCAGAAGTTAGGGTATCTGATGGTCACAGAAAACTTCCATTGAGTCAGTGGCCTCTAGTTTCTTATTTTGTGAATTCTAATAATGAAATCCACAAAACATAGATGGCAAGGTTTAGGAAGATTTTATTATAGAGCTTAAGAGAAAAAAGAAGGTAGAGCGCCAGAATAGCAGGAGGGATTCCTAGATGGTAATCCACATGGTGGCTCACATTATAGTTTCTTACAAGCTTAATGCTGTACTGGATGGAGGTGGGGGGAGGAGGGGCTTAGCTGGTCAGTTCAGTTCCCATGCCAGGCACCTGGGAACCTTGCAGCCTTAGTCATATGCTTATGCCTCGTTTCCAGGGAAGGGGAGCTTCTTTAGGGAAAAAGAGATGGAAAAATCTGGATCCCACTTACAGGCTCAAGGATGATTTCTGCTTTTAACCAAGAGGAAAAAAACAAAAACAAACAAACAGGGCAGGGGAAATGACTTAGTGGTTAAGGCATTTGCCTGCAAAGCCTAAGGATCCTTGTTGGATTCCCCAGGACCTACGTAAGCCAGATGCATAAGGTGTCACATGCATCTGGAGCTTGTTTGTAGTGGCTAGAGGCCCCGGTGCACCCATTCTCTCTTTCTATCTGCCTCTGTCTCTCAAATAAATAAATAAATAAATAAATAAATAAAATATTAAAACAGATAAACAAACAAAAACTGTTCACTTTTGGGGCCCTGGTATCCTAAAATAGCTAGCCAATTTCTGTCTCAATAGATGCAAAGAATATGATGCTCAGTTAAAATCTGGGCATTAGATGCAGTATTCACTACCATGTCACAGAAGGTAATGCTGGCTGCATTTTAAGGTTACTCAAGGAGAACTAATTCCTGCAATATTAATGGAATTACATAAAATACAAGAGTCCCCAGGACAAGGATGTTAGAAAAATCTTCTAAATGGTTTGTTTTTCGTGACAGCCCATAATAGGCTAATGAGAAATTCGTTTTTGAGAATTGGAGCAATTCCCCACACTTTTTGTGCTATTACCAAATGACTATTCTGTATAACACACTGTCATGAGTGAGTGTTGTTAACATTATCCCAGAAGTACTGTCATGTGTAGTACAATACTCAGCATTTCACTTGTCACCGATGTAGCTGATGTTCTCCTTTAAGGCAGAAGTATGTTTACTTATCTATTACCCAGTCATTTCTTAATGTGGAGTTTAACACACCACTGGCACTCCACACATGACTGTGGAATATATGAATGGTGAAAGAAAACATAAATGCTAGAATGGACATGATGCCTGCTCACTGCCTCAACTAAATGTACTTCCTGTCTAGTTGGGCTTTGTACAATCCATGGATGGCTCCTCCACACATGAACTCTGTAACTGTTGTATTTATTATCTTGTAAAATGGAGAAGCTAATATTCCTTAACTTACAAGATTGCTATGATGACTCCATGAACTATCACGTATATATGCATATAAATGTAGTGCTTAATAAAATGTCTGGATACAATTAATATGAAATACTACTCTTATCCATGACTATTAATATTAATAACTGAATTAACTTATGATATACAAAGGCACTTGAGTAAAAAAAATATATATGGGACAATAAGCAAACATTTTTGCTCACCTCCCTCATTTTTTTTTCACTGCCTTAAGTACTTTCATTTAAGGCTGCCTGTGTGGTAGACCAAGATGTTCAAATGTTAGATGAGCTATAAAACAAACTATTAAGGTCTATAATATGGTACTTTGTCAAAATGCTTAATCTTAGTGGTATTTATTTTAAGTACCATTATCAGACTCCCCATGGAACCATGCTGTTGCTACTTTAGTAATGAGCAATGGTGTTCATTGCATTTAAGGGAATACCTTTAAAAATGAGAAGTATTTTATACAATGTGGCTGGAAGAAGTTTGAAGTGTAGAATTTACCTTGGTATGACCAGAGATTCTTTTATTCTTAGCCCTTAGAATGTGGGGCCCTTTTCCAATATGCAGTACTGAATAGAGTTAGAAAAGTTAAGAGTGCTTTGTGTCCCCCTCAAAGCACCAAAGTTATTAAATAACTGATAATCAGTCCAGAGCAAGGTTTCCAATTCCTTAGTCACTAAGTAAGATGTGTGAATAGTTAGACTTCTGAGAAACATTTTATAATCTAGCAAATCTCTTTTAATGGTGCTTCAGGTATATATTAAAGGCAGTATTTTAACGTTATCCAAGGTACACTTTTAACATCAACACAACAAATAAACTTTGTGTTTGAATTCGTATTGTGTGGAATGACACAATATAAAGATTAGCAGGGGCAGTTAGAACTGGGTGTAGGCTGTGATGCTAATATCTTAAGTAACTTCTGAGCTCTTTTGCCATATTTCACCATCTTTTATCCACAAAACTTAATTTCCCAGGCTGTATCCATGTAGCAAAGATGATGTTTCTTTAATTCTCCTTTCCAGGAAAGTTGAAACTCACTGAAATGAAAAGCTTTTAGCACATCGTGAGATTTCCTTCAACTTGTGCAGGAGGAAGACTATTCCACATGCCTGGGGTGGAGTCCAGGCTCTTCGATGGTTGGAGTTATGGAAGGATACCATGCAGCTGGGGGGCTGGGAGGTGACTTCCTCTTGCTGCTCATTTCTTCTACTTTTGTCTCGGGAGGTTTATTGTGAGGAGATTAACTACATGTGTCTGCTGTTGGATGGAACCCTGGTTTTCTGCACACTCAGTGTGGAGATACATTTTTTTTTTCTGTTACTCACTTTGTATATATGAGTTTTATAGGGCCGTCAGAACAAACTACAGAATGATTCAAACAGCACAAAATTATTTTCTCACAGTTTGGAAGCTAAATGCTGATGTAACCAAAAGTTTAGTTTCAGCTGAGGTACTATCCCTGAATTGTAAATGGTCATATTCTTCTTTCTGTCAACTCTCTTCCATCTAATTCTCTCTTTTTTTAAAATTAATTAATTATTTTTTATTGGCAACTTCCATAATTGTAAATAATATCCCATGGTAATTCCCTCCCTCCCTTCACTTTTCTCTTTGAAACTCCACTCTCCATCATATACCCTCCCCCTTTCAATCAGTCTCTCTTTTATTTTGATGTCATGATCTTTTCCTCTTATTATGATGGTCTTGTGTAGGTAGTGTCATACACTGTGAGGCCATGGATATCCAGGCCATTTTGTATCTGGAGTAGCATGTTGTAAGGAGTCCTACCTTTCCTTTGGCTCTTACATTCTTTCCCACCACCTTTTCTGCTATGAATCCTGAGCCTTGGAAGGTGTGCTAGAGATATTGCAGTGCTGAGCACTCCTCTGTCACTTCTTTTCCCACCATGGTGCCTTCTGAGTCATTCCAAGGTGACTTCCATCTGCAAATGGAAGCTTCTCTAATCAAAAGTGAGAGTAGCATTAATATATGGGTATGAACATAAAGAGAAGTGCTTACTGGACAGTTTGGTGAGCATAGTATATATATTTAGCCAAACATCAGCAGACATTACACCCGTACAGCTCATGACTACCCCTGTTGTAGGTTTTCAGTATCAGGAATGTATTCCCTCCAATGGAGCAGGCCTCCAGTCCAGTTAGAGGGTGGTTGGTTTACGCCATAACAGACATGCCACTATTGCATCCATTGGCTCATTTGGCTGTAACTCTCTCTTCTTATAGAGAACTATTGGATTAAGATCCACATTTAAGACCTCTTGTTAACTTAAACATCACTTAAATTCCCTAATCTCTAAATATAGAATTCTAGAGTACTATGTACTAGAATTTCAACATATACATTTTGTGCAACACAGTTTAGCCCATAACACTCCTAATTTAGGTAAAAATAATAAACTTTATCTCACAGTGAGGAATAAATAAATTAAAATAGTTAATGACAAAAATACTGCCAAACACTTAGCAAGTATTTGATATATGTTTGTAATTTGTGTTACTTTACACAAATAAACTTTCCTTTATAAGGCTTATTAAAAAGATTAGTAGTGGCTAGAAATATGGCTCAGTTGTTAGCAGTACTGTATGTTAAAGGTCTGTCTAATCAAAGATGCTAGGAAAGCCTGATGTCCCAGGTTTGCTTCCCCAGCACCTAGTACAAATTGGCACATGTGGCTGGAGTTTGTTTGCAGCATCAAGAGGTCCTGTTGTGCCCATTTCTTTTCACCCTCCTCTCTCTCTTTTTACAAATAAAAAAAGGAGAAAAAGTGATGTTAGTAATAATTAAAAAAACAGTGATACTATTGACACATGTTTATATGAATTAAACATTCCTAATGAAAAGTGTTTAGCTAAATGGGGCTAGGAGAGAGTTCATCAGGTAAGAGAATTTGCCACACAAGCAATAGGACCCAAGAAGGCCTGATTCATCATGGAAGAGTTTGACTCCAGGCATTCACATGAGAAGCTGAGTGTGGCCATGAATGCCTATAACCCAAGTCCTATGGGGAGCAGAACCTGCACCTAATGAAACTGCTGAAGATACCTTATGTGATTGACATGCAAATTAGAATGGCATGGCTGGAAGTTGGATGAGAGTCAGTCCCCAGACAGTCAGCGCATCTAGTGCCAGAAGGTGCTACATGGGCGACTGGGGGAAATTGACCAATATCTATCGAAGCAATGCATGGTCTAACCTACTTAGCAGCAAATAACTTATTGTGATGCCCACACAAGTGCAGTGGTGGCACACAGCCAACGTGGGGAACCAACTGCTCTCAATTTGGCTAACTGATCCCCTCACTGGTATGGGACCCATAGCTGGAGCTGGGAAACAAGTCAGAACCATATCCAAACATAAGCCCACTCTCCAGTATCAACCTACTATCAATTGTGGGCTACAAGAGGGCCTACACATATTAAATTCTCTATAAAAAAAAAAAAATGTAAGGGTTATCTCATTTGTCCTGATGCTAACTTACTCTCCGTTGGAGAATCTGCTTCTCTTTTTCAGATAGATGTAGACCCTAAGGAGAGAGCCACCCCATCATACCTCAAAAGGGCTCCGGCTGAAACTAAGAAAACTTCGAGAAACAAGCAAGGGGGCTGTTTTTCCTGATGAACCAGACACCAGCACAAGGGGGAAGGAGATCAGCATAGAGAAAAATCAACTCCTACCAAATCAGAGAGCCAGGGCCTCAGAGGCCCTCAACACCTCATCACTGAAGCCGACCAAAAATGAACCCAACATGGCTCAGGGAAATTTTGCGGAAGAGGGGGCGGAAAGAATGTCAGAGTCACATGTTGGGTCATGATATGCAGAGACATTTAGCTTACCCATAACTGTGGGCTAACTCCACAATGCATGACCCGTATACCTCAACAAGGAGGGGCCAAGGGGAGGGGGTAGGTCACGGATGAGCCTAATAATGGTACCAAAATGACTGTATTTGCTGAATACAGAACTGACTAATAAAAAAAAAAAAAAAAAAAAAAAAAAAAAAAAAAAAAAGAAAACTGACTACTCCAGTTCCAAGCTGAGGGAGTATAGCAAATCACCTGTTCTTTGATGGGGGGGGGGGAGACAACTTATGTAGGGAAAGAGTTTATTTGAAATTTGAAGTCTCCTCATGGTGGAGACAAGGATGGCAGCCACTCACATCCTTCCACATGGGCAACAGGGAGAGAACAGCAAGGTGAGTTAGCTCTGAACATCCTCTGGATTGGACTAAACATCAAGGTCAACCCACAGTGACTTAGCTCTTCTAGCAAGGCTCTATCTACTTCCCAAAGGCTCCACCACCTGGGGGCTAAATAGAAGGTTTAATCACAAATACTTGATGCTATGGGGGCATTTTACATTCAAACCATCACAGAGACAGACTGCAACTGAATGAAATATAAAGATACGTCATAGAAGACAATACCCAAAGCTTTCTTCTGGCCTCCACACACATGCACATGGGGGCACATGGGGCACATATATACGCACACACACACACACACACACACATGTGCACATATGACACATACATATGCACACATCATACCACATATCCTATACATACACACATACAAAAACCCAGTTTGGACCTATTAGTATTACTATTGAGGCTGTTTTGTGCAGTTAAGGCTGTTGATGTCTTGATCATTATTTGTATTTATTATATGTTTATATGTATTGTTTCAAGTTATTTATAACTATTGTTCTTTGGAATTAACAACTACTTTTCTTCAGATTAGCATTATGCTATATACCTTCTTGTATACCTCATTAAAGTCCAATTGCTTTATAACTGTAGATATTTTTCCCTTTGATTACTGAGAAAGTGAAAATACCATTATCCCAGAAAATTAGCTCAAACTGAATTCTTGGTATACCTTCTTTCTCAAAAATACCTATTTGTGTACAATATTTTGCATGGATTCTAAGCCACCATCTTCCTCCAACTGGGTTTTTGTGTTTTTCCAAGAATTTCCAAGAATTATTTTACAAATTTATAATCACATGTGTATAGATCAATGTCTCATAGTATATATATATATATGTGTGTGTGTGTGTGTGTGTATGTATATATGTACATATATATATATATACATATATATGTATATATATATACATATATATGTGTGTGTATGTATATATGTATATATGTATATGTATATATAACTTATATTTATATTATACCATATATATATATATATATATATATATATGTATGTATAATTTTTTAAGTTGTAGAAGACGGTTCCTTATAATTGATGAATGAAAATTGAGACCTGGACAAAAGCCCCTTTATCGTTATCTTGAGTCTGACTGTGAGAGAAGAAGTGATTACCGAATGTGGTAATTCAAATGTAAAATGCCCTTCATAGCCTCATGAATTTGCTATTAAACTTCATACTTAATTTCTGGTTAAGCTCTTAAGAGACTTGCTGGAGAAGATGCTTCACTCAGTTCAAACCTTGGGACTTTTATCATTTAGATTTCCTTCTCAGCACTAGCTAGCTCACTCTTTAATTCCTCGCTGCTGCTACATGATGAAGTGAACCAGTTCCTTGCTCCTGCCATGCTTTCCCTGTCAGGATGATGATTTCCCATCCAAAGTCTAAGCAGGATATGAACCTTTTCCTTCCATGAGCTCTGTCAAGTGTTTTGCCTCAGCGATAAGAAGATAACTACTACAGAGATTGTTTAGCACCTTCATACTTGCTCAGTGTTTCTAGTTATATGAATCCAAACTATGATCAGAATGAGGGTTTCATATGGACCAAAGAAGGAATTTCAAATAGAAGCTCTGGAATATTTAGCAATTCTTCAATATTAGCTTGCCTAAGTTACTTCTTGCCAGCATGACCATTCTTATTCCTATGTCCTTAAGTTACTGTGCAAGACCTATAGCCAGGAACCTGAATCTTCCAGCATGTTTAACTTATTTTCCTCTGAGTATACTTAGCAATAGCCATAGAGACACAGAGAGCTGATGTCATTTTCATATACTCCAAGCACACAAAAATTTCAGAGTGTTCCACTTAATTTTTTTCAGTATGAATCTGTAGCGTATATACTAAAAATAGTAGCTAAGCTGTCCAACATTTATCAACTAATCAACTTATTACTACCTAAGAGATTTATATCACTGGTTAATAAGAAGAATATAACATTATATTGTGAGGTAAGACCTCCCTTGGCACGCCAACAGATTACATTGCCATCTTTTGATGTGTATTTTGGAAAAGATTTGTGTGTGTGTGTGTGTGTGTGTGTGTGTGTGTTTCTATATATTTTGGAGCATTATCAATTCTTCCTAGTTTGGGGCTTTCCTGCCTGTGAACAAAATTCAATATCTTGGGTATAACTTCTTTATATCCTCTGTAAAAACATGGAAACCCTGATTTTCTTTTATCATTAAGAGTAATATTTAATATAGAGAAAAATTACAAGAGGGCATATTATGGGGAACTGTGAAGAATTTTGCTTAAGAATAAATTACTTTAGGTCCAAGAAACCTGAAAAGTTTATGATCAAAGCAGAGTGCTGGGATTAAAGGCATGAGCCACCACGCCTGACTGGTTAGGAGATATGCACTGTGTTCTTAGTCAATGTATCTGGGGCTGTTGTGAGATCTCATAAGAAGCACACTTGGTATTTTCATAGCACTGAACCTAAGAATGCTATGATAATGGGGTCCCAGGTGAAGTTCTTGTTTGAATAAATAATGTCATCATGTTTCAAATGTAATATTAATTCTATTTGCGCAATCTATTTTCCCCTCAATTTTTGTACTTTCCAAGACAGTATAATAAGAAAATAAACCGCTCAAATGGCTTTTTCTCCACACTTACAAGTTTACAGAAAAAGGGTAACAATAAATGAAGATTGCTAATATTATAAAGGGCCAAGAAGAGGCCAGGCATGTTGCTAACTACTTTCACATAAACCATTAAACCTTAAACCTTAAACCTCTCTCCTTCAAGTTAAGCAAAAGTTACCTCTATCTTAGAGATAAAAAAAATGGAGACTTGGGGATACTAAATGACTTGCTTGAATTCTTTAGTTCATAGGGAGAAAATTAGAGAATTAAATCCCAAATAGTCTAATTTCATAATCTATTTTGCAATGTGATTCATTTAGAGAACCATGAAATTTTATGTCACAAAGAAGTCATTTACCTAACTTCCTTTCCCCTGAGCAATTTCCTTAAATACTGGTACCTGTCAAGTTACTCAGAAGATGTATTTTTTACTCAAACAGCAAAAGGTAAATGAATTGAAACCCTCTTTCACCTCTACTTTTATAAGTTATTTTAACATACACAAGTGCCAATGCATGACCCACTTACTAAACAGGAATATGTGGAAACAGGGAGCATATCCCTAAGATTATGCCAGCAATTCATCTCAGCACCTGCTCTCCCTTCTTGTGAAAACTTAGAAAAGGACTCTCAGTGTGCACTGGGTTAGAGGACTCACAGTGTGTGCTGGGCAAGGGGACTTGCAAGGTGTATTAGGAATATAAGCACTACTTACTTCAGAGTCATCAACACGGAATACCAGCAATTATTTATTGTGTTTCAGAGACAGAGCATACAATCAGAGGAGTTTGCATTGTCTTGAAATTCAAGTTTCCTACTTAAAATAACTCTGTTGTATGGATATAAATCAGACACTCAAGATATCTATTGTGAAAACATAGAACCCTTGATGAATGGTTTTGCACAATCTTATTACAACATTGTCTCTCAAAGTTCAAGCATGGGTATAAATTGGGATACTTTGCTAAATTGAGATTGTATATTTCTCAAAATCTCACTGGTGGTGCCAGTAATGCAATACTGTGTATCTCATATTGAGTACGGGATATCAAGATCATTCTATACACATGCCTGTGGTTTATTTTTATGAATTAATCATTGTGAAAGTTTTTAAACCAAGATAACTCACATGAAACTATCTTAAAAATTATCTAACCCATGGGCTTGTGAGATAGTTTAGCAGTTAAGGTGCTTGCATGCAAAGCCTAAGGATGCAGGTTCAATTCCCTAGTACCCATGTAAAGCCAGATGAACTAAGAGGTATATGTGTCTGGTGTTTGTTTTAAGTGGCTAGAAGCCCTGGTATGCTGTTCTCTCTCTCTCTCTCAAATAAATAAATGAATAGAATATTTTAAAAATATATCTAACCCACTCTTGAGCAATCTGGCTTATATTCCTTATGACATAGTTCAACACCCCTTGAATTGACCCAAAGTACTTCCAACATTAAAATCCTTGTCAATTTGTTTCTTTATTATTTCATGATGACTTACACTCCAGAAGCATGACATACATTCGAATTTTACAACCTATTAGCCTTTAGTCACATGTCCTCTTATTTTTTTTCTTGGCCAACAAGAAGGAACTCTTTCCAAATGTCTCAGGAAATAACGTAAGGAAGTGCAGGATATGGCCTGGCTATTGTATTCATTCATGATTTCATAGCAACTGTCCTCACCTGTACAAGACCTGCATGCTACGGGACCCATCATTATTCCACCATGGATGGTGGAGGATGGAATGAGGCCCTCATCTTCCCTGAGGAGTTATTGGCAGTTAACAGCTGCTGGGGTAGCAGGAGAACTTTCTCTAATGGTATAACCACAGGTACATTGCATGGGCTCTGGTAAATAATCCTACACCCATGCTTATACAATGAAACTTAGGGTATCACACAAACAATAAAATATTTTAAAAAATCAAAGTGAAGGAAAGACTAGTTAAGAAGGAGAGGGAGACAAGTGGAAGAAGGATGAGGAGCTAGAACAATAGAAGGGGGTAATAGTAGGCGATTATGATTAAACTTCACTGCATACATACATTACTATATATATCTATATACTATATATATGTATATATACTATATATATGCATGATATCTATTCTTCCAGTAAATATACCTTTATGGAAGAAAGATCAGAGCACAATTATATATATATATATATATATATATATATATATATATATATGTATATATATATATATAATATATATATATATAATTGCCTATGAAAATATTGTTTATGAAGTCAATGAAAAATAAAAGAGATAAGTGGAGCTCCAAATGAGTAGGTGGCTGTACTTTAAAACAAAGCAGACTGGATATCAAAAGTGAGTCACATCTGTGGAAACTATCCCATCCCCTAGAAGAATAAGCAGATTTAAAAAGTGAATGTTTTTATTTTCTTCTTTACATTCAGTATAGGACTTGAGAGATGGTACAATGTAGATTCTCAGTAGGCTTTCTGTGAATAATCTCAAGTGCAAAATATGACAACCTAGTTTTTAATTCTAACTCTATATCCTCATGCACAAAGGAGTAGTATCAATTGGCACTTGAAGTAGACTTCTTGTGTAGTTTAAGCAAAATATGAGCTAATATAGTACTTTATAACTTTAATATGTTGATGTATACTATTTTAAAAATATGCATTACTAATAGTATTACTAAGGCCTCTTTAGAAGAACAAGAGTAAAAAATAGACACAGTGCAGGCAGAACTTCCCTGAGCTGTGAAAATTGCATGAAATACTGCTTGTTATTTGTAATTTAGAACGAGAAATTATAATTATTCTCAGTTGAGCCTTTGCCTATTAAACTTTCATTTTCATTATAGGGAATGATAGCAATATTTTATCCATAGACTGACCGTGTGCTCTTTTCTTAGATAGCGACACTTTATTCCTTTTGTCTTAGTATCCTTTTTAATTAATATGCCCATTTAACATACAAAGTACCTTCATTTAGATGATAAATTACATAGCCACCTTGCTCATTAGATATATTTAGATTTATCAGTAGATATCTTGATGTGAGAAAATTAGCTCCATCTTTCCATAAGCATGTTAGTTCTGATTGGAAGGTAAGAGGTAGGGCAGAAAAGGATATTCTGAAGGTTGTAATATAACTATACAGAATATGAAGTAGGGAAAATGGGGTTTTCACAAGGAGAGCCAGAGATGAGTGAATATCCACCAGATTTGCTTCAGTTCTTGACTGAGACACCACTTTGCTATTAAGTGTGAAGGGCAGAAGGCTGTTATTTACTTGAGTTAGGTGAGAAAGGGTATTCATTTGGAAAGGGAGAGAAATCAATATTTCTCTGAGGTTTTCTATCAGAGTCATTCAAATTCTAATACAGATAATTGAAACATTAATCTGCTTGTACAATTCAAAGAATCCAAACACAGAGTGATCGATTTTAAAGGAAAGTCAAATCAAAGCTGTATGATATCTATTCTTCCAGTAAATATACCTTTATGGAAGAAAGATCAGAGCACAATTTCTTAGAAGGGGGTGTAATAAAATACCTAAACACGGTCATTAAGCAGAAAAACATGTACACATGTGATTCTTTGAATCTGTTCCATTTCTTGGAAAGAAGGGGAAACAGAAAATCCCAATCTCTCCACTTTAATACCTAGAGTATGACAGATGAAAGTCAGGATAGGGGTGGGAATGGGAGTATTGAGTATTGAATGGCATGATCAGATCTACAGCTTGCCCCATTTGTCTTAAAACATGTTATAGAACATGTCACAAAATTTATCGATATCTTCTGTCACTTGAGATATTTTTTTCATATTTTGAATGTATACAAATTTTAATTTCAATGTTGTTTCTGTGCTGGAACATGTCAGTGGTTACTTAGGTTCAAATACTGAAACATTGGTTTGTAGTAAGGATTTTCCATAAGTGATGACTCAGTAGTTGACTTAGCCAATTGTACAAGAAGCTTATTCCCTTTGGTTTTAAATTTCTCTAGACATATCATTTTTTTCTCTAGACATATTATGTGTGGTTCTAAGAAATACTTCCAACCAAGCCTAGTGAGGGTGTATTCACAAGGTTTTTGCATTTTGGAAATAGCTTAATAGTTTGTTTTGCTTAAGAAGATAATGTTCATCTGATGTTATTTCAGGATTCATGAAAAATTGTAAATGAAATACACATTATTAGTCATATTTATTCATTTTTCTCAAATTTTTACATCATATAAGGCCATAGTATAACTAATGAATTTAAAACAATTAGTGTAGATAAAGGCTGACATCATGTTAATTGTTCATTTGAATTATTTTAAGTTTACTCACAAATAAGTTTTTTTTTCTTTTCCTCTTGGATTCTGAACTATATTTGGCCTTCATGGCTTTCCTTCCTTTTTAGACCCTGATAATCTGATCATTTCTTATTCTGTCCTTCATTCACTAGCTTGAATGTTTTAAGAATACAAGTTACCTACTTTTAAAAATGACCCACAATTTGAATATGTTTTGTGCTTTCTTACATCGATACAGTATTTTTTTTCTTTTTTTTTTTCATTTTGAAAGGAATATCATGGAGGTAAAGCATCATTATATCATGTTGTATTGGGGAATCTTCTGTCAGAATCCCTAATCATTGATGATGTTAAATTTGAATGTTTGATGAATATGATGTATTTTAAATTCCTCCACTCCAAGTTACTAATGTTTTTTCTTACATTCTATTTATTTCATGTAAATCATCAATTCCAGCTAATACCTTAATAACTGTTTTCTGTAATCACAGATAATGATCCCTTTTCAGTGTGTGGATGTCATGTTCACAGACGCAAAATGATGGGATAAATCTGACTACAGTCTATATACCAAACAAAGACTTAGGACATTTGACTTTTTTTTTCTACCCAATTCCCAACTCACAAGAATATGTGTTATTTAAAGGGAAGAAAAGATGGAAACACACATTAAGCAGCAGTTTACTACCACTGGTGTAAGATACTGGATTTGAAGTAGCTCTGCTTTGCCTGTAGGGTTTTAGTGTAATTCAAAAATGAATATGACTTGGCAGCATGGAGACCCGGGTGCACATGGCATGCAGACACAGCAAGGAGCAGGGACTCAGGTGCAACGGTGAAGTGACAGTGGTGTAGCATAACCAGGCAACTCCAACGAGAGTGAGAGAAGCAGACTCCATTCAGAACAGCTATGGGGTACTGGTTCCAAAAGACCCCTGCTGAGTTGGCAACCTGGCAACTTCTGAACCTCTGTGAACTGTGCTCTCAGAAAACTCAGAATAAGTGTGAGGGAGCTACATGGTGAATCCAGACCAATAGTCTACCAGACTGTAGGAAAAGACTTGAGTTAGAAACTAGAGAGGTAAAAGTAGAGCAGAAGTGGTGTCTACAGGGAAACACAAATGTCATTTCCAAGCAACTCACCAGACAACGAATGCATTGTGCAGAAACAGTGCCAGCAACCAGATGCTTGAAGGATCAGCCAGAGGTGTGACCTGCATCTGAAAGACCACTTGTGAAGCTGTGTCTACTGACTAGCCAACACTGGAAACATAGTCTCCCAAAAGAGAGGAAAGGAAGTAGTCAAAGGATTATCCGTTTTATGACTACTCATGTGATAGATCCCAAAGATTCTACCAAAAACATGCTTGGAACTAAGAAAAGAGATTCAGACCCAGTATGTCAAACATGCTAAGGATGAAATCAAAGAAACAATCCTACTCCCAATGGCCTCAAAAAAAGTGGCCGGAGGGATTGCTCAGTGATTAAAGATACTCGTTTCGAAAGCCTGATGGCCCTGATTCAATTCCACACTACCCACTAAAGCCAGATACACAAAATAGCACTAGGCATGTACACATAAGCTTAGGAAACTATTTTTCTAGGACCTGGACTCCTGGATCCCCAGCTTCTGATTTACTAGCTGCTGTTTTCCCCCGCACCTGTGGGTATGCTAGAAGAACTGAGAAGATGAACCACAGGTGAAATCTCAGAGGAACTGGTGAGATGAATGAGTGCTGCTTCCATGGAAACCCTGACAACCTGCACCAGGGTGATGGAGACAGACACTGAGGATACTCAAAATGTGCCAAAGCAAAGTTGGGTGTGGTGGTGCACACCTTTAATCCCAGCCATTGGAAGGCAGAGGTAGGAGGATCTCCGAGAGTTTGAAACTATCCTGAGACTCCATAGTGATTCCAGGTCAGCCTGGGCTAGAGTGAGACCCTACCTCGGAAAAAAAAAAAAAAAAAAAAAAAAAAAAAAAAGCAGAAATCCAGAAGCTGCTGAGAGGTCAACACTAAAGAGACTTAAAACTCTCCCACCATAGCTCAGGGGATTTTGAAGAAGAGAGTGCAGAAAGATTGTAAGAGCCACAGAGTGGAAGGGAATGTCCAGAGTCATTGCCCCCCTCTCTGCAATGACTGACTGCTTCTCTCACAACTCATAACCCACAACCCCATGGTAAAAACCAGCAATGTAACTGAGGAAGGCCCTCAGTGTAACGGAGGCAAGGAGGAGGGAAATGATGGCACCAACACATGATGTGTCTGTACATTTTCTACTTAATAAAATAAATAAATACATAAAGGAAGAAACTTTTTTTGAAGTGGGTTTTTATTTTTATTTATTATTATTATTTTTTGGTCTCGGGAATTTTAAAGCATAAAAAGCATTTTAAAACAACAATTGAATATCTAACAAGATATGAGTAATAATTTAATTAGAGTCGCATTTCGATGGATTTTACCTCTGTCTAATAAGTCCAGCTGTTCTCCAAATTTCAGAGTAATAATGTTAAATGCCCATTCTAGTAACCAGAAGTTTTCATGCTATTCTAGTATATGTTATATGGCTATGTAATGCTCCAGATATTAGAGTAATGTCTCTGGAGACCAAATCCAAGGAGAGTATTTATATTATGAAAGAAAGAATGCTAACTCTATATTTTACTTTGTTTATGTATGAAAGGAAAGGGAGAATTGCTCATTCTCATTTATACACCCCATGTGCATTACTGATCATAAACCCTTTCCAACAACAAATTATTACACTCAGGCAATATGGCAGACTCTCTGCCCAAATAAGTACCTCATCCAACTAATCACACAAAAAAGTATTTCATTACATCCTTTACTGCCTAAATAAATTGGATGAAAGAAAGACAAATTCCACAGGAGCTTGTAAGAAACAAAATCATAATTGTAAGTAAAGCTAATAAAGTAGGGGCTTCATGAGGAGTTTAGACCATGAAGATATATTTAGGAAAAGTTTTGTGCTAGAGAAATGGCTTAGTTTTTAAGGCATATGCCTTCTAAGCCAAAGGACCCAGGTTCGATTACAAAGGACCCATGTAAGCCAAATGCACAAGGTGGCAAATGCATCAGGAGTTCTTTTGCAGCAGCTGAATGCCCTGGCATACCCATTCTCTCTCTCTCTCTCTCTCTCTCTCTCTCTCTTTCTCTGTATATATATATATATGTGTGTGTGTGTGTGTGTGTGTGTGTGTGATATGGCTCATGTGTGGTTAGAGGACAACCTCGAGGTGTCTACGCTCTTCTTCCACCTTCTTTGAGACAGGACCTGATTTCTTGTGACTGTGAAGTAACACCAGTCTAGCTGGTCCTGGAGCTTCAGATTCTCCTGGCTCTACCTCTACTGTCATAGGCAGACATGAATGCCACTTTGCCTTTGGCTTTATGTCAGTGCTGAGAAATCAAGCTCAGGTCAGGAGGCTTTGCAAGCAAACACTTTTTCCCCAGACTCTTCCCCATTTTAAAGATATACCTATAGATTAAAAAAATTGGAAAATTATATTTTAATCTCCCTACTTAAATCTAGGTCCTCAAAGTGGAAAGTGCTACCTACCTTATGATATTAAAATAAATCCCAATATCACAGTGCACAAAACCACAAATCATGAATAGCTAAACAATAGGAAGAGGACTGTAATAAAAATACTCATGAAGTACTGACAATGACATTTTGAAGGCAAGAAATCAAATTAAAAGGATAGGACAGTATTTGCAACCCTGTACCCATTGTAACATTACCCACAAAAGCAAGCATGTCATCCACCTCAATGTCAACTAAACAGGTGAATGGGTGAAGAAGCTGTAGTATGTATAATGGAATACTGTTCAGCCTTTGGAAAGCAGGAAATGCTGCTCTCTGCAGCAACATGTATGAATGTAGAGGACATTATGCTAAGCGAAATAAGCCAGATGCAGGAATTCAAATGCTGCATGATCTCACTCATATGTAGAACCTCACATAAGCAGCCATAACTATAGTGATTGTCAGTGGTCAGAGGGGAGGTTAGTAATCTATGGAGAAATGTACCAAGTATCCAAAAAACTGAAAACATACAGATAAACTAACAAAGAAAAAAAATATACTGTGAATAAGTTCTGGAGATCATTATATGTAATAGTGTTGCATTACAGACTTGAAAATTTCTGAGATTGTTCTTGGAACTAGAGTCATTGCCTGTGTCCTGGCAGCCCCAGTCTTGGCCACTAGTCCTTTGCGGTGATAATTGTAAGAACAAACTATGGGAATGAATTATGGGAATGGACTATGGGAAAGAACCCTGGGAATATTTATTGACCTTACAAAAAGCTTGTGTGATATTATTGCTGTGAGATGCTAAGCTCTTACTTGTAACTTGCCCTAGAATTTATCTTACAATGGTATATTCCATCTGCTTAAGGCAATGTGAATAGTTTTCCTCTGACTTGGTGTACCCTTGTCCTGACCAGCACAGATGACCAATATTAACAAGCAATGGCTGGAGATGCTGACTGATCTTAAGTTGTGCTACTTTCCTTGGTGGCCTAATTGGGCACTCCACTGAGAAGAAGCACACATGTGCAAGTGCTAATTATAGTGTTGCACGCAATGAGATCAGTAAACATGGACCCACAGACCTGCTGAAAGCAAGAGGTGGGCTTAATGTGATTTCTGTTATGATCAGACTATATGTGTATACTGGATCAACATAGTCCAGTGGGTTATACCCCTAAATCCCTTCCTTTAACAAATGTTTAAGGATTATCCAAAGTCAAAAGTCTCTAACCCTTTGATCATACAATGTACGACTTATTCATATATTACTGCTTTCGTTGTTGTTGTTGTTTTTTCATCGAAGCAGCAGGATCAGCCAATGCAGCAGGTTTATTAATGGTGTAAACTACACTTCTCTTTAGTTTCCTTTTTCCTCAAGCTGTTGCTTACCTCTTACCTCTCAGGATCTACTGCTGGAAGCTGTTTGCCCACTTCTGGAAAGGAAAGTTTCAGAGGATAATGAGCTAAATTCAAGGACTTCACCCCAAATAAGGACACAGGTGTCTATTAAGAGTACCCCTGTTCTTGCCACAATAGTTGCAAGGTCACATCTTAACTGTTTTCACCACAATGGTGAAATGATAAGTAGGTAAGGAGATAGATATGTTAATTAACTTGAATCAATCACTTCACAATGATACATACATCAGAATATCACACTGTATTCCATAAATGTAATATTTTTGAATTTCTTAATTATACAATAAAAAACTGGAAGGGGTATGCTATTTAATGCTATATAATAAGAGTAGAAATGTTTTAATTCAATAAATAATGAATTTATATGCATAATATAACTATTGAACTTTAAAATATATTTCAACAGGTAGAGAGCCAGTATTCAGTCCTCTTCCTTGTCCATTGTGATGTAAGGTGTTTCAGCCTGAGAGGATCCAATTTGATCCAGTTTACTGCTAGGCCTAATCTTCAGTTTCCCAGAGAGGCAGGCAAGACTTCCGGGAAAAGCTACAAACAAGGGCTGTTAATTAACAGTGATCCTGACATGTGGCCAGGGAAGATAGCTACCCAGGGGCCCAAGTCAGTTCCTGCAATACCTCTGGACAATGACCAAAAAAAAAAAAAAAAAGGACTTACCTGAGATAGCAGGCTCCAGGCCTTGTCAGTTCCTGCAAAATCTCTAAAACATAAACATGTCCAAGGATGGTAAAATCTGGACCATAGGCAATCAAAGGTATACAAATTTAACTAGGGCTTGCTTAGCCAATCACATTAGAAGATGACCTAATCCTCTGAAAATCCCCCTAGCTGTGCTTAAAAGGGGTCTGTGTGCTCCTCTCAGGGTCACCATTTTGTATTAATGGTTGACCCCCAAATGCTGGCTGATTCTGCAGAATAAACACTCTTTGCTTTTACATAGTATTTGAGTCCAAGGTCTTTCTTCAGCAATTCTCAGGCCCTTACAAGCCATATATTCCAACTTCTATAAATTCTGTCATGTATTCCCTTCAAAGCTAAAAACTCACTTTTCAAACTGTGAGACAATATAAATTCTTCTGCCCATACATTGGGACCATTTCTATGGTAAAGCTGGTAATGTGTAAAACTGCTTTATGGGCAGAAATGTGGACTACAGAACTCTAGAGTATTGTAAATCAAGTTGAATGGACTATTCTGGTGAGAGTGTAGAGTCAAAAATGTTAATCAAAAGCCATACAGTGAAGACTGCACTCACAAGGTGGACGTAGGCATGAGGACAGTACTGAGAAATGAATTAGAGTCCATTCATGTTACATACTGTAAATTTTAATAAGGCTGAATTCAAAAGTAATGGACTAATCTGTTTTGTGGAGGAAATTTTAAGACAGCATAGCACTCCAGCTTTGGCATGGCTATTGCTCATTGCACTTGAGATTTATAATGAAAATTCAAACCAGGAAGAGATGAAAAATAAATATGACATTTGGGGAGGAAAGGAGTGCAAACTCAATTAAAATAGGGGACAGGATAGAGTAGGTGCTGGCAAGACAGCTGCAATTGTTAAAGATGCATGTGCCACCATGTGCATCTGGCCTTATGTGGGAACTGGGGAATCAAATCTGGGTCATTAAGCTTCGCAGGCAAATACCTTCACCACAAAGCCATTTCTGGAGCCCCTTTCTCTGTTTCTTGATCCACTGAGATGTGCTCCCACTACCATGTCCCCATCATGCCTCACCTGTCATGATGGACACTATCTTCTCAAACAATGAGCCAAAATAAGTGTTTCAATTTATTTATTAAAATAAGTGTAAAAGAAAAATTTGTAAGCAGATTAACGTGTTTTGAAGTCCTAAGTAACTTAGAAAATTGAAATGAGGGCTGGAGAGATGGCTTAATGGTTAAAGGTACTTGCTTACAAAGCCTTTCAGCCTGGCTTTGGTTCTCCAGTATCCACCTAGGGAAGGGCTGAAGACAGAGTTCAGTGGTAGAGCACACCCACACAACAAAACAGAACCATGGGGGCTGGAGAGTTGGCTTAGCAGTTAAGGCACTTGCCTATAAAGCCAAAGGACCTCGGTTTGATTCCCCAGGACACATGTGTGGTAGTTTTTGAATAGATGGCCCCTAATATATTCAGTGCTTTACTAGCTTGTAGTTTGCATCTGCAGCCATCTGGCTGGAGGAAGTGTCACTGGGCGGATCTTAAGGTGTGGTGATAGGTCTGAGACTTCAATCTAAAGATATGCAAAGTGTGCCTAGCTGAAGTTCCTCCTGGAGTGAGCTGAGCTGTGCTGTGTGGCTTTTGGTTTTTTGGCTTATGCTTATCTCTCTGTGTTTGGTCCTGTGATAGCAGGCAGCTTCTTCTGCCTTTATGGAACTTCCCCTGGATCTATAAGCTTCAATAAATCCCTTCCTCTATAACTGTGCCTGATCTGTAAGTTTATCTCTATGAACCTGAAGCTGTCTGCTACACAAAGGACCTCGGTTCAATTCCCCAGAACACATGTAAGCCAGATGCACAAGGGGGCACATCCATCTGGGATATAGGAGTATTACCACTAATTGGCAATCACACTATGATGGCTTGGTGTAACACTTTCATATTTCCCCTCCCTATTTCTCTCAAATAAATAAGTAAAAATTAAACTATTTTTAAAAAGTCAGAAAAATGAAACAATGAACACACAAAATAAAAATGAGTAAGAGGGGCTGGAGAGATGGCTCAGAAGTTAAAGGCACTTGCTTGCAAAGCCTAAAAGCCTAGGTTCTGTTTTGCAGTACCCACATAAAATAAGATGCACAAAGAACTATCACATGTGTCTGTAGCTCATTTGCACTGGCACTAGGCCCTGATGTACCCATTCTCATTCTCTTTCTGTCTCTGTCTCTTTACTTGCAAATGAATTAATGAATGAAAAGTAAATAAATAAAAAATAACTTAAAAATACGGACTGGAGAGATAGCATAGCAGATAAAGTGCTTGCCTGCAAAGTCAAAGGATCCAGGTTCAATTACACACTATCCATGTAAAGCCAGATGCACAAATAAATGAATAAATAAAGTATTTAAAAAATAAAAAAGAATATCTGGTTTTGATTCAATAACCTAATAGTCACTACTCTTGCTTAGTCAAAAGTATACCCTTACTAACTTGATAAATAAGATTGTCTAACGGAGCTTCTTTGGCAATATGAAAGTGTTACATCGAGCCATCATAGTGTGATTGCCAGTTAGTGGTAATACTCCAATATCCCATGTGCAGCTGAAGTCAAACAATTATGTTGTGCCAGTCTCATATATTGGGCTTCCCTATGATTTTGTTCTTGGAAGAAAGGTTTATGAAATTGTAATAAAAAGTATTAGTACTCATATTTTGTGCTATTATTACATATGAATATTTTGTCCCTTAGTCATATACATTATCTCTAGATAGGTCTATATTGTATTTAAAATAATGGAATATAGCTAAGAAGAATAGAGGAAACAGCTTTCAAGTATTGCATTGTTTTCTGGTGAATCTTTATAATAACATATAGTTGAAATTTTATCTGGGTAAATGGATTAGGAAAATATTTCTCAGAGTACTTAAGTAATTTATAAAGGTGTCTGAGTTAGCAAGTGACAGAGATGGAACAAGACTTAGTTCTCAACATCCATCAAGGTTTTGCAGTTCAAAAAATTCATAAAGATGGGAGAATACCAAACTTGTCAGCTGAGGTGAGCATAGGCTTGTCAAGTCAGCATTCTCTCTTCACTATGTGGTACTAACCTCCCAGCTAACTGCACACTCTAATAACAAATATCTGACATGTCCTCTTACTGTTTAGCTTTAACATGGACATTTCCCTGTTCTTTTGATAAAGAGTTTCCTATAATATGCTTGAATGGCCTAGATTTATGATCCACATATTCCTCCCATGAGCATTATATTCTGAGAGATTTGGAGAAGACTTTTTCATTAATGGTAATACCAGTTGAGAATGGGTTTATTAGCTGCTTTCACATTACTGTTACCAAAATGACTGCTAGAAACAAACTAAGGGAGGAAAGAATTATTTTGGCTCACAGTTATGGAGGATTTCAGCACATCACAATGGGATGGCATGGGGAAGCATCCCAATCCATGGCTGCAGGAGCTGTGGTAGAGGAGAGGCTCTTCACATGGTAGCTAACCAGGAGGTAGACTACCACTGGAAAGGTATAACTGACAGAAGTTCACTCACTAGTAAACCATTTCCTCCAAGGAAACCCCACCTTCTGTTACTTGTACAGCCTGGGGGGGGGGGGGGCTGGAGAGATTGCTTAGTGGTTAAGCACTGCCTGTAAAGCCTAAGGACCATGGTTCAAGGCTCAATTCCCCAGGACCCATGTTATCCAGATGCACAAGGGGCGCACACGTCTGGAGTTTGTTTGTGTGGCTGGAAGCCCTGGAGAGCCCATTCTCTCTCTCTCTCTCTCATTCACTCTCAAAAAAATAAATAAAAATAAACAAACAAAAAAAAGCAAGCTGTGGAGGACATTTTATAACAAAAACAACAATGTATTGAGACTATGATGTCTTTATCCTGAGGCAGTCAGTAGCAAACATTTTGTAGCATGAGGCAAAAGTGGATCATATATATGGAGTGATTAACATACTAATGTCCATGGTACTGTAGAAAAGCAAAGACAGTCATGGTGGAAACAATAGTAACTGTCGTATGATAGTTTGGTACATTTGAACAACCAATGCATCAATACATATGTATATATGCAAACATGCCCCTTAATAAAGAGAAGTGATTTTGCACATCAGACCTTCCATCCGTTTCATGCAATTAATTTTTTTTTAATTTTTGTTTATTGTTTTTTTCTTTATTAGTTAGTTTTGTATTCAGCAAATACAGTCAGTTTGGGACCATTATTAGGCTCATCCGTGACCTACCCTCTCCCCTTGGCCCCTCCTTGTTGAGGTATACGGGACATGCATTGTGGAGTTAGCCCACAGTTATGGGTAAGCTAAATGTCTCTGCATATCATGACCCAACAAGTAGCTCTGACATTCTTTCCACCCCCTCTTCCGCAAAATTTCCCTGAGCCATGTTGGGTTCATTTTTGGTCTGCTTCAGTGATGAGGTGTTGGGGGCCTCTGAGGCTCTGGCTCTCTAAAAATGTTTGACTTATTTTGCTTTCTGGCAGCCTAAAAATAAAAGATCTGGTTAATAGAATGGGTAATTTGTAACTAAGATTAAAATAAATTTTAGCTTTTATGATTCTAGACCTTAATCAGACTCATAACAGAGGAAACTAGTTCAATCATTATTTTGCCAAATATTTGCTATCAGAGTCTAGGTTTTGACAGATGTCCATTAAGTAATAGGTTTTTGGGGCCAACAAAAATTAGGTATTATACATTCAAACACTTCCACTTAATTTACCCAGGCACATATTTCTATAATCTTTATAATAACTTACAATATTTTAGGGTCTCATGATTCATCATTTTATTAATTAATTTCAACTCAATAAGTAACATTAATTGATCTTCTGACATGATTGAGATGCCACTATGGACTAAAGAAATTAATTAAAGATATTTTGATGCCTTATATCAATTTAGATTCTAGAAGGACAATGTTCATATTGAAACATAACTTTAAACAAAATAATACTTTGCACAGGGACTATGCATAAAATGAAATATTATTCAGACTGTGTGAGGAGGGGAATGGAATAAAACTTCTTTGAAAAGATTAGTAAGAATAAGAAAACTTGTCAGGGGAACTAAGAATTTTGAAGAGAGCATCATGAACAATAGCAGATATCCTGAAAATGTCCTGTTCCAAGTCACTGAGTACTATAGGACTGTAACAGTCAACATATAGACTGTCAGGTCACAGGAGTAAAGAGGTCACCTGCCATGCCATCATTATGGAGGCCCACTATAGAATTCAATGCACAGAGGTGACATAGTGAAATTCATTATCTAGATTAATCATTTTGGTGGTAAGAAGGAGGATTCACTGAACACACATATTTTCATAAGGAAATAGCTTTAGGATGGAAAAAAAAACTTGGCGAAACACTAGAGAGTTCATAGATTTATTTATAACACATTGAGGTTTGTTCTATGATTTATTGAAAGCGTGTGTTATTCTCAGAATAGACTTGCTGAACACATAATAATCAACCCAAATTATCTCAATTACTTTAGATTCTCAGAGGCTGTAAGACTTTCTCTATACACATGCAAATATTAGATGAGCCAGAGCAGATGAGGGGGTTAGGCAATGTCAACATCAGAAAAGTGAAACAGTAAAAGCCTGTGAAATCAGATCATTGTGGAAACCAGTCTGAATAATTCAGTTTTCTACCATAGTGTTTTCTTAGGCTTTTTTATAGCTTGAATTATTAATCTTCTCCTGCTTTTCTAGCTAGACTGCACCATATGGATATAAATGCCTACATATAAAAATATTTTGTGAATGAACAGCTTATAGAAAATAACATTTCATAACCAAATCTTTAAGGCAACTTATTAACCAATGACTGACTATTCTGACACCAAGAATATACAATATGAAATGAAAGAAAAAGGAAGGACTATACATGCTAACTAGCTTGGTCTAACCATCCCATAATACTATACATATTTTAAGATATTATGCTGTATAAAATAAATATATGCAAATTTAAATTGCTAGCTGAAAATAAATGAATTAAAATAAAACCAAATTCACAGAGGAACTTCTTTCTTCTATAGCATCTTGTTAAGTATGAAAAAGAGTCTGTAATAGTACCTGTCTCTGAGAATGTAAATTTGGCTTATACTAAGACTTCAATGAAGATAATAGTCTAAAATGAAAGTAGGTGAGGTTTTTTATTTTTGCATGTATAAGGATACAATACCTGTTTTGTCATCATACTCAAAATGACCTCTGTCCCACAGCCTCAGACAAATCATTCCTCTCTTCTTGAATTGAAGAAAATAACAAGCTTGTCATAAAAGTCGGATTAATTAAATGTATATCATGTTGATGTCTGTCACTTCCAGTCTTGGGTCATTAACAAAAACCTCTAGGGATATTCTCATATTCCTTATTTTCCAGATTAATTCAGATATCATTCAGGCATTGGAAAACATTAAAATCTCAGTGTGGGACAAGACACCCTACCAGAAACAGCTTATGGAAGGAGATGGTTTATTTCTGGCTTACAGGATCAAGACCAAGCTTTATCATGGTAGGAAAATCATGTGTTGTGGTCAGCTCCACGTTGCTGGAATGAACTTCCAAAAAGACACAGTTTATGGGAGGAATGAAATTTATTTTGCGCTTACAGATCCAGGGGAAGTTCCATCAAATGGCAGACATTGCCCACCTTAGAAATCTAAGCAGACAGAAACAAAAAAAAACAGCCAGCACCACAAGCAAGCATACATGATCCCCCAGAGCTCAATCTGCATAAATTAGGCTGGAAATCAGATTACCCCCCGCAACATCTTAGGGCTAGACACTAGGATCCACCCCCCATTGACACCTCCTCCAGCCCGGCAGCTGGAGGCAAGCATTTTTTAAAACACTTGAGTCTATTGGGGGCAATACATTCAAACTACCACAGCATGGTAGGAGGAGACAGCCTTCTTCACACTTTCACATTATCAGGGAAGAAGTAGACAATTTGAGTGGAGTGGAGTGCAGCAGACAAAACTGGGCTATCTAACACCGCAAGGCCTACCCTAAGTGGCATACTTTCTCCAGCAAGACTCAGTCTTCCACAGGCTCTACAACCTTCCCAAAAAGTACCATAAACTGTGGTTTAAGTATTCAAACACATGAGTTTATGGAGAACATTTTCCAATCAAACCACCTCACAGGCTAAATGCAGAGACAATCTTGCCCAGGTACATATGTTTACT
Organism: Dipus sagitta; assembly: GCA_036346955.1. Classification (NCBI taxonomy): domain Eukaryota; kingdom Metazoa; phylum Chordata; class Mammalia; order Rodentia; family Dipodidae; genus Dipus; species Dipus sagitta. The sequence goes on along the minus strand of CM070778.1, from coordinate 36,951,823 downwards.
ATGAAGGCAATACATAGTCCAACAAGAAGCTAAACTAATGGTATGGTGATAGGTGGATGGGATAACAGAAACTTCCTGTAGCCTAGGCTAGTTATTAAAGTGGACTGAACAACTATCCACCATGTAAAAAAAAAAGTCTAACTGAATACTTGGATCATTTGGGGGGGGTGTACATCAGTAAAAATCTTTACTTAAAACAATACCTGTGAACATTGTAGTTGAGACTATTTTTTCCATACATTTAAAGAAATTATTTGTGATAAGAATATGTAACACAAGAGCTATTTTTTTTTCTTTTTCTTTTTTTTCCCCTTTTTTGGTTTTTCGAGGTAGGGGCTTGCTCTAGTCCAGGCTGACCTGGAATTCACTACGTAGTCTCAGGGTGGCCTCGAACTCCAGGTGATCCTCTTACCTCTGCCTCACAAGTGCTGGGTTAATGGCATGCACCACTATGCCAAGCTCAAGAGCTAATTTTGAAAATAAATTATAAAGACATTTATTTTAGAACAAGTCTTGGTACATATAATTTTGGCATTTATTAAAGGCAAAAGCAAATATGTAGGCTAATGGGATGAATGTACTTGTTAATTTTACAAAGATAATTGAATCTTGGCTGAATATTTGATAGCATAATAAGTAGGGCATTTTCATCATTTTTCAAATTCAATCAATATTTTGATTTCATAATAATCAGTGGTGAGACACTGGTTCACATAAACACAGTGGAGAACTAAATGGCAGAAGAGTGTTTAGGGCCACTTCAGAAGTTGTTGGAATTCTGTCTTAAGCCAAAAACAAAATTTGTCTCTTTTTTTTTTGAAACTCAATCCCATGACTCTAACATTGATTTTGTTTTGTTCAAGGTAGGGTCACATTCTAGCCCAGTCTGACCTGGAACTCACTATGTAATCCCAAACTGGCCTCAAATTCACTGTGATCATTTTACCTCTGCCTCCCCAGTGCTGGGATTAAAGGCATGTGCCACCATGCCTTGCTTTCTAACATCAATTTGTTTTATTAGTTATGGACATTCTTAGGATGTATGTAAACAGCATATGTTGGTACCATCCTTTCCCTCATCCTTGCCCCTTTTCCAAAGTGACCCTCCTAGTGGGGGATGCAGGTCATCCCCGTGGGGATTGTGGGCCATTCATTGTGAGAGCAGCTCTGTTATGGGGAAGAGGCAATGTCTCTGTGAATAATGACCCAACTTGTGGGTATAACAGTCCTTCCTCCCCCTCTTCAGCAAAATTCCCTGAGCCATGTTGGGTTCATCTTAAGTCTTCTTCAGTGATGGGCTTTTAGGAACCTCTGGATCTATGGTTTGGTAGGTATTGAGTGTCTTCACTGTCGATCTCCTTCACCCTTGTGCTAATATCAGGTTCACCTAGAAAGCAGCACAGTTGCTCATTTCCACAGTTCCTCTGTGGTTTCAGCCGGGGCTGTGGTGAAGTGAGAGGGGTCGTTTCTCTCTTCATTTCCTGCCCCTGTCCAATTACAAGATATAAAAAATATCTAGAACACATTCATCTTATTTGTTAGATTCTTTATGTCTATTGATCAAGACATAAACAATACCCTCTTCCCTTAGTCCCTAGAATACTTTAATCCCTTTAATACTGCTTTTGTGAATTTGATAATTTGAGGCATTTTTATGCCAGTGGAATTATGTAGCATTTGTCTTTCTGTGGTGGTTTGTTTTATTTAGCATAATGTCCTCAAGGTTCTTCCCTATTGTTACATACTATAGCATGGTCCTCTTTGAACACCAAAGAACACTTAATTACACAAATACCCACACAGCCCCACACACTTAATTGTTAATCTTTGGTGGACATTTAAGTTATCAATAGTGCTGCTATGCATACTGAATTGCTATATTCTGTTAAATTTTTTATTTAATTCTTTTGTATAAATGTGCATGGTTGGCATTGGTAGATGATATGGTAGTACTATTTATAATTTGCAGTGTTTTGACAGGGATAGCATTATTTTGCAAGCATTTTCTTCCACTGTGTGTGTTGCCTTTTCATTCTGTTGACTGCTTTCACTTCTGTGGAGAACCTTCTGAGTTCACGGTAATGATAGTTGTTTATTATTGTTTTTGATACCTGTGCTTTTTAATCTGTGAGATCATGGCCAATAGCAATGCCATGAAACTTTCCCCGTATGATTTTTTTTTTTTTTTCTGAGGTAGGGTCTCATTCTACTTCAGGCTGACCTGGAATTCACTATCTCAGGGTGGCCTGGAACTCACTGCAATCCTCCTACCTGTGCCTTCCGAGTCCTGGGATTAAAGGTGTGCACCACCACGCCTGGCTCACCTATGTGTTTTAGTTTGTTTGTTTGTTTCCAAGAATGTTGTAGTTCTGAGGTTAGCTCTTTAATCCATTTGAATATGGATATTGACTTTTTGCATTTCAAATTTGAAAAATATTATATGTTTTATATGTATTATTTGAATCTTTATAGGAGATCATTGGTCTGTGTGTCTAGGTTGTTGTGGATTATTTTCTATTCTGTTTTGCTTGTTTATGTGTCCATGTTTATATAAATGCAATGTTTTCATTTCTGTGTTCTTATAACATGTACTTGGTCAAACTGTATCTGTGAATTCAGCATTTTCAAAAGGAATTCAATATTTCCTGGGCTGAAATATTCAATGAAAACTTGTGTCTATACTGAATATGTACAGATATTTTTCTTCCTATTTTCCTTTTTTTATTTTTATTTTTCCTTTCCTTTTTTATATTCATTTATTACTAGTTTGTTAATATATTTTATTATTATGAGAAGATATTTAACTGAATCCCATGGTATTTTAATTTTTTATTGATGATATCCGCAATCCCAAACAATAAGCCATGATAATTCCCTCCCCTGATGCACTTTCCACTTCACAAATCCACTGTCCATCATATCCCCTCCCTCTCTCCATTAGTCTTTCTTTTATTTTGATGTCATCATCTCTCCTCCTATTATGAGGGTCTTGGAAAGGTAGTGCCAGGCATTCTGAGGTCATGGATGAAGCAGTCCTACACTTCCTTTGGCTCTTATATTTTTCCCTCCACCTTTTTCACAATGGACTCTGAGCCTTGGAAGATATGTAGAGATATCTTAGTGATATCACTGTCACTTCTTCTCAGCACTATGATACCATTGGCTCATTTCGGTCATCACCACCATCTGAAAAGAGAAGTTTTTCTAACCAAAAGTGAAAGTAGCATTAATACATGGGTATGAACATTAAGAAAAGTGCTTACAGGACAGTTTGGTGGCATAATTTATGCATTTAGCCAGACAAGAGCAGGCATTACACACCTAGGGCTCATGACCTTCCCCACCATAGGCTTCTGATTAGGTTTTCAGTACCTGACATGTGTTCTATCCCATGGAATGGGCCTCCAGTCCAATTAGAGAGCAGTTGGTTTCTCTCATAACAAACATATCATTCTTGCACCCATTGGCTCATTTGTCCTGGCTGGCCAAACTTAAGTCTTACAGTGACCAATATTGATTATCTCCACTAATGACCTCTGTTTCCCATAATGCTGCATGCAGTTCAGCTTATTCCAGCTTTCTGTCAGCTGGTCTACAGGGAGGATTTTTCAGCTCAACTCCAGCAAAACTTCTCAGTGACCTTGCAGCCCAAGCATGTGGAGCATTCAGAAATCAGATCTTACCACCTATTCCTGGTGGGAAACCAAGAGCCTTGACAATAGCCTGTAATGTTTTAAGAGCATCAGGGACCTCCCCATAAAATTTTCTAGTAACAATCTTTGGCTTATGGATGTGCCATTGTTCAAAAAAGTAGGTTTCCATATGACTTATTCATATCCTCTTAGATTTTGATTAACCCACTCTGAAGATTTCCTTTACTCAATCTCTTCCTATCCTCTCAGGCCTTTGCACCCCCAGTAATCTGTTCTTCTATTTACATACATATAATACCATCCCCTTAAGACTTTTCCTCTACTCCCTCCCTTATAGGCCCTTTCTAGCTTATTGGCCTCTGCTACCAAGTTTTATTCAAACTCACATACAAGTCCAAACATTTGTAGCTAGGAACCACATATGAGTGAGAACATGTGGTGCTTGGCTATCTGAGCCTGGGTTACCTCACTAAGCATAATCCTTTACAGTTCCATCCATTTCCCTGATAATTTCATGATTACATTTTTCTTTACTGCTGAATAGAACTCCATTGTATAAATGTGCAACATTTTCATTATCTACTCATCAGTTGAGTGACATCTAGGCTGGTTTCATTTCGTAACTTTTGTGAATAGAGCAACAAAAACCTTGATGTGCAAGTATCTCTTTGGTAGTGTGATGAGTCCTTACGATACATGCCTAAGAGTAGTATAGCTGGGTTATATGATAAATCTGTTTTTGGCTGTCTCAGGTACCTCCACACTGATTTTTATAATGGAGTTACCAGATTACATTCCCAACAAGACTGTAGAAGTGTTCCTCTTTACGACATCCTTGGCAGCATTTATTGTCATTTGATTTCTTGCTAGTACCTATGCTGACAGGAATGAGATGGAATCTCAAAGCAGTTTTAATTTGTATTTCCTTTATGGCTAAGGATATAGAACATCATTTTAGATGTTTAGAGGTCATCTGTGTTTCCCCTATTGAGAACTCTCTGTTTAGTACCATGCTCTTCTGGCACTATGACTCTGTGTTGTTGGTTAAAATCAGGTATGGTGGTACTGCCAGCCTTATTTTGGTTGCTCATTTTTTTTTTTTTTTTTGGATATTCAGGATGTTTTTGTGCTACCAAATGAATTTTAGGATTGTGGTTTTTTTTCTATTTCTCTGAATAATCCAATTGAAATTGTGTTTAGGATTGCATTAAATGTGTAGGTTGTTTTTGGTAAGATTTACATTTTCACATATTGGTTCTTCCAATCCAAGAACATGGGATGTCTTCTCATTTCCTAGTTTTTTTTTTTTTTTTTTTTTTTTTTTTTTTTTTTTTTTCAATTTCTCTCTCGAGTGTTTTAAAGTATTCACTGTAGATTTCTTTTACTTCCGTGGTTAGGTTTATCCCAAGGGACTTTTATTCTTGAGGCAATTGTGAATGGGAGTGTTTCCCCAATTTCATCCTCAGCATGGTTTTTGTCAGTATATAAAAAAGCTACTGATTTCTGTGTCTTTGTTTTGTATCCTGCAACGTTGCTAAAAATGCTCATTAGCTCTAACAGTTTGCTGGTACAGTATTTGGGTCCTTTAGGATTATAACATCCACAAATAATGATAATTTGATCTCTTCCTTTCTAATTTGTATCCCTTTTATGTGTATCCCTTGCCTTAGTGCTATAGCTAAGACTTCTAGTATTATAAAAATAACATAAGAGTGGGGATAGTGGAAAGTCTTGTCTTGTTCCTGCTTTTAGTGGAAAAACTTCAAGTTTTTCCACATTTAGTATTATGTTGGATGTGGTTTTGTCACGAATAGCCTTTATTATGTTGAGAAATGTTCCTACTATTCCCAGTTTCATTAGGACTTTATCATGAAGGGATATTGGATTTTGTCAAATGCCTTTTCTGCATCTTTTTTTTTTTGTTATACTCTTTTTTTATTTTTTTCTTTATTAGTTAGTTTTGTATTCAGCAAATATAGTCAGTTTGGTACCATTATTAGGCTCATCCATGACCTACCCCCTCCCCTTAGGCCCTCCTTGTTGAGGTATATGGGTCATGCATTGTGGAGTTAGCCCACAGTTATGGGTAAGATAAATGTCTCTGCATATCATGACCCAACATGTGGCTCTGACATTCTTTCCGCCCCCTCTTCTGCAAAATTTCCCTGAGCCATATTGGGTTCAAATTTGGTGTGCTTCAGTGATGAGGTGTTGCGGGCCTCTGAGGCTCTGGCTCTCTGATTTGGTAGGAGTTGATTTTTCTCTGTGTTGATCTCCTTCCTCCTTGTGCTGGTATCCGGTTCATCAGGAAAACAGCACCCTTGCTTGTTTCACCACTTTTTCTTAGTTTCAGCTGGGGCCCTTTGGAGGTATGATGGGTTAGCTCTCTCCTTAGGATCTATATCTATATCTATCTGAAAAAGAGAAGCAGATTTTCCAACGGAAAGTAAGTTAGCACCAGGACAAAAGAGATAACCCTTACTTTTTTTAATAGAGAATTTAATAGGTGTAGGCCCTCTTGTAGCTCATGATTGATGGTAGCTTGATATTGGCAAGTGGGCTTATGTTTGGATATGGTTCTGACTTGTTTCCCAGCTCCAGCTATGGGTCCCGTAATGTAATGTCTTTCTGTTGAATTGTTCTCTTAATCAATATAAAGTGACTTTCTTTATCTTTCCTTACTAATGTTGGTGTGAAATCTATCCTATCAGATATTAAGATAGGAACACCTGCTTGTTTCCTAGGCCTGTTTTCTCCAATTACCATGTTTCATCCTTTTACCCTAAGATAGTGTCTGTCTTTTATGGAAAGTTGAGTTTCTTGGTGGCAAAAAGCAGAAGGCTCCTACCTTTTAATCCAGTCTGCATGCCTGTGTCTTTTGGTTGTGGCATTGAAGCCACTAATATTAAGAGTTATTATTCAAAGGTATGCATTTATTCTCGTCATTCTTCTAGTTTTGTAGTGCTACCTGTTTTCACTTTACTTTATTGTATTAACTATTATTTGAGTATGTTTTATTTTTTTCTTCTTTCTTCATGTGTGTTCTTTCATTTCTCTTCAGCTTGGAAGGTCCCATCAAGTATTTTCTGTGGAGTTGGATTAGTGGTGATATATTCCTTTAGCCTGTTTTTCTTGTGGAATGTCCTTATCTCTCCAGCAGTTTGGATGGGTAGCTTTACTGTATAAATTAATCCATTCTTGAGCTGGAGAGATGGCTTAGTGATTAAACACTTGCCTGTGAAGCCTACAGACCCCAGTTCGAGGCTCAGTTCCCCAGGACCCACGTTAGTCAGATGCATAAGGGGAGTACATGTCTGGAGTTCGTTTGCAGTGGCTGGAGGCCCTGGCGTGCCCATTTTCTCTATATATATCTGCCTTTCTCTGTCTTTCACTCTCAAATAAATAAATAAATAAAAATAAACAAAAAATTAAGCTATTCTTGCTTTTTTTAAGTTTGTATTGAGTAATCTGTTATTAACCTGCTTGCCTTCATAAATGACTTGCTTTTTCTCTCTAACTGGTTTCAATCTATTTTCTTTGGTTTGCATGTTTAGTACTTAAATTATGACATGGCAAGGAGAGGTTCTCTCCAGGTCTTGTCTGTTTGGTTTTCTCCAAGCTTCCTGCATCTGCATTAGCATTTCTTTTTTAATTTGAGGGAAGTTATCTTTTATGTTTTTATTGAAAACACTCACTATGCTTTTTGACTGAAATTCTCCTTCTACTATACCTTGAATTTTTATGTTTGATCTTTCAATAGTATCTCTAATATCTTGAAATTCCCATTCATACCTTCCTATTACCTTGTTTTTCTCTTTTTTGGACACTATTAGATTTGCTTCCCACTTTTCTAGTTTAGGTATTATGTTCTCTTCCTCATCCATTCTATTGAGACATTCTACAGTGTTTTTTTTTTTTATTTGACTTCCTGTGTTTTCATTTCTAGTATTTCTGACTGGTTTTTCTTCAGTAATTTCTATTTACTTATTGATGCCTTGTATTAATCTCCTCATTTCACTAAATTGGTTTCCTGTCTTCTTTAAGAGTTTGTTTTCTTCTATTATTCCTTTGATTTCTTTCAACATAGGTATGATCATTCTTTTGAAATCTTTCTCTGGCATTTCATCAAATTAATCTCACTGGAGGTCATTTCTGATGGATTTAAAATTTTTGTGGAATTATATTGTCTTGATTTTCTGCATTTTTTGTATTATAATGTAGAGATGTTTGTGTCTTGCATTAATTTGATGCTTGGTTTTTATATTTATCTGCAATATTCTTACATGTGTATATCTGATGTCATATATCTTCATGGTGGAAACTTAAGGTGCCAGGTGTGGCTCTTAAATGATTCCCAGAGTAACTGCAGAAGTGGCTCCAGGTATTGGGTTTCCCTGCTATGCAAGTATTCCAGTAGGCTGAGTGGAGCAAAATACAGGCAAATTCTAACATTCAACAGAACAATATATACATTCAATCAAAACCTGCATGGAATATTTATGTAAAAGTGGATATTAAAACAAGCAGATAATATAACAAGGTCAAATTCCCTAAGGGTATGTATTGCCCCACATCCTTTATCCTGTCAACTGGGAAGTTGAGATTTCTGGTCTGTAAAGGGTTCAAGACCAGCCTGGGGCCAAGTGAGACCCTGCCCCCATGACAGAAGAAGATGACAAAAGCACTATACATCAGGAAGCAACAAAGAGCAACCCCAAAATATAGCCAAACATCAATCAAATCTAAAACACAACCTGCCCTGACATGGAAGGTACAAATAGCATTTGCAATGCAGGCCTGTATAAGAGGCTTCATGGTGGGTACTGACCTAGGATAAGTAGACCCTGTTACCTTTAGGGATGGCTCTGGGCTCAGCTATGCTGTGTGCCTGCTTGAGTCCCTCTTTACTGCACAGTGGGCTTGGCTAGGATGACTGGATCAGTGTGTCCCCTGCTCTGATCACCTGTTCTGGGTGCTGTGTAGCTAATCTCCTTTTCCCACATCTTCAGTACTTGTAGGCAATGGTGGCTGCGGGAGGGGAGGCTGTCTTAGCTGGTCCCTGACATCCTCTTCCTCACATGCCACTCAGCTGATCCCTGCTGTCTTCTCCTTCAGGTTTCTTGAGTTTTTGAGGAGGCTGATATGAGTGGAAAATCCCTTCGCCTTCCTTCTCCTGCAGCTCTGGCAAAGCCTGGTGGCCATGAGCACCAGCACTGCTGTGAGAGCTGGTTTAGCCTGCATCTGTGATCACTAGAAGCTCTGGCTCTCTCTCTCTCTTGCTTCTCTGCTGAGGTTGATAATTCCTTACACACCTTCACTTTTTGGTAGAAAAGTGTATTTTTCTGTTTTTCTGCTTATTTCCTCCCTAGGCTGCTTTGGTGTGGCTACTATGCTGCCATCTTCCTGGAAGTCTTTGATTTTTTTTATATATATTTAAGAAATTCATGTAATTTTAATCCTTAATTTTATCAATGGGATCTATAATGTTAATTATTTTTCATATGTTGAGCCATACTTGTACACCATTAATAAATTTCAATTGATAATGTCATATGCTCCTCTTAATATGCTGCAAAATTCAGTCTCTCAGTGTAATGGGAACTCATTTTTTGTGACTTGAAAATAACAATGGTTATCCCATTTATCTGGTGCTAACTTCACTCTTCATTGGAGAATTTGCTTCTCTTTTTCAGATGGACATAGATCCTAAGGAGAGAACCACCCCATCACACCTGAGCAGGGCCCCAGTTGAAACTAAGAGTATTTGGGAAAATGAGCAAGAGTGCTGCTTTCTTGGTGAACTGGGTGCCAGCACGGGGGAGGGGGAAGGAGATACATGCAGAGAACACTCAACTACCTTCCAAACCAGAGATCCAGAGACACGGAAGCTCCCAAGACCTCATCACTGAAGCAAACCTAAAATTAACCCAACATAGCTCAGGGAAATTTGCAGAAGAGAGTGCAGAAAGAATGTTATAGCCACACGTTGGGTCACTATGCACAGAGACATTGCCTCTTACTCATAACTAATGGCTAGCCCCACAGTGCACAACCCAAGGAGGGTCCCTGCAGAGGGGGGGAGGACAGGAAAGAGGTAATGATGGTATCAACATGACTGTAGACACACTGTGGAGTACATAACTAATAAAAAACAGGAGACATAAATGGCCAGAGTTTCTATGTCAATTTAAAAAATAAACTTGTGAAAAGAGTGTTATATGCATGAATCAAAGATGATGAAAACTCTAACAAAGACCATGTGACCTAGTGGTTGCAGGCACACAGATTATAGTGTAGTCATAACTTTTGAATGGTCTGCTTTTCTAAAGTACAAGTTGACATTATCTTTTCGTCGGCAGATGTTCTTGATTTTGTAAATATAAAGGCAATTTACTTATTGGAATATCTTATTTGTTTTTAATTCCTTTTCCTTAAGTTAGTTCTAAAGTTAATTTTTGGGATGTAAAAGGCTACTATTTTCATGAGGACCAGAGAGGTAGAGAAAAAAAAAAGTCAGAAGACAAGGTTTTATGACTCAAGGATAATTCTCACTGTTGAGATTGAGGATCATATACATAAAGGAAGGGAGGAACCAAAACCTTTATGTATTCAAAATTCATGAAGCCCTGACATACTCGTACTCACTTCTCTTTTGCTCTCTCTCTCTCTGTTTTTTTTTTTTTTTTTTTTTTTTTTTTTTTGGTTTTTTGAGGTAGGGTCGCACTCTAGCCCAGGCTGACCTGGAATTCACTATGGAGTCTCAGGGTGGCCTCGAACTCACGGCAATCCTCCTACCTCTGCCTCCCAAGTGCTGGGATTAAAGGCATGCGCCACCACACCCGGCTGTCTTTTGCTCTCTCTTGCTTTTTCTCCTTTTCTGCTACCCTCTCTATTTCTATACTCTCAGCATCTTTCTGTGTCTCTCTCAAATAAACAAATAAAAATATTTATTTTTTTCTCTGTTTTTAAAATGTTTTGGAACATGTTGAGAAGGACTTTCACTGATTTTTTTTTTTAAGTTTAGCACAATTCATCTCTGAAGGCTTTGGATTTTTGTTGGTAAGTTTGGATTACTGATTCAATCTCCATACTAGTTATGGTTTATCAGACTTCTGTTTTCTATTTGATGAAATCTTGACAAGGTTTATTGTAGGAGTTTATTGATTTATTCTATGCTATCTAGTCTATGAGCAGTTATTCATAGTACTCTCTCATTCTTTTTATCTGTGATATCAGTTTTAACATATTTAATTAATTGAAGTTTCTATTCTTCTTTTCTTAACACAACAGAGGCTTTATCTGTTTTGTTTACCTATTTTCCATTCTGTTTATTTTTGTGCTTATTTTTGTTATTTCTTTCCTTCCCCCAAATTTAGACTTAATTTTTTTTGTCTATTCAGATGTTCAACAGAGGTCTTCTTCTCTTTAGGTGTAAATATTTATTACTATGAACTTAACTTTGAGTACTGCTTTTGTTGCATGTCATACATTTCAGTATGTTTGGTATTTGTTTCACAGTATTTTCTTAGTGGTAATTAAAATGTGCTTTTTATTTTGTACCAAGTTACCAGTTTCCAAGTTTTCCTTCTCATTTTGTTTTCTAGCTTAATCCATCATGGGTACATAGGATGCTTATTATTATTTCAGTTTTCTTTAATTAGTTATGTTTTGTGTATAAATGTGTAATGTACTATGGAGAAAGATCTGTTTATAGGGTCTGGAGAGATTGCTCAATGGTTAAAGGTGCTTGCTTGCTGGGGAATATGGATCGTGCATTGTGGAGTTATCCATCAGTTATGGGTAAGAGGCAATGTCTCTGTGCATAATGGGAGGAGGCTAATGATGGTACCAACATGATTGTATACACATTATGTATATAACTAATTAAAAAGAAAAAAATTGGTGCTTTCTTGCAAAACCTGCCTGCCAGAGAGAGTCCCTATTACCCACATAAAACAAGATGCATATGCATCTAGCATTCATTTGCAGTGGGAAGAGACCAGGTTCATCCATTCTCCTATCTCTCTCTCTCTCTCATAAGCTATGAAAATGAAGGTCTGTATTCACTTCAGAAATGAAATATGTGAAAACCTGGTCTTCATACATCTGCTAGGTTTACTCATTCTTTAATGTTACTCACTTCTATTTTCTTATAGAACTTGTGGCTGGATTTTATATTTCTTATGAAAATAGAATGTTGACATCTTCTCCTATCATGCTGCTGTTTATTTTCCCCTTAATTTGATAGCATCTGTTTTATGTAGGCAAGCATTTGATGTTAACTTTGTACATATATTAATGCTGCATAAAATTTAGTATGAAACTTTAAGTGTTTATATATAATTACATTCATATTTTGTTCCTTTAATCATTATATTATGTCTTATAACTTAAGTTTAGCTATTAGTGATTTCTTTTAGTTATCAATTTTTATAGAGGCACCACTTACATTCCATATTTTCAGCTCATTTTTATTCTCAAACCTGAGTTTCTTGTAGATAGCATATATTTTGGTTATCCTTTTTGCTTATAGTCCATTCAAACACTATGCCTTTTTGAGTTGAGTACCTGTTGCTTGATTTTATTATTTTCTTTGTCTTTTGTTTCAAAATTCTCCGTATGAATATTTATTTTTCTCAAATATTTATTTGACTCTCTGTAAATAACTGAACAGTAGACAAATGAAGTACTTTCCTTCTTTATAGACTAGACGTGCATGGGGAAGACACCACCACTCAGCCAAAACATGGATTATTCCTTACCCAGGAAGAAGCAAACAGCTAAGGTATTTGGTTATTATCTCTGGGCTGAGTAAGTAGGGGTCAGGGGCCAGGTAAATTGATGTCTGTATTTTCCATCTTATATCTATAATGAATCAGAATTTAAATCTAGAAAAATAAATGCTAGTTTGTAGAGCTCTGTTGAAATTAGATTGTTGGGTATATAGTTGTGGTGGTTTGATTCATTGTCCCCCATAAACTTAAGTGTCTGAATCCTAGGTCCCCAGCTGATAGCAATTTGGAAATTGAATCCTCCTGGAGGCAGTGTATTGTTGGAAGCAAGATTAAGCGAATTATAACCAGTTTTTCTTTGCCAGTGTTTGGCACACTCTTCTGTTGCTGTTGTCCACCTGATTTTGGTGAGGAGGTGATGTCTACCCTCAGCTCATGCTGTTGTTTTCCCCTGCCATCATGGAGCTTTGCCTTGAGTCTGTAAGGACAAACCTTTTTATTGTTTATTTTTCCCCACAAGCTTATCTTGGCAAGGTCTTTTCTGCCAAAGTGTGAACCTGACTGCAACAGTAAAGTTGGTAATAAGAAGTGGTGTCACTGCTGCTAGATACCTGATTACATGGCTTTTGGCCCATTGGAGCTAATTTTTGAGAGGAGTATGGTTGGAGTGGGAAACTGGCCTAAGAGATACCTAGCAGTGCTTTAAGTACAGCTTGATGGATCATTCTGCTCAGAATTCAGTAAGAACTAAGGACTATGAGGCTTGGTTTAGGAGGGTGACAAAGAGCTTTGGCTGGACTGGGCTAGAAGCAGTTTGTGTGAGAGACTTGCGATTATGCTCATGTCCTGAGAATTTGTGTGGGGTTGTATTGCTTAGAAATGGACTGGTGTAAGCAGAGGGATATGGCGCAGAAATGAAATCTTTGGGCTGAAACTGCTGCCCATTCAGCTGCAATTGTATGAGAGATTACAACGATTAAGATTGGGCCAGTTGATGTGCATTGGAAGAACAGAAAGAATGCAGAGTCTTTTGAAGGGGCCTGGATGCTGAAGGAGTGTCCTGTTCTTCAAGGTCTGCTTTATTCCTTTCTGGATTAACAAACTGGTACCCCACCTGGTATTGTGGAGTATGAGAAATGCAGGAAAGAGAAGGTCATTGAATTTGCAGCATAGTCTTGTTTTTTGGAAATGGCCATGGGCAATGTGAAGCAGGTTTGCTGGGTTGCCTGCATGGAGACCCAACAGAGACATGGCAATGGACTGTGGATTGCAGTGGAGACCCAGTGGAGATGCTGGGACCACAAGATAGCTGCTAAGGATAGCTGCCTTCCCCACATGAAGTTTTCCAGGACTGTGAGTAGCCTTGCTGAAGGGGTGAAGTTGGCACTCCGGAGACTTGTTGCTAGTTAGAATTATTGGACTTGGAGATTTGTCACTGACTAGAGTTGTTGGACTTGAACTACAGAGTTTTATGTTTTCCCTGTTTAAATCTCATAGTGTTTGTATATTTCTTTGCTATGCTCAATCTTTTACAGTGTGATTGTTTATTCTGTTACATTATGGTGTTTTAGAGGTGACTTTTTGGTATTATGGCTCAGTTAGAAATGTTTTTAATTATGGGAATGTTTGAACATCAAGATTGTTAAAAATTATGGGGAGTTTTAAAGTTGGGCTTAAGTCATTGCATTTTACACTACTGGATGATTCAGTTTATGGAGACCAGGGGTGGTATGTGGCAGTTTGATTCAGGTGTCCCCCATAAACCTAGGTGGTCTGAATGCTAGGACCCCAGCTGATGGTAATTTGAGAATTAAATCCTCTGGAGGCAGTGTATTGTTGGAGGTAGGCTCATGGGTATTACAGCCAGTTTTCTCTTGCAAATGCTTGGCACACTCTTCTGCTGTTGGCTATCTGATGTTGGTGAGGAGGTGATGTCCATCCTCTGTTCATGCTGTCGTTTTCCCTGCCATCATGGAACTTCCCCTCGAGTATGTAATCCAGAATAAACCTTTTATCCCTCAAGATGCTCTTGGTCAGGTATTTTCTGGCAGCAATGTGAACCTGACAGCAACAATATTCAAATTATTTCCCTTTTTAAAAGGAACCTGAGATCTGGATTTTTTCTTTCTTTCCTCTGTGCTGCTGTTGGGCAAAGAAATGGCATCTCCCTGTGCATGCTGTTCTTTGGAAGACTTGTACTGGTGGGTATCACAAAACTCTCTTACTGAAGAAAAGGAAGTGAGCCACTTGGAGAGCACCTTTGGGAAAGTTAGGGTGCCTGAACATTCAAGCTCCTTCACTTCCCACATTGTGGGTATGTTTTATCTGAGAAGAGATATTAATTGCTCTGGTGACTTCAGCATATCTGATTTCATTTCCCCCTGGGCTATAGGAGTCTTAGTTACCTTCTCATTTTTCACAACTTGAAATTATCCATGAAGGGTTACTGATTGACTACTTGTAAATTAACAAAGAACCTCCATCTTTGCACATTCTGTCTTCTTCATGGCCCATATATGACAAGATGAACTGAAACTTTTTGGAAATTGACGTTATTAATGATGACCATGACGCAATTGACAAAAGATAACAGGGAAGGAAAACTTGTTCTATCTTGTAATAAGGTCATTATAAAATAACAGGTATCAGTATATGACATATTATTCAAGAACACACAACCTAACATATATAACAGAATGCATGGACCATAAAAAGATGCATGTGCATTTGGAACTTAACATATAAAAACAGTGGCATGAAAGAAGTTATGAAGGTCAGACATTTAAAAAATGGCATTATGTAAGAACATACCATATGGGGAAAATAACTGCGGCATATCTTAAACTATCATATGAACTTGGATTTTGAGTTAGACTAAGTAAGATTGTAAAAAGAAAGTTAGCATTTAAAAGCTAATATAGAATAAATTTTAACATTCGAGAGTGAGGATTTAACATCTCTATTTTTTGTTAGCATGTGTGTGTGTGTGAGTGCACTGTGGCATATGTACATGCATGTTCCCATTCAGTGCCCCCCCTGCTTGCCTGTAGCACAGTATGTTTGTCTGTGTTGGAGAGAGGGGGATGAAGAGTGTGTTACTGTTTGCCCTTCCATGCATTCAGAGTTTCTCACTGACCCTGGAGCTTGGAATATTTTTTAAGAGCACTGACAATTCTCAGGTCTCTGTTCTCATGTAGGACTGCAGTAACAGACATGCTAGCCACACTCAGCTTTTTAATGGCTTTCAGGGACCAAATTTGAGTGGTCTCTCAGGCCTCCTCAAGCCTAAATGCTTTCACAGGAAGTGCTCTTAACTACTGACCCATCCCTCCTGTCCTCCAGAGGAAGAGTCTTTTGATAAACTTAAGGTTCACCAGTTTGGCTACCCGCTGAGCCCCAGGGATTCACTGTCTCCAGCTCTCCAGTATTAGGAATGTCAGGCACCTGTAAAATGTCTGACATTTTACATGGCTCTAGGTATCCAAACCCAGGTCCTCTTTTTTGCATTTTACCCACTGAGCCCAGGTTCTAACTTCTTGGAGTTTGATAAAACATATTATAAAATAAAAACACTACATGAAACATTTAAAAAGAGGTTCTATTAAAAAGAAAACACTAAAATTAAGAGGCACAGCTGTTAAATTGGAGTGATGAAAGAATATTGTGATATATGATCACAAAAAATTCTTCTGGGATATAAAAATACTACCTTCCTGACAATAAGGCACTCATAACCTCCTAGAAAAACATTTTCATAAGCCTTACACAAAAGAAGGTACATAAGTGAACTATAAATAAGTTAACATTGCTGGCAAAGAAAGTATTGGAAGGGAAAATCACAGTGTAATATCCTAAAGTATTCATAAGAATAACTCAAAGTAAGAAAGTATTAGTACCTGCTAGTGAGTATATGGAGCAATGATGTCCCCTACAACTCCTAAAAGATAAAACCTAAAAATTGGATGGAATTACAAAAATTAGAAATCATTTCCACAGCAAAAGAACTTCTCAGAAGGGTAAAGAAACAACCTACACAAAGGGAGAAAACCTTTGTCAGCTGTATTTCAGAAGGGACATTAATATGTAGAATAAAGAAGTGTGAAAATTAAACACCATAAAATTTTGCCAATCAATAAATGTGCTAATGAAT
This sequence comes from Dipus sagitta, assembly GCA_036346955.1. Classification (NCBI taxonomy): domain Eukaryota; kingdom Metazoa; phylum Chordata; class Mammalia; order Rodentia; family Dipodidae; genus Dipus; species Dipus sagitta. Next base: position 36,935,288 of record CM070778.1, on the reverse strand, counting down.
TAAATAAGGGCTCAAAAGAAGAAGAAACATAAATGACCAATAACTATTTTAGAAAACGTGTAGTCATTAACCATCAGGGAAATGCAAAATAAAACTGCTTGAAAATCCATCTCACCCCAATAAGAATAACTATCATCAGAAAAAGATGTTAAATAAACAAGGAGACAAGGAAAAAGAAGCATTTTTCACTGATGTTGGAAGGGTAAATTGATTCAGCCACAGTGGAAATCAGTATGAAGGAGGTTTCTCAAGAAATTAACAGTAAAGAACAAAACTACTATATGACCAGGTTATACAACTCCTGGACTTACACCCAAAAGACTATATCTTACAACAGAGAAACTTGCAAACCATGTTTATTGTTGTTCTGTGACAATAGTAAGGAACAGAATAGGTCTAGAAATGCATCAAAAGATGAACGAATAATCAAAATGTGGTACATATTTACGCAATGGGATTTTACTAAACTAATAAAGAAAAAAATGAAATTTTGAAATAAATGGGTAGATCTGGAATTAATTATATCAAGTGATATAATCCAGAACAAGAAAGAAAAATATCACATTCTCTCTCATATGCAGAGTTTACCAATGTCAACCTCTAGCTTACACTCACTCTCTCTCTCTGTCTCTCTCTGAGTGCTCCCACACATATATGCACAAGCAAACATGTACACCATGAAAACATATCACATTGAAAAAACAAAGGAAAGGAGGATGAAAGAACATATGTGACAGGAAAGCAGAGAGGAAACAAGTAGAGACTGAAGAATACAAAGGGGCAAAGTTGATGGAAGAGGAAAAAGGTAACTCAACAGTGTCAAAATCTGAGGATCAACAAAGTCAAATGAATTACATTATGAAATCTATAACTTTGTAAACTAATTAAAAACAAACAAAATTGGTGAAAAATATACATGGAATATACATTTTATGTTGGCTATAGATGTTAATTCCAATTTAAATGTGTCTATACCATGAAGGCATATATGTATGTACCAAAACACATGGCGAAAATGATCAGTGGAGTATCATTCAAAATTTCTCTAAATTGGGAATCATTTATGTTTTTTCATAACCTCGGTTATAGAATTTATGCTATATTTTCATGTTGTGTTCGTATTACACTGCAAATTAATACAGTGCAGATTTTGTGACATCATGTTAATAAATAAGAAAGTGACATAAAGCTGTTGTATTATTCAATTATGTACGATTCAAAAAGTAGATCTATATCACAGGCCTATGCTTATGTGGCAAAACTTAAGAAATTCAAGGAAATTACTATCTATATGTTATGTTCAGGCTGATTTTGGAGAAATGAAAGTGTTTCATGGCAGGTGAAGGCAGAGTAGCTGTTTCTCATTTTGTATCGTGAAAGACTTTGTGACAATTCCCTGAGCTGCAAATATTGTTTGTGTGTGTGTGTGTGTGTGTGTGTGTGTGTGTGTGCGCGCGCGTGCGCGCACGCACGCGCGGGCAACTGTGCGCAAGCTCTTTGCATTTTGTTATATGTATACAATAGGGGCAACTGGACTAAAGAGATGGCTTCATGGTTAAGGTGCTTGCCTGCAAAACCAAAGGACCCAGATTTGATTCCTTCCCCAGTACCCACATAAAGCCAAATGCACAAGGTGGCACATGTGCTTGGAGTTCGTTTGCAGTGGCTAGAGGCCCTGGCATGCCCACTGTTTCTCTCTATCTGCCTTTCTCTCAATATTTCTCTCTCTCTCTCTCCTAGATAAATAAATAAATAAATAAATAAATACATAATAAATAAATAAAATATTTTAAAAAATAGGTAAAACTGTTACACAATTTAAAACTATTAAAGTTCATCCATATATAGATTATATGTAGAGATGTAGGTTATGTCAGTAATTTTTGTTGTTGTTGTTGTTGTAGTTTTTGTTTTTTTTTTTTTTTTTTTTTTTTGAAGTAGAGTCTCACTCTAGCTCAGGCTGACCTGAAACTCACTATGTAGTCTCAGGGTGATCTCGAACTCACAGCAATCCTCCTACCTCTGCCTCCTGAGTGCTGGGATTAAAGGCGTGCGCCACCACACCTGGCTCTCTCATAAACATTTCCATAACAATTTTGATCAGAAGACCAAAAGTAATAAAAGTTGTTTGTTTGTTTATTTTTTAATTTAAAAGCACAGTATTTTTCTCACATATTACAAACAGATATAACTGCAGAGTATACATTCTAAGTCCAAAAATACAAATTCTTAACCCAGTTCTGACATGTTTGCTATTTTTTTTGTGTGTGTGTAGTTTTTTAGGTAGGGTCTCGCTCTAGCCCAAACTGACCTGGAATTCACTATGTAGTCTCAGGGTGGCCTCAAACTCACTGCAACCCTGGGATTAAAGGTGTGTGATAACAATGTACCTGGCTATGTTTGCTATTTTAACCATTACAGAGTCAAATTAAGCAACCCTAGTCATTTCTTCTCCACATGTAAAATCAACTTAGAATATATGTCTAACTTACTCTGGAGATATATTAAGAATGTACAATTTTGAGTGCAAATCCTTAAATAGTTTACAGCTACAAGATAACAGCTGCATAAATATATAATGATTATTATGATAGTTTACAGAGGAATTATTGATGCTCTCTTTGGGAATTACAAGAGTTAAGCATATACATTAGTAGAGAGAAATTAGTAGCTACTAAAAGATGAATCAGGCCGGGTGTGGTGGCGCACATATTTAATCCCAGCACTCAGGAGGCAGAGGTAGGAGGATTGCTTTGAGCTTGAGGCTACCCTGAGGTTACATAGTGAATTCCATCCAGGTCAGCCTGGTCTAGAGCAGGACTGTACCTTGAACACTCCCACCCCCAAAAAAGAATCATTGGCCATAGTCCTTTTGTAAAAGTGGTTTGCAAATAATATCTGTGGAAGCTGCCTTCTCTTTGCTGAGAGAAAAAAATAAAAGATAAAAACACATAAACTGAGATGCAGTTTATTGAAGAAACATGTTTATTTAGCTCAATAGCCTGTAAGGCAAGTTTCATAGTAATTGGGGTGGGGCATGGCAAGAACCCACTTCCAGATGTGACATCTTATCACATCAACTGAAAAAAAGTAACAAGAATGAGCTAGCTAGAACTGGTTAGTGGTTTGGATTATAAAAATCCCAAGGTTCACCCTGTTGACAGTGTCTCATCGAGCAAGACTCGACCAGCTGGGGATGAGCTATGAGGCTTAGTCACGAACCCATGAGGCTATCAGGGGCACTGTACATTCAAATCACTAGATTTTCAATTTAGGTATTTCTGGAAGTGGAAGGGATAATATCCATCATCTGAATTCCCTCAAAACCATTATCTGAGCTTTGTTGAAATATATTTTACCCTAGTAATACAAGTTTTAAAGTATTCCACAAAAATAGACATTAAGAAATTTATAATGAAATATGCACATAAGGTATGACAAAGGCATCAAAAAGTAACTGTTTAAAGAAATAAAGGGAAAGAGTATAAAAGAACTGAGATAATTACTATAATTAAATTTTAAACATTTAGTTGCCGTTCTATTATACATTGGTAAGAACATTTGTTTCCAAAAAAATTCATGTAGTGTTCCCATTGACAAAGCCTCTATAATCAGCTATATGGGAAAGCCTCACTTATTTCTACCATATACATGAAAGAAGGATTCAAAGAGGAGGCAAAGGACTGCCTCACCGACCAAGGTGTTGTCTCTTGTTTTTTACTGTCACTTAACTGCCATTCTGAACTCCCATTTTCCCTTCGGTTACATGAGGTTTATGGCTCAATGATCACTAAAGTTCTTCTTATCCCTAATAGACCTGGAATTCATTAGTATATTTCAAGAGGCAGTCATTATTGTAAAATTCTGAAGAGTCAACATTATATATAGGTTTTGCAGATCACACTGTCTATGTGGCAACTAATAGACTCAGCCATTATGGAACACAAAGAACTGTAGTACATGGATTTCATTAATGGGTGTAACTGTTAAACAGTAGGCTAGCTATCCAGTGTTCAGCTTCTGGGATTGTTGAACAATTCTTAGCACACATTGACACATTATTAGTCTTTGTTCATATATCATAACACAAGTGGGTATGAACATATACTTGAATAACACGATAAATGAAAATGAATTCATAACATTGGACAGGTGAACAATCTCAGTTTGTTTTACAAATTAATTGATTAAAAATATTCTGCTCATCTACATGACATTGGTATTTTTTAAATCTCATTTTAACTTGACTCATAGATATTCTGCCAATCTGTAGAGAAGAGAGAAGATAGAGAAATTGGTAATGTGGTTTATTTTTAAAGATTACATATATATATATATAATATGTATATATACACATATATAATGTATATATATGTATATATATACATTATATATGTATGTATGTGTATGTATGTGTGCGTGTGTGTGTGTGTGTATACGAGAGAGAGAGAGAGGGAAGGAGGGAGAAAGGGTGATCCAGGTCCTCTAGCCACTGCAAATGAACTCCAGATGCTGTGCCACCTTGTGCATCTGGCTTACATAGGTTCTATTATACATTGGTAAGAACACTTGTTTCCAAAAAAATTCATGTAGTGTTCCCATTGACAAAGCCTCTATAATCAGCTATATGGGAAACCTCACTTATTTCTACCATATACATGAAAGAAGGATTCAAAGAGGAGGCAATGGGGAATTAAACCTGGGTCCTTAGGCTTCATAGGCAAGTGCTTTAGCTGCTAAGCCATCTCTCCATCCCAACATGGTTTATTTTATACTACGTCTTCACATACACATAATGCCTACATTTAAGCATCTAAGTGAAGGGGAAGTTGAATGATCATCTACAGAAGATCAATGTATGGGTCCCATATGATATGCAAGTTTATTTATGCTATCTTCCCTCAAATTACATTATGCTATAATCGTTTAAAATTGATAATGTAAGAAGTAGGGTATTTTAATTTACAAACTATCTATAGTTTTGTATTTTATATTGCTGTCTTTTCATGTATATTTCTCTGTATACTTATACCATCTAAGAAACTGTTGTGAGTAGTGTTTGAATACTTTGTGACCATAGATGCCATTGTTTCTTCTTAGTGGTTATAATTTGTCTTCAGAAGTAAACACAGAGAAAACATAAGCACACTGATCAAGGAAAACTTGGCACTAATGCATGAATTCCTTGGACATTACTCATGATCTAGTTATAGCTTTATTTCTATGTTTCTTTCCTTTGTCAAGCAAGCCAGTAAAGCATAAGTTCCTAGAAAACAATTTGTGATCATTATTCAGTAAATTGTATTTAAGCATTGTAAAGCAAATAATTTGTAGTATAATCTCAATGGCACAAGTCAGTACAGATAATTCAAATAATGAATAAGATATAAATTCTCATTAAGATTCCTTCATTTTATATAATTGCTTTACATTAAAGAAACAATTCTGATTAAGAACATATTAAAGTCCATATACTTAAGGAAATTTTGATTACAGTAACCAAATGACTTTTATACATATCACACATCAGTTTTCTGAAAACCAGCCCAAAATATAAGCATGATAATTTTGTAAGGATTAGTGCTGTTCTGTAATGTAGCTCCACTTGTAAAGATTCAGCAGGTTTAGTCTTTATGGCATGCTATTTGCAGGCCCCTTACTCCAAGTGCTTCCCTGCATTACTCACTTATTTTATCATATATAATTTATACTGTTGTTAAGCATTGATTGACTGATATTACATCTTGCTATTGAAAATTTATAGCACTAACGGTCAGGAATTTGGCATCCTCAGAGTAATCGTAAAGAATATCATTAAAGCACCAGGAAAATTTATAAGAAATATACATTACTTCTGCACAATCAATGTTTGGGGGATTCTTCTCTTATGAAGTCCTGTCTTATTGATATTCTCTTTGAAGACTTTCCACACAAAGCTGGTTCTCAGAAGTTACCTTCCTATGTGAATTGAAACTTTATGCATATTAATCAGCCCCCTCTTTTTTTGCTTGCCTTTGTCTAGTTAGGTTTACATTTTCAACTGAACACTTTTATCAAGGTGATCATCCTAGGCTACATGCATCCTTTGAGTGAATTTTCTGTAAGTCACAAATTTTATAACTAAAATCAGTCTAATAGACTTGATTTGTGTGCAGTCTCACCACTAGCTATTACCAGGATGACAAATATTGTCCACTCAACTTCCAACAAATGCACCTGACATTGATTTTAGACACTCAACAGAATTTGGTAACAACCTACTTCATCTATGGCTCCATCATAGCCATTGTGAGTAACATAAAGAGATGGGGGAAAAGACATGATCTTTGCCCTTAAGAAGTGAAAATTTTACAGGAAAAAGAAAATATGAGTCAAATGGAACATGGAGAGAATGACCCAGCTGAAATGTTGCAGATCAAACACATTGATAAAGTGGAAGAAATGCTGTCATTCAGAAAGTGGAATAGCATTGTAATCTAGTGAAGAAAAGTTAAACCCCAATAGGTCCTTGAATTGAAGAGCTCGATCTAATTATCATGACCTTTGTATTGTCAGTAATTTAATTTTTATGTTTTCTTAATACCACTAAGAAATATCTGACAATGCACAAATTAAGAATCCACTGTAACCTGATAACCTTTAATTACGAAAAGCTCTGTGGATATGCTCTGTCTACTAATGAGTAATTCTATTGTTACCAATATAAACAACTATGTATACTTTTGGAGCTGCTAAGTTACCTAGAATAGGTATGTATTATTCCTTAAAGTAGAAAACTAAGTTAAAAATGTGGGATATTTTTAGGGAAAAGTCTAGTGCTATGTTACACATTGAATACCATAACCCAAAAGAGATATTTTTGTTCATATTTATTAATATTAAATTCTGGATTATGCTGAGTAACTTTTATATAAAACATGGGGAATAAGTACAAATGATTTACATTTTTTAACCAGGAAAAAAATAGTATGCTGCAATGCTGCAATCTCAAAATGAGAAAAGAAATAGAACAGCTTTTGATGAGGTGAAAAGATTAAATGCAGAACAATAGATGGCAGAGTTTGGATTTGAATATCATAGTACTAATGACCTTGAAGCCTTATTGTGACATGAGGCAAATGAGAGATTTCTGTATGTGTCAATATTTGTCATTCTAGCATATAGATTATGACATACATGGTGAAGGGTTAATATAAAGCCAAAATTATCACTTTAAAAAGTCCAGTATAGGGGCTAGAGAGATTGCTTAGTGGTGAAGGTACTTGTCTGCCGGTCTCCAGATCCTACATAAGCCAGATGCACAAAGGTGAGGAAAGTGCAAGGTAGTACATGCCTACTAAGTGGCACAAGCATATGGAGTTCAACTGCAGTGGCTGATGCCCTGGCATGCCAATAATCTCTCTCTCCCTCCCTCCCTCTTTCTCACTTTCTCTAAAAAAGTAAAACAAAACAAAAAGTCCAGTGTAGTTTCTGAAGTGAAAAATGGAAGTAAATGGAAGCAATAATTTCAAATTTTATTTGTTTATTCAAACATGTGTACCCATCTGTGTGTGTATGTGTGCATGTGCACACACACACACATGAGCATCTATTGCTGCTTCAAATGAACTCCAGACACATGCTCAATTGTGTCTGGCTTTATGTGTGTGTGTGTGTGGGAATCAAACTAGAGCCTGCAGTATTTACACGCAAGCTCCTTTAACCACTGAGCTATTTCCCCAGCCCATGTAGAAAACTTTTTAAAGGCAATAAAGGCAAATCAGCCAGGCCAAGAACAATGCTTTCTGAACATGTAACTAAAATGTTTTCCAGTAAAATAAAATTAAAATGCAGAATAGTAGCTAGTCATTTGTTCTATAGAATGCCATGGTATGACTGTAATTAGAACCGAGGAAATGCTTGCTATCCATGCTGAAATACAGTTATTCTCTTAAAGTGTATGCCAATGAACAACATAAAGAAAATATACCAAGTGACTACTTTAGAATTTGGGGGTACGGTGGTCAGAAGCTAAGCCTTTTGGAGGATAGCATATGAAAAACTCCTATTACATACAGACAGTGTTTCAAACTTCCTCAGACAGCTACAAAAAACAGGGCTGCAATAATAGATGAAAATGCTCTTCAAAGCGATCCTGCTTTCCACATATCCTTTTCTCCAGGGAATGAAACTGAGAGAGACAGAATTTATGTATTCATTTCCCCAGAGCCAAAAGCTAGTAACATTTTGAAACAATAAAAAATCCAAAATATGGAGAATGGGAATAACAGGGGCAATATGCAGGAACCTTCAATCTACAGGCTTATTCTGCAGTAAGAGCATCCCTAGAAAATGAAACAGAAGAAGGTGCATTGGAGCAATCAGAGAGATATCCTTACAAATCCTGGATTTGGCATACTGACTTTTTTCCTACAAATTCCCAAGGGGAAACTGAGGGCACAAACCAATTCCACTGATCAAAACTGATATAAAGTAATTAATTGCTCATATTTCCATTTTTTCATGGATAAAAGATAGATGGTATCCATAGTACTACCTACGTTGATAGACATTAGTGATAACAGTTTTGAAAATGGTTTTAATAAAGGTCAATATATCCTGTGATCTTCAAGGTGGAAAGGGATAAATGATAAAATGGTTTTGGAAGAAAACATGGAAATATATAGACGTATATTATTTTCCCTTTACCATATTTAAGGTATTTATTTATTATTTATTGTTATATATATATATATGAGTTGTGGTGTGTGATGAAATGTATGTAGTGTATGCACACATGTGAGCAGATATGCATGCCCTGTGTGCAGAGGCCAGACTAACCAGAGGAGAACACTGAGTATTCTCTTCTTCTTTACTATTTACCTGTTTCTTTGAGAAAAAGTCTGTCATTCAACCCAGAGCTGCCATTTTTACCAGTTTTTAGGTTATCCCCAGATAATTATCCAGTGTCAGCCCATTCTGCAATCAGTGGTGTTACAGATGCCTTCAATGGTGTTACAGTCATCATTGTGTGCCCGTGCCCAGCAATTTACATGGGTTCTGGGAATAGAACATGGGTAGTTTCATGCTGTTTTTGGGCTCTCATGCTTGTGTAACAAGCACTATTAACTGCTAGGGCATCTCCACAGCCCCACAATGCAGTTATATAATAACATCCCTAATCTGGTACTCTAGCAGTGTCTAATACATATAGATATTGTGGTTAGTTTCACATTGCTGGTACAAAGCAACTGACCAAAAGCAGCTTGTGGGAAGAAATGGTTTATTTTGACTTACAGACTAAAGAGAAAGCTCCATGATGGCAGGGGAAACCATGGTATGAGCAGAGGCTGGACATCACCTCCTAGCCTATATAATGTGGACCATAGCAGTAGCAAAGTGTGCCAAACACTGGCAAGGGGAAATGGCTATAAAAACCAATAAGCCCTCCCCCAACAATACATCAGTTCCAAGAGGCTCCAATTCCCAAATTCCCATCAGCTGGGGACCTAGCATTCAGAATCCATGAGTTTGTGGGGGATACCTTGCTGGCTCAGCAGAATGGAGCTTAAGAAGGAATCTTATGTGCACACCAGTGGTTTTTCTTGAACAGTTACTCCAGTGAACTTTGTCACCCTGTTTTAGTGATACCCTGATAATATTCCAGCATGGGACATCAGGCTCTTCCAGCAGGTGACTTTAGTTTGATGCTCTCAGCAAATTAAATGTATAAGTTATCCCTGTCTACACAGCCATTCAACTCAGATTTCTCTCCCTCCCTGCCCTTGTAACACAGTTGTGATACTTTCATTTGTGCTCACTTTGCATTTGATATGCGTAACCCTCCTTCTCCATTTATTTTCTTCCCAGCATTGAATGTCCTCTCACTGCAATTATTAACAATACATTTAAATTATTATTTATATGTGTCCATGGCTCAAATATTGGACAATCCATGTCCAGTATTTTCCAGTCTTTCCCAAAGAGCTATATCACTTTCTAGCAGAGAAGACAATGAACCATGCATGGGACATACCCACAGATTGCTGAGAAAATAATCAAGTCAGGTAAGTATAATACTACTAATAATAGTAATGATAATAAAAGACATACAGACCCCAGTGTAAACATGAGCAGTGAAAACAGCAATGCATTTCTCAAATGGGATGCTTCAGACAAATATGAAATAAATAAATAAATAAAAATAAGGAGAAGATTTTAGAATCCTCTTCAGTTCAGCAACTGCTCCCTTCACGGAGAGAGGGAGGAAGGGTGCTGATGGTGTGAATATGCTGCAGCACCTGAATCGAGGCAAGCTGTGGTCTGCGGCTGAGCCTTCAGCTGGCAGATTCTAGCTGTGACAACAGTGTTGACACCACCCTTTCCAAACAAGGTCCCCCTGGGAAGTCTCATCAACCCTGCTGTTCTGACACTGTAACTTGCTAGAGTGCTGACTTGTTCAGGTAGCCTGGCCCCTGCTGACTTCACACTGTCAAGGACAGGATTTTGGAAGGGAGGGATTAGTAGACATTCTGCTTTATGTTACAAGGGGCATGTGGCTTCCAGCTGCTTTTTTTTTTTTTTCTCAAGTAGAAGAATGTAGTCCATTTTCTGCACTGGCTATAAATCAACCAGGTATAAGTCATGCCTATATTTCCATTCATGACTTCTCACTTGCCACCAGTGTTTATGAATGTATTCTAACTCAAAGATATCTAGGGATGGCTTAGCAGTTAAGGTACTTGCCTCCAAAGCCTAAGGACTGAGGTTTGATTTCCCAATACCCATGGAAGTGATATGCACAAGGTGGCCCATGCTTCTGGAGGTTTTTTGTTTGCTTGTTTTTGCTGAGTGGAACAAAATACAGGTAGATTCTAAAATTTAACTGAACAATGCACACATTAAATGAAAAATAGCACAGAGTATTTATACAAGAGTAGGTATTATGACAACCAGATCCTCTAACAAAGTCACTATCCCTTAGAGTGTGTGTTGCCTCACACCCTTAATCCTGTCAACTAGGAGCTTAAGATTTCTGGTCTGTTGAGGGCTGCAAGTCAGTTTGTGACCAAGTGAGACCCTTCCCTAATGATCAACAGAAGAGGAAACAAAGCCACTATAAATCAAGAAGCAATAAATAACAAGCTCAAAGTATAGCTTATGTAAGAATGGCAAATCTGACCATCAGTCAGATTTAACATATAATTTATCTTGATATGGAAGGTGCAATTAGCACTTCTGGTTCAGGCCTTTTTACCAGGCTTATTTGGTGGGTACTGACCTGGTGTAATCCCAGTTACCTTTTGAGATGATTTTGGTCTCAGTTATGCTGCACTCCTGCTTGGGTCCCTCTTTGGTGCACTGTAGGTTCAAGTAGGCTGGCTGGGCCGCTAGATCCCTGTTCTGGTTGCCAGTGCTGAGTGCTGTGATCTCCCTTTCCCAGGTCTCTGGTGCTTGCTGGTGCTTCTGCTGGCAGAGGGGGAGGGGAGGCTGTGGATGGTGGCTCTAATTCTCCCACTGTTCCCTGTGATCCTCTTCCTCATGATCTGCTCCTCCATTGTTTGCTGGGGTCCTACTTCACATTTCTTGAGTTTGTGAGGAGCTCTGGTGTGAGTGGAAAATCCCCTCACCTGGCTTTTCCTGTGGTTCAAGCAGCTGTTGCCCGCAGACCTGCTGCTGCCATGGACCTGGTACCGCTGCTGCTGGAGAGGCTTCTGCCTTCCTATGTGGGCTCTGGATGCTCTGGATCTCTCCTACTTCTCTGCTGCCATTGGTAATTTCTTATATACCTCACTTTTTAGTAAAAGAGGGTATTTTTCTAGGGATTTTTTTTTTCTTTTTTTGCTTTTTCTCCCCTAGACTGCTTTGGTGTGGTTCCTACGACACCATCTTAACCAGAAGTCTCCTGAAAGATTTTCTATAAATCCATTACTAGTCTGTGACTGAAGTTCATATTTAAAGAAAGGGAAAAGTGTATCTGCTTCAAATAGCTCTTGAGATAAGTCCCATAAAAGAAAATATTTTGTCTCTTGATTGTGCTAATGAATGTGAAAGTTATCACCTAAGTAACATGATGGAAAACTGTGCCTCTCATGTTTTTTTTTTTTTTCAGAATTTGGTATGAAGTTTCACATCCAGACATAATGAATAATGAATATCTGTTTAATTTATACATAAATGTGCAAGACACATTCAGGTGATATTTAGTAGGAAAGAATAAAGATATCTTGAAAATTTTGATCATATCATTTAGTCAGAATAATAAATAGGAAAACTAAGAATATGTTGGAGGATAATGCATTCAAGCAGGAGACTGTCTGAGGTTTGATTATTATTTTTGCTCCATTACCATTGGGTAAAGAGGTATGTCCTGCACTGTCTCTGAGACAAGTGAGAGTTCACAAAGAAAGATTCCTAGAGATGAGAGTGATTTCAAACAATACAAGATCAATATATTGTTTCATAACTGGACCGAAATGAACTCCTGTGATGCTAAGGGAATGGATCCTAGCTTAATGAAGTCCTGGAGAGTCACAAATTTGGAAACAATATTGAATCTGAGAGGTAGGTAAAGGTGGCTGCTTCTCATTGATAGAAACCTCAGGCTAGATTGTCTTGCTGAAGTTGACAGATGACAGAATAGTGCAAAGAGAAAAGAAAGCAAACATTCCAGACCTTATGTCAGGTGGGAATGTGTAACTTTTACCTTAAAACAAAGAGGTGAACTGCAAGTCTATGTCTTAACTCTTAGGCAAGATGGCTACAAGAGACTTACTTTGTAGGTTAAGGGGACTGAGCAGGAAGATAGTAATGGATTCCATTGTACTGGGATATGGAAATGATATTAAAGGATCAGGCAGAGATTATCAATCTTTTCTTTCCTTAGGAAATAATTTAATAGTCACAAAATACCATCTTATCAGAGAGGAATACAGAATGAGATGAGTGTAGATAGGATCTTCACAAAGATCTTATGAAGAGTCAACAAAGAGGATAATAGAGGTCATAATGGCCCAGGAGTGTGTACCAGAGAGGCATCTGTGTGATCCTTTCTTGTTTCCTCATATCTCTAATTCCAGGGTCATCTAAACAGGAGGTAAGACATGGAGTAAGATGAAAGAATAACTATTTGCCTTTTTTTTCTCCTAAATATAGACACTCAATTCAGTGATGAGGCCCAAGCTGTGGAGGATATAAATATGACCGGATGTAATGAAAATTATGCAGTGTAGTTCAGATGGGATTGCACAACCAAAAATTGATACCACTCTTACAATCCCACTGCAAAAGGAACTCATGAGATGCAAGTGCTACCAGAAATATAAAAGGAAATTTTTCATGTCTAAAGACAGTTGTAAAGGAAAAGAAGTCTATTTTGATATCAAGGTCCATTCAATCACTATGTAGTCAAGTATCAAATTTTATTGTCTATTTATCTGCCTACCTTTTGTTGGAGGAAAGAATGTTATAGATATAAATTCAGTTAGTATAAAGGTTTATTTCTATAACTCATTATAGCATTCTTTTAATACTTTAGCATTCCTTTTTCCCCCTCATTCTGCTTCTGTAATATTACATGTTAATTTCCACTGGTAACTGACCATCACATACTTTCTGTCTTCAGAGCACCCCAGGTGGGTTAGATGTGTTTTGACTCTTTGTTTGAAGATTGTCTCAGATCTGTCCATTCTCTATGTTCCTTACAATATTTATAATAGTGATTAATTAGCAATGGGATGGTGGCCCACAAAAGAACCATTCATAGTCCATAGTTTTGACTTCTAAGAGTCTTGAAAAATAATACTTTGTCTACTAAGCTAGCAGCCAATTGAATGCCAGCATGAAGATGCTGAGTGCTGCCTTGTGACCATAAAGATGGCAGGCCAACAGATGTAGGAATTCAGAACAAAAGCTGTTGAAAGAAAATGTTCTTGGTGACTGAAGGATTATTCGAGCCGTTTTATTCAATTGCTATAGAAAACAAACTAGTTCTTGAAAGTTTTAGGTTATATAAACTGATCTGGAACTCTGCTTTTCTTTTAGTTACAAATAAGTTTGAGCTACTATTGTGCATTTACAGTTAAATTATTTCTTATGAATATCCTCCTGAAACATTGTAAAGGTTCATAGGATTTTGGCTGATTAGTTGAAAGGAAAGAAACTCAAAAAATAGCAACAATAGATAGACCATAAGTAGAAAGGAATGCTTAATGTTTAAGTTCATTCTAGCTAAATGAGCATAATATTCTCAGCAACTATTAAGAGTGCAATCTTGGTAGGCAAATGCCTTAAATTGCTAAGCCATTGCCCTGCTCTCTGGAAGATTATTCTTTATCACAATAAAATATTCATGAATTTAAAAATTTCAAAATCTACCGGGCGTGGTGGCGCACGCCTTTAATTACAGCACTCGGGAGGCAGAGGTAGGAGGATTGCCATGAGTTCGAGGCCAGCTTGAGATTGCATAGTGAATTCCAGGTCAGCCTGGGCCATAGCAAGACCCTACCTCGAAAAACCAAAAAAAAAAAAAAAAAAAATTTCAAAATCTTCTTGTCTATTCATTAAAACTACAAAACCATGCATCTTCCACTGGGAGTCACAGGCAAGAGATATTTTGGGGTTATACCATTTTTTATTTCATAAGCAAAAGTACTGTTAGAATTATTAAATATTTTACACATAGTATTATCATGCTTCATTCAACTAAAGAATTAGTATCTGATTTTCTAACTTTTAAAAAAGGATTTTATTTTTACTTATTTATTAGAGGGAGCAAGAGAGACAGAGAGAGAGAGAATGGGCATGCCAGGGCCTCTAGCCACTGCAAATCAACTCCAGAAGCATATGCCGCCATGTGCATCTGGCTTACATGGGACCTGGAGAATTGAACCTGGGTCCTTAAGCTTTACAGGCAAGTGCATTAACTGGTAAGCCATCTCTACAGTTCTGATTTTTAACTTTTTAGAAGATTGTTTTGAAGTTCATAAACTATCAAATAAATAATTGGTAGAGACAATCTATGAAAGTTTGATTTTTTTTTCTTTTCCTTTTTTTGTTTTTTGGCTACTGGGTAGTGCAGCAGTTGATAGTGAGTGAAGAAAACATGCCCCATGAGTAAAGAAGGAAGTATTCAGCACTTCTATCAAGCTATGCATAAAATTTAAAAATCCTCATACCATTGCAGCTAACTTTGGAAAATGAAATTCTCTATTTTCTTGCTTTTTCCTCATATCCACTGGTTTGAAAATATAAAGGAAAATGCTGGATTTTTTGACAAGAAGGTCTCTCTGGACTTTGTTTTTCTTTTTCATATTCAATTACAAAAGTACTATTAATTAAAAGTACTGAAAAATGTCATGTGGAGGTATAGATCCCTGTTATTTTCTATACCTACCATTTAAAGAATCCCAGCTTTGTTTCAGACAATGTTCCCTTCTAAATGCTTGGTATGTAGTATGTGTTAATTGATTTATGACAATTGTAATCTAAGAATATAACACCTGTACTATACCCCAACTTACAATGTTGAAGAAAACAGACATGCACATCCTGAAGGCAGTTTTAAGTTCACATGATGAGTCATGGGTAGGACTCGTTGACTCGTTTAGATTTCATCTCTTACTCCACAACTGCTGCTTTTCTTTCTGTCATTCTATCCTTCTCCAAAAATAGATACACTTAATTTGTCAATGTACTGATTCGTTTTTCATATGCATTCGCTTTTTAAGAATTATCGTAGGCAATATATTATTCTTCCCAAAATGTACATCATCTTTGCAAACATATCAATGATTATATTAGAATAAGTCTACCTCTTGCAATTTCATGGGGCAAAGAGCAGTCTGAGGTTTTGCAATTAGAAAACAATGTTGTAACAATAAATGTAATGTGTGGCATAAAGCTCTTTCTTTACTTCTTTTCATTTACTAAGAAAAGATTTCCAGACTCAAAACTGATGGATTAAACAATGGTCTGGCTTACATCCTGCCACAGTGGTTGGTGTCAAGAATTTGTCCTACTTTCTGATTTTACAATCTATTAATATTTCATTTTGTTCTTATTATTTCAAGGAAAACATAATATAGATAGCTATTCATACAATGTCATTAATAGTTATTTAAGGTGACACTGATTTTGGTTTTTCTCCATGATTAGAGTTGACAAAACATTTCTGTGAATGTCTTTTGGAATCATTATTACACCCAGATGTTCCACACAGGTTAAATATCCTCTCTTATCCAAACGCATCCCCTTGCCTTCAATTTATGCAGAATTACTTTAAAACAAAACCAAATACACCTGTACCTAGTTAGTAACCTGGACTGTGTTGAATGTTTCTTTTCAAAACAATTTTCAGTGATTTTTAATTTCATTTAATTTCTTCTTATGATAGAGAAAGAAGAGGGAGAGAAAGAATTGGAATGCCAGGGCCTCTAGCCACTGTAATTTAATTCCTGTGCCATCTTGTGTGCATGCTCACCTTGCACATGCATCTCCTTGTGCATCTGGCTTGTGTGGGATCTGGGGAGTCAAACATGAGGTCTTAGGCTTTGCAGTCAAGCACCTTAACCACTAAGCCATTTCTCCAGCCCTCCAGTGACTTTTTAATAGGGTTATGCAATTCTTTTGTATGCTGACCTTGGTGCAGTGTTTTATTTTGAGCTTTACATCATATGTCCTGTGGATTCCCTTCTATTTACCAGTACTTATGATCAAGGCAGCACAGATAAATAGTTTAGGCAGCCAGGATACCACTTGCCTTAGGCAGTGATCACACCTCCTTTTTTTTTTACAACTAATATGACCATCCAGTTGATGACCTGGAACCTTTACTTGCATTGAGATACAAATGCATCCCTTTCCAAATAATGAGATAAGTTTCTCCTTCCTTAATAACCATTATTTGTGATCAGTCTCTATTCAAACATGTTATTAGTTGTATCTGGGATCACAACTGCAAGAACCCACTCCCCCCAAACTGTTTCATGTACATGTGGTTTATGGCAAACGATCTTATAAATGATCTTTGAGAGGAAATCCTCTATGTACTATTTCATGTCTATAATGATGTATACATATAATTCAAATTAGATGCATCATGGGAAGTGACATGCATGGTACAGAAAATGTATATATAACTCAAACCTGTCAATCAAACCAGAGAATCACAAAGCTATGCAGCCAGGCAACAAACACCTCCTGCTTATGAGCTCCTTCAAAAGAAATCCCTGAGTTACAGCCGAGGTCCTTGATTGCACTCCTACCCAGGTGGCTGCCACCCCCATTGGCAGTATACGATTGCTTAGCTCAGTAACATTTTTTGCTGCTTAACTTTGGTGTGTGCCTTTTCCAAATATTTGAATAAGTTTCTAAGAACCTGGATACACCCAGATGGAGACCACTGCTAACT
This sequence comes from Dipus sagitta, assembly GCA_036346955.1. NCBI lineage: Eukaryota > Metazoa > Chordata > Mammalia > Rodentia > Dipodidae > Dipus > Dipus sagitta. The sequence continues at coordinate 36,917,899 of CM070778.1, read as the reverse complement.
AAATCCAGATGTGCATTTGTTTATTTGAGATTTATTTTCTCTTAGTAAATATAATCCTTACAAAAGGAAAGTTTTGATTTCTATCATTCATCAATGTAAAAGATGCTTTAGACTCATAAAAATGCAAAAGCAAATCAGAGGAACGATTGAAAAGAACAGATGACCCTGGGCAGCCTGGGAGAGCCTCCCATAAGTGTTCATTTAACTGGTTAGCACATGCATGTTAGGAAACTTTCCCAGACCAGGAAGAGAAGAACTCAAAATTTCTAGAGGAAAGAGTGCCTGGGGCTTTCATAGTGGTACCTCTGAGTTGCTGTCTCCTATGAGCCACATAGGAACTCATGATTCATTGGGGGCCATTTAGATAATTCAGAAAAAAATCTATCTCCAATGGGACAAATTTAAGTCAACACTACATGTTGCTCTGTTCTTACTTAACAGGGATTTAACAAGAAAGGAAAGTCTCAAGCTGGTTGCAAGGATAATTTTAGGAAAGTAGAAGTTTCTAAAAGTTAATTAGGTAAAATGAACAGTGCTTGCTTACTAATTAAAAGGTGAGCAAAGACATTTGGAGAAGTCGTAAAATGAAATCTGTAACAAAGAGGAAAATGAGTCAATCAACCAATATTAACCCAGAAATGATATTATAAAATGAAACCACATTAACATTAGTAGATTTTTAACAGTAGTTTATATTTAAAAAGAAAACTACAGAATATACTAAAAATGCTTAACATAGAATATATGAAAGAGCCCAAATTTATAGAAACAATACAAAATTATGAACTATATGACATTATTTGCAAAATGTTTTAGATAGTGTGGCAGTTTGATTCAGGTGTCCCCGTAAAATTAGGTGCTCTGAAAGCTAGATTCCCAGCTAATGGAGAGTTGAGAATTATTGCCTCCTGGAGGCGGTGTATTGTTGGGGCCGGGTTTATGGGTGTTATAGCCAGTTTCCCCATGCCAGTGTTTGGTATACTCTCCTGTAGCCATTATACACCTTATATTGGCCAGGGGGTGATGTCCACCCTCTGGGCATGCTATCATTTTTCCCTGCCATTGTGGAGCTTCCCCTCAAGTCTATAAACCAAAATAAACTTTTTTTTTCCTCAAAAGCTGATCTTGGTCAGGTGATTTCTGCCAGCAATGTATATCTGACTGCAATAGATAGGGTGAATGAACAAATAAACAGCACAGAAGAAAATACTAGTGAACTTGAAGATACAACAACATAAATTATATGAAATTGTATGCTGTGATTCCCCAGGACCAACATTAGCCAGATGCACAAGGGGGCGCACGTGTCTGGAGTTCGTTTGCAGTGGGTGGAAGCCCTGGCGGTGTAGCTACATACATTTTACCTGACGAGATTGGGTGCATTCAGTGTAATTTAATCATTAACTCTATGGATTCATTTATCTATCCTGATATTATCAATTTTTTATCATCTGTCCATCTTTTTACATGTCATCTGTAAATCTATAATATATTATCTATCACTTATATATCATTTATCCATAATATGTCATCTATCTACTTATGATGTATCATTGTCATCTATCCATCTAACAGGCATTATTCACTCTTCTTTGCCCACCATTTGTTGCCCATATACAGCTAATCAACAAACTTAATGAATAAGTAAATGGCTGGCCCCCATATTATAAATACTTATGGACAAACATTAAAAAATAATATTCTCATAAATAAGCATTTTATGGTATTGGGTGGTAAGATACAGTACTTTTTGCCTGGATGCCCTTGCTCCTTGTGGCTGAGTGCATCTATCCTGTTGCTGATATACTTTTCTTTTTTTCACACTTTAATTGAGAACTTTAATATATGATAAACAGTAATTTGATCATCTTCCAATTCCATTATCCTCATTTTTCGCCCTCTTCCTTGCTATCAATGTAGTGAGGACTGCCCCTTTTAAAAGTAGACTTTCTTGGGCTGGAGGGATTGCTTAGCAGTTAAGGCACTTACCTACAAATCCAAAAGACCCATGTTTGATTGCCCAGGACCCGCATTAGCCAGATGCACAAGGAGCACATGAATCTGGCATTTGTTTGCAGTGGCTGGAGGCCCGGGCACGCCCATTCCCTCACTCTCTTCCTCTTTCTCTGTCAAATCAATAAATAAATAAAAATAAAATATTTTTTTAAAAAGTAGACTTTCTTCTATTTTATTGTATACTTTTATTAATTGAGAACTCTAAAATATGAACATATTGCAAATTGGTTACATCCCCATGAGGTTTGCTGCAGTCAGGTTTGCATTGTTGGCAAAAGTCACCCAACCAAGAGAAGCTTGTGGGGGAAAAGTTTTATTTTGGTTTACAGACTCCAGGGGAAGCTCCATGATGGCAGGGGAAAACAATGGCATGAGCAGAGGGTGGCCATCACCCCATGGCCAAATAAAGTGGAAAATAGCAACAGGAGAGTGTGCCAAACACTGGCAAGGGGACACTGGGTATAACACCCATAAGCCCACTCCCAACAACACACTACCTCCAGGCGGCATTAATTCTCAAACCTCCATCAGCTAGGAACCTAGCATTCAAAACACCTAAGTTTATGGGGGACATCTGAATCAAACCACCTCATGCATACAAAAGACACATCATACAAACATGTATCATTCATACAAAAGACATGATGAGTCTTAATAGTATATAATGAAACAAAAATTCTCAGATAGATTAATGATTTTCAAAAGCCTGGAAATGGTACCTACAATATGATCTTAGGTTTTTGAAAAATCATGAGAAAATACTAGAAACATTAAAAGAATGCACTTATTTCTAGCTATTGTGTTAGGTTAGTTTCATGCAATTTTTTGTTTCTTATTATGCAAATTTATACAATAAACTTTTATTAATATTATGAACATTATATAACCTATAAAAGCTCTTTACTTAATAAAAATATTTGCTTAGCCTTCTGCTTGCTTTCCCTTTCCTTGTGGGTGGATTGTAGTAGATAGTCTGTTTTTAATTTAGTATAATAAAAATGCACATGCCTTGGGGTATTTCATTTTATGATTTTTACCCATGGGGCCATTATCTTCTTGTGAAGTGTCTTTGCTTCGAACACTCAGCAAATATGGGGAGAAACTCCATTTCTGAATAAATATACTGTGAACACTGAAGGTCTCTGCTGAGTAGAAAGCTGACTTTGGGAAGGCTGCATTTTGGTCTCTGGGTTCCCATTCTGAGATGTAGTGGGACACTTTCACAACTATAAGCCAAATAGCATGAATAGACACTTTACATTTGTCCGGTTGAACCACCCTAATGTCTTCTCACAGTCAGAGTGTGCATGGCAGAGGAATAAACACACGTAAAGAAAGAACTTGTGCTGTTGGCTTACTGCCAGATATGCCAATGAGAAAGTGTGGCACCATGGGCAGGCCACGAGAATGTTTGCAACCTCAATGTGCTCTGTCTGAAAATACATGAGCAAGCTGATGCACAACTTTGCAAAAATGAAAATTAAAATGTTGAATGTGTCAGGACTCCTATTATGTTTTATTATAGTAATTCTTACCATATGACATGTTTCAGCAAGCCTGAAACTACTACAGCTATTTCGAGCAATGTCATAGCAAGCTGCTGAGGTCCAGCAACATACTAAATTTGCGTGTGTGACTTCACAAGACCAGTTAAGGTGCTTCCCTCTGCCACCATATGGAGAGCATCTCGTGGGCCATTTGTAGATATCATTCAAATAAGCCATGTTTTTTGTTTTTCTTACTTTCTAGTTAGTAATTTCCTGCCACTTTTCTCAATTACCCAGCATATTAGTAGTTTACACATTTCTAAACATGTTTTCTAAGCAAATTTAAGAATGGCAGAAAATGGTATGGCCTCAGGCAAAACCTGGGACTGATATTTCTATTGTAATGTTTTCTTACTTAAATTAGTAGCTTTCTATTTAAATCATATTCTTTAAAGGATGTAAAATAAGATTTAGAAAACTATGGCAAAAACCTGTCAGGCCAAAAGGCAACATGTATGTTTTCAGAGGAATAGGTCAGTATAACATTTCGTCAAGATACAGATTAGCTTCTTCCACATACGCCATCTGTTCTCCAGCCTGGGCTAAGCAGCCTGCATAGTCAATAAACAATAAAACCAATAATAGAGCATAGGCTATGAAGCATACTTCTCTTGCTGCTTATAAATGAACACCTGCTATAGACAACCTTATTAAAACATTCATACTGTTCAATGTTAATTGGATTGTGAAATAAATTGGAACTCAACTAGTCCCAAAATCTGAAATGGAGAGCTGTAGATCAGTTATTTCCCTCATAAGGGACAGAAAATGTATTTATAAAATTCTTGGTACAGATCAATGAGGGGAAGAAATCCGGATCTCATCTTTTTTTTAAAGTGTGTGTGTGTGTTTTTGTGTGTGCTAGCTTCTCATTGCTGAGACAAAACACTTGAGCATCAACAGCTTGTGGAAGGAAGGGTTTACTTCCAGCTTACAGTTTCAAGAGGGAGTTTCCTCATGGTGGGGAAAGCATGGTGGAGCAGTTAGAGCCTCACATCTCCACAGCAGCAGGAAGTAGTCTAAGTACTGGACTTAGGGCTGGGCTATATCCAGAGTCAGCCCCAAGTGACACACCTCCTCCAGCTATGCTCCACCTACCAAGGCTCCTCACACATTGCCACCAGCTGGAGACCAAGTATTCAAAACACATGAAGCTATGGGGACAATTTTATTCAAACTCTCACTGTGGGTGTTTGTGTGTGTGTTCCGCTAGAGTCCAGAGGGAAAATTCAGGTGTTGTTTCCCCCAGCTCCTCAGGGACCCTCTACCTTTTTTGAGAAAGGGTCTCTCAATGGCCTGGAGTTCAGCAAGTAGGTTATATTGACTAGCCAGTGAGCCTGTTATAGACCTGTCTCTGGCTTGTCAGTGCTGGGATTACAAGTATACTCCATCCCTGGCTTCTTTACCTGGATTCTGGGAATCAAACTTTACCTATTAAGCTATCTCCCTAGTCTTATCACTCTTTAAACATCACTTTAAAGTGCATTACTGGGGCTGGAGAGATAGTTTAGCAGTTAAGGTGCTTGCCTGTGAAGCCAAAGAATCCAGGTTCAATTCCTCAGGACCCACATAAAACAAATACACAAGGTGGCACATGCATCTGGAGTTTGTTTGCAGTGGCTAGAGGCCCGGGTATGCCCATTTTCTGCATATGCCTCTTTCTCTGTCTCTCGACCAAATGGATGAATGAATGAATGAGTAAATAAAAATATTTTAGAGTCAAATACTGTAGCTTACATGTATAATCTCAGTATTCAGGTGTCTGAGGCAGGAACATTACCATGAGTTTAAGATCAGTATGGGCTCTGTTTTGCATTTCAGGCCTACCTGTTCTACAGAATGAGACCCTTTCTCAAATAAGAAGTGAAATAAAAGTCAATTTCATTTATTTGCTAATTCATTCATGCATAGCAATCAGTCATTGCTAAGTCAGACATTACATAATGCTTTCTTAGTATTTCAAGGAAATTAACTATCCATTCCAGAAGACGATGTGTCATTATTTGCTTGTTTGTTACCACAAATATTCTGTGAGACAAATTTCTGCTCAGTGCACTCACAAATTTATCTCCTTGAATGAGCAGAAAGTTGGCAAGTAACAACCTGAGGTAGGGACTATGGTGTGCAATGTTAGGATGCCCATGACTCACTTAAATGGCCTGCTGGGTATGGAGACTTTACATATATACATATATATACTGCTCAGAAGACAGAGACAGGGGATCCCAGGGCAAGCCTAGCTAACAACATTACCCAAATGTGTGAGCCCTCCATTTGCCTTGAGAGGTTCTACTTCAGTAAGTGAAGTGGAGAGCAATAAAGGAAGACAGTCAATGGCAACCAGTGCCCTACATATATGGGAACATGTTTACTCACATGCATACATACCACATACACATGACAATAAAAGTACGAGCATGATGAAATGAATGTAAGACAATGGTGCAAGTTTTCCACTCTAGATACTAATCTATATCTTATATATGTGTATCATAAATGTTAGATATATGATATAGATCATATAATTATCATGCACTTGATATCAGCCAGCCAGGAGTATCTCTGTCTACCTATGACTAATGCTGTCATGAGGAGCAGTGTCTATAACTTTGGTTGCTTCAACTGTGGTTAAGGAGTGCACTAAGACACTCTGCACTTCCACTGGCCTGTAGGATGTTTGCTGATTTTTATCTGGCTGGCAAACTACAAGACTGTTAAGAGGGTTTCAGAATTGCTGAGACAGAGAACAGCCTGGTGCATAAATATATGAACAAAGGCAGTCCTTTGAAAGAGAGGTGGGCGTTTACTTTGCTTTAGAGATATGCTGGGAGACAGAGTCTATAAGAGAGGCTTGGAGTGGGAAGGCATTTTGAAAGACCAGTCTTCCTTGTCATCGTTTATAAATTCAACTACTTTTGTTCACTGTTTATTTTTATATGTTCTTTCCCTTCAAGGTTATCAAGGGTAAAATTAAAAGGCAATGCGTGTTGTAGATGCAAATGCCAAGAACAGGAAGATAATGAATGTGAAGAGAGGAAGTAAGGACTTTCAGCTGACGTCCATCTTACCTGCACATGTATCTCCCACAGTCCCTGGAGTCTCTTCAGAGCATTGCATCTTTGGAAGAGTCACCAGGCCTCTGCTGAGATTTCCATTGCCGCTGTGGTTTTGATATAGACAAAATCTATTTCTAAATCACAAGCACTTTCTTTTTTACCATTCCTCACAATTTTAAAAGCTCATAAGAAACGCTAAAACATCACTAATTAAAAATTGATTTTGGATTCAATTAAACAGCCAGTTCAATTGAGAAGAACACATGGAGAAGTTTCACCAACTGCTCTCTCTCCCATGGAAATCTCTGTTAAACCCCTCTGCCTGAGGCCTAAGAACTTATACATAGCTTTCCTGCAAGCTGAGGAACAGTTGGCAAGTTTAGCAATTGAACACAAGAGGGTAACTTTGCTATGAAGACTCCACTTTCAGTCGCCACAGGTCAGATGCATTATGTCTGTGGGAAAAAATGCAACTGTGATTTAAGATATAACTACTATTCTTCCCTTTTAAAAGTAATTCATATAGATTGTGAGTAATAAAACAGTTATGTGGACATTGAGAAACAAAAAAGATTTAGATGAGAATGCAGATTTATAATAATCCAGGTTTGAGGAAGACTCTGGTAAGTCAATCAAATTCTTGGCTGCCTTATGAATGGAAGTACAAGCTAAATACGTGGGCCAAACAAGGTTGTGACTTTTTTTAAACAATGAGCTCTATCCTGTTTCTTCATTAAAAAGAAATAAATTAATTAAAACATGGTTGTCAAAGATACACACTGAGGGCGGGAGGGATGGCTCAGCAGTTAAGGCATTTGCCTGCAAAGCCAAAGGACCCAGGTTCGATTAGCCAGGACCCACATTACCCAGATGCACAAGGGAGCACATGTGTCTGGAGTTTGTTTGCAGTGGCTTGAGGACCTGGCATGTTCATTCTCTCACTCTCTCTCCCTCTTTCTCAGACAAATAAATAAATAAAAATATTTTTTAAAAGATGCAGTGATTTACATCAGAGACGAATTAAGTACTAGTAAACATTGCATACTTACAGGAAAGACATTTCTCCCATTTGGTCCAACCTTGTTATGCATGTCAACAAACTGACAAGCAGAATTCTAAAAAGCAGAATTTCCTTTTTAAATAAAATCATCCTAGAGACTTGGTATTTGTGATAATACCCTTCCATCAGTAAATAAAAGCTATGATCTAAAAACAAACAAACAAACAAGCAAACCAATCTGTCAGCAAATGTTTCTTAAGTTAGCCTGACAGTAGAATGTCTCAGAGCTTATATTGGCCATGCAAGTTTTAGTGGATGGAGTTCTGAAAGATTCCAGTAGTACCAAACTTGGAAAAGGTTGAATTAATTGATAATTTTAGAGATTCTCTTATGAACCTCTGCAATATCCCTGAAAATAGATCTTTCTCAACTCCTAGTAGCCATAGTAGTTTCTACCACAGCACAGGTAAGTCATAACAGATCTCCCTCAAGCAGACATTTTTTCTTGATGTCTTCCCAGCAGTGTTGCCATGCACGGAAGGAGCTGTGTTGTTTTGTTGTAGTAAAACATATAAGGGTTATGGCCTACATTTTTTTTTCTCAAGTATTTTAAAGGGTTGAGGATAGGAGCTGATTTATTTTATCATTATTTTTATTATTGCTATTAATTCTCTCATACACTAAATACATGCAATTTCAATCATTCTAACTGTTTTTAGTTTTTTTTGTTTTTATTATTGACAACTTTCATAATTATAGACAATAAACCATGATAATTTGCTCTTATCCCCAATTTCCCCTTCACAACTCCACTTTCCATCATATCCGCTCTGCCTCTCAATCAGTCTCTCTTTTATTTTGATGCCATCGTCTTTTCCTCCTACCATAATGGTCTTGTGTAGACAGTGCCAGGCACTATAAGGTCATGGATATCCAGGCCATTTTGTATCTTTAAGAGTGTATTTTAAGGATCACTACCCATCCTTTGGCTCTTACATTCTTTCCACCACTTTTTACACAAGGGACCCTGAGACTTAGAAGGTATAATAGGGAGGTTTTAGTGATGAGCACGCCTCTGTCACTTCTTCTCTGCAGTATGGTACATTTTGAGTCATCCCAGAGGTCACTGCCACCTGAAAAGAGAAACTTCTCTAACCCAAAGTGAAATTAGCATTTATATATGGGTACAAACATTAAGAAAAGTGCTTACTGGGCAGTGTGATAAGCATAATATAAGCACTTAGCGAGAGACCAGCACATGTTACAACCCTATGGCTCATAAGTTCCACCATCACAGGTTTTTCACTATCAGACATGTATCCCTCCTGTCCAGTCCAATAATAGAGTAGTTGGTTTCCTGCATAAAAGACATGCCACTATTGCACCTGTTGGTTCATTTGGCCAGGTTGGCCCAACTTAAGGCATGTAGTGACCACTGTTGTTTATCTCCACTGATGACTTTTCTCTCTCCCATGGAGCTGCATGCAGGGTAGCTTTTTTAGGCTTTCTATCAGTTGGTCTACATGGAAAAGGGTTTTAGCTCAGCTCCAGCAAGATTTCCAGTGACTTTTCAGCCTAAGCGTGTGGAGTTTTCAGCAATAGAATTTTACCATCTAACCCTGGTGAGAAACCAAGAGCCTCATCAATGGCCTATGATGTTTTGGGAGCATCAGGGATCTCCCTGGCTAACAACTCACTGAAAGGTTTCCCATCCCTACATTAAAATTTTCTAGTACCAATTGATGGCTTCTATGTGTTCTATTGTGCAAAAAATTAGGTTTCCATATGACTTATTTATACACTCTTAGATTTTGTTTAACCCACCCTGAACCCTTCCTTTACTTAATTTCTTCCTTTGCTTGCACCTCCAGTAATCTGTTCTTCTGCTTACATATATACAATAGCATCCTGGATATTAATTCTCTGTCAGATGCATAGCTGGCAAAGATTTTTTCCCATTCTGTAGGTTGCCTCTGTACTCTATTCAAAGTGTTGTTTGCTGTACAAAACCTTTGTAATTTCATGAGGTTCCAATGGATAATTAGTGATTTTATTTCCTGAACAATTGGGGTTATATTCAGATAGTTGTTGCCCATCCCAATATGTTGAAGGGTTTCCATACGTTTGCTGCTAGCAGTTTCTGTGTTTCAGGTCTGATATTAAGATCTTTGATCCATTTGGATGTAATGCTTGTGAATGGAGATACATAATGACTTACTTTCATCCTTCTACATATAGATATCCAGTTTTCCCAGTGCTATTTGTTGAAGAGGCTGTCTTTTCTCCAATGAATATTTTTGGAATGTATTTTTAGCCATTGCTACCCTGACTTATATCTGGGTCCTCTATTTTGTTCCATTGATCTATGTGTCTGTTTTTGCCAATACCATGCTGTTTTGTTACTGCGGCTCTGCAATATCAGTTAAAATCCAGTATGGTGATACCACTAGCCTTATCTTCATTGCTCAAAATTGTTTTGAATATTTGAGGTTTTTTGTGCTTCCAAATTAATTTTTGGATTTTTTATCTCCATGAAGAATTTCATTGGAATTTTTAGTGAGATTGCATTAAATGTGTAGATTGCTTTTAGTAAGATTGACGTTTTCACAATATCCATTCTAACAATCCAAGAACATGGGATATCTTTCCATTTTCTAATATCTTCTGTAATTTCTTTCTTGATTGTTTTAAAGTTTTCATTGTAGAGATACTTAACTTCTTTCATTAGGTTTACTGCAAGGTACTTTAGTTTTTGTTTTTGAGGCAATTGTGAATGGGAGTGATTCCTTGATTTCACCCTCAGCTTAGTTGTTGTTAGTATATAGGAAAGCTACTGACGTTTTTATGTTTATTTTATATCCTGATACATTGCTAAAAGTGTTTGTCAGCTCTAGAAGTTTGATCATAGAGTCTTTAGGGCCCTTTATGTATAGAATCATAGGATCTACAAATAATGATAATTTGATCTCTTCCTTTCCAATTTATACCCCTTTTATGTGTATCTCTTGCCTTATTGGTATGGCTAAGACTTTTAGTACTATATTAAATAAGAATGTGGATAGTGGACACCCTTGTCTTACTTCTGATTTTAGTGGAAATATGGTTTGTTGTTCGTTTGTTATTCCTTCTATTTCCAGTTTCTTTAGAACTTGTATCATGAAGGGATGTTGGATTTTGTCAAATGCCTTACCTGCATCTATTGAGATTATCATGCAATTTTTGTCCTTCTGTCCATTTATGTAGTGCATTACATTTATAGACTTGCATATGTTGAACCATCCCTGCGTCTCTGGGATAAAGCCTACTTGGTCAAGGTGAATGATCTTTTTAATATATTCTTATATTCTGTTTAACAAAATTTTGTTGAGAATTTTTGCAGCTATGTTCATAAGGGAGAATGGTCTGTAATTTTCTTTTTTTTTTTGTTCTAATATGTAATGTGTCTTATGCAGCATTTCTGTGAAGTGTTCTGTAGATAGGTTAGGTCCATTTGTACTATGACCACATTTAATCCAGACACTTCTTTGTTTATTTTTTTTCCTGGTTTGATCAGTCAGTTGATGACAGTGGGTTGTTGAAGTCACCCACTGCAGCTGTGTTTGGTATTTTCTCTAACCTTAATTATAATAATGTTTGTTTGATGAAAATGGGAGCCCCCAGGTTAGTTCAACATATGTTTAGAATAATAATTTCCTCCACTTGGAATGTTCCTTTAATCAATATAAAGTGATCTTCTTTATCTTTTCTAACTAATGTTGGTTTGAAGTCTATTCTGTCAGATATTAGGATAGTGACACTTGCTTGTTTTCTAGCCCCAATTGCTTTAAACACCACTTTCCAACCTTTCACCTTAACATAGTGTCTGTTTTTAATGGAAAGGTGAGTTAATTGGAGACAACAAAGAGAAGGATCTTGCTTTTTAACCCATTTTGCAAATCTGCATCTTTTGTCAGGGGCATTGAGGTCATTGATATTAAGAGATATTATTGAAAGGCATGTATTTATTCTTGCCATTCTTGTTTTGTAGTTCTTCTGATTTTTTCCATTACTCTCTTATATTAAATATTTGAGTATAGATTATTTTTCCCGGTTTCTTTTTTAATATATTTTATTTATTTATTTATTTATTTATTTATTTATTTAAGAGGGAGAGAGAGGGAAAAAAATGGGCATACCAGGGCCTGCAGCCATAGGAAACAAACTCCTGATGCATATGCCACCTTGTGTATGTGGCTTATGTGGGTCCTGGAGAGTAGAACCAGGATCCTTTGGCTTTGCAGGAAAGTGCCTTAACAGCTAAGCCAACTCTCCAGCCTTTTCTTGGTTTCTTATGTGTGATTTTCTTTCTCTTTTACTTGGAGAATCCTTTCAACAATTTTCTGTAGAGCTTATTTAGTGTTCATATATTCCTTTAACTTGTTTTGTTATGGAATGTCCTTATTTTTATGTCTATTTGGATGGATAGCTTTTCAGGATAAAGTAATCTTGGTAGCATGGATGCATGGAATTCTATCACTGTGTGCCATGGATGGCTTTAGTCAGAAGAAATTCTTAATAGATTTGGTTGATTGTTCTCTATTTGTCCAGGAAAGCTCAGAGACATTTGAGTTTCAAGGAAACTACTTGGCCAGTATATGTGCTCCCTTGATTATTTTAAGTTGATGGAAGACCATGAAAAATATCCATTTAGGAACGACCTACTTTTGCAAAAGGTTTGACCTGTCATTAGTACCTAAAAATAATGGCAATTTCAATATGCCAAAAATAACAAAATAAATACTGATTTCAGTGTGAAAGAAAGTAAAAACCATAACCAGTATTTATCAAGAACTACATATGCATCTACCATGATCTTATGTTTATAGCATGTACACTTAATATTGTAGCATTGAAATGTTAAAGGGTTTTGTGGGCCTTAGTCTGCCCTTTAGAATATTGAGATTAGGAAAGGTGATGGTAACTTGTGCAATAAATAGCACAAGGGCAGTAAGTAGCACAGTCTTAATTAAACCCATATTTTCCCATTGAAATACACAGTTGTGCTGTGAGTCTATTTTCCTTTCTGATGGAGAAGACTAAGAAAAAGCAATATTCTGGGCTGGAGAGATGGTTTAGTGGTTAAAGGTATTTGCTAGCTAGGCCAAATGACCCAGGTTTGATTACCCAGGACGCAGGTAACCCAGTTGCACAAGGTGGTGCATATGTCTCAAGTTCATTTGCAGTGGCTAGAGGCTCTGGCATGCCCATTTTCAATCTCTCTCTCTTTCTCTCTCTCTCTCTCTCTCTATCTGCCTCCTTCTGTTTTAAGTAAATAAATATAATATGTTTTTAAAAAGCCATATCTTTTTTACCTTTAAGATAATCTCCCAGTTCAATTAAAGATTACTTGAAAAATCAAAGGTTTATGCCCAAATTCATTCATTAGTATTGTGAGAAATTTGCTGATAAATTATTACTGAGATATATTCCAAGGGGTTTTATTTATAAAGTGCCAAAGAATTATGTTAAGATATAGAATGCCAATAAAAAATAGAGAGACAGGAAGAAGGAAAGATGTATACAATATCCAGTGGTGTTTTGATGAACATGAAATGAACACACAATACATAAAATATGATTTAAACAACTGTCAGGGGATTCCCTGGAGAGAGAAATCCATACTGATGGTAGTAACAGCTTTGATATATCTACACAATGGAATTCTACACAGTAGTAAGAAAAAAATGACACAATGAAATTTGAAGAAAAATGGTTGAACCTGGAACAGATCATTCTCAGTGAACTTACCCAATCACAGAAAGATAATCGCCACAAAGTCTCACTCATCTACAGTACCTAACCTGAATCTACCCAAGATGCTGACATACCCAGCAAGCATCTCAAGGACTAGACAATAGGGTGGGTGGGGAGGGAGAGGGGGGCAAGGGAGGGGGCAGGGGACACAAATCTAGATCCAAATGGCAATGATACCATAAAATTCTATATCCTAAAAGGCAGACCAAATGGTTGAACCTCCACCAGGCCCTTAGAGGGAACACCTGGGTCACAAGGCACTGGAGAGGGTATGATGAAGACTGACCTTAATCTTCTACAGCTTCTCTCTCTCTCTCTCTCTCTCTCTCTCTCTCTCTCTTCTCTCTAACTCTTTTATAATGGACATATTTTTCTTCCTTCTCTTAGTAGGTACTGACCTGTAACTCCCAGTACCAGCAGGTGACTATCATCCACAATGAGCTTTTGATGAGAGAGACCTACAAGGTTTCCTAAAAATGACAGATTTTTGTCAGTACTTGATGACCCACCAATGGTTAGTGGTAAGACCCTACTGCTGAAGACATCATATGCAGTTGACATGTAACGTGGAGTGAAATGGGTGGAAGCTGGAAGAGAGTCAGTCCCCAGACAGTCAGTGCATCTTGTGCCAGAAGGTGCTACATGGACAACTGGGGGAAAATAACCAATATTTGTCCAAGCAACTCATGGTATAACCTACTTAACAGCAAATAACCTATTGTGATGCTCACACAGGTGCAATAGTGGCACACAGCCATGATGGAAAACCAACTGCTCTTGATTTGGCTAACTGATCCCCTCAGTGGAACGGGACCCATGGCTGGAGCTGGGAAACAAGTCAGAACCATATACAAACATGAGCCCACTCTCCATTATCAAGCTACCACCAATTGTGTGCTACAAGAGTGCCTACACCTATTAAATTCTCTCTAAAAAAAAATAATAATAAGGGTTATCCCATTTATCTGGTGTTAACTTTATTCTCTGTTGGAGAATTTGCTTCTCTTTTTCAGATAGATGCAGATCCTAAGGAGAGGACCACCCCATCATACCTCAAAAGGGCCCCAGCTGAAACTAAGAGTAACTGGCAAAACAAGCAAGTGTGCTGTTTTCTTGGTGAACCTGGTACCAGTAAAAGGGTGAAGGAGATTGACACAGAGAACAATCAACTCCTACCAAATCAGATATCCAGAGACACAGAAGCTCCCACCACCTCATCACTGAAGCAGACCCAAAAATGAACCCAACATGGCTCAGGGAAATTTTGCAGAAGAAGGGGGAGAAGAATGTCTGAGCCACACGTTGGGTCATGATACACAGAGACATTTCCTCCTACCCATAACTGTGGGTTAACTCCCCAATGCATGACCCATATACCTCAACAAGGAGGGACCAGGGGGAGGGGGAAGGACATGGAGGAGGCTAACAATGGTAACAACTTGACTGTATTCACTGAGTACAAAACTAATTAATAAAAAAAAAGAATAATCAGTAGCAAACTCTAGGAATCTATAGTTAAATTGAAAAAAATTGCAATTACTGACATATGATAAATCACAAGTAGATTTACTCATGTATGTCCTCGTCAACCACAAGTTTTCTTGACTCATGTATTTCAGTTCAGATCACATTCACAACTTGTTTGGTTCATGATCATTTTATGCAGAAATCTTTGGAGAAGCTGTGAGTTCCTGCCATCAAGATACTTCATCCAAGATGCACAGCCATCCATATCCTCAGGCTTAGATTGTAAGATTGCACTGTTGTGAATTAACTTGATGTCAAAAGAGAAAGAGAGAGAGAGAGAGGCCAGTGTACTTCTAAACTCTTTGATATGCTTCTCTGGGGGAAATTAAGAGTCATATGTATAGAGCAACTGAATAAGACATCTACTTATAAGGCATACAGTGACAGGAAAGTCGCTTAACCTTCGTAACTGAAGTTCAGACTAGACATAAGCATTTGAGAATTGCTAGTACTCCAAAGGCAGGTTATGATTGGAAGAGGAGAATACAGTGGGAGTCTGGGGTTGCTGGAAATACTTTAATTCTTGAGTGGTAGATGCTTGCAGGAGTTATGGCCTTCATTCTTCTGTATACCTACGACATATGATTTTCCATTTTGGTACCTGAATAAAATTATATTTATAATATTTATCTATTCTTTAATGTATTTAGTTAATTAGCTAGATGGACAATTTGTGGTACTGAGGATGGAGCCCAGGTCCTCACACATGCCAGACACTCACTCTATCATTGCTATCATTGAGCTACACACCCATCCCATGCACACTCTCTCTTCAATGTGTTTCTCTTTTAGCATTCATCACCATGG
The DNA here is from genome assembly GCA_036346955.1 of Dipus sagitta. NCBI lineage: Eukaryota > Metazoa > Chordata > Mammalia > Rodentia > Dipodidae > Dipus > Dipus sagitta. Next base: position 36,902,153 of record CM070778.1, on the reverse strand, counting down.
GCTGGCTTTACTCTATTGTTTATGACAATAATGTCAGATTCCTCTCCCATTCCTTTAACTCATTTCTTATGGATGTGCTGATCTTGATCCAGAGGAAGAATTTCATTCTGCTTACTAAGCACAGGTATTAATAGCCACCTTTGATGTATCTGTTTGCTCAATTGCTTTCTGCTGTAATAACATCATGAATATATTCCAACACACTTTCCTCCCCCAGAAAACCATCTATTAATAATTAGTAAGTTATGCCTGTTCCATCTGTCACATCCAATTACTTGTTTTCATAACAGGAATCCACCAACAGGCTGTGAAGGAATCAGAATCTTTATTTAAAAAAAAATATGACTCACTTAAATCCTTGACTAAGCAGGCAGGGTTGTATCTAATATCTGTGGGATGTTGTTGCCTTAAAAAAACAAGGAGATAGAAATCAATGACTGTTTGTTCAATAACAGAGCAGAAGAGAAGAGAACACGTTTGCAAACAGCAGGTGAGGCTTTCAATTTGGAAAGCAATCAGAGAGCATCAGCTGTCTGCCTTCAAGGGCAGAGCTCACAGACATACCCCAGCACAGGGAGGAGACCCAGAAACAGATATTTCTTCTTTTCTTTGACATTTACACATTTATAAAGACATTTCTGATGCTCCAACTTATATTCTGATTCTGAAAATTCATGCAGCAGGGCCCAATTTTCATTCTTATTCATTTGCCTGGCCTGGTGGTTGCCTCTGGATATGACTTAGGACAAGTTTTCAAATTGACTGCATAATAAAGAAAGAGAAATTTAAAAAAAAATAAACAACCATGAGATGTCTTGCTTATGGAGGGAAATAAGTTCATTTATCATTTAGATAGTTCCTGCCCTTAACTAGGATCTGTGGCAGGCACTGAAGATCAAGAGATGTTTTACTCATCATGAATGCCAATGGTTTATGCTTACAAATTAGACTTGAGTTAGCATTATGCCCCAGGAAAATATAATACCATTCAGAATGTCACAGATGCCTTAACTTGTCAACTATCCTCTAAGCAGAAGCTTATGGATTAGGGAAGGCACATGGAACCAAAAAATATACTAACCTATATTGAGCATTGTATTTAGTGTTGATTTTTCATTGAATGTGTGAATCATATAAGTAACCAGGGAGCCATGAGTTTGCCTAGTGAAGGGAAGCCAGGGCTGGGAAGCAGGGAGTTGCTGTGTTTTTTCAAGTTTTCATGAACAAGTGTGGACTGAACATTGATTTCTTTTCTGTAGCAATGTGGGAATGTATTGTCTACATCATTTTTGAAAGGAAGCCTCTGGTTTGTTCTTCATAAAATAGGTGACTTTAAGATCTTTTAAAAATATTTTTATTTACTTTCAAGGAGAAGAGAGAATGAGAATGAATATGGGTGCTTCAGTGTCTCTTGCCACTACAAATGAATTCCAGATGCTTGTGCCACTTTGTGCATTTGGTTTTATGTGTGTACTGGGGGAATTGAACACAGGACATTAGGTGTTGTAAATGAACACCTTTAACCACTGAATAATTTCTCCAGCCCAACTTTAAGATTTTAAGATCCATGAGTTCTGACAGTGATTTCTCTGTGTTCTGTATATTGACAACATCTTACATCAAATTATTCCCTATATTCATGTCTGATAAGTATTTGTGAGATTTATTCCTAAATCCACTGCTTCATGTCTTATATGCACTTGCAATATTATATAGACGACACATACTTTTATATAAATGAGACATAAATATTCTATTTGGCATGTAAAAAATAACAGATGCACACAAATCCTTCTTCTTAGACTTATGATATAAATTAAGCATGAAGAAAATAGAAAAAAAATATTTCATGACTTTTAGCTCTCATGTTTTTTTGCTGTTGTTCTTTTGTGTTTTTTTTTTTGTTTTTTTTTTTTTTTTGGTGGAAGACTGGCAAGAAGCAGAAAGCACAGTAGAATAAGGGTCAATGAGAAGGCTTAAACAAAGTGATTCTCTACAAAGGAATTAGGAAAGAAAAACACGAATTGAGGATAGACATAGAGAGGAAAGCAAAGAGGAAGTATGTTACCACCACCACCGAATGAGAATGGAACAGAAGAGGGAGGGATTACTATGAGGGATGAATGATAGATTCTATCTGGGGCTTTCTGAAGGGAGAAACGGTCAAACTACCAAGTACACAGGAGGGGGAACCATATTTTCCATAACTGTTGAAATTGTTGTGAACAGGTGAGATAACTCTGTTACGAAGGGCTAAGAGTCGACCCCTATGATGACCAATGTCGATCCTATGCATGATGGAAAGAAAAATCCTCTGATTAAGGTTTAACATTGCCTTTTAGTTTACATGTTTTTAATGGTGGTCATATTAAATTGATCAGAAATTTCAATATTTTTTTCTTTATAGATTCTCTTCCTTCCCACCTTCCTTCTATCCACCTCTCCTTCCCTTGCCTTCCCTTTCTTTCTGTTCCTTTCCTTTTCAATGGGGCATAGCTGAATATCTTTTCAAGGGATCATGTATTTTTTCTTTTTATTAATTTTTTAAATTTTTATTTACTTGTTTTAGAGCGACTGACAGAGAGAGAGAGAGAGAATGGGCGCGCCAGGGCCTCCAGCCACTGCAAATGAACTCCAGACGCGTTTGCCCCCTTGTGCATCTAGCTAATGTGGGTCCTGAGGAATCAAGCCTCGAACCAGGGTCCTCAGGCATCATAGGCAAGCGCTTAACTGCTAAGCCATCTCTCCAGCCCGTATTTTTTCTTTTGCTAGGAAGTCACTAATGTTTTAAAAGGTGATTATATTTTTTTCAATTTTTTAAAAAAATTATTTATTTATTCATTTACATGAAGGCAGGACAAGACAGAGAAAGAGAGAGATGGGAGAGAAAGAATATGGGCACGCAAGGTCCTCCTGCCACTGCAAATAAATCCTAGACACATGTGTACTTTGTGCATCTATCATTAAGTCAGTACTAGGAAATTGAACCTGGTCCGGAAGGCTTTGTACAAGTAAGTGCCTTTAATTGATGAGCCATTTTCCAAGTCCTTAAAATGTGATTTTAAACCTGCATTGCAACAAATGTACAAGCATCACACTGGCTTATTCAACAAGGGAAACCAGAGGGAATAACTTATAAAGGCTTGAAGTTTTATCATTATTTTTCAATACAAGCCTATATCAATATGAATTTGAAAACAGTCCAATGAAAAGTTCATTTTTCAAACAACTATATGGGTAAAAATTTCCTTCAAATGCGGCTTAGTCTTTTGTAGCTACGCACCTTAGGGATGATGTTAGATCTCTTTCAAACCATGGGTGATTCTATTTAATATGCTGAACTGTGATTTCTAGCAATCTAATCATTTAAAACATTATTGTCCCTTTCCATAATGTCTAACTTATTCTTGAATAAAAAACTAAGATAATAAAGGAGGAAATTAATTTAGGATGTACATCAATGTGATAAATATAGCTAACTCCTTCCATAGGCAAAGTCAAGAGATCTCCTAGCACCATTTTATGCTGCTTCAAAACTTCTGTTTCTATTTCTAGTCATATGTGTAAAGAAAGCAAGGTAGCAATTATATGTGCCACTAGTGTGGAACATTTATTTTTAAAAGTAATCACAATCACTTAAAACTAAAGTAGATACAAACAGTATTTCATGTGCACACAGAGGCTTTTTAAGATACAGTGTAAAAGAAATTCTTGAATCGCTCCCCTCCAGCTCAAAATTCTAAACCCTAACACCTCAGAATGTGACTTTATTTGCAAATGAGAAATGAAGAGCTTATTGGTATAATTACTTTAGATATGATCATAGTTAAGGGTGAAACATATGATACTATGATATAAGAAGATATATATAACATAGGATTCATATGTATTATTTTCCACACAAAAGCCTATATCATTATGAGTTCACTATGAGTTTAATAATAATACTGCCAAAATTTCTCTCTCTCTTTTTTTTTTAACTTGAGAGAGTAAGAGCAAGAGAGAGACAGACATTGAATTAACACATCATGGCTTCCAGCCTCTGCAATCAAACTCCAGAAACATGCACTACCTTCTGTGCATGTACAACCTTGAACATGTGTTACCTTATGATCTGGCTTATGTGAGATGTGAAGAGTAGAACATGGGTCCTTAGGTTTCACAGCCAAGTACCTTAACTGCTAAGCCATAGCTCCAGCCCAAACTTTCATACTTTTTTCTTTTTTTTTTTTCTTTTTTTTTTTTTTTTTTTTTTTTTTGGTTTTTCAAGGTAGGGTCTCACTCTAGCCCAGGCTGACCTGAAATTCACTATGTAGTCTCAGGGTGGCCTCAAACTCATGGTGGTTCTCCTAATTCTGCCTCCCGAGACCTGGGATTAAAGGTGTGTGCCACCACGCCTGGCTCATATTTTTAATATATGGAAAAAGTTTCCCTCAAAGACCACTAAGGTTTTCTATAGTTTCTAACACTTTCGAGGTTATTAATCATGCATATGTATATACACATAAATATTGTCTATAGGTCTACAAGCACCCAAATTAAAATCTGATTTCCTTTGTGATTAGATCAAAATAACACAGATATATTTTGCCCTGGTCTTTGGTTTCTGAAATGACTCAAGAGCATCTCTTCATTAACAGGTAAGATTAACAGGTAAGAAAGTAGTGTGTTGTAGTATTCTTCACAATCTCCCTTCGACCACAGCTGAAGTCATATAAGTGAACGGATTTTTTGCAAATCTCTCCCTACAAAAATGTACCATGTATTCAGGATGCTAGGGCAGTGAGCTATGGGATCAAAAGTATTGAACTTGTACACTTGCCTAGAACTTGGTCCTACTTCCAACTTGATCTTGGCTTTCTAGACAGACTCAAGAAGTACCAGCCTAGTTTAAGCCATTCAGTGTGTGAGATATCTGGTAAATGATATAGCAGTATTTTCTGCTACCAAATTGTATTATCATTAACTGTGAACGATTTATTTAAAGAAAGAGAGGGATATATGTAGAAAAAATATATAATTGAACAGGACTCATACATGGAGTATTATCATGCCCTTAAAGAAGTTTTCAACTGAAAAGGAGATAGATCCCAAAGACTAACTTCCATAGGAGACAGTTTCATGAAGGAATCAACCATGCTATCCCATGTGATGAAGGAATTACTAATGTGAACAGAGTTTGGAGATGAAACAATGAAGAACAGTGCCAGTGCATACTGGTTTTGAAGAAGAAGGAAAAATGGCATTATATGCATTGGATTAATGTTTATTGAGAGAGCCCTGGACTAAAGTTGAGTATAGTTTCTCCTGATGCCCAGGCCCTGTAAGGTGAGACAATGCATTATAAACACTCTCGCTTATCATACCTCCTGTCTCTGGTCTTGTCACAGTTTCTCACAGAGTACAAAGAAAACAGAAGATACATCTTGAAGACAGCCATCTTGCAAAGGCATAGAGCAGGCATAACAGAGTACAGCATTGTTACAGCTGGCTCCATGTGCTATTCTACTTAGTGAAAGACATTGCAAATACTCCTCGCTGTGATGTGACTCCATCATCTTTATGAGGGCCCTCTGGGAGGAATTTCTTCTCAGCTTGGTTACCAAAATAACTCCTGCTTACCTTGTGCTTCTGAGCTAATAGTCACTGTGAGCTAGTGACCTAATTATATTTTCTTTGTGCTTTGGCTTATGGAAACCCTCAAGCTAAAAGTATATGTCCTCTGTTTACCAAAATATGCAGACTCCTCTGGCATTAAATAAATTCAAATGTTGTCCTTGTTTTTAATTACTTCATTTTCAATTTTGCCTTCAGGTGCTGCTTTTATTGACATACTGCACATTTTGAATAAGCCACCTGAAATTCTATTTTGAAATAGGGTTGTAGCTTATCAGTTGGCCCAAACTATCATAGCAAAATATCATAGACCATGTTACTTAAATAACAACAAAAAAATCTTCTCGCAGCTCTAGATGTTGGAAGTGTGACATCAAGGTGCCAACATAATTGGGTTCAAAGGAGAGCTCATTTGCAAGATTCTAGTCAGCCTTTTACACTCTGTGTTCTCAAATGGGTATGCTAGCAATCAGCGAGCTGGATCCTTCTGTTCTACCTGGATAGAAATAAGAATAGGTAAGGAGAGGTTCTTACAGTGCTGACAGCCCCTGGCCCCTGAGTGTCCAATGTCTCAGGGCTGAATTGCCACAGACCTTCTGCTGGCCCCTCAGGGGCTTACTTAGAGTTCTGAGTGTGAATATCTTCAGGGCATGCAGGGTAATCTAGAGCTTACCAAGGCTCGCCTTATGCAGAATCTCACTTTCAAGGTCGTTTTAGACAGTCTGAATTGGCCATGGCTGATGCGCTCCTCCAAGTCTTAAGTCTTGAGTACCAGAACATCCTCAGTGATAGCGTTGTATCCAGAGCAGCCAGCTTCCAGGAGGGCAGATGGGAGGTTTCCAGTAAAGAAGTCCTTTGACTGACACGTACTCATCATGACATAAGGGTATTTGCAATGAAGACTTAAAAGTTCAAAATGTATCTAACATTTCTAATAGCACTTAATAGGATTTAACAATGTTCTATGGTACCCAAGGATAATTGAACCTCTCTGATCTGTCTCATGGGAATCTGTGATGTGATACCACCAACTATCTGGTATAATATAAAGACACCAATCCCATCATGAAAATCTTCACTTCTTACTTTTCATCTGATCTCAACTACCTGCCAAAGACCCTGTCTACACGTGTCAACTTATTGGTGTATAGGGCTTTAAAATGTGTATTGTGGGGAATGTTTTAAATTAAGACATGCAAAATGGAGTATACCCTACCAATGATTAATTAACATACAGATGGAAATAAAGATTTGATAAGTTATAGATACAGTTACACAATCTGTGAGATGTGGGAGGTCACACAAATCAGTCCAATAGGGTTTGTGCAGTTATAGGAGGAAGGTCACCAGGAGATGGTATATAAGTCAGATATCTGGCTCTGAGACACAAGGTGTAGAAATAGGAACTGTGTCAAGGGTGACAGAGTTCTTGCTTCTGTATGACAAAGTCTAACATTCAAAACAGATATCAAAACAAGAGAAAATTCCAAGAATTTACTCTGAGAGTCACAAAGCTCCAGTTCATACAGTATATAGATAAATTAAAGTATGAGAGGAACTTGAGTTTAACCTGATAAACTATTAGGAGTAATAACGTTTTAGAGATAGAAAGTGATGGCATGAGTTATAGTTTATAACTTAATCAAATTTTTATTTGATACATTTTAAATACAACCTTTTAACTCTCAGTTATTCAATAGGACTCAATGTTGTGGATGAATTCAGCAAATATCCAGAACACATTAAAATAAGTCTTTAAGTACACTTCTAAAAAATTAAGCCTGTTTTTCTTATACTTTCTAATTGATAAAAATAACAGAATAAATGCATGTGATCAAAGTGTAACTGAAATTAGGAATTAAGCCGGGCGTGGTGGTGCACGCCTTTAATCCCAGCACTCGGGAGGCAGAGGTAGGAGGATCACTGTGAGTTCGAGGCCACCCTGAGACTACCTAGTGAATTCTAGGCCAGCCTGGGCTACAGTGAGACCCTACCTTGAAAAGCCAAAAAAATAAAATAAAATAAAATAAAATAAATAAAATAAAATTAGGAATTAAAAGAATTAACAATGAAAGAAATTCTTATTACCGAAATGGAAAAAATATGAAAATCCTGACCAGAAAGTGTTATCTACTTTAAATTATTATTATTGGTTTGAATAATTTCTGACAAACAATATTAATTGCCTTTCATCGTTTCCATGTAAGTTTATTTGAATAAATAATTTGTGAATATGTTAAGCAGGAAAACAATTATTTGTATATGTTGTGGAATATGGCTAGTACTGCTGATAGTCTGGAGTTAATAGTGTCTCTGAATTGAAAATAAGATCTTATTTAATGAAGAAATTTCCTTCCAAGTCTTTGCTGAAGGTATCTGTAGGGCTTCCTCATAGTTTAGTTTACCTCATAGAGGTATCATAATCATAGTGTGTCAATGAAACATTCAAAGATCCTAGAGGAAGATAGTTCATTTATATAAGTGATAATCGTCAACTATTTGGGATGTAATTAACCCTCAAAGGGAACATGTAAGGACATTGAATATTTATTTTTTTGGATACTAGAGTCTTTTAATGTTTTGTACTTAGTTGTTTGTTTGTGTGTATGTGTATGTATGCTTGCATGTGCACTCATGTGTGTACACACATATACACACATATCAGGACTTCTTGCTGCTGTAAATGAACATCAGCCAATGGTGCAACTTTAGGTATCTGGATTGCATGAGTAGCATTGCAGGTACCTTGACATTGTTAACACAAAGCACCCAATGAAGCATAGTTGATGAGAGGGAAGTTTTTATTTTATTTTGTTTTTTATTTTGGCTTATAGTCTTGAGAGGAAGCTTCATTATGGTAAGGGAAAGCATGGCACGAGCAGAGCCTGGACATTGCCTCTGCCATAGTTGGAGGAAACGGCAGCAGGGAAGTGCGCCAAGTTTTGTCAAGGAATAGCTGGCTACAACACCCTTAAGGCCACCCTCAACAACAAGCCTCTTCCAGCAAGGATACACCTTTCCAAGCATTCAAAACACATGAGTTTATGGGAAATACCTGATTAAAACCACACTATTCCACTCCTGGATACCATAACCTCACAACCATATATGATGTAAAATGCAATGCATTTAGTACAACTTTAAAAGTCCCCATAGTTTTTATTAATCCCAACACTATTCAAAAATCTCAATAGTGCATAGGTATCTTAACTTGTGAGCATGTAATATACACAGAGAGAGAGAGAGAGAGAGAGAGAGAGAGAGAGAGAGAGAGTAAATATTCACACTACAAAAGATGGCATTGCAAGGAAAGACTGAACCAATGCAAGTTCTGTAATGTGAGTAGGGCAACCATAAAATCTTATAGCTCAAAATCCAACATCTATAATCAGTGATGAAGTTTATGGGGATCCAATTCTGTCTATCTAGTTGGGATGCTCAGAACCCCTTGGAATCTTACTATAGCCCTGGCATCTCAAAAGTCTTAGGGACTGCAACCAAAGGGTCATCCTTGTGACTCTACTGGGCTTTCATGCAGGACACCAATAACCATGACTGACATTTCCCAGGGGCCATTTCCAAAAAAACAATCTATGTTGCAAAATCAGTAACTCATTCCTGCATTTGTTATGCTCCCATAGTAACAAGTGAGCTACCTAAGTTGTTAATCCATGGGGAATAAAATGGAATTTGATGAGGAATATAATCCTTCACCATTCAAACCCTCTTACTTTCAAACTAGTTAGCATTTTCCCTGCTGCCCCAACACTAAAGAGCTGGTCCAACCAAAATGATGGTAACCTCTCAAACATTTGTAGCTGGAGAGTGGCTATTGTCTCCTGCCCAGAACTTTCATTTTATTTTTCTGTGATATATCCAACTGTTCACACCAGAACATTTCTTCTAAACTCAATGCTGTTCAAGATTTTAGGCCACAGGCAGAATGCAGCCATCCTGTTACACCAAATGCCCAGTCTGGACTATTCTCATTAGCTTAGTCCATAGTTCTGCTTGCATTTAGGACTTTAAAATTCTGACCAAAAACAGCCTGAAAACTTTGCTTATAGCAATGCAGGACATCTCTTAGGCCAACATTTCAAATCCTCCTACATTCTTCCAAAAAATCAGTTCCAAAAGATTAAAAGTCATACAGTCTATTTTGTAGCAGCCATAACCATACTCCACCGGTATCAATTTTCTGTTGAAGTTACCCTATCATTGCTGGGACACAGCACCTGACCAGAAGCAGCTGATGGAAGAAAACATTTTTAAGTTAGCTTACACTCTTAAAGGGAAACTTCATGTGTGGCAGGGAATGCATGACATGAGCAGAGGCGGGACGTCACCTCTGTGATAGCAGGTGGAAAATAGCTATGAGAAAGTAAGCTGAGTATTAGCAAGGATGAGTTGACTATAACATCCCTTATCCCATGCCAAACAACAAACCTTCTCAAGCAAAGCTTCACCTCACAAATTGCCATCAGCTGGGGACCAAGCATGCAAAATACCTTAGGTTATCAGAGGACAGCTGATTTGAACTATCACAGGTAACTTGGGATTTGAAACTGGGCAGGCAGGCTTGGCAATCAAGTGCCTTGAACCACCATGCTACTCATTTCTTAGCCTCATTTTTGAAAGACACAGAACATTGTGCAAACTCTTATGAATGATGGCACCTGTTTCGTGATATCATAATTACACATTTCAGTCCAGTTATCTTTCAATAATGCATTTCTCTGATGTCCATGTGATAATTGTATCATCCAAGGAGACTTGTACCACCAACTTAGAAGAGCCAGAATCTATGTGTTTGGGGAAATTTCCTATTACTTGAACCTATAAAAATACATTTTTTAATTTTTGAATCTTTTAAATAGCATTTTATTTATTTATTTGAGAGAGAGAGAGAGAGAAATAGGCACGTAGAAAGTGAAAGAGAGACAACAGGCACACAAGAGTCTCCAGCCAGTGCAAAGGAACTCCAGAAGCTGCAAACGAACTCCAGACATGTGCACCCCTTGTGTATCTGGCTTACATGGGTTGTGGGGAATTGAACCTGGGTACTTTGGCTTTGCAGGAAAGTACCTTAACCACTAAGGCATCTCTCCAACCCAACCTATAACAATACGTTTTTTAATCCAACTAGTCGATATGAGACTTAGTCAAGACAGTCACATATATATGGTGCATTCTAACAACAGTCATTAATCATGGTAAAAATATTGCTCAAATTTCTTCAAATAATATTTGTTGGCGAAAAAAACACAAAACAGAACAAACAAACTTGAGATGTATTAGGGATGGGATAAGCAAATGGAAATATCCAGAGCTATTGTGGAGGCAAAAATATCTAATTGTGCTTCTTGGGAAATATCAAGATACCCTTGCTACGTATAGATGGGAAATCTATTTTAAGTTCTCATTCCAAGCAAACTGTTTCTTTGCTCACCAGGAGACACTAGTAATTTAATAGAGCCAATCTGTAGAATCAGAGAAGTGCAGCTCTACAGAGAAGATCTGCAGAATCAGAGAAGTGCTGCTCTACAGAGCTATGTTGTAGTGTCTGGTCTGAATGAGAGACCTTTGCAAGGTGAAGTTTCAAAGGATGCTGATGTACATTAAACTACAACTGCAAATAGAAACCTTCAGATGATTAGATGATTCTTTTCAGTAACAAAGGGTGATATTTTTTCTTCTTGTCAAGTGACCTTGAAATATAATGCATGCAATCATGTTCACTTCCACATTCATAAGAGTATCATTAATTCATTATACATCTATTAATTTCATAGGCATCTATTGACAATATATGACATAAACTAATCAAAGAAAACTGGTGAAAGGATAAACAAATAATTGGCAAAGACAATTTAATAAAAGGAGTTCTCCACAGATGGAATAAGTAGATATTGATTCAATAAATAAAGGAAACAAACCACCCTAAAAGCTGGGCATGGTGGAGTGTGCCTTTAATCCCAGTAGTTAGAAGGCAGAGGTAGGTGAATGGCTGTGAGTTTGAGGACACCTTGATAATACATAAGGAATTTTAGCCTGAACTAGAGCAAAACCCTACCTCATAAAACAAAAACAAAAGCAGAAATCACCTTGTCTCATAACACATATAAAGCCTATGGCCATACCACCCAGCAAGTACCTGATTTCATTATAACATGCATAAATAAAAAATAATAGATGTTTTCACAGATTCCTTGTATCATGGGAGGAGTGTACAGTGGAACACCTCATGTCTTGGTAGACAGGAAGAAGGGAGAGGGAGTACAGGAATATGAAAGACAGTATTAAACCCTCAACAGTGAGCCTAGCTCCTCCTACTAGGCACACTTTCTACTTTTTTTCTTTTTAAATATATTTTCATTTATTATCGCTGAGCAGAGAGAGAGACAGGTAGTACAGGTGCAAATGGACCTCTTGCCACTATAAACAAACTCTAAATGTATATACAACTTTGTGCACATGGATTTATATGGAGACTGGGAAATCAAATCCTGGCCAGAAGACATGAATGTGGTAAGAACTATGGACTGGGAGGTTTGGCTTATGAGGGTGAGAAATAGCTTTGTCTGGACTAGGCTAGAAACAGTTTGTGTGAACAGGCTTGCTGTTATGCCTGTGTCCTGAGAATTTGTGCAAGGTTTCATTGTATTGAAATGGACTGGTGTGAGCAGAGGGATATGGATCAGAAAAATGAAGTCTTTGGGCCAAAACTGCTGACTGCTCAGCTGCAATTGTATGAGAGATTAAAACCATTGAGATTGGGTGAGCTGACCTGCATTCGGACAACAGAAAGAATGGGGTCTTTTGAAGGGGCCTGAAAGCTGCAGGTGTCCTGTTCTTCAAAATCTGCCTTATCTACCCCCCATAGATTAACAAATTGGCACCCCACTTGGTATTATCGAGTATGAGAAATGCAGGAAAGAGAGGGTCATTGAATTTGCAACACAGTCTTGTGCTTTGGAAACAGCCATAGGCGGTGTGAAGCAGGCTTGCTGGATGCCTGCATGGAGACCTGATGGAACCCTAAGGATGGACCATGGCTTGCCATGGAGACCCAGTTTAGAAGCAGGGACCACAAGATGGCTGCTAAGGAAAGCTGCTGGCCCTGGACAGAGTTTTCCAGGACTGTGAGTAGCCTAGCTGGAGGGGTGGAATTGGAACTCCAGAGACTTGTTGCTGGTTAGAACTATCTGACTTGGAGATTTGTCTCTGGCTAGAGTTGTTGGACTTGGAGGTACAGAGTTTGATGTTTGCCCTGTTTAAATCTTTTATAGGTTGAATATTTCTTTGTTATGCCCAATGCCATCTTTTGCAGTATAAATGTTTATTCTGTGCCATTACGGGCTTTTTGTTTTACTTTTGGTATTGTGACTCAGTTAAAAAACTTGAGACTATGGGGAGGTTTGAACATCATTGAAAGTGATAAAAACTATGGGGACTTTTAAACTTGGAATATTGCATTGCATTTTACATCATGCATGGTTATCAGTTTATGGGGACCAGGGGCAGAATGTGGTGGTTTGATTCACGTGTCCCCTATAAATTTAGGTGTTCTGAATGTTAGGCTTCCAGATAATAGAGATTTGGGAATTACCAACACATTGAGGCAGTGTATTGTTGGGGGCTGGCTTATGGGTATTATGGTCAGTTTAGCCTTGCCAGTTTTTGGCACACTCTCCTGTTGCTGTTGTCCACCAAATGTCGGTGAGGAAGTGATGTCCAACATGTGCTCATGCCGTCTTTTCCCCTTGCCATCATGGAGCTTCCCCTTGAGCCTGTAAACCCAAATAAACCTTTTCCCTTCTCCCATAAACTGCTCTTGGCAGGGTGATTTATGCCAGCTTGACTGCAGCACAACACATGGGAGACATTTCATATTTAAGACACATGAAGATGGATCAGTGAGTGTAGCAAGGCAGGTCTGAGGAGCAACCTGAATAAAGGAGACTTAATATTCTTTATTTTTTTTAAATTTTTTTGTTCATTTTTATTTATTTATTTGAGAGTAACAGAGAGAGAAAGAGGCAGATAGAGAGAGAGAGGGAGGGAGAGAATGGGCACGCCAGGGCTTCCAGCCACTGCAAATGAACTCCAGACACATGCGCCCCCTTGTGCATCTGGCTAACGTGGGTCCTGGATAATTGAGCCTCGAACCAGGGTCCTTAAGCTTCACAGGCAAGCACTTAACTGGTAAGCCATCTCTCCAGCCCAACTTAATATTCTTTATGAGCATGGAAGTGCTAGAAACCCTGACCAATGTGACAGTAAGATGGGATCTGTGTTTGTAACAGCCTTGTGAAACCTGTTCTGCAGGTATGGTTACTTTGTCATGTATTAATGCAATAGACAGAAGTGTGGTAATATGTACCTTACTTGTGTAATTGAGTGGGAGAGAAAAGATTTTGAGATCAGCCTGGGCTAAACAGTGAGTTTGAAGCCAGTCTGGACTGGATAGAACAGCCTCTCTTAAAGAAAAGAAAAATAGTTTCAGGAATTCACATAGAACTAAATTTCTGAACTTTCTTCCATGACCTTCTGTTCTCTGGATTCTTCCAGGAATGTATGGTTAGCCATTTTTGTGAGTCATCAATCAATATTGTGGGTCAATTTATTTTCACTCATTTCAACTCATATAAACCGAGTCTCTGGGATGTCTCTGAATGATATTGGTGAACAGAGATACAAAAATATTCCCTATCACTCATTAATTTGTCTAATTGGGTTTTGAACACTCGGTAGAGAATTATTTCACAGATTATTCAAAAGAGTATTTAAATGCTAAGTTGGGCAGCTGACAATGTTTTGGTCATGATTGTAGTCCCTTCATTAAGTATATTATGTGAGATATGAGGTAGGAGAACTTTTAAAACTGAGTATTACTAATAAAAACATGAAGTACCATGTTAAGGCAAAAATTAGGGGGAAATGTGGCTAACTACTGAAACTTTTTGCTTTTAAATGAATCCTTAAGAACAGCAGACTGGCTGTGTGTGGTGGCATATACCTTTAACCCCAGCACTCTGGAGGCAGAGGTAGGTTGGATCACAGTGAGTTTGAAGCCATCCTGAGATTACCCAGCAAATTCCAGATCAACCTGGGCTAGAGAAAGACTCTACCTCAAAAAATCAAAACAAACAAAAAGAACAGCAGACTGTCCCAAAACTGCTACCTTAAAATAGCTCAGGAGCAGGGACAAAGGGAGAATGAATCAATGCTCTTGACAGATTTCTGTAACAAATGGCAAAGCACATCCTGTGAAAGAGAGACTGTACCATATAGGTGATCATCATAGTAAGTGGGGATATAAGTGTTTCCCTTTAGTGCAGTGTGATATACTCTAATCTTGCCTTCTACCTAGGAAAGCAGAACATATCCCATAGCAATGATGATACTCACAGAAGAATGCAGAGGTAGAATTGGCTATACCACTTACCAGCTATAGTCACGACATTCAATTCCTTGCTTACCTTAGCTTCTCATGAGTATAGGCAGAGAATCAAAGTACTGTTCCTACATCCTCAGGTACTTCCCATAATGACATATGGCCTCCCTATAAATTACATAGGCATGCCCTAGAATAAAGACTTGCAAAATGTATTTATTGTTACTACAAAGTCAGAAATATTTTTTGCATATTGCATGATAATTGGTGACAAACGAATGTGGATTACTTAACACAAAACCCACCATTTTAATTTTTAATTAATATTAAGTTTGTATTTTAACTTTAACATCATCTGTAATAATGCCCAGCACAACAAATATGGTCTGTGAATGACCAGACACACATTCAAAACAAAGAAAGCAAAATTATCAAGTGGCTTGACTGTTTTCAAAGCAAATCAACACCCTTCAAAACAAAATCAAAGGATATAATTAAAAGCTCTGCAAATGACAAATAGAGGAAAGAGAGATGAAAACAAAGACATGTTGTGTGGTTAGACAAGAGGGGAAAATTTCTCATGCAAAATGGTCTGAATCGACCGGGAGAGATAATGGAATAGAGAGACCTTTTTAAAAGCAAAATCAATACTCTGATGGGAGAAGGAGCATAGCTCATTATAAAGTCAGAGAATGGACAGAGAAAATAAACTAGAATGTATGTGGCAGTGTTAGACAACAAATCATGACTTGTCAAAGGAGAAGGTATAAGCGACTGAACCTGTAGCATAATGGATTCTCTAAAATTGAGAACACAATGGCATAAAGGAGCCATAGAATGCTCAAAACAGCTTTGCAAAGGACAAAGAAGGCATAGCAGGGACATAAAGACAAGTCAGAGGGAGCGAGGCTTGTTTGGTGCCAGCTTCTCATGTATCTGCACTAGCTGTCATACACATTTTTCCTCTGTTCAACAATCCATTCCTGCAAACCACATGTTCACTCACACACCAGAACCTTCAAGCAGACACAGGTGCTCGTGAGTCATTGAATAGTGCATGCAGCCCAGATCATTGAAGATAAGAACCACAACAGTGACCAAGAAACCATAAGCGGTGACCGGGGAACAGCCACATGGACCGCAGGTGTGAGCAAAGAGCAGCAAGATGCCTGCAATACAGCAGCCTGTGGGGGTCTTCAGGCCAACTACTCAGGCTACTTAACTTGACAGCTCTGGGCCATGTCAACATTGAGGAATCTTTCCTTGGAATTCATGGCATCTAGATATTATCTGTGGCCCACCTCTCCTCTTATCAGGACTGCAGTGATGAACATGATCACAGATACAAAACACAGTTGGTAAAAGCACTGCAGGACACATTTTGGCAAAATGAGAAAATAAAGACAAAAACACATAGAAAATATGGCTTAGCACTTCCAAAAATACAGCTATCACCTGTATTTTTCCTTTTTCTCTTTCTTTCTTTTTTTTCTTTATTAGTTATGTACATATTCGGAATATAAACAGCACATGTTGATACTATCCTTACCCTCATCCATGCTACCCCCCTCCCGAAGGGACCCTCCTCATTGGGGATCCCAGTTATCCCCATGGGGATTGAGGGTATTGCATTGTGGTGGTAGCTATCAGTTATGGGGAAGAGGCAATGCCTGTACATAATGTCCCAACTCCTGGCTCATACAATCTTTCCACCTCCTTTTCCATGAATTTCCCTGAGCCATGTTGGGTTTGTTTTAGGTCTACTTCAGTGATAAGGCCTTGGGAGCTGCTGTGTCTCTGGATCTCTGGTTTGGTAGGAGTTCAGTGTTCTCTGTGTCTATCTCTTTCACCCTTGTACTGATATCAGGTTCACCAAGAAAGCAGCAGTCTTGCTCATTTCCCCAATTACTCTATGGTTTCAGCTGGGGCCCTGGTGAGGTGTTATGGAAGGATTCTCTCCTCAGGATCTGCCTCCATCTGAAAAAGAGAAGCAGGTTCTCCAGCAGAGAGTGAAGTCTGCACCAGATAAATGGGTTAACCATTACTAGTTTAGAGAGAATTTAATAGGTGTAGGCCCTCTTGTAGCCCAAGATTGGTGGAAATTTGATACTGGAGAGTGAACTTGTTATTTGGATATTATTCTGACATATTTCTGAGTTCCAGCTATGGGTTATTTTCCACTGAGTGGATCTGTTAACCAATCTAAGAGCAACTGGGTACCCACCATGGCTGTGTGCTACTATTGCACTTGTGTGAGCATCACATCAGGCTGTTTGCTGCTGAGTAGCTTGGGCCTCATGTTGCTTGGACAGATGTTGGCCATTTCCCCCAGTAGTTCATAGAACCTTCTGGCACTAGACAAGCTAACTGTCTTGGGACTGGCTCTCTTCCAGATTCCTGCCATGTCTCTCCATGTTTCATACCAACAGCATATGGTGTCTTTGGCAGTAGGGTCTTACCATTAACCTTTGGTGCATAATCAAGTGCTCTGACAAAAGTCTGCCTTCTTTTGGGAATACTTGTAGGTCTCTCTGATCAACAGCTCATTATGGATGTTAACTGCATCCTGGTATTAGGAGTTATAGGCCAGTGCCAAGGGAAAAGAAGAAAGGAAAAAGGTAGGTAATATAAAGGAGAAAGAGAGGAGAGAGGCAGACAGACAGAGAGAGAGAAACAGGACAAAATTAAGGTTAGTCTTCATGATATCCTCTCCAGGGCCCTTTGATTCAGGTGTTTCCATTATGGACCAGATGGAGGTTAAACCTTGTAGTCTGTCTTTCAGGATATAAGATTTTATAGTACCAGTTCCATTTGGGTCCAGTTTTATGTCCCCCTCCACCCTTACCCTCCACTCCAGCCCCACCCTCCCTATTGTCCACTCCTCGAGATGGCTATTAGCTGTGTCAGCATCTCTAACTGATCCAGATTAGGAGTCTCAGATGAGTGAAACCATCAAATGATTGTCTTTCAGTGATTGGATGAGTTCACTGAGAATGATCTGTGTGAAGTTCGACCATTTTTTTTTTTTTTACAAATTTCATTGTGTTATTTTTTTTCTTACTGCTGTGTAGAATTCCAATCTTGGTGATCCATCCATGTAATGATGGATATCTAGGTTGATTCTAGCTATTAGCTATCATAAATTGAGCAGCTATAAACATGGTTAAGCAAATATCTCTGAACTGAGACAAGGAGCTTTTAGGGTAAATGCCCAGTAAGGGAATAACTGGGTCTGTTGGTAACTCTATAGTCAACCATGTTAGGAGCCTCCATATTGCTTTCCATAGTGGTTGCACCATTCTACATTCCCATCCACGGTGAATGAGGGTTCCTATTTCTCCATATCCTCAACAGCATTTGTTTGCATTTGATTTTTTATGCTTGCTATCCTTTCTGGGGTAAGGTGGAATCTCATAGTTGTTTTAATTTCCATTTCCCTGATGGTTAGGGATGTTGAACATTTTCTTAAGTGTGTATTTGCCATTTGTTTTTCTTCCTCTGAGAACTCCATGTTGATTTCTCTGCCCCTCTTTGTGAGTGCATTGTTTGATTTTTTATTGTTTAGGCTTTTGAGTTCTTTGTAGATTCAAGACATTAGGCTTCTGTCAGTTGTGTAGTGGCAAAAATTTTCTCCCATTCTGTTGGAATCCTACTGGCTCTTGCTATTGCATTTTTGTCTATGAAAAAAAAAACTTTCAGCTTCATGAGATTCCAATGATTGAGTGATTGTTTAAGTTCCTGAGCTACTGGGGTTTTGTTCATGAAGTTTTTGCCATATCGTGGAAAAGTTACTCCTATTTTTTCATAAGTAGTCTTACACTGATGTCTTTGATTCATTTTGACTTGATTTTTGTGTATGTTGAGATGTGTGGATCTAGTTTCCTTTTCCTGCATATGGTTATCCAGTTTGTCCAGCAACGTTTGCTAAACATGCTGTCACTTCTCCAGTGTAGATTATTAGGGACTTTGTCAAATATCAAGTAGCTGTAGTTACTTGACCCAAAGTCTGGATCTTCTATTATGTCACATTGGTCTATAGTCATGTTTTGTTGCCAGTACCATGTTGTTTTTGTTACCACAGCTTTGTAATATAGCTTTATATCAGGTATGGTGATGCCTTGATAGGTGTTTCTTTTGGTGGAGGAATTTTTGCATATCCAAGGCCTTCTGCCATTCCATATGAATTTTGAGATTTTTTTTCTATCTTTGTGAAGAAAGATGTTGGGATTTTTATTGGTATTGCATTAAATCTGTATATGGCTTTTGGTAAGATTACCATTTTCACAATGTTAATTCTGTCTATCCAGGAACATAGGAGGTCTTTCCATTTTCTGAACTCATCCTCAATTTCTTTCTTGAGTGTATGTATAAATATTTCACATCCTTGGTTAATATTATTCCAAGGTATTTTGTTTATTGAAAATGGGACAGTGTCACTAATTTCTTCATCTGTATCATTGTCTTTTGCCTATAGAAAGGCTACTGACTTTTGTGTATTGATTTTGTATCCTGCCAGTTTGATGAAGGAATTAATGACCTTTAAGAGATTTAACAGATTAATGGGGGTAAAAAGGCCTAAGTGTGGTCAGGGGAAGAGAGTGAGTAAAGGAAAAGTGGAGGGAGAGCTAATCAAAATCAAAGAGGACATAAATAAGTCATATGGAAACCTACTTTATTGGACAATGGAACACACTGGAGATATATATTGTTACTAGAAAATTTTCAGTGCAACGGATGGGATATCTTCCAGTGAGTTGTTGGCTAGGTAGGACCCTGATGTCCCCAAAACATTAAGGCCATTGCCAAGGCCCTTGGTTTCCCACCAGGAATAGATGTTAAGACCCTATTGCTGAAACTCCATATACATGGGCTGCAAAATCACTGAGAATCCCTGCTGGAGCTGAGCTAAAAAACCTCCTCCAGTGCCTGACACTAACTACACAAGACCATCATAATAGGAAGAAAAGTTCATGACATCAGAATCAAAGAGAGAGTGATTGAGAGAGGGAGGGGATATGATGGAGAGTGGAGTTTCAGAGGGGAAAGTAGGGGGTGGGTGGGAATTAACATGGGATATTGTTTACAATTATGGAAGCTGTTAATAAGAAAAAGAGATTTGAGGTGTCCTCAGGTTACTTAAGGACAGAATCATGTCATCTGTGAATAGGGTTAAATTCTTCCTTTCCATGTGGTGGTTTGAATAGAATAGATGGCCCCCAATATATTCAGTTGTCTATTTGTTTGTAGTTTGCATCTGCAGCCACCTGGCTGGAGTCAGTGCCATTGTGTGGATCTTAAGGTGTGGTGGTGGGTTTCAGATTTCAATCTAAAGATATGCAAAGTGTGCCTAGCTGGAGTTCCTGAAGTGTGCTGTGTGGCTTTTGGGCTTGTGCTTCTCTCTCTCTCTCTGCCTGGTCCTGTGAAGGCAGGCCAGCTTCTTCTGCCAATTATGGAACTTCCCCTGGATCTGTAAACTTCAATAAAAATCCCTTCCTCCATAACTGTGCTTGGTCTGGAAGTTCATCTCAGTGAACCTGAATCTGTCTGCTACAAGATGTCCTCAGGTTACTTAAGGACAGAATCATGTCATCTGTGAATAGGGTTAAATTCTTCCTTTCCAACTTGTATCCTTTTAATTTCTTTCTACTATCTTATTGCTTGAGCTAGGACTTCTAGTTCTATGTTGAAGTGCAGAGGTGAAGTTAGGCACCGCTGTCTTGTTCCTGATCTCAATTGGAATTCCTTCAGTCTCTCCCTATTAAGTATCTGGGCTTTAGGAGCTCTATATATAGCCTTAATTATGTTGAGATATAAACCACCCACTCCTATTTTTTCCAGTGTTTTGGTTATGAAGTGGTGTAGTATTTTGTCAAAGGCCCTTTCTGCATCTATTGAAATGATCATGTGGTTTTTGTGTTTGCGCTTATTTATGTAGCATATTACATTGACAGATTTCCATATGTTGAACCAACTCTGAGTCCCTAGTGTAAAGCCTAATTGATCAAGGTAAATAATGCTTTTGATATGTTGTTGCATTCGGTTTGTGAGGATTTTGTTCAGGATCTTTGCGCTTAAGTTCATGAGGGAAATAGACCTATAGTTTTCTTTTCTTATGGCATCTCTGTCTGTTTTTGGTGTTAGAGTGATACTGGCTTCATAAAAGAAGCTGGGGAGCTTTCCATGTTCTCCAACTATGTGGCACAGTTTGAGAAAAACTGGTTTCAGTTCTTCCATATTGATTTGATAGAATTCAGCTCAGAAGCCATCTGGTCGTGGACTCTTCTTTTTGGGATGTTTTTGATTACCTTTTCAATCTCAATGAGTGTGATACATTTATTTAGGAGATTAATCTGCTCTCAGTTTAGCTTTGATAGGTGGTATGTGTTCAGGAACTCATCTGTTTCTTCCATGTTATCTAATTTTGTGGAGCACAAGATTTTGAAAAATAAGTCCTGATGATTCTTCCAATTTCATTTATGTGTTGTGGTCTCTCCTTTTTCAGCTCTAATTGCATTAATTTAAGCATCTCTTTTTTGTGCCCAATCAAATTGGCTAGGGGTTTATCAAGCTTGTTTATGTTTTCAAAAACCAGCTCTTTGTTTCATCAATTTTTTAAATTGTTTTCTTAGTTTTCAATTCATTAAGTTTTGCTCTTATCTTCATTATTTCTTTCCATCTGGAGCTATTTGGGCTGGATTCTTCTTGTTTATCCAATGCCTTTAGGTGGATGGTAAGTTTATTGATTTGGGAATCTCTATGTCTTTTTTAGGAAGGTATTTGTTGCTATGAATTTTCCTCTGAGGATCGCTTTCATTGTGTCCCATAAGTTTTGGTATGATGTGTTCTTATTCAATTCTAGAAATTTTGCAATTTCATTTTTTATTTTATCCACTACCCATTTATTGTTTAAAGGTGTGTTGTTCAGTTTCCAGGAGCTGGTGGAATTCCTGGTGCATCTCTTATGTTAATTTCTAGCAATACAGCATTGTGATCTGATATCATGCAGGAAATTATGTTGATTTTCCTAAATATATTGAAGTAGGCTTTGTGACCCAGTATATGATATATTTTAGACAAGGCTCCATGGACTGATGAGAACAGTGTGTACTCTGTAAATTTTGGGTAGAATGTTCTGTAGATGTCTGTTGTTGAGCTCTCTTACTTCCCTGATGATTTTCTGTTTGGATTATCTATCAAATGCTGACAGTGGAATATTGAAGTCCCCAACTATGATGGTATTGGTGGTTATTTATGAATTGTGGCACACCTGTGTTTGGTGTATAAAGATTTATGATTGTAATATCTTCTTGTTGTATCATTCTCTTGATAAGTAAGAAGTCTCCTCTTATTTTGGTTTAAAGTCTATCTTATCAGATATTAGTATAGCAATACCTGATTGTTTCTTATATCTACTTGCTTGGAATATCACTTTTCTACCGTTTCACCCTGTGAAGGTGTAGAAGTCAGCTTCAAGTTCGCTGAGATGAACTTCCATACCAGGCACAGTTATGGAGGAAGGGATATTTATTGAAGCTTACAGACCCAGGAGAACTTCCATAATGGAAGAAAAAGCTTTCCTGTCTTCACAGGCCCAAGCAGAGAGAGCGAGAAGCACAAGCCTAAAAGTCAAAAGCCACAGCATACTTCAGGAACTCCAGGTAGGCACACTTTGCATATCTTTAGATTGAAATCTGAAACCCACCACCACACCATAAGATCCATCCAGTGACACTGCCTCCAGCCAGGTGGCTGCAGATGCAAACTACAAACAATAAAAAAGTATATATACTGGGGGCCATAGAAGGTATCTGTCTTTAGTGGTGAGGTGGATTTCTTGAAGACAACATATTGAGGGGGTCTAATTTTCTGATCCACCCTGGTAGCTTATGTTTCTTGATGGGTGAATTAAGGCCATTAATGTATAGAATAATAACTGTGAGGTTTGATTTAGTCCCTGCCATATTTTGGTGGTTTATGTGGTTTGGTATTTTCTTAGACTTTGTAGTTTTTTGTGCCTTCACTGAGTTTGACTATTGTGATATGCTTCTTGCAGGCACTTGAGGTTATTTGATTCTTCTGTGTGGAGAATTTCCTGGAGTACTCTCTGCAGGTTTGGCTTTGTGTTCATATTTGTAAAGCCGAGTTTTATCATGGAAAGCTTTTCTTTCACCATCTGTTATGAGGGATACTTTTGCTGGGTAGAGTAGTTTGGGGTGAAAGCCATAGGTTCTTAGACTTTACAGTGTTCCATTTCAGCCCTTCTGGCTTTCTGAGTTTCCATTGAGAAGTCTAAAGTAATTCTGATGGGTTTACCTTTATATGTAATGTGTTGCTTCTCCCTAGCTGCTTTCAGGACTTTCTCTTTATTATAGATGTTTCGAGTCTTAATGATAATATGTCTTGGAGAATTTCTCCTTTTGTCCAGTCTGTTTGGAATTCTGTTAGCTTCTTGTAACTTGATGGTATTTTCTTTTGAGAGGGTGGGAAAGTTTTCTTTGATAATTTTCTTGAGTAAGTTTTCCATGCCTTTGGTCTGAATTTCTTCCCCTTCTGGTATTTCCATGATCCAAATGTTGCAATGTTTAAGGGCATCCCACAGTTCCTTCATATTGTGTTCACAAAATATTTTGAATTTATTCAAATTTTTGGACTCAAAATCTGTTTTGTCTTTTTATCCCTTCTATTTCTCAGTTTCCATCCTCCATATGACTGATTCTATTCTTGAGAGCTTCTACTGAGGTTTGGACTTGTTCAATTTGGTTTGTATTTTCTATTGCCTTTTTATTTATAGTGTCCATCCCTTTGTCGTGTTCCTTTCTCATGAATATTTCTGATATTCTTAATGCTTCTTGAAATTAATCCTTGCATTTATTTAATTTATGTCTTCATTAAGCTTAGCCAGCTGATTATTGAGGTTGTCTTATTTTTTTCCTCCTTTTATATCATTTAACTGTATTTGGAACACTTCCTGGATTTTTTCTTTTTTCTATTAGGTCTAGTCTAGTGAGGATAGCATTCATACAGTTATTGGACCTTTGTTGGTTTTCTGCAAGTTCTGCTTTGCATGGCCAGGGTCGTATAGCTTTTGTCTTCATTTTGGGGTTCTGATCCTGATGTCTCCTTTATGTTTTCATTAGAGACTTCCATTGAAGGACTGGGTAACATGGTTGTATTTACTTCCATTTAATTTTTCAGGTTATTCCTTTTGCACTGTTGTCTTCCCATCACAGTGTAGGAATCTTGTTTAAGGTAGGAGAAAGCTATAGTTTACTTTTGAAGTGCCTTCAGTAATTATTCCCTTCTGTGTTTGATTTGACTAGGCTTCTGATGGCAATGGGGCCTGACTGCTCAGATAGAAGGAGTCTGCAAGGCTCTGATATGGACCCAAAGGAGTGGTGGAGGCGCTTGCTGGTTGGCGGTTAGGGTATGGGACTGCGTGGTCAGGTGGCACCATGAGAGGTGGGGTGCCGGGTATAAGTGGGAATGGGACTAAGCAGTCTGGCGTTTAGGTGTGGTGGCTGGAGGTGAGAGGATGGGATTGCTAGTCCTGTGATGTTGTGGGGTGAACTGGTGGGACAGGGGGTCCGCTGGCATTGCAAAGCAGGGGGTGGATGGGACTGGGGGGTACTATAACATGACAGGGTGGGGGAATGGGACTTCTGAGGGTCAGGGGATGTGGCACAGAAGGGAACAGCAGGAGGAAGAGGTAGGGAGGGGGAATGCAAGCTGGCTGGTCTAGGGTCCCTCTAGCCTGCAGGTAGTGCAGGTGGACCTGTTCCATGCAAGGCGGGATGGTGACTGTGAAGGCAGTAGAAGCCAAGGAAGGGAAGAAGGAATGCAAGCCAGCTGGCCTGGGTCCACATAGTCTGCCTATAGTTCAGGAGGAATGTGGTGGCAAAGTGGCCAGGACGGCTGCTTGAGGGGCTGGGGGGACTGGTGGGCTACCTGAGAGCATGGGAAGCAGCAGCTGTCCTATTTTGCTCCTCCGTGCCCTCCCATTGCAGGTCTGTAGACCGTAAGGGCCCCATCAATTTTGTCTTTCCTTATCCATGACATAAAGCGTGGTTAGGCAGACACCATCTTGACCAGAAGTGCCCTGTCATCTGTAGTATTGCGTATTTTGCCTTGAACACAGAAATGTGCTAAGTATTTGGCATACATGATTACCTGCTCAATGAAAATATCTCATTTTACCTAATTTTAAAACAATTGTTACTTTGTAACATTTCTTCTCTCATAAAACACATATTATGAATGGTGGCTGAGTATGTGAATCGGTGGTTAAAGGTACTTTCTTACAAAGACTGCTGGATGCAAGGTTCAATTCCCCAGTATTCATGTACAAAACCAGATGAACAAAGTGTCGTATTTGTGTGTGAAGTTCATTTGTAGTGGCACAAGGCCCTGGGGCTCCCATTTTCTCTATGTTTTGTCTCCGTGTCTTTCCAAAGTAAATAAATAATAATTACACACATCACAAATTACATCACAAATAACATTTTCAAAAAAATGTAAGAAATATTCCACGAAATTTGAAGTATTTTCAGGTGTGTAACCATTTGGCAAGCAGGAACTTTTGAGTGTTACTAAGCAGAAACACAAAATTTCCTTGAGAATGTGGCATGTTAGGATTTAAATGTCTGTACCAGGTGCCCTCTCTGCCAATTAATAACAATGTGACACATAAAGGGAGATTGATACTATTTCCTCTTTTGTAAAATACAGCTACTAAGTCTACTTTGAAACATTTATTGGCGAGTTTTATTTATTTATTTATTTATTTATTTATTATTTATTTTTTATTTATTTTTTTGGGGGGGGGTTCGACGTAGGGTTTCACTCTAGACCAGGCTGACCTGGAATTCACTATGGAGTCTCAGGGTGGCCTCGAACTCACGGCGATCCTCCTACCTCTGCCTCCCGAGTGCTGGGATTAAAGGCGTGCGCCACCACGCCCGGCTATTGGCGAGTTTTAAATACTATGAAGTTCTGGCTTAGTGCCACACCCAAAAGTGTTTCTCCTATGTTTACTTTGATTTTAAGGAAGCATTTCTTTTAACTGTTTCCTGAAAGAATTTTATTATAGTTACACTTTAAACTATTATTTTTAGAAATTTCATTATTTCTCTCCATATCCTAGAGGGAAAGTATAAGCAGAGACTATAGAGAATAGGAAATGAAAGATTACCAAGAAAATAATGAGATCTGGTTACCAATAGCAAGCATAACTGCTTCAGTTTTAGATAAAAGGCAAAAGTTTCTAGATCTATGAAGCTTCAAACATTTTAAATATTATTTTGTACTTCTATTAATAAATGCAATGATAACTAATAATAACACATGTGTTTGTGTGTGTGTGTGTGTGTCTATGTGTGTTTGTGTCTGTGTGTCTGTGTTTATGTTTGGAAATATCCTTAATATGTCTGTCATTTCCCCCACCTCCTTTCCTTCTTCCCACTTGTACCCTCAGGCAAAAGATGCTCTGTCCTGTGACCACATACTTTGGATGTTGTAGTATTAACCATAACAATTAATTTCTAGAAGGCTTTAACTTTGGATTTTCAAATGTTTAACCTCTTAAAGCGTGGGAGCTACACAAGTTTTGGGGAAAACAGAAGTAGGAATAAAAGTCTTGCCACAGCCATAGTCCTTTAGTAAATCTCTCCCACTCCTGTTCAGACTAAAGGATTTCTTCAGTCTTAGAGAAGTACAACAAAATGGAACAAACATAATGAGTCTCATGGCTCTGAGAAGGAGCCAAAATTTTACAAGTTGAGGGAACTTCAGAGAGAGAACTTATGACTAGCTCTTTGATTCCAGGTATTCCCTAAGCAGGGAGCAAGAGCACAGTAAGAGAAAGACCAATATCTTCCAAGGTAGTGATTCGAAATAAAATTAAAATGTTGTACATAGGGCTGGAGAGGTGGCTCAACAGTTAAGGCACTTTCCCGCAAAGCCTAATGACCAAGATTTGACTTCCCATTAGCCAAATAAAACCAGATGCACAGTGGAGCATGCCTTTGGAGTTTGCAGAGGCTGGAGACCCTGGAAGCCCATTCTCTTGGCCATTTTGTCTCTCTTCTCTCTATCTCTCTTAGCTTGCAAATAAATAAATATATCTTTAATGTGGCATATATAGCTGAAGGGTTAAATAGAACTCGATGTCCAAGAGTACACACATATGTATAAATGGCAGGGCTGAAGAGACCAAGCTATCCAAAGTCTTATAGAGGCTGTTAAACCACAGAGACCTTTTAGTGGAGAAATGCACCTGGACTAATTAGTATCACCAGTCCCTGTTTATGGGTTTAGACTTAAATCATTATTATTGCTCGCTGTCAGTGAAATGGTGAAATCAGCTAGGTTTAATTATAAATTAATGATATTTATTTGTAATTTTAAAGACCTATTTAAATTTCTTTAGATTTTCCCTACAATTACTTTATGACTTTGTTTTTATGTATTGAAAAGATACTTTGGTAGAACCTGATATTAATATAGTGGTTTACCAGGTTGTGATTTAATTCTTTTTCCTTCCTTCATTCCTTCCTTTCTTTCTTTCTTCTTTCCTTATTTCTTTCTTCTTCTGTTTTTATGTTTTTGCATTATATGTGGTGTAATGTATATGGTTTGGTGTGTGTGTGTGTGTGTGTGTGTGTGTGTGTGTAGGTGCATGAGACCCATGTACAGGTGTGTGGAGAGAACTTCAAGTATCCTCCTGTATCACACTTCCACTTTGTTTCCTTGAGAAGGAGTTTCCCACGTGTGTATGGGGGGGGGCAGGTGCATGAGACCTATGTACAGGTGTGTGGAGAGAACTTCAAATATCCTCATGTAGCACACTTCCACTTTGTTTCCTTGACAAGGAGTTTCCCCACTGAGTCTGGGTCTTCTGGCTGAGTGGCAAGCCCTAGCAATTTTCTGGTCTCTTCTTCCCAGAGAACTATGGTCACAGGCATACGTGGCCATGCTCAGCCGTTTACATGGGTGTGGAATAACTGAGCTAAGGTGAATAAGGCAGGCTAACTCAAGACTTCATGCTTGCATGGCAAATGCTCTTACTTGATGAACCAGCTCTACAGTCTTGTTTATGGTTTGTTGTTCCTTAATCACTCCCACCACACAGTCATGCAGATTTCTCTCCCTTCCTCTCTCTCTCATACACATAGCAACATACCTCATACATATTACACACAAACACAACAACATACACAATTTCTACATATCACACGAATAGATACTGCACATACTATTTAGACACACACACACACACACCTGATTAGTACATAATCAGAGAGAAGTTGGAAGGAAGCAGGGACATGAGTAGGTATTTGTTTGCTATTGAATGATGTTTAGTAGTGGCAATGAATAATATGATAGGTTGAAAACCTGTGGTTTAAAGCAAATGTATGAAAAGCAGGGCAATTTTGTATAGGCTATGCCCTGGAACTTGTGGCCATTCCTCTATGACTTATTCATAGCTTGTATACATTGAATTTAGAGTTTCTATGATTGGGACTTGACAGTCATAGTTTCTTGATGATTCAGTCTATAAACATGACTCAGTTGGCATGAAGGGGATCATGGATATCAGGCTAGCTAACATAGCCGATCCTACTTCCCAGTGAGTCTGTCAGAATATTTCTGGGAAAGATTCACATTTAGATGGGTGAACTGCATAAAGCAGGCTACCCTAACCCGTAGCAATGAACATCATGTGATCTGTTGAGAGCCTGTGTTTAAAAAATGAATGAGTATCCTGGACAGAATTAAAAAGGAAAATTCTCTATTTCTCTTTCACTGAATTATCTGTCTTCTCCTGCCCTCATCAGGATTTCTGTCTGTCAGGCCTTGAACTGAAGAACAGTAACAATCTTTAGTTCTCTCAATTCAGTGATTTTAGAACTCAATCTAAGTGATACCACTGGCTTTACTGAGTCTAGTTTCCTGACTCATTGCGATACATGTTGGCTCCCATAACTGAGTGAGCTAACTCCACTCATAATTTTCATCATATATACCTATACACTTATGTATGTGAGTTAATATTCTGACACAAAGTTCTTTGTTAATTTCAGCCATGTAAGATTATAATTTCATTACTAATTATTTTCTAGGAAGATTTTATGGAGTAATGTTTATGTTTGTTTGTTTTGAGACATAGTTCAGGTTAGCCTTGAAAATTTCTGTAGCGAAGTGTTGTATAGCAAATTCCTCTGAATTGAATATTCCCATCAAAAGAGAGGAGGAAGTCTCCAAAGATTCAAGGAGCCAAGCCACATGACCATTCCCCAGGGTTATAGGACTGGTAAAAACTGTTGAGGGCTATTGAGGGGCAGACTATGACCATTGCAACGTTTCTTCCTGGGAGACAAGGAAAGCTCAGAAGGTCCAGAAACTCAACAAGTCTGGGGAGAAGGTTTCAGGACTCTTCTTTAAGGTTATATGAGAGGAACATGACTGCTCAGGAAGAGAATCTCCAACCAGCCTGGCTGCCTGTAGGTTGTGCAGTCAGCTCCCTAGATGGGCTTTCCATGAGTTGTCACCTGTGCTGTTGAGAGCGCTTCAGTGAATCAGCGAACGAGTCCCCAAATGTTCTGTAAGCAAGTCCAATACACTCACTGGCTTACCAAAACTGATTTTGGTACAGCAATTCTTTGGTCTGTCATCTGAGCCCCAGTTGGGGTGAATGAAGGTTGTTCACATTTCCCCATGGTAAAAGTTTCCTGCAGTACCAAGGATGGCCTTGAACTCCCTATACCTTTTTAATTGCTGGGAACATAAGAAAAGACCATTACTCCAGGCTGGAGATGAGTCTGTGATAGATTAAACATAAAAAACAACTGTGTGTGTGTGTGTGTGTGCATGCCCATGTGTGCTTGTGTATGGACCCCTATATGTATAAATGCACATGTAAGCTAAGGCCAGAGTAGACCATCTACCACCCTCTATATCACTCCTCTGGATTGTTTCCTTGAAATGTTTCTCACTGAACCTGTTTCAGTCATACTAGCTGTTCATGGAACCCCCAAGAATTCACCTGTCTCTAATGCCTGTACCCAGACTAGGGTCAGAGGCATGCAATGACAAGTATCACTTTTTACATGAGTTCTGGGTATTGAACACTTGTACACATACTTGAATGCCAAATGCCCTTATCTAGTGAGCCATCTCGTCACTCCTCCAAACATTATGCTACATTATACAGCATATTATGGTAAATTTTCTTATAATTAAGTATTTTTCACATTTATGACTTTATAAAACCCATTCCAAAGAAGAAATAATGACTGCAGCTTTCTTTGGCAGATGTCCCATGGTCCTGACATCTCTAATAACCTATGATATCCACTGAAACTTAGCTTCATGCAGTGGCTCTTAGAGCCCCCTTACAGGGAATCTGACCATTTTACATTAATTAACCTCATCAGTTCTCCAAAATTATTGTGAAATACTCCATGGATCCCTCTATCTTGTTTCCTTCATTCCTACAAAACTATTACCACGTGGACAACAATGTCAAGCTCTACCATCAGCTTAGGATGGAGCCTGGTGCTATCCTAGGTTCATATCTTCTTACTACTATGTACTATGTTCTTGCTACTATAACATTTCACCAATTACAAAGGTCAAAATAAGACAACTAATGAATTTGAACAGGTTGTAACTATATAAATCTATGGAGGAAGGTATAAAATCCCTTAGAAAGTCTGAATAAGATATAACATTAGTAAGGAATGATGGATTTAAAGAAACACTCAAACAACTGAGATAAATGAGATCATAGTTCCCATGATTTAAATATCAGGAAAAAACTATTTGTCACTACCAGATATCCTCAGTCTAGAATATTTGGGACAATTTGACATGAGTATTATCTTAAAAAATAAGGCTAAGAGATCAAACAAAACTAATTAAAATGCTTGTACAGTGTTGCATAAATGGGTGGGGAGTCCCTCCATTTAAAAAAGCAAAGAAGAAGAGGTAAAGATTAATGAATCAAAGATAATTAAAGAAGTAATTGCTTCTGGGGATGTAGGAAGGTAACTGTCCAAGAGGCTAAAAATAACATGACTTGATCAAATAAAGTTTTAGAGATGAAAGGTAAGTAGAACAATAAAATGCCAAACATATTAAAACGCACTCTGTTTATTAGAAAAAATAAATTGTGTTCTAGAGTTCAATAAAAAACTAATTATGGTTGATTTTGGCTAGACTTCACCATTGTTGCAACCATTGTTACTTATTAATTGTTCTCTGGGGTACAGAAATCTCTTTATAGCTTGGAGGTATCTGGGATCCTAAATTTCCTAGATTAGTAATTGTGTACAGAGTTCTGAATAAATTGAAAATGTTCAAAATGTTAATGAAAATTGTGCTTTTATTCAAGATAAGGCTGCAAAGAGTAACTAAGATGTCATGTTTCTTTGCTTTAGGGTAGAATTATACCTATCCACTGTGGGAAAACTGGCTACTTCAGATATTTATGCTATATATCTTCCATTCATAAAGAGAAACAAATTAAATATCCCCTAAACAGTGCAGCTTGGTAACTTAGATGTTTCTAAACCTAAGATACATTTATGAGCAAGAAAACAAAGAAAATATTTATACACAAAAAAATATCTCTGGCCTAGGGACATGGCTCAGTAGTTAAAGGTACTTGCTTGTAAAACCTGCTGCACTGGATTGGATATCCCAGATCCCATGCAATCCAGATGCACAAAGTGATGCATGCATCTGGGGTTCATTTGCAGCAGCTGGAATACCCATTTTCTCTCTCTCTCAAATAAATAAATAAATACTTTAAAATGCTCTAAAGTTCTTTTAAAGCTTATGTAAAATTTTAAGTAACCCAAATTCTTACAGCTGCTTATGAGCCTTTTGGTTTCTTTCATGCTATGAAGACTTTGCCTGATGCTGTGCACACTAGTAAAATTTCAATAAAGGATGATTAAATAGCGAATAATTTTGATTAAGCAAATGTTGAGAAAATTGTTCTGTTATTATATGAGTAGACTTTTAATTCTAAATTATTGGAACTTCTTTGCTTGACTCTAATAAGTCATCTAACACATCCCCAAATATAGGCTGGGCATTATGTGTCTATGAAGAGATTTATAGAAGCTTAGAAGACAGAACAAAGGCTTCAAAGAGTCGCAATATCTGGTCACTTCTTAACAAATGATACCAAGGTCCCAGTTGTTTTTCTTTTGGATGTAACCTGAGTAAGATTCTGTGTTGTTGTCCTTCCTATTTCTCCCAGCATCTAATAGGACACACTGATCAAACTCCCCAATCTATAGCACCAAAATTTAAATTAGCACTCTATCCTTTGTCCATCTCATCGCCAGATACAAGTTCCAAAACCATATTTCATGGCTGAGGAGATTTTTCAGTCAATAAAGCACTTATCTTGTAAGCTTAATCCTGATCTACAGAACCCATATGAAAATAGTTGAATGTGGAGGAGCATTATTGTAATCTGGGGAAGCAGAGACGGGAGAATCCCTTGTCTAGTCAGTGTAGCCTACTTGGCAAGTTCCCGACCAGTAATAGACTCTTTCAATAAAGGTGCCTACTACCCTAAGAATGACACCTGAAGTTTTCTTCTGCTCCCCACATTAAAATGCAGATGTAGGGCTAAAGGGATTGCTTAGTGGTTAAGGTGCTTGCCTACAAAGCCAAAGGGCCCAGATTTGTTTCTCCAGTACCCACATAACCCAGATGCACAAGGTGGCACATACATCTGGAGTTCATTTGCAGTGGCTGAAGGCCCTGGCACAACTGTTTTCTCTTTCTCTCTTTCTCTCTCTCTTTCTCAAATAAATAAAATACATAAATTAAAAATATCTTTAAAAATGTGCATGTACATCCCAATACACACATGCATCTGAACACTCAAACACACCCATATAAGCCAATTCAAGTAACTAGAATTAATAAATAAAAAAATTAGGTTATACAAGGGGGAAAATCATCCAATGGCATCCAAAGATCTTTCAGTGGTTTCTTTCAGTTGGTAGAGACACTTATATGTTCCTAATGCTCTGTTCACCAGCTCTAGCTTGACATATCTGTCTGTCATGTAACTTCATCTGGCCTGTGACTCTTAATAAGAAGGTTCATTAGCTGCTGATTATGTTGAGAAACATTGATTCATCTTCTGTCACTTCATTAAGCCCATTTGTTGCATCACAGAGATGTGTTTTCGACCATCGTTGTATCTTCCTATAAAGTTTCTAGTCCCCAGCTTTGCAGAACACTTACTTCATGTTCCTGTTTATTATTTTGCTCAGCTGAGAAATCAGATGCAGTTTTCCTTTCTCCCTCTTTTATTTTTTTAAATTCTGCAACAAAACACCAATTGCATGCTGAGATCTTTCTTTTAAATTTGCAGTAGCTCTACCAAAGGCAAAGTGTTATTCTCACCTCATTTGTTTTCCGGGGGATGGCAAGTTTTGTTCTGTGTAACTTAAATCCTTCAGTGAAACTTTCCTTGCTTGTTCTGTGTCTAGGAAGAAATGAAGAAAACAACAATTCAGAAAGCAAGCTTCACCTCAAAATGTGCAGCTCAGCTTTGGCTCAAAATATGATCTCTTACAGCAAGTGCTAAATTTGTAAAACTCAATTCTACAATTATCAAAACAAAGAAGTTCACATACTCTCTAGTGGAAAGAAACTGGGCCAGCAAGTAAGAAGTTATGAGAATTGCTCCCCATTTCATATCTAACTTGCCCCAAATTCTGCTGTAAATATCTTTTTGTCAAAGGGAAAGACTCCTTTAGCTTTCCAACTCTGTCATTTATAAGAATTTTATTTTAAAATATTTATAAACTATGACTAATATGGTATAAGAATTATATAAGTGGCCTTACATATGGATAGAAATAATAAAATAGGAGATTCTAATCTTGGCTAGAAAAAATTATAACAGTAAGGAAATGGGGTAAGAGTGCTAAAACCAAGCTTTTACATAAGGGTTTTGGGGGGCAGATAAGTTCAAGGTCATATCTAGATTTTCAATAGATAATAGATTTACAGATTTAGGGTAAGATGGAAAAGTTTCTGTAGTGGGAAAATGGTAAGGATACTCAAAGCAGAACAAAGATCTATGTGTTCTTACATGAGTGCAAGGAAGATGAGTGGAAAGAGATGAGCAAAAATCTGATGCAGAAAACAGGATGAATTTTAATTTAATAGAACACAGATAGATGATCTTGTTGGCCTCCTATAGCTGTGCTCCATGAAGCAACTCTAAATCATAGCTTGAGATAACATCTTCAGAATAAATGTAATAATCTCAGTGTCCATGGGATTCATTATGAATATATATATATATATATATATATATATATATATATATATATATCAGTTTGGGAGGAGTTGGAGAAGACTCAGTGGTTAAAAGAACTTGGTTGTAAATCCTGATGACTGGGATTTGATTTCCCCAGTACCCATATAAAGCCAGTTGTACAAATAGGCATATGATTCTGGGATTCATTTGAAGTGGCAGGAGGCCGTGCTATGCCTATTCTTTCTCTCTCTCTCACTCTCTTTCTCCTTCCCTCTCCCAGCACTCTCATTTATCCCTGGCAAATACATAATTTTTTTTCATTTACTTGTAATTTATTTTGCTGTGTAATATTTTATGTATTTATTTGAGAGGTGGAGACAAATCAAAGAAGCACACAGCAACGAGAAATAGAGAAAGAAAGTATGGGTATGTTAGGGCCTCCAGCCACTGCAAATGAACTACAGACATGCACCACTTTGGGCATCTGGCTTTACGTGAGTAGTGGGGAACTGAGTCCAGGCTGTCAGGCTTTGCAGGTAAGTCCCTTTAATCACTTAGCCACCTCTTAAGCCCTTTATTTGTTGTTGATTTTAAATGAATTTGTTAGTGCTCTACAAGTTCGTGCAGTTCCCCAATAAGTTCCCTTGCCTACTTCAAATTAATCTACATTATTTCTAGAAAGTATTAAACATGATAATTAAACTGCCCCTACATTCCCTTTTAATGTTTGCAATAACCAAAGGAAAATTAATGCAAGAAAAGAAATATAGACAATAATATATTTCCTCTGAAGACATCTCTAAGAGATAGATTCTGAGCACTAGCTATAAATTATTACAGCCATTTAAAGTGCTATAAAAATGAAAACCAGTAGGTGTAAATGGGGATTTGTGCTACAAAGACAATAACAGTGAAATAGCTTCTCACAATGGAGGCATTCCCATTTATTTATTTATTTATTTATTTATTTATTTATTTATTCTTTTTTTCATTTTTTTCTTTATTAGTTAGTTTTGTATTCAGCAAATACAGTCAGTTTGGTACCATTATTAGGCTCATCCATGACCTACCCCCTCCCCTTGGCCCCTCCTTGTTGAGGTATACGGGTCATGCATTATGGAATTAGCCCACAGTTAAATGTCTCTAAGCTAAATGTCTCTGCATATCATGACCCAACAAGTGGCTCTGACATTCTTTCCGCCCCCTCTTCCGCAAAATTTCCCTGAGCCATGTTGGGTTCATTTTTGGTCTGCTTCAGTGATGAGGTGTTGGGGGCCTCTGAGGCTCTGGCTCTCTGATTTGGTAGGAGTTGATTTTTCTCTGTGCTGATCTCCTTCCCCCTTGTGCTGCTATCTGGTTCATCAGGAAAACAGCCCCCTTGCTTGTTTCTCCAATTTTTCTTAGTTTCAGCTGGGGCCCTTTTGAGGTATGATGGGGTGGCTCTCTCCTTAGGATCTACATCTATCTGAAAAAGAGAAGGAGATTCTCCAACGGAGAGTAAGTTAGCATCAGGACAAACGAGATAACCTTTTTTTTTTTTTTATAGAGAATTTAATAGGTATAGGCCCTCTTGTAGCCCACAATTGATGGTAGCTTGATATTGGAGAGTGGGCTTATGTTTGGATCTGGTTCTGACTTGTTTCCCAGCTCCAGCTATGGGTCCCATACCAGTGAGGGGATCAGTTAGCCAAATTGAGAGCAGTTGGTTCCCCACCATGGCTGTGTGCCACCACTGCACTTGTGTGGGCATCACAACAAGTTATTTGCTGCTAAGTAGGTTAGACCATGCATTGCTTCGACAGATATTGGTCATTTTCCCCCAGTCGCCCATGTAGCACCTTCTGGCACTAGACGCGCTGACTGTCTGGGGACTGACTCTCTTCCAACTTCCAGCCATGCCATTCTAGTTTGCATGTCAATTACATAAGGTGTCTTCAGCAGTAGGGTCTTACCACTAGCCTTTGGTGGGTCATCAAGTACTCTGACAGAAATCTGTCTGTCTTTTAGGAAACCTTGTAGGTCTCTCTGATCAAAAGCTCATTGCGGATGATAGTCCCATGCTGGTTCTGGGAGTTACAGGTCAGTGCCCACTAAGAAAATGAGGAAAAAGATAATTAATATACAAGAGTTAGAGATAAGAGAGAGAGAGAGAGAGGGAGAAGGGAAGTGAAGGAGGGAAGATGTAGAAGATTAAGGTTAGTCTTGATCTTACCCTCTCCAGTGTCTTGTGGTTCAGGTGTTCCCTGTAAGGGCCTGATGAAGGATCAGCCATTTGGTCTGTCTTTTAGTAAGTAGAAAATTATGGTACCATTGCCGTTTGGGTCTAGATTTGTGTTTCCCACCCCTTTGATGCCCTCCCCTCCCTCCCCTTCCATCCTAGTGCCTTGCAAGCATCTCCTAGACTAGACACTAGGCATTACCATTTAGAAAAATATTATTTCAAACTCCTTTTTGTTTATTTGATTTAGCATTGCTTTCCTGGCCTTCATTCACGATGGAAGTTTGGTAATATTTTCACTTATATCTTCCCTTTATAAAAATAAACAATGCTAACCTTGAAGTCTCAGTTCAATAAACCTTTGTAAATACCCCATATTTTCATGACATATGTTCCCACATAAGTACAAAACCACATTCTGCATTGAAAACAGCAATGTATAACTTAAACTTAGAGGAGAGTCTTTTACACATACAATTCTTTGTCATTTCTCAAAAATGATATGTAAATACCTTTACTTTTGCTGAAAACAGAGTTCTCCATAGAGTCCACATGAAGTCAGTAGTCATAATCATTTTTTAGATTTTTTTAATTTTAATTTTAATTTATTTATTTAGAGCAACAGACAAAAAGGCAGAGAGAGAGAGAGAGAGAGAGAGAGAATGGGCACACCAGGGCCTCCAGCCACTGCAAGCGAACTCCAGATGCGTGTGCCCCCTTGTGCATCTGGCTAACGTGGGTCCTGAGGAATCGAGCCTCAAACTGGAGTCCTTAGGCTTCACAGGCAAGTGCTTAACTGCTCAGCCATCTCTCCAGCCCAGTCATAATCTTTAATTGTGCTGCAGTTACACATATTGTGTCATATTTGGATTAACCTAAATGAACTTGGATTTCAACCAACTGTTGATTCATTTTTAATCTTTCCTTATATGTATTTTATTCAACATTTATAGCAAATAAATTTAGAAGTAAAAATTTAACTTGTTACACATTCATTTCATAAACAAACAACATTTTCTTTACTCTGAAAGACTCATGTTCAGCTAAGCAAAATAAAAATGTTAAAATACATTGTAATTCAATATAGCATGTCTACTAGGGAACTATGTTGTTAGGAATACACTATATGGTGTGTTTGATTGTGCATAGCGAAACAATCAAAATACATTGTCTATTTTCTTTTCCTTGTATGTGTGGTTTGTGCACAAGTATGATCTGATGCAGTGCCCCTTTATACTTGCCTGTGGTAACCAGAGGAGAGCACCAGGTAGCCCCTCCATTACTTACACACCTATTTTTCCTCGTGATTGAGTCTCTCACAAATTCTGGAATCTTCCATTTGTGAGCCCATGGCTCCACCCAGAACTTAGGTTGCAGATGTGCAGAACCATAGCCTACTATTTACATGGGGTTCTGAAGTTTTAAACTCAGATGGTCTTAGGTGTACCTCAGACCCTCATGCTGGTACAGAAAATGCATTTAATTATTGGGACATTTCTCAAGCCATCCATATTCTTTTCTTTACTTCTCAGGGTCTTTTGTATGACAAGCACTCTTCCACTGAGCTCTACCAACAGCCCGTAATTTAATTTTAATTTAAGTTGCCCCCAAAGCAGACACTGAGCAAGGATTTGAATTCAAGTCATTTTTGAAGGCTCTCATCATAGGTTGTACTCTGAGGTACAGGCTGATACACGGACCATCTTCCTCAGTCTCTAGGCTTAAACTGCAGGGAGCCACATCTAGTCCCCACCACTAGATGGCGCTGGCACTGCAGGAAACCACATCTAATCCGCCTTTACAAGATGGCGCTAACCTCGTGGCGTTCAGCTTCTTTACGACAGTGCTTTCGCGCCAACCATATTCAAGGTACGCGCATGCGCTTGACGCAACCTGTCCTGAGCCTATCCCGTGGCGCCTGGTGGTGACAAGCGGGTAAGCAGCCAATCAGTAGGTGCCTCATTGCCCATCCCCCTATAAAAGTAGCTGCACATCCCGCCCCCGCGTCCTTCTCCATCCGCTCTCCCTGTTAACCAAGAAGCTCTCCAATAAAGTGTGATCAAGAAGGATCCTCGTGTGGTGATTGTTCTTTTCCCGCTGGTCGGGGGGGCTCGCCGCAAAGTGGTGCCGAAATCCCGGGACGCCGGGAGCCTTGTGGTCACCAGGCGAAGGACCAAAGGAGGATTCAGAACTCGACACACGGAGAGGAAGGTACCGGTAAGTCATTCTTTTTTTTTTCTTTTCTTTTCTGTGTCTCAGTCATGTCCGTGTCTGAGGGCCTCGCTGTTCTTGCTGTTTTCGGTTTGTTTTGTCTGGGTCTTTCTATTGTTTTGCGTTTGTTTCTATCTTGCCTAGTCTGTTGATTGCCTGGACCGGTTAAACCCGCGGTAGACAACGCGGCTCTGGTCCTTGGAGCCTCGAGTCAGATAAATCCTCGATAGCTAACGTGGGGCTGGCTGTTAGTTTCATTTCCAGCCTTCCAGCTCGTGATGGGTAATACATCGAGTGCCCGGTATTCTCCCATTGATTTTACTCAGCCTATAAAGGAAGTTTTGAAACAACGTGATCTAAAGGTCTCTAATGCCACTATTAAAAAGATTGTTAAAGACATTGATGCTGCGGCTCCATGGTTTGCGGTGTCCGGAGATCTCTCATTGCCCTCATGGGAAAAGCTGGGTAAAGACCTTGAGGCGGCTAGTGAGGGGGGTCACTTAGGTCGAGGTACCCTCCCTTTCTGGAGGATGATACATTCTTGTTTACGTTCTGGAAGCCACCCGGACCCACTTCAGGAGGGCCGGAGACGGCTCAGACAACATCAGGATAGTTTGTCAGAATCTGATGCAAGTGGGGATAGCAAACCCAGATTATATAAGGAAGTACAGGAAAAAAGGGCCAGTCATTTCCCGGGAGGAGTTCCCAATGTGGCCAGTCATTTCAAGGAAAAGGTTCCCTGCCATGTAGAGGAGAAGGCACCCCCGTTAGAAGAGAGTAATGAGGGCTCCGGCTGTATGCACGGGAGGGGTGAGGACTTCCCTAGGGCCCCGCTGCAGCAGGGGGCTGTGGGGTTATATCCTTCCCTACAGCCGCTGCGACACCTGAGTATACGAGATGATCACGGCAGTAGTTCTGCTTCTGATCAGGAGGACTCCAGTGGGACAGAGGGACAGGATTTAGAGGAGGCAGCTTTACATTGTGTTCAGGATACTCAGTTTGTGGGCAGGCGTGTCTGCCCTCCCGCGGTTAGGGGGAGGAGTGCCTTAAAAGAGGAAGTTGGTATTCGGAACCGAGCACCGCCTAGTGCTCTGCCACGCCCTCATGTTCCCCCCCCCCTATGTCCCAGCCGAGGATCGCTGCCATTTTGTTAAGCCGCGGACGTGGTCCCGCCTGGCCTCCGCTTTCCCGGTTCTTTTGAATACCACTACCAATCAAAGAGGCTGGGAGCCAATCCCCTATACGGAACTTAAAGATTTAGTTCAGGCCTGCAAAGACTTTGGACCCACTGCTGACTATTCACTTATGCTGCTTCGCAGACTCATGCAGCGCACCCTTACTCCTGGTGATTGGTTAGACTTAGCCCGGGCTTGTCTAACGAGGGGGCAATATTTGGATTTCAGATCACTGATTTCTGATAAAGCCCAAGAACAAGCTAGGCAGAATATTATGAAAGGGGACTGGGACTGGACTTCTGATATGCTTCTGGGGACTGGTCCCTTTCTTACAGATCAACTCAATTTCCATCCAGACATGTATATCCAAATTAATAATATTCATTATCAGGCTTGGAAGGAGCTCCGTAATAAGGGAGAGGTCGCAGGACAGTTGACTAAGATTGTTCAGGGCCCTACAGAGCCATTTTCTGATTTCTCAGCTAGAATGTTGGAAGTGGCAGAAAAGACAATTGGCCTTGCTGACCACACCATGCCGTTTATACAACAGCTAATATTTGAACAGGCCACTAAGGAGTGCAAAAAGGCTATACAATCAGTAAGAAGGGGAACATTGGATGACTGGCTCAAAGTCTGTCGAGAGATAGGGGGTCCTCTGTCTAATGCAGGATTAGCAGCAGCGGTCATAGCTGCCGCTAAGGCTCAACGGACAGGGAATCAAAAGGGCTGTTTCCGATGTGGTCAATTGGGACATTTTAAACGCCAATGTCCTCAAGCGGACAGCCCAGCCCCTGTCCGAGATGCGGGACCGGCACAGCGCCCCCCTGGGACTTGTCCTAGATGTAAGAAGGGAAAACACTGGGCTAATGAATGTAGATCTGTGAGGGATATTAATGGTCTGCCCCTCCCCCCTCTTTCAAGTAATCAGGACCAAAAAAACGGGGGGAAGGGCCCACGTCCCCAGGGCCCACAAATCTATGGGGCAATGCAGACACCTCAGGTCCCGGTGACTGTGGCGCCAGGTCCCCCGCTGCCTCAGCCCGGAGAGCAACATCGGGCTCCGCAGGCCTGGACCTCTGTGCCACCTCCGGATTGGTCTTAACTCCGGAAATGGGCGTGCAAATCCTGGACACAGATGTGTCTGGCCCGCTAGCAAGAGATACGGTGGGCCTTCTTTTGGGGCGCTCCTCCTCTACTTTAAAGGGTCTCATAGTCTTCCCCGGTGTTATCGATCCAGATTATACAGGTGTAATTAAAATTCTTTGTCATTCCCCCTATGGGGCAGTGTCAGTGGCCCCTGGGGACCGTATTGCCCAATTGCTGATTTTGCCTTCTAACCATTCTCTATTTCCTGCACTAGATAAGGAAAGGGGTGACAAGAGCCTTGGGTCTACCGGTGTGGACTTGACCTGCTTGTCTTTGGAGTTGGATCAAAGACCCCTTCTGCGCCTGACCATAGAAGGAAGAGAATTCTCAGGACTGGTGGACACTGGGGCAGATAAAAGTATAATAAAATTAGATTCTTGGCCAAAAGCCTGGCCCTTGCAGAGATCAGCTCAGATCTTGCAAGGCTTAGGGTTTGCTAAAACACCACATATGAGTGCAAAGGAGTTAACATGGACCACTACAGAGGGTCAAAAGGGAAAAATCCAACCTTTTGTGTTGGATGTTCCCATTAATTTATGGGGAAGAGATATTCAGACCCAGATGAATCTCCGCTTGACCAATGATTATTCAGAAGCTAGTAAAAATATGATGAAAATTCAGGGCTTTGTTCCAGGCTCAGGTCTAGGGAAGCACCTTCAAGGGCGACCTCAGCCCATCATCCCGGAGGAGAAGCTGGATCGCTTTGGGTTGGGTTTTTCTTAGGGACCACTGAAAATTC
The DNA here is from genome assembly GCA_036346955.1 of Dipus sagitta. Lineage (NCBI taxonomy): Eukaryota > Metazoa > Chordata > Mammalia > Rodentia > Dipodidae > Dipus > Dipus sagitta. The sequence continues at coordinate 36,860,354 of CM070778.1, read as the reverse complement.
TGCTTCCAATTTTGAACAGGTGCCCATACCCTGGATGACTCATAAGCCAGTGTGGGTTCCTCAGTGGCCCCTCTCACAGGAAAAACTGGAAGCAGCCCAGAGGTTAATTGAGGAACAATTGCAGTTAGGCCACCTGGAGCCCTCTATTTCCCCTTGGAACACACCTATATTTGTGATTAAAAAGTCCTCTGGAAAGTGGCGATTATTACATGATTTGAGGGCTGTCAATGCTCAAATGCAGGTCCTGGGCCCAGTTCAGAGGGGCCTGCCAGCGCTTTCTGCTCTCCCCAGGGAATGGCCAGTGATGGTTTTAGATATTAAAGACTGTTTTTTCTCCATACCCCTTTGCCCTCAGGACAGAGAGCGTTTTGCTTTCACATTACCAGCTGTAAATCATGAGAAGCCTGATGCCCGCTTTCAGTGGCGTGTGTTGCCACAAAGGATGTCCAACAGTCCCACTATGTGCCAGCTTTATGTAGACTCAGTGTTATTTGTAGTAAGACAACAGTTCCCCTCTTTACGTATGATCCACTATATGGATGATATCCTACTCACAGCCCCTACCTTAGATGTTTTGCATGTCTCCTTTCAGGAGGTCGTCAAGGCGTTGGAACATAAGGGTCTTTTTATTGCCCCAGAGAAGGTCCAGCAAACGGATTCAGTAAATTTCCTTGGGTCCGTCATTGGCCTTCAGTCTGTGAAACCTCAAAAAATTTGCATCCGTACCTCCCACTTGCATACATTAAATGATTTTCAAAAACTTTTGGGGGACATTAATTGGTTGCGAGGTTTTCTCCATGTCCCCCGTGCAGATTTGTTACCATTGTTTTCCATTTTGGAGGGTGATCCTGAGATTACCTCTCCTCGTGTGCTCACTGAGCCAGCTCGTCAAGCCTTAAGCAAAATAGAAAAGGCCCTTATGAAGGCACAGCTTAAACGCTTTGACCCTTCTAGTCCACTTCTTCTCTGTATCCTAAAAACAAGGGATGTCCCCACGGGAGTGTTATGGCAGGACGGCCCTCTTTTGTGGATTCATGGACATTCCTTGGGAGCTCGCACCCTGCAGTACTTCCCACAGTTGGTTGCCCAACAGGCTTGTTTGGGTTTGAAATTGTGCCTAACTCATTTTGCAAAGTTGCCTGATAAGCTTATCATCCCCTATACTAAGGAACAAGTAGAGACTCTATCCGGTACGGTTGATGAATGGAGCATTCTTATGTGTGCTTTTCCAAATCCTATAGATAACCATTACCCAAAAAGCCCCATTCTGTCCTTCGTGGAAAAAAATTTAGTCTATTTTCCCCGGGTCACATCAAAGGGCCCTTTGCCCTCAGCCCCTGCCATTTTCACTGATGGCTCAAAAACAGGTCGCGGAGCTTATATGGTTCAGGGCTCAGAACCTGTGGTGAAGTTCTATAGGCCTGACTCTCCCCAAATTGTGGAATGCATGATTGTCTTGGAGGTGTTTCAGACTTTTGGTAGTCCCTTTAATTTGTTCACAGACTCACAGTATGTGGCTAATGCAGTTGTTGGACTGGAAATTGCTGCTTCTATTCGTTCTGCTAGTCCTGTCTCAAACATTCTTTCTCAAATTCAATCTCTCATTTGGCAACGCTCCTCCCCCTTCTATGTTACCCATGTTCGTGCTCACTCCTTGCTACCAGGACCTATATCTCAAGCAAATGACTTGGTAGACAAAGCCACGCGGATGACCATGTTAGCCATGAGTAGTCCTAAAGATATGGCCACCGAGTTCCATAGACTGTATCATGTTCCTGCTAACACCTTAAGAAAGACCTTTGCCATTTCTAGGTCCGAGGCACGTGATATTGTTAAGGCTTGTCAATCCTGTGTCACTTTCCTGCCTTCTCCACATGTGGGTGTGAACCCACGGGGCCTAAGACCTGGTGATCTTTGGCAGATGGATGTTACTCATGTCTTGGAATTTGGCAAGCTTAAATACCTGCACGTCTCGGTGGATACTTGCTCAGGAATCATACATGCTTCTCCTCTTGCAGGGGAAAAGGTTACTCATGTAAAAACTCATTGTTTGGAAGCCTGGGCGTCTTGGGGAAAACCGCGACGCCTAAAGACTGACAATGGCCCTGCTTATGCTTCCTCTGGCTTTCGTGCCTTCTGTGCCCAGATGCAGGTTGCCCACACTACTGGCCTACCTTACAACCCACAAGGCCAAGGTATTGTGGAGAGAGCAAATAAAAGTTTAAAAGCTATCCTTTTTAAACAACGAAGGGGGATAGCGGAGAATGCAACCCCCAAGGAGAGAGTCTCTCTAGCACTCTATACCCTTAATTTTTTAGTTTTGGATGTTCATGATAGGTCTGCAGCAGACAGACATTGCCACCAGGGGGCACAAGCACATCCGGAACTGGTCATGTGGAAGGATGTGTTGGATAATAAATGGAAGGGACCGGATCCTGCTTTGGTAAGATCCAGGGGAGCTGTTTGTGTCTTTCCACAGGACCAGGAATCGCCACATTGGGTCCCGGCCCGGCTAGTCAAGACGCTGACATCAACTCCAGAGGAGAGTCCAGGGGACGAGGATGGCCATCCAAGTACGAGTGCCAAAGATCCTGTGGATGCTGATCCTTATGTGCCTGGAGACTAGTAGAGGAGAATTGCGCTGGGGCATCCTGTCTGTTTTCCCCAAGCCCCTGCCCGTTCGCCACACGGCGAGAGTCCTTCCTCGGTTCTTCACCACTCAGCAAGGTCTCAATCTCCCTGCGGTTGTTAAAGACCTGACCCTTGCCCCCCTGGGGGAGGCTCGACACTTCGAGGAAAGTGGAAGTCTCTGCTTTACTCTCGCCCGTGAACGTGACTCTTGTATACAACTGGAGATGCAGGCATTTGCTTGGTTTAGGGGGAACAGGAGATGGGGCCCAGAATCTACCTTTCGGAATTCGTCCCACAAAGCTTATAGTTACCCCTTCTCAGAAGAGGTGATATGGCTCAATGGTACCTTTTTTCGTGGCCAGAGAGGTACTGTGACTCTGCCTCAACCACGCCTGGCACCTCACTGTATGGGAACTTATGAAGGGGACCTTTGGCCATGGACGGAATGCCAGTCCAGTACTGTGGGCTGGGCAGATGTGGGACTGACCTTTACTTATTCCCCGAATATGAAAGGGCCTTTTCCTTTACAGTTGTCGTGGACGGAGGGACCATTTCTACAGGATAGTACTATGAACCCATTTTCAAAGTGGGTTCTGTGTGGGGTTAATGGTAGCTGCACAGATATGACACCCTTTGTTTTATTACGGGGGGGGGACAGTTGCCCGTAATAATGTGTCTGGAGTAGTCCATGAGCTACTATTCCTGAGCGAATTCCTTGAATGGAGATATGAGAGAGTGCTCGGGGGTGTCACCCGGATAGGAAAATACCTAGGAAAAAATGCCTCTTATGCCCCCACCCCGGTGTGTGTCCATCCACCATTCATGTTTGTCCTTAGTAACTTTTCTTTCAGCAATTGTTCTAATGCTTCTTGTTATTTGTCCCAATGTTGGGACGCAACACTCTATCACAGAGCCATGGTACTTAGGGTCCCCCGTTGGGTCCCCGTGCCTGTAGAGGCTCCTAGTACATTGTCTTTGTTCAGGCATAAGAGAGATTTTGGAATTACGGCCGCTGTTATTGCTGCGGTGGCGGCTGCTGCTGCCGCAGCTACAGCCGCTGGTGTAGCCATGGCTTCTTCCGTTCAAACCGCCTCTACCTTAAATACCTTGGCTTCTTCCACAGCTGCCGCCTTAGACACACAATCAAATTTAAATTCCCAACTCAAAGGTGGCATTATGATCCTAAATCAAAGGGTGGACCTAGTTCAGGAGCAAATTGATGTTCTTTGGCAAATCGCTCAGTTGGGATGTGAATGGAAACTTAATGCCTTATGTATCACTAGTGTTCAATATGAAAACTTTACAAGGGCAGCAAATCTGTCAAAGCAACTGTCCTTGTACTTGGCAGGGAATTGGTCCCTAGATTTTGATGTGGAATTGGAAGAACTAAGACAAGCTATTGTTATGATCAATTCCACACGAGTGGACCTTAGCCTGGCTGAGGGTTTTACCTCTTGGCTTTCCTCTGCCTTTTCCTTCTTCAAGGAGTGGGTAGGGGTAGGGATGTTTGCAGTTTGCTGCCTTGGGGGCTGTGCGCTGTGCCTCTGGTTGATTTGTCGCCTGCAAGCCCAGACCAGGCGGGACAAGGTAGTTATTTCTCAAGCACTTGCCGCTTTGGAGTGTGGATCCTCCCCCCAGATTTGGCTGTCGGCCCTGAAAAACACCTAGTTTTTCCCTGGCCCCTGCCCCCTTAGGGCCTAAGGTGCTCATTATACAAGGAGGAGCAGAGGGTTGGTGTTGGGAACACGACATTCATTGGCGCTCAGGCTGCGAGACAAAGTACTGCACATGAGGTATGCTCTTAGCAGCCTCATGGAGGGCATGTTTGATTGCATATGGGTTGGTACCGACATCCCATCTCTGAGAAAAGGTACCGGACGGGTGAGGCACCAGCCTGGCTGGCCACCTGGCCTGGGGTCTTCACAATGTCCTTTTGTTTATCAGAGATCAAACCTCTACCTTCACCTGCTGCGCTTTATAATAGAAAGGGGGAACTGCAGGGAGCCATATCTAGTCCCCACCACTAGATGGCGCTGGCACTGCAGGAAACCACATCTAATCCGCCTTTACAAGATGGCGCTAACCTCGTGGCGTTCAGCTTCTTTACGACAGTGCTTTCGCGCCAACCGTATTCAAGGTACGCGCATGCGCTTGACGCAACCTGTCCTGAGCCTATCCCGTGGCGCCTGGTGGTGACAAGCGGGTAAGCAGCCAATCAGTAGGTGCCTCATTGCCCATCCCCCTATAAAAGTAGCTGCACATCCCGCCCCCGCGTCCTTCTCCATCCGCTCTCCCTGTTAACCAAGAAGCTCTCCAATAAAGTGTGATCAAGAAGGATCCTCGTGTGGTGATTGTTCTTTTCCCGCTGGTCGGGGGGGCTCGCCGCATTAAACTAAGGCAGGGGTTCTCAAATCATGAAGTACCTCATGGCTAGGCACCATCCCCAGAGCACCCGATTCACTGATGGAGTTTACATTTTCTTCAATTCCTACCTGATGCTGAAGCCACAGGTCTAAGAGTTCCATTTTGAAAATAGTTGATCTCATAGATACAGCAGCGTGCAATGGCATTTTAATGACAGTTTCTTTGATGCCCTCATTCTTACCAAACATTGTAGTTTCCTCATGTTTTCAAATTTTTGTTTCAGCTAAAACAGTAAGTTTTAGCCAGGCATGAAACTGGAAACCATTGTCTGGTCATTTAGTAGTTGTTCACAGGGTGAATAATGTAAGTGGTTAACTGGAAAATATTTGACTGGCATAACACATTTATTTTATTTTAGATTCCTTTCTGGACACCTATAACCATCTACTAAATGTCTAGCTCTGATTTGAAGGAAAGAGGGCAAATGTTAGTCTTATTGAGCCAGATACACCCTTTGGGATAATTTATGTGAAATTGCTTTCTGCTCCTTATCTAGAGCAGGGTGTCGAAGAGGGTAAGTGCATGTGTATCTGTATTAATGATATGTGCAAGTGTAGTAGGAATAACTATTTTGTGTTTATAAATATTTGATAAAATTCTTCCAAGCATGAAATCGGAATTTCTCTGCACAGAGCAAAATATTTCTGTGAAGTTCAGAGTTGGGTTAAAAATGCAAGTCTCATAAAAACAGTTTGGCAAAATAACTACACCTATACTTTGCTGCTTTTGAATAAAGAACATTTTGTGGGGGAGAAATCTTTATCCTCTGGTTTTTGTCTGTGTCTACACTACTTGTAAGAGATCCATTTAGAGAGGGCCATTTTTAAAGCAAGATGAATGTTTGCGGTTATGTGGGTACTATAGTAACAAAGAAATGTATTTAACTGCAGGATGCTGTTTGTTTCCACAGAATACACATACAATTTTCTATTCTGGGTATGTATTTAAATCCACTTAAAAGGGGCACTTTATTTTTCCAAGGACACTGAATGGAATAATGTGAATTGACTGAAAAGAGAAGGATCCTTCCCTTGTATATATCTCAGAACACTGAAGTCATCAGAATCAGAAAGCCAAGTAGATAATATCAGCTTTGTACTCTATTCTTTTTGTTTCTTTTCTCTTTTCTGGCATGTCTATCTATGTGGTTCTCTGTGTGTATACAAGTGCCTTTTGGTTGCATGTGCATCTGTGCTTGCAGAGGACAGCCTCAGGTATCCTCCTGAGCAATGCTGTCCACATCCTCTGAGACAGAGTCTCTCCTTGGCCAAGACCTCACTCATTAGGTTAGACCTAGACTAGGTAGGCAGTGGACTTCAGGGATCTGCTTGTCTTAAGGATCAAACTCAGGTCCTCAAGCTTGCAAGGCAAGCATTGTAATAAATGAAATATCTCCCCAGTGCTTTCCTTTATTCCCATATAAATTTACATGCTAAAGTATCTTGGAGAGCTAGACTAATTCTCCTATTTTACTGAATAATGAACTCAATAAAATTTATATAGAAACAACTTATGGCAAGTAAAATATTTGAATAAGAATGTCCTAACTCTGAATATCAATGCATTTTTTCTCTCAAATACCTTGGGCTAGAAAGCAAAAGAATCAAATAAGCATTTTTCTTAGTATGAGAGATAAACAATTTTAATGTCTACACACGCACACATACACACACATCACTTGAAGCCAATATATACATTTGAAATGATCCTTGTTCCTGCATTTTTTTCTTGTTTTAAATTTATTGCTAATTTTCCTACCAATCTCATGCAGTGGAAACCCCAGCTCTCTTAGTGCTCCTGGTGCTCAAACATTTGTCACCTTCTGATTCAAATCCTGATTCCAAGCCTGGCACTCTTCAACAGAAGCCTTTGTGATTTGTCATGGCTTCTCTGGCTTTACTAGGATTCAATTTAAGCCAGGGTTTTAAGAGCTGATATACAGATGACTTCTCTAGTACTTCACCTAATGTTAAGAATGTACAGCCAGAAGATGAGGTCACCATGAAGCAAAACTTGTGATTAACTCATAGATTCATTCAAAAAAAATACCCACCCCTTTTTCTGTCCCAGTTGCAGTGAAATGTCCTTCAGGACAGGCAAGCTTCTTCCATGTAGATAGCATCACACCTAGGGTGATACTATTTCCACATCATATGTCCATCAACGTGAGCATGTCACTTCAAAGGGCTCTTTTCTCCAAACTACAGTTTTCCACTGCCAGCTCTGACAAAAGGCAGTGGCTCTAATGACTGTTGATCAAGGCTGGCCAAAATAGACTCCTTTATAGGCAGTGGAAACATGGCTCTGTTATTAAGAGCACTTGCTGTGCAAGCATGAAGGCCTGATTAAGCCTGAGACTGCCTGAGTTTTATTCCCCAGCAACCATATAAACAGCTGCGCATCATGATATACTTCTGTATCTCCAGTCCTACAAGGGACAGGGCCAAAGTGATCTGATAGCCTTTGATGCTTCCGGATGGAAGAAGCAGTGAAAATTGTAGCTCTGGACCAAGTGAAAGACTCTGGCTCAAGGAACCAGGCAGAAGAGGGACAGAGGGGGGACATCTGATAGCCACAGCTTTTCTTAGCGCATATCTTCAATCATAAGTTCACTACGATGGTTTATGCATGATGACTCCAGGGCTGAAGCATTCCAGCAGAGATGGTTTATGCCACAAATTTTGAAATGTTTACTGCTTGGTCTGAATAGAAAAATAAAATTGTCAAGCCCTATTCTTAAAATATCAAAAATACTAGATCTTTAACTCTACCAAGACACTAGTGCAGTTTCAAACAGACCTCTAAGTAGAATTCAAGAGCCTAAAGTCAAGAACATGTCTGTTGGACTGGCCCCATTGAGAGTGGCTAAATTCTTTCCACTTCAAATGACTCATTGGCTTTTACAACTTTGATATTCTGCAGCCTCTCCAAAAATAATGAAACCCCTAGTGCCACAAAGCATTAGATAACTAGCTTTCTTCTGTTAAAATCCTGTCCTAACCACAGTAGTTTAAGTGTCTAATTATAATTGACAAGAGTCAGTCACAGGAGAAAGATGCGTCCCTTTGGCTGACAAGTTACTTAACCTCCTGTGCTTACGCTGATGACTGATAATTTGCATTTGTGCACGTCTTGTAAATCTCATGGGAGCCAGACTTTGGAGAGAGGAAGGGGATATGATGCAGAGCGAAGATGTGAAGGGGATAGTGGGGGAGGGGAGGGAATTATGGTTTATTGTCTGTAAGCATAGAAGATGTCAATTTTTTAAAAAAAAAAAGCAAACTCAGAGATCATGAGTAAAAATCACATAAACAGTTTGTTTTGTTTTGTTTTCATGAGCAGAGAGGATAAATGTTTTATTTATGCAGTTCTATGGAAATTATGGTTGCAAAATGTGTTTGGAAACTGCCTGGAGAACAAATATGGAATGTGTAGCTTAAACTACAATTTCGTTCTAGTGTGAGCTCTGTAGAGCTAATAATCAGCACAGGTATCTCTACTGCAACCACACATTTCATGTTCCGTGGGAAGCAATACGTGTATTAAGATGAGTTAGGGCAGGATTTCTCAACCTCAGCGCTAGTAATATTTTGGGCTAGGTAATTCTTTGTTGTGGAAACGTTACTATACATTATAAAAAGCTCAGTGACATCCCTAGCCTTTATTCACTAGATAGCAGCAGGAGCCCTATCTCCAGCTGTGATAATCAAAACCATCTTTAGACATTGGCACATATCCTCCAGAAGGCAAAAATCACCTCTGGTTGAGACTCTGATTTGTATTAGGACAGAAGAAGAATTAATACCACAGCTCAATACCCTAAACATACATGACTGTCTCCTATGAATTATACCAGACAGCTTTCCAGAGGAATTGTCATCATCTACCTTGGTAGATGGTAGCAAGTTGGTATTCTGGACCACTCTGTTTTTCCGGCACTGTCAAGCAGCACATCCTTCTTCGTTTATCCTGAAATCAGGGGGATGCACAGTTGAGCAAAACAGTTCAACACTTATGCCAGAAATGACACACTCCACTTATGTCTACATTTTATTGATCAGAATAGTTCATGTGGCAATTTTTTTTTTTTCTGGTTTTTCTTTTGGTTTTTCGAGGTAGGGTCTCACTCTAGCCCAGGCTGACCTGGAATTCATTATGGAGTCTCAGGGTGGCCTCGAACTCACGGTGATCCTCCTACCTCTGCCTCCCAAGTGCTGGGATTAAAGGCGTGCGCCACCACGCCCGGCTTGATGTGGCAATTTTTACCATAAGGGGATGAAAAGGAAGATTTAACTTAAGATGAAGTTCTGTAATGTTGAGTGGAGATATGTCCTGTCTAGATGTTATCTGTTCACTTTGTGTGTCTTCAGGGATCTTGTGCTGCTATAAAGAAATACAGCATTATCAAGGATAGAAAGGTGGGATAATGTTGTGTTTGGGTCATGCATTCTGGAGGAAAAGTACATAAGACAATGTCCCACATCTATGTGATCCCAGGTAAGTTTGAAAACCTCATTTTACCTGTATTACCTCAACTGTAAAATGTCAGCTAACAAAGTGCCCACCTCACAGGGATGTCATGTTCTCAGAAATGAATTTGTTAGTGTTTGTAAAGGCCTTGGAAAGTGCCAGCACCTAGTAAGAAAAACAATAAAACACTTTAATTAAAAATTAATTAGTTAATAAATGATATATAAAGGGTAAATGTATTTGTTTTCTTTTTTAATTAAGAGCATACTTTGTACGGCTACATCATGTGTTGGTGCCATTTTTCCCTCCGCCCTTCTCCCATTCTATATAAACATATTGATAGGATGAAAAAGAAGAGAAAGTGGAAGTTCTTGATTCTCATATACAACACAGTTTTTGTCTGTGAATTCGAAATATGTTGCATAAATAAAAGTCTCTACAAGGCACATTTTCCAGTATGACTCAGAACTGCTTATCATAAGTCAGAAGACTAACTCAATAAATTTTAGAAAATATTTGAAAGCAAATTTTAAATGTTCAACCTGGGCAAAATGTTATCAAAGCCCCATTGTAACCATTTAATGTCAGCTACAAATGAAAATAGATCATCTCTTACTTCCTATTAGAACTTTGCTAGATTCATTCCCTTAAAATATATTCAGTAGGAACCAAGAGTCATTGGGGAAATGAGCAAGAGTGCTGCTTTCTTGGTGATCCTGGAACCAGCACAAGGGTGAAGGAGATAGACACAGAGAACACTCAACTACCAAACCAGATATCCAGAGACACAGAGGCTCCCAAGACCTCATCACTGAAGTAGACCTTAAAGGAAACCAACATGGCTCAGGGAAATTTGCGGAAGAGGGGGCAGAAAGATTGTTATCCACATGTTGGGACATTATGCACAGAGACATTGCGTCTTACCCATAACTAATGGCTAACCACACAATGCATGACCCACATTCCCCAATAAGGAGGGTCCCTGCAGAAACGGGAAGACAGGGAGGAGCCTAATGATGGTACCAACATGGTTGTGTACACACTGTGTATATAACTAACAATATACATTTATATATATGTATATAGCTAATAATATACATATATATGTGTGTGTGTATATATATATATATTTAAAATATCACAAAAGTGCTAAATATTTAGTTGTTTTATCTATAGTATGTTTTCTTTTCATGTACTCTCAAGTGTGCCCCATGACCATTCAAAGAGTGTGATACCCCTCCCTACTACCAATTTACCACTTGGTGTAGGGCTGCATGACCAGTAACACTGATACAAAAATCCATTGTGGCAGATTTTTCTTGTTGTAGTTGTGTTTCCCTTAGAAAGTACTTAAGAAACCATTTCAACTCTGATTTCCTAAAAGTAAATACCTAACATGTACATTTATGACCTGCATTCTGAAATTTCCCAAACTCAACTTCCCTGCAATTCTCAAACCATGTAACATTCTTGTAAATTGACTTCCATCTTGTTCGTCATTTGGTATTGGTCTTCTCAGGAGAATTCAGGTCCAGACATACTGATCTTGACTTATTTTCACTTTATCTTGTTTGATTGTTAGAGCCACAGAAACCTTCAGTTGCACAAATTCCCTGTTGCTACCCGTTATGGTTTAAATATGAAATACCGTACCCCCTCCCCCAAGACCAAACACACACATTCATGTTGTTCCCCACCTGTGGCACTGTTTTGCGATGCTGTGCAACTTTTATGAGGTAAGGAGAACCTGGACCTGGAAAGGGCATTTCCAGGCTACTGGTAACTATCACAGTGTTGCTGCAGCTTGCACTGCCATGATGTGATCAGCCTCCCCCACATAATCCTCCATCCATGACCTGAGCTACGTCATAATTCTTTCCCACCAGGATAGACAAAAACTCTCTGAAACAAATAAATCTTGCCCCCTTGTGTTGTTTCTGTGCTCACAGTGAGTGAAGCAAGAATAAAGAATACCCCACACAACCTCAAACAATTTCTTAATGTAGGTATGCCTGTACTGAGGAGAGAAGATTCAGGATGCATATATCATGTTCCAATTTTATATTTGTATTTGGAAACAGCTATAGCTGTTAGGCAAGATTTTGAATGTGTACCACACACACAATAAAAAGATAGATGTCTGAAGTGTAGGATATGCTAATTGTCCTGATCTGATCATTACATATTGTATACATGTAGAGAAATATCACACCACACTCCATAAATATGAATAATTAAAATGTGTCAATTAAAAAACCATATGTTTTAAAAAAATATACATTCTTAAGATCCATCACTGGTTTGATGAACCAGAATATGTAGGGAAGAATCCAGAAACCAATATTATTTACAAGACATCATAACACAGTACAAATTCTTTAAGAAGCTATCTTCTAAGATAATTCTAGGATAGGTCTAAAATTCACTTGTAGGATAAACAATGTAAGCAAAACTAACTGAAGTACTTAATTTTCACCATAAACAGAAAGTCACTATACTTCCTTTGTTAAAATATATTCATTGGCTGGAGAGATGGCTTAGCAGTTAAGCTCTTGCCTGTGAACCCTAAGGACCCTGGTTCAAGGCTTGATTCCCCAGGACCCATGTTAGCCAGATGCATACGTCTAGAGTTCCTTTGCAGTGTCTGGAAGCTCTGGCACGCCCATTTTCTCTCTCTCTCTCTCTCTCTGCCTCTTTCTCTGTCTGTCACTCTCAAACAAATAAATAAAATAAAATGAAGGCCAGTCTGTTGGGCTTGCCTCAAAAAAATTAAAAGAATATATTCACATATGATTATAAAGATATAACAATTAGTCAAAGTTCAGGTTGAGATATGATCTGATTATTATGTTATCAATGTCAGAAGTTTGATTCCTAGGAAAAGAGTGTTTAATGAAAAGAATAGCAACAATATGTCTTGGGTTATGGACATAGAGTTTTTAGTATAGTTCTCCATTCCCTGTGGCTTTATCTTCACAAAAAAATTTCAAAAACACTTCTAAATAATAGATTATAAGTACTTGTAGTATAGAAGCAATGCTTCCTTCCATCTTAAAAAAAATACCTAGTGTGAGGATTGTCCTGAAATCTCATTAAACATTAATGATGATGAACAACTTCCTCTAAATAGGCCCACTCCTGTCCATAGTTGCCAGAATTTTCTCTTGAAATGACCACTTTGAATTCATTTTTCTCTTGTATAATTGACAAAGACAAAAAGAATACCAATCACAAGTTTCACTTTAATTTGAGATAGAGATTCACTTCTCATTTAATAGTCTTGGCACTGGTTTTGACACAATTAAATTTTAAGCAGAAATACTCTCAAATAGGAATAACCAGTTTCAAGAGCAGTTTGCCAAAGTGAATTTGAATCAAGCTTTCAGCTTATGATTTGTTCATATGTTATAAGGTTTCCCACCATCAACTTTACTTTATATCAGCGTGATAGTCACAGTACATAAGAAACCATGACATTATGAGTGGTAGGGTGGTGAGTTCTCACTGAAAACTCAGAATTTAAAGTCATTTGCCCCTGGAGAATTTTTCTTTTGAGTATTCACTCTTAACTTCTGTTCCTTATGGCATACATGATCAATGAACATACTTCTGACTATTCTGCATTTCTTCAATACTAGCAGTGTTTCCATAACTTTACTATAAGTACCATAATCCAGCTAACATCCTGGGCGTATACCTCAAGAAGTTAAAGTTAGCATGCTAGAAAGATATCTTCTCATCGATGCTTATTGCAGCACTATTCAAAATAACAAAAATATGGAATCCTCTTAGGTACAAATAAAAATGGTATCTATGTGAAGTAGAAATTTATTGAGTCATGAGAGAAATAAAAGTCATATTGTTTGCAGAAAAATATTTGGACTTTAAAATTATCATGTTAAGGAAAAGAATATAGTCTCAGACAAAATTACAAGTTCTGTCTTGTGTGTGTGTGTGTGTGTGTATGTGTGAGTAAAATCTAGATTTTTCAAACACATGGAAGTAGAAAGAGGAATATTAGGAAATAAGACAGGGAACATGGGAGGATGGAGGGCAACCAACATGGGATGGAGGGGTGGTCATGATTAAAGTACATCATATACATACATGAAACATGAATAATAAGACCCATTCTTATGACTAATTTACATATACTAAAACTTTTTGAATGTTCTTATTTGCATCTTTAAATTTTTCAACTATATTTAGTACTGAAAGGTGAGGCATATCTTTACAAAAACATACTAACTAGAATTATCAGATAGGCAGAGTAAAATACCTACGTTCTTGCACAAAGTGAAGAATTATTCCAAGAATAATATAAATGTCAGAGGGAATCTGTCTAGGCCCTCTGTGTACACTAGTCTATGTAGAGAATTAGAAATCTTTATTTGTTTTGTTAGTTGGCTTTTGTTTTAGCATAAGCAATTTGACCTAAGTACTTCATTTAATAACCACACCTGGATTCAACACCAACCCCATCAAAGTCATTATTTAATATGTGGTAACAGTCACTGAAATGTGTAAGGATACATTATAATAATGTCTGGCATGTAATAAGAATAACCCAAATGATTGTCTGCTGGCATAATTCTCATTATTTAAAGAGAATGCCTTTCCATTCTGAAATAAAAACCGCACGTGCACATGTGCGTGCACGTGTGCGTGTGTGTGTTTTGCTTATGCGTGGAACAGAATAAGTTGAAACATAACTGATTATCTTGCACTTAAACATACACATGTAATTTAGCTGAGCCATCAGAAAAGAAATGTTCACCAAGAAGTCTTAGTGTATGTAATTCAGCAGAGCTCTTAGTCTCCTTCCCATCTGTGCTCATCTCTACAGCCACATTGCTCTGTCCACCCCAGTCATCTTCATCTGGGTTTTACCTAACTTCCTTTCTAAATGCTCTTTCCATTTTTTTTTTCTTTCATGACTCCAAGCTAGGTTTCATATCTTCTTGGATGGCTAAAAATTTCTTTACTCTGTCAATTATTCTGTGAGTAAGTCCATTGCCTATCCAGTCAACAACCTGAAAAGATAGTTCTTAGTGAATTGTTATTACCTAAAGATCTCCCTATCATTTGCACGAGGGAGGATCTATAGGGAAGCCACCGTCTCCACATCTCTGCTTTCCCAATGGCAATGAAAAGTCATCAGCCATGCCTGCACAAGCTTTGCTTTCTCACTATCTTCTTTCATACCATTTCCTCTAATGAATGTTTCATTACCATTGCGCATATTTGACAGGAAAACACATTTTATATTCTAGCCCTGTTTTTCTCATTCTAGAAACTTTGTATTCTTGGATGTTTTACAAAACGGAAATGCAAATAAATATTTTAAACAACTCCCCCTTCCTTTAACCTTCCTGGTAGTCATATTTTTCAATGGAAGGAGGCTGGACAATATAACCTGCGCTTCCACGGCTCTGTGTCATTTTCCATATACTGGAAAGGATGCTGTAAGTAACCAGGTGATGAGTGTCCTTTGATCATACCCTGACATTGTGCAAGATGTTATACTTGCTACATCCCACTGGAATTATTTCCATTCTAATTGGCAATAACTATCACCATTTTATTTTCAAATGTGGGAATTCAATATTTGTTGCTCTAAAACTTCAAGTAATTTGCTGGTAAAATGCAGGTACTGAGTAACAGACTAGATTTAAAGCCAAATCCATCTGATCTAATATTCATCTTCATCCCATGCTTCCATATTGTATGAAGTGGCCAAAGAGAAATCAGAATTCAGCCTCTGCTGAGAACAACTTCTGTTGATGAATTGATGAATTATAACCAGAAATTAAAGTTCAAATACTTCTGGAAGTCTTTTGTGCAAGCTGAAAGACAGTCAAGAAAGGAAAGAATCAGTAAAGTAA
Source organism: Dipus sagitta (assembly GCA_036346955.1). Lineage (NCBI taxonomy): Eukaryota > Metazoa > Chordata > Mammalia > Rodentia > Dipodidae > Dipus > Dipus sagitta. The sequence continues at coordinate 36,844,944 of CM070778.1, read as the reverse complement.
AGAACTGAAGAACATAAAATAAGAGAACTCTACCAAAAAGCACATGAGATAAACTAATTCTACCACAGAGAACAAGCTATTGGACTGGTTGGCTTCTAATAAAAATTTCAAAATTTTGTGTGCTGTCATTTTTTGTGTATGTTGCTTGATTCCTATGTTATTTCACAGGCTATACTAATCCATGTGCATATTTCAAATTTATGGAACTTCTGTGTAGTCAATGCTGCTTTTTGTACTCTGACTGTATGAAAAAATTTTCAATTGCTATGTGAAATATGGCCTTATCAAAGATGATAACTTTATAGACTGGTTATTATCTTAAAGTGAATTTTGTATCATTGAATTTGGAGAATTTTTGAACTTGAAAAACAATCATAAATTTCTTACATATGAATGGATATACTGGCTCTTTGAGTTTGGAAATGCTATAATCTATTATCTTTGGAAGTTATTGTCATAGGGGTTGTCTTAAATACAATAGAATAATGAATAAAGGATTCTTTTGAAAAATAAATAATATCTTTCTTGATAAAACAAGATCTTAGAATACCAGCTGGAAGACATTTAAACTGATAGGGAGTCTCTGTGACCTTTACTTATATATTTTCTAACCTGTATTTCCATGGAAACAAAGAGAAAAATAATAGCAGACTTGATGAAGTCGAGATTAACAGTTAAAGGGAAGGAAGTTGTAATACATACCCAATATAATATGGATAGTAGGAATCTTATGGGGCCACCACACAGTACCACATAAAATAAATTGTTGGACCTTAGGTCTAGTGATTTTCTGGCTACAAGGAGCAATTAATATCACACCTACAAGCCTTGTTTCTCTGTCTACCAGACATTTAAATACCTTCACTGAGACTTTGGAATTCTCCTTCAATGATGAATAATTCACTGGCATCCTCATCTTCTTTGTTAAAAGTTCCCTATATATTCTCTCTTTAATGTTTATTATTTTTTGATTTAGTCAATGATTTATTTGCTTACGTGCATGCATGGCATGGTGCATATGTGGAGGTCAGAGGACAACTTTGAGGCATATGTGCCCCACGATCTTTGAGAAACAGTCTCTTGCTGTTGCAAATGAATTGCTAGAAGTAACATAAATCTGAAATCTTCCTTCCATGCAACAACATTTATTATTTTCTTTCATTCTATGTATTGCAAGACCTAGAAGGAAACTCAAAGTTCTACAAGCTCTCAACTATTGGTCCCAGTGAGACTTCCTCAACTAAGCAAAAGCCCTTGCTCTTTTGAGACTCATCTAGCTAAAATTTACTTTCTTCAAAGAAGCAATCAACTACAGAACTTTTTTATACAATCCTCCTTTTACACTTTCATTAAAGATTTTACTATTTATCTCATATAAGTTATGTCATCTTCAATGTCTTTCATCATTCTAGGTCTTTGATGAAAATTCAACATGTAGGATTTGACTTCCCTCTGCCCTCTCCAACTATATTCTCCTCTACACTGCTTACTTCTAAAGTTATTACATTGGTCTAATCAGCACAAAAACCTTCTTTGAAGTAATGAAGCCAAAATCCCACCCTTGTTCTAGCAACCCCATGCGGCAAGTATTAAATCTCATTTACACCATTAAATTGTGTTTTGAATGCTTGGGCCTCAGCTGATGTCAATTTGGTAGGTGGGGCCTGGCTGGAGGAGATATGTTTTGGTGGCAGAACTAGGTGTGTTATAGCCAGCTTCTATTTTCCAGAACTTAGTTCACTCTACTATTGCTGTTTTCTACCTGTTCTGGCAGAACTGACGTCCAGGCCCTACTCATGTCATGCTTTCCCCTGCCATGATGAAGCTTCCCCTTGAGAATGTAAGTTAAAGTAAAAACTTTCTCTCCCATCACCTGCACTTGGTAGGGTGCTGTGGTGATTTGATTCAGGTGTCCACCATAAACTTAGGTGTTCTGAATGCTAGGTTACCAGCTGATGGAGATTTCGGAATTAGTGCCTCCTGGAGGCAGTGTATTTTCGTTGGTGGGATTATGGGTATTATTGCCAGATTCTCCTGGCCAGTGTTTGGCACACACTCCTATTGCTATTGTCCACCTTGTTGGTGAGGAGGTGATGCACACCCTCTGCTCATGCTACCATTTTCCCCTGCCATCATGGAGCTTCCCCTCTAGTCTGTAAGCCAAAATAACCTTTTTTTTCCAACAAGCTGCTCAAGGTTGGGTATTTTCTGCCAGCAATGCTAACTTAATTGTAACAGGTGCTTTATCCCAACAGTGAAAACATAAATACTACAGGATTATAGACTCCCTTGTTTCTGCAAATGAATACTACCCAGCTTTTTTTGAACTTGGGAAATAATCACAACTTTCTTACATATGAATGGATATATTCCTGGCTCTTTGAGTTAACTTCATGGGGCTGGTAAAAGAAAAAAAAAAGCAGCTCATGAGGGGAAAGGATTTATTTTGGCTTACAATCACAAGGGCAGTTTTCATGATGGCAGGGAACAGTGTTGCCTGAACAGAGGGTGGGCATCATGTCTGTCATAGCAGGTGATAAACAGCAATGGGAGAGTTAGCCAACTAACACGGGCAAGCTAAGAGCTAAAAACTTCAAAGTCCACCCCCAGCATCACATCTCTCCAGCAAGGATCCACATCCAAAACTGCCGCTATCCGCGGAACACGCATTTGGAATACATAATTTTATAAAGCAAATCTAATTCAAAACACTACATTCCATCCTTAGCCCCCATGCACCGATGACCATCCATGAAATAAAATAAAATGCATTCATCCCAACTTTAAAACTTCCTATAGTTTTTATGAATCACAATGCTGTTTAACATTTCCATAGTCTTGGGTCTCCTAACTGTGAGCTGTAGAAACCGTATCTAATAATGGTATAGAGAAAACAATGGCACTGCAAAAGATGGCATTGCAAAGAAAGAGACTGAACCAAAGCGAGATCATTCTGACTCTGTCTCTCTCGCTGGGTTCCTCACAGCACAGGGAACAATCCATTCTGAGTTGTTAGCCCTCCTTGACAGCTGTCCCAGAGTACTGGTATCTTCCACAATCCCAGAGACTCCATTGCATTCCACATTTCATCCTACAATGGCCCCCATCAACTCTTTTCACCCTACTGCACATCACCCAGGAGCCATTTCTAAATAACTGGGTTGCAAAACCCATCTATTTACTTGATTTGTTATACTCCCATAGTACCAGGTAGGCGATCAATTTTATTAATGGGGTAATAAAGCCAATTTCAAGAATGGATCACTCCTTGAGCATTCAGACCCCCTACTTTCAAAAGAGTTAGCATTCTTTATGCTGTCACAATTCAGGACAACTGACCCATTCTCAATGGTGGTGATCTCTCAAACAATTGTAGCTGACTATGCACACTTTCCAGTCTGAAACTTTCATTTCTTTCTGTATTAAACCTTTCTGCTCACACCAGTCCCATTTCTACACAATACAGCCTGACACAAGCTCTCAGGACATAGGAAGAGTGCAGTGGACCTCTTACACAAACTGCCTCTAGCTCAGTCCAGACAAAGTTCTTCCTCCCCTACTAAGTGAAGCATCATAGTCTACAGTTCTTAGTGCATTTAGCTCTGTCAGCTCTGACCAGAATGGCCTACCAAGCTCTTATTACAGCACCACAAGGCATCCCTCAGTCCAAGGTTTCCTCCCACAGAACAGTTTCAAAAGAACGAAAGCCATAGTCAAATTTCTGGAAGCAATGACCCCACTCCTCTGGTACGAGTTTTCTGTTGCAGTCACCTTCTCATTGCTGGTACAGAACACCTGATCTAAAGAAACTAATGGCAGGTAAGGATTTATTTTGGCTTGCATACTCAAGGAGAAGCTCCATGAAGGCAGGAGAAAGCATTCCCTGAGCAGAGGCTGCACATCACCTCTGTCAAAGCAGTAGTTACAACAGCAGGGGAGTGAACTAAGACTGGCAAGCTAGGGCGAGTAAGCCCCAAGGTTCACCTCAACAACACATCTCTTCCAGCAAGGCTCCACCATCCAAACTGTCACCAGCTAGGGAACAAGGATTCAGAAGACATAAGTTTTTGCGGGATATCTGGTTCAAATCACCATAACTGCTGATGAGATATATTTAACCCGCTTCCTCAGGGTCTCACTGCCAGGATTGCCGGTCAATCCTGCCACCATGCCATCTACATCATATGAACTATGTCCAAACAAATTGTGAGCCAAAATCAGTTGCTTCTTCTCAGGTGTTTAGTCAGAGCTATGAGGAAAATACAGTATATCTCCTACTTAATTTATTTAGATAGGAGGATAAAGAAATTATAAAATTAGACAGGCTATCATAACCAATCATTTGGATTTCATGCCTTTGAGTATAAAAATCACCTGAAAGTATTTCAAAATATTGTAATAAATCCATGCCCTTATAGTTTGTGATCATAATTTTGGCTTCCCACAGCTTTCCTTCCCATTTTACTTTGAATAAATGAGAAAACCTCCATTTTTGATCCTTGTTAGACTGATACAATTGGCATGTAAAAGGCAAGTGACCCATCCAACCTGACTTATGAGGCTTCATCAAATAAGAGTAATTAAACATAGAGCTTGAGAGATAGCTCAGCTGGTAAAATGCCTGTCATACAAGCATGGAGACCTGATTCAATCTCCAGGAATCATATAAAAATTCTAGATGAATTGGCAAGACTTTATAAACCTTGCACATGGGAGTTAGAGATAAGTTTGCTAAGCCTTACTAGCAATCCAGTCCAGTCTAATTGGTGAGATCCAGGCAAATCAGAGACCTTTCTTAAAAAAAAAAAAAGAAAGAAAGAAAAGAAAAGTATACCAGAGGAACAACATCTGAAGATGCTTTCTGACCCCTCTAACACACACACACACACACACACACACACACACACACACACACACATATACACAAGCACTACACATTTACACACATACACAAAATTAATAATGAGACATTTGTGAAATAGAAAATAAAGTAATAACATTAGATGGTTCCCAAAAGACTAATAAGAGTGGGGAGAGGGTGTCATGGTCTATTGTAGAAGTTAAAGGCAGGTTTTCAAATGGACTTCAGTATGGAAGAAAGAGAGATGTAAAAACTGTTGTTTGTGCTGGAGGGATAGCTTAGCAGTCAAGGCATTTGTCTGCAAAGCCAAAGGACCCATGTGCTATTCCCCAGGACCCATGTTAGCCAGATGCACAAGGGGGCAAATGCATCTGGATTTCGTCTGCAGTGGCTGGAAGCCCTGGCCTGCCCATTCTCTCTCTCTCTCTCTCCCTCTCCCTCTCTCTCTCTCTCTCTATCTCTTTCTCTGTTAAATAAATAAATACATTTTAAAAAACCTGTTGTTTATCGCAGCCAAATGACAGAAAAGTACCTATGGACTTTTCTATTAAGTAGATCTTTGGTAAAAAGAGTGTGTAGGAGTCATCAGATCAATCCTAATTTTGTTGATAACAGACACTTTCCCAAGTCAAGTTAGGTGGTTAAAATAAAAGACAGTCCCAAGGTAACTTGAAGGAAAGTAGGAGTGAGATGTCTTTCTTTCTTTGTAAAGGATCAGAGGATATTTCAATGATGAATGGTAAGCCAAGAGGGAAATTTTAACAATAAGGGGAAGACTGTGTTGTTAGAGACACATTATCCCTGGAGTTCAAAGAGGTATTTCATTCTTCTAAGGACTTGTCTTAAAGTTCTGGTCCTCTAATAACATTAGCATCACTCAGGGGTATTCAGAAGCATATGCTGAGTCCCAACACATGTCTACTGGTGCAGAATTGGTACAAGAATTTGGAGTGTCCTTGAGAGTTATGGTGCCTTTCTCAGATTTTGGGTTGTCAATAACTGGAGAGCTAGTACGTCAGATATACAAGATCACACAAAGCTTCTACTGAATTTATGACCTCCTGATCTTGCCCTGTGAATTCAAAGAATGACATTCGCAAACTACAGAGGATTAAGTTTAGAAAGATTTTACTATAGAGTTTATGAGGAGATTATGGTATTTAAGAGAAGGAATGGATACAGAGCTCCTACCCAAGAGGCACAGGAGAGGGGCTTCAAGAAAACAGAAAAGGACTTCCGGTCAAGATGGCGGCATAGGAACCACGCCTAAGCAGCCTAGGGGAGAAAAAGCCAAAGAAAACCCAGCAAAATACACAAGGGAGGTGTATAAGAGATTAAAACAGCAGCGGAGAAGTAGGAGATATCCAGAGCCCACACGGGCAGGCCGAAGCAGCTCCGGCAGCGGCAGCTCGGGACCCGGTAGCGGCAGCTCGGGATCCGGCAGCGGCAGCTCGGGTCCCGGTAGCGGTGACTTGGGCTCCGGCAGCGGCACCTCGGGACCCGGTAGCGGCGATTCGGACTCTGGCAGCGGCAGCGGCAGCACGGGCACCGGCAGCTGCATCTCTGGCTCCGGCAGTGGCGACTCGGGATCCAACAGCGGCGGCTCAGACCCCGGCAGCGGAAGCGGCAGTGGAAGCCGGAAGCGGCGGTGGAAGCCGTGACTCCAGCCCCAAAAACACCATCAGCTGCTCCGGTACCAGCCACAGCGGCTTCAGGGCAGTGAATCCAGCAGCGGAGGCTCCAGCGGCTTCAGCGGCAGAGGCGGATCCCGCAGCGGCAGCACCAGCGGATCAGAGGCGGAGGACCCAGCAGCGGCAGCTCCAGCGGATCAGCGGGGGCAGACCCAGCAGCGGCATCTCCAGTGGCAGATCCAGCAGCAGTGGTCCCAGCAGCGGCAGCTCCAGCGGCAGCAGCGGGGATCCAGCATCAGGGGTGCCAATCTGCAGGGCCACAGTTGCCAGGCTTGGTTTGCCCCACAGGAAAAGCCAGTACCCAGTTCCAGAAAGCAGAACAGCAGCCCAACATCCCAGCCAGCAACTTGACTGAGACCAAAAGCATCCAAAGAGGTAACTGGGATTGAACCAGGGAAGGGTCTCACCTGGTCACAAGCTGACTTGGATCCCTCAACAGACCAGAAATCTTAACTTCTTTGTTGATAGAGGATCTGGTTTTTATAATACCTAATCTTGCATAAATGCTCGGTGCTGTTCTTAACTGAATGTGTATAGGGTTTAGTTAAATTTTAGAATATACCTGTATTTTATTCCACTCAACCTATTTGAATACTCCCATAGCAGGCAAACTTAACCCCTAGGACCACGTGTCTAGATACTCTGAGAGTGGTAAGAGCCACACCTAACATCTTAATCTCCTACATAGAAGATATACAATATCAGATCAATAGATACAGCAAAGGATACCCAGCTAACTGGAAAATCTAAGCAGTAACTTAATCCAAGATGCAAAAATATATACATTATAACACAAGAAACACCAAAAACCAAGGCAATATAAATCCACCAAAAAGCATCAATGCTTCAGAAATGACCTCTAGTGAAAACGAGTTAGAGAAAATGCCTGAGAAAGATTTCAAAAGAATGATTGTAAATATGTTCAATGAACTCAAAGAAGAAATCAAAGGAATCAGAGAAGATACAGGACACCAATTTAACGAAATAAAGAAATCAATACAAGACATAAATAAGGAAATAGAAATAATGAAGAAAAACCAGTCAGAATTACTAGCAATGAAGAACACAGTTAATGAAATAAAAAACTCTGTAGAAAATCTCACCAGTAGAATGGATGAAGGAGAGGACAGAATATCTAAGCTAGAAGACCAGGTGGCAGATCGAATACAATCCAACAAAGAGAAAGACAAACTAATAGAAAAGTATGAATGGGAATTTCAAGATATTCGGGACACTATGAAAAGATCAAATATAAGAATTCAGGGTATAGTAGAAGGAGAAGAATTTCAATCCAAAGGTATAGTAGGCATCTTCAACAAAATCATAGAAGAAAACTTCCCCCAAATTGGGAAAGAGGTGCCAATGCAGATACAAGAAGCATTTAGAACACCAGCCAGACAAAACCTGGAAAGAACCTCTCCTCGCCATATTATAATCAAACTACCAAACACACAATCCAAAGAAAAAATATTGAAAGCAGTTAGAGAGAAAAATCAAGTTACCGACAAAGGCAAGCCCATCAGGATCACAGCAGATTACTCAACACAAACTTTCAAAGCCAGAAGGGCTTGGAGTGATGTATTCCAAACTCTGAAAGATAACAACTGTCAACCAAGGCTACTTTATCCTGCAAAATTATCCATTCAAATAGATGGAGAAATAAGGACATTCCATGACAAAAGCAGGCTAAAGGAGTATTTGAAGACAAAACCAGCTCTACACAAAATACTTGAAAGAATCCTCCATGCTGAAGAGAAAGAAAAACACACATATAAGGAACCTGGAAAACAACAAACAACACTCAAATACTAGTTAATATAAGAGAGCAAAGGTAGAACCAGAACCACAAAAAAAAAAAAAAAAATGGCAAGCATAAATACACATCTTTCAATAATATCTCTTAATATCAATGGCCTCAATGCTCCAACCAAAAGACATAGATTTGCAGACTGGGTTAAAAAGCAGGACCCTACAATTTGTTGTCTCCAAGAAACTCACCTTTCTACAAAGGATGGACATTATCTTAGGGTGAAAGGTTGGAAAACGGTGTTTCAAGCAAATGGACCCAGAAAGCAAGCAGGGGTTGCTATCCTAATAGCTGACAAGGCAGACTTCACTCCAACATTAGTCAAGAAAGATAAGGAAGGTCACTTTATATTGATTAAGGGCACACTCCAACAGGAGGACATTACAATCCTAAACATATATGCACCTAACATGGGGGCTCCCAAATTCATCAAACAAACACTGTTAGAACTAAGATCACAGATAACACCAAACACAGTGGTAGTTGGTGACTTTAACACCCCACTCTCATCAATTGACAGGTCATCCCAGGAAAAAATAACCAGAGAGGCATCTGGACTAAACGAGGTCATAGAAGGAATGGACCTAACAGACATATACAGGACATTTCATCCAAATGCTGCAGAATATACATTCTTTTCAGCAGCACATGGATCATTCTCTAAAATAGACCATATATTAGGACACAAAGCAAATCTTAACAAATTCAGGAAAATTGAAATAATTCCTTGCATTCTATCTGACCACAATGGAATCAAACTACAAATCAATAGCAAGAAAGGATATAGAGCATACACAAAATCATGGAAACTAAACAATACATTACTAAATGACGAATGGGTCAATGAAGAAATCAAGAAGGAAATCAAAAAATTTATAGAGTCAAACAATAATGAGAACACAACATACCAAAATCTCTGGGACACAATGAAGGCAGTTCTAAGAGGTAAATTTATAGCTTTAAGTGCCTATATTAAGAAATTAGAAAGGTCGCAAATAAATGACCTAATGCTTCACCTTAAAGCCTTGGAAAAAGAAGAACAAGGCAAACCAAAAATCAGTAGACGGGAAGAAATAATAAAGATTAGGGCAGAAATTAATGAAATAGAAACCAAAAAAACAATACAAAGAATTAATGAAACAAAGAGCTGGTTCTTTGAAAGGATAAACAAGATTGATAAACCCTTAGCAAATCTGACCAAAAGAAAGAGAGAAGAGACACAAATTAATAAAATTAGAGATGAAAAAGGTAACATCACGACAGATGCCAGAGAAATTAAAAAAATCATAGGGACATATTATAAAAACATATACTCCACAAAGTATGAAAATCTGAAAGAAATGGATGATTTCCTTGATTTATATGACCTACCTAAATTAAATCAAGATGAGATTAATCACTTAAATAGACCTATAACAAGCATGGAGATCCTAACAGTTATCAAAAATCTCCCAACTAAAAAAAGCCCAGGCCCAGATGGATTCACTGCTGAATTTTACCAGACCTTCAGGGAAGAGCTAACACCATTGCTTCTTAAGCTTTTCCATGAAATAGAAAAAGAAGGAATTCTACCAAACTCCTTCTATGAAGCCAGCATCACTCTGATACCAAAACCAGGCAAAGATAGAACAAAAAAGGAAAATTACAGACCAATCTCCCTCATGAACATAGATGCAAAAATTCTCAACAAAATATTGGCAAACAGAATACAAGAATACATTAGAAAGATCATTCACCCTGACCAAGTAGGCTTTATCCCAGAGATGCAGGGATGGTTCAACATACGCAAATCTATAAATGTTATACATTATATAAATGGGTTGAAGGACAAAAATCACATGATCATCTCATTAGATGCAGAGAAAGCATTCGACAAAATCCAACATCCCTTCATGATAAAAGTCCTACAGAGACTGGGAATAGAAGGAACATATCTCAATATAATAAAGGCTATTTATGATAAGCCTACAGCCAACATATTACTAAATGGGGAAAAACTGGATGCTTTTCCACTAAAATCAGGAACAAGACAAGGGTGTCCACTGTCCCCACTTTTATTTAATATAGTTCTGGAAGTCTTAGCCATAGCAATAAGGCAAGAGACATGCATAAAAGGGATACAAATCGGAAAGGAAGAGGTCAAGTTATCATTATTTGCAGATGACATGATTCTATATATAAAGGACCCTAAAGACTCTACTAGCAAACTGTTAGAGCTGATAAAAACCTACAGTCATGTAGCAGGATACAAAATAAATACACAGAAATCAGTAGCCTTCATATATGCTAACAACAAACACACAGAGGATGAGATCAGAGAATCACTCCCATTCACAATTGCATCAAAAAAAATAAAGTACCTTGGAATAAACCTTACTAAGGAAGTAAAGAATCTATACAATGAGAACTTTAAAACACTCAAGCGAGAAATTGCAGAAGACACTAGGAAGTGGAAAAACATCCCTTGTTCCTGGATTGGAAGAATCAATATTGTGAAAATGGCAATCTTACCAAAAGCAATCTACACATTTAACGCAATCCCCATCAAAATTCCAAAGGCATTCTTCACGGAAATAGAAAAAACAATCCAAAAATTCATTTGGAATCACAAAAAACCTCGAATATCTAAAATAATACTGAGCAACAAAAATAAGGCTGGTGGTATCACCATACCTGATTTTAACCTATACTACAGAGCCATAGTAACAAAAACAGCATGGTACTGGCACAAAAGCAGACTCGTAGATCAATGGAACAGAATAGAGGACCCAAATGTAACCCCATGTAGTTATAGCCACCTGATATTTGATAAAAATGCCAAAAATATTCATTGGAGAAAAGACAGCCTCTTCAGCAAATGGTGTTGGGAAAACTGGATATATATCTGTAGAAGGATGAAAATAGATTCTTCTCTTTCTCCATGCATAAGAATTAAGTCCAAATGGATTAAGGACCTTAACATCAGACCTGAAACTCTGAAACTGCTAGAGGAAAAAGTAGGGGAAACCCTTCAACATATTGGTCTTGGCAAAGACTTTCTGAATACAACCCCAATTGCTCAGGCAATAAAACCACAGATTAACCACTGGGACCTCATGAAAATACAAAGATTTTGCACTGCAAAGGACACGGTGAAGAAAGCAAAGAGGCAACCTACAGAATGGGAAAAAATCTTCACCAGCTATATATCTGATAAAGGATTAATATCTAAGATATACAAAGAACTCAAGAAGTTAAATAATAAGGAATCAAACAAACCAATCAAAAAATGGGAAATGGAGCTAAATAGAGAATTCTCAAAGGAAGAAATACGAATGGCATATACACATCTAAAAAAATGTTCTACATCCCTAGTCATCAGGGAAATGCAGATTAAGACTACATTGAGATTCCATCTCACTCCTGTCAGATTGGCTACCATCATGAAAACAAATGATCATAAATGTTGGCGGGGATGTGGAAAAAGAGGAACCCTTCTACATTGTTGGTGGGAATGCAATCTGGTCCAGCCATTGTGGAAATCAGTGTGGAGGTTCCTAAAACAGCTAAAGATTGATCTACCATATGACCCAGCTATAGCTCTCCTAGGCATATATCCTAAAGACTCATCTCATTACCTTAGAGATACTTGCTCAACCATGTTTATTGCTGCTCAATTTATAATAGCTGGGAAATGGAACCAGCCTAGATGTCCCTCAACTGATGAGTGGATAATGAAGATATGGCACATTTATACAATGGAGTTTTACTCAGCAGTAAAGAGAAATGAAGTTATGAAATTTGCAGAAAAGTGGATGGATCTGGAAAGAATTATACTAAGTGAGGTAACCCAGGCCCAGAAAGCCAAGCGCCACATGTTCTCCCTCATATGTGGATCTTAGCTAGAGATGATTGGGCTTCTGTGTGAGAAGGAAAAAACTCAGTAGCAGAGGCCAGTAAGTTAAAAAAGGAGATAGAAAGGGAAGAGAAAGAAAGGGAGGAGGGCTTTTATTAGGTTGGTATTGTATATATCTAAGTAGAAAGATTGAGATGGGGAGGGGATATGATGGAGAATGGAATTTCAAAGGGGAAAGGGGGGAGGGTAATACCATGGGATTTTTTTTGTTATCATGGAAAATATTAATAAAAATGGAGAAAAAAAAAAAAAAAAAAAGCCCAACCAGAGATCAAGATTGGAGTCTTTTATTGTCTGATGCTATCCCTAATGCCAGGTTCTTAAAGAAGTAAGGAATTAGGTTTTCTGGAAAAGTGGAAATATTTCCAAGAATATTATTCTTCAGGAGGGGTGTGAAAGAGGGACTCTTTTAAGGCATAAGAAATAACAAAAGGCAAGACCTTTCTGCTGTTTCTGACCTCGAGAGAAGTGGAGGACTCTATCAAGGAGAAGGGGAAAGTATGAGCCTACTTCTCCCTCTACAGGCTCAAAGATTTTCATCATTTTTACTTTGTGGCCCTGTCACCCCTAAATTATCTCAGAATCACTAAGGATGAAACCCATAAAGCAATTTTACTAAGGCCTGTAATTATGATGCAGATTAGTTTGAAAACCACTGGGTTATAGGGAGGTAGCTGTCTCTTCTATTGTAATAGAAGGGTGAGAAGAGGTTAAAATTTAAGTAATTTGGAATGCTGGAGGAAATCCCAAAATATTGACTCAGTAATTTCAGTGACAAAGACATCTGTTAAAAGTACACAGTGGGTGCTGGAGAGATGGCTTAGTGGTTAAGCACTTGCCTGTGAAGCCTAAGGACCCCGGTTCGAGGCTCAACTCCCCAGGACCCACGTTAGCCAGATGCACAAGGGGGCGCACGCGTCTGGAGTTCGTTTGCAGTGTCTGGAGGCCCTGGTGCACCCATTTTCTCTGTGTCTCTCTCTCTGCCTCTTTCTCACTCTGCCTGTCGCTCTCAAATAAATAAATAAATAAATAAAAAACAAAAAAAAAATTAAGAAAAGTACACAGGGGGTCCCACTGGATTGTTATAGAGACCAAAAAAAGTTTGAAATAGTTTATACTTTGAAAAAAAAATGTTCACTGTGAACATCTAGTAGAATTTCAGGCTGAGGTCGAAAATCTTGAATCTTCAGTGACACTGATTGCTGTAAATATGCCTTATTTTCTTTCTAGACATTCAAAGCAATGTCTATGTAGAAGAGAAGGCAGATGGATACTTAATTGGATTTGATACAGAGTAGAAAATTATTCATGGTGCCTATGTGAAAAGGACAGCTGATTTAAAATATGAGGTTGGATACTGACAAGAGAATGAAAAAAATGGACTTCTGGTTAGGAAGAAAATGAACACAAAATAATCCTGACAAAGTGAGGATAAAACAAAACAAAACAGTAGAATGAACATACTGACATTTCAACTGAAGGAGGAATAAATAATGTGAAAATAACAGAAAATGTTGTCATGCATGCAGATAATAGGAAAAGAATAATTGATTGTAAAGAAGGTGGTGTGAGGTAGGAAGAAGTTTTGAATGGTTTCTACTTCCAACAATTTTAAGTATCATATTTTTTAAAAACCTGGAATGAATGTTCCAATGTAAATATTTGGAGGAGAATCATAGAACAGTGTGAAAATTGTTAACAAAAGACATGAAAATATGAAGAGATTTGAAATTTGAGATATGAGTAGGAGAAGGATCCAGACAAAATTGTGGACAATCATTACTCAGCATGATCAATCAAGGAAAAATGATGAAATTACCCTAAATGATTATTTCCAGGAGTAGATTGAAATATTTTTATGTCCTTTTAAGTATTTTTCTTAAATTTGAATCTATTATGGTTCATTTTCGTCCAGTAAAAATATTCCCCATTAGATAGCTGACAACTGTATCCTGGTTTTCAAAATCATTCTGTGTGTTTTCTGAATTACTTCTGTCTGTCTTTGAATTTAATTCCTAATAGCAATAGTTGTGAGGACACTTAGCTAGGTTGTTACTTAGTTAAACATTTATATTTCAAATGTTCTGATAAAGCTTCTATGAATAAAGAAAAATTGGGAAGACTCAAAATAATAAAAAGGTAGTTTTGGGGCTGGAGAGATGGCTTAATGGTGCTTGCCTGCAAAGCCAATGGACCCAGGTTCGACTCACCAGGGCCCACGTAAAGCAGATGCACATGGGGGTGCACTCATCTGAAATTCGTTTGCAGTGGTTAGAGGCCCTGGCATGCCCATTCTCTCCCTCTCTCTCTGTCCCTCTCTCTCTCTCTTTCTCTCTCCCTCCCTCCCTATTTCTGTATCTCTCTCTCTCTCAAATAAATAAATAAATTTTTAAAAGATAGTTTGGATTTTAATTAATATATAAATGTAAAATCATCAAGATATCAATCTTAGCATTATTTCAAATAACAATGGACAAGCAAATACTAAAATATATATAAAGAGTTGTTAACAGCCACAAATCAAAAAAGACTCCTTTAGCCGGGCATGGTGGTGCACGCCTTTAATACCAGCACTTGGGAGGCAGACGTAGGAGGATCACTGTGAGTTCAAGGCCACCCTGAGACAACATAGTGAATTCCAGGTCAGCCTGAGCTAGAGTGAGACCCTACCTCGTAAGCAAAAATAAATAAATAAATAAAATAAATAAATAAGTAAATAAATAAAAACTATTTAAAAAAAAGACTCCTTTGGCCAGGTGATATGGTATACACCTTTAATCCCAACACTTGGGGAGCAGAGGTAGGAGAATGGCTGTGATTTTGAGGCCAGCTTGAGGGTACATAGTTAATTCCAGGTCAGCTTGGGCTAGCAAGAGCCTACCTCAAAAAACAAAAAATCAAAAAAAACTCCTTTGGAAACAAAAAGTAGATTCTTAGATGATTAGGGTTTGGTGCTTTGAAAAGAACAAAATTGATTTTTAAACTATGGTATAGAAATAAAGAGCCCAGCGAAAAATCAAAGAATGGAATAAGTGAATTTTGTAACCAACTATTAAGAATTTAGAATGAGTGATGATTGAAAAGTCTTGATAAATGAAAAAATCCTTTACTAAGGTCTTCCAGGGCTGGGATGTGTCCCAGTGATACAGCTTCTGCCTCTATGCAAGAGCTGGACTTAATCTTTAGCACTACAAAAGAACAAAAGTTGTTTTTCAATGATTGTGTTTAAAATTACTATTTCTTAATGATAAAGAACACCATGAAAACTTGAAGAGTTTTGAAAAATGAAATAAAAAATAAGCACTCTTATAAATATAAGCTGTTCGTGTGAAGCAATAAGTATCTCACCTAGAAAGTATGTTGAATTTCAAAAGAAAAACATAGAAACATACCCCAAAATTTCTTCATCATTCAAGTCCAAACTAGAATAAATCCTACCGGTCTATAAGCATGATATTAAGAACCTATCTGATGACAAGTTTCAGCAATCTAAATGGAAATTGCAACTATCGTATTTTGCTGATGGGAATACCACTTGCTACTATGATTTTGGAGAATAATTGAGCATTCTCCACAAAGAAAAAAATATATATGTGTGTGTGTGTGTGTGTGTAAAATATATTCTGTGATTGAAATTTTTCTACCAAAAATTCATATTCTGTGTTCAAGTAATTTCATTTCTTTTTTTCTTTCCATAGCGACATTTTTGAACATATGTCTATGGCTATTTATTATAGTGCTATTACAAGGCAAGACCTTGTTGATAACATAATTCTTTCAGCAAGGGGATGGGTAAGCATATTATGATTTCTTTATAATAGAACAGTTTAAGCAATTAGTCATAGTTCTATGTAAAAACATATAAAAGAAAATGCATACTGATACAACATAGCACTTACATAAAGTTTAAAAATAAAATGAGTGTAATTGCTTATTTAGAAATATATATTGTATACATATAATGAAACAGAAATATATGTATATAATTTATACCAACATTGGGTATCAGATATCTCTGGAAGAGGAAGGTTAGGGAATGCATTACTGGTTTGAAACTTCAGCTCTATCCAAACATTGATCTTTAAATTAAATGACAGATTAAAAATTCAGGACACAAGTTGGGTGTAATGGTGTACACCTTTAACCCCAGCACTCAGGAGGACAAGGTAAGAGGATTGCTCTGATTTTGAGGCCAGCCTGAGACTACATAGTGAATTCCAGACCAGCCTGGGCTAGAGTGAAAACCTACCTCAAAAAACAAAAAAAAATCAGAACACAAGATGATAACTACTGGTAGTGGAGAAATAGGCATGTGTTATATTATTTTCTATCAATTTAAACTACTTGATAATTGAGATATAAAGCCAACTGTTCAAACTCAAAACCCTGAGATTATAACAGAATGTACCTCTCCTACTCAAGGCAATGCATACCTGGTATATCTAAAGTAAGGATCAATATCACCCACCCCCAAGGACCACAGTATTGCAATAAGCTCTTAAATGTTTGTCCAGATATGAGTGGAAGAGATTATGGTGGATGAGAAAATTAGGGTTTTGTGTCAGAAAAGTTTGAAGGCATACATCACTTGACACAAGTTATAGAATATGATGACTTGATAAAGTTTTGAAATATTTATTTATTTACTTTTATGTTTTAGAGTGAGCAAGCAAGAAAGAGACACACACACACACATAGAGAGAGAGAGAGAGAGAAGGAGGGAGAGAGAATTGGCATGCCAGGGCTTCAACCATTGCAATCAAACTCCTGAAGCTTGTGCAACCTAGTGGGAATGCGGGACCTTGTGTTTGCCTCGCCTTTGTGCTTCTAGCTTACATGGAGAGTTGAACATGGATCCTTAGACTTAACAGGAAAGCACCTTAACCCCTAAGCCATTTCTCCAACCCCAAAGTTATATTTTAAATGAAGTGAAAGTGTTCTATAATACAGTATATGATCAACAAATGCTGACTGTTGTTACAGTTATGACATGAAAGATTGCAGGAAGGGCTCACAAAAACAATTCAACAGTAACATCGTGAAGGTATGGGCTGAGGGGACTAGGCACAATGGACATCTCAGGTAAAGACAATCATCTTCATTCCTCAGTCTGCATCTCAGGCAAAGATTTTTTATGAAAAGTACCATGCTTTCATCATCTAATAAACAACTGAAAGGAATATGAACAGACATGCCACCATTGACAGAGCCAGTAGAGTAGGTTTACCTCTTGCAATTATTGTATATTAGCCTTCCCAGCCCAGCAAACAAGTATTGAAAACTTTGAAAAATTAAAAAAGTGAAACTTTGGAGCTAATTATTTCAGGATTCAAATCAGAGTCCAATTCCTCTACTAGAAAAAAATCATATTAAAGGTCCTTAAGTATTTTTTATTCAGAAAATTCACTTTTTTTTTTTTTGGTTTTTCGAGGTAGGGTCTCACTCTAGCCCAGGCTGACCTGGAATTCACTATGGAGTCTCAGGGTGGCCTCGAACTCACGGCGATCCTCCTACCTCTGCCTCCCGAGTGCTGGGATTAAAGGCGTGCGCCACCATGCCCGGCTCAGAAAATTCACTTTGTAAAATAACAACATGATCACTAGTTTCTTAATTTTGTGAGGCTTATAATATGGAACATAAATATAAAGACACAAACCCAGAATCTGGTACTGAAGGAAGTAATGTTAGTTCTCTACCTTAAAATATGATCTGTCTTCTCAATATTTAGCATTCCATTGCTAATATTTTCCATTATGACAACTCAGCCATTCCCGTAGAAATGACTTATCAATCATAGTCAACTAAATAAAAATCCTTGTAAATCACCGGAACCACACATTTCCATCACACTCTGTAGCACCTCCCTGTGGATGACTAGACATTTGTTATTAACATGATGACCCATTTCAGTGCATTCAACATACAGCAATTAGATTAATTGGAAGTTTTAAGAAAATGTAAATCCCCTGTTGTAGCTACTTGTCACACAAACTTCTTTATGCTTGGAAATGTGTCATCTGCCCGAGTGTCTTCCCCTCCCATGAGTGACAGCAAAGGAAGCTGTCGATTCATTGTTGTTCTTTTCATAGCATTGTGTTCCATGCTCCCCACCAGTGCGCTCCACTAGATATCAGTGACTAGGAGAGGAGGGGACATTTCCCATTGGTCTATCATGGTCACTAGAGAAAGGGGATATTTTACATCCCAATACATGAATAACATAGTAAACTGGTACCACTGGCTTCCTCTCTAACGCTTTTACCTCCTTGGTGGCCCCTATGTCATTGGGTGAGCTTCATTGAGAGGTAAGCAACTTCACTAAAATGACCTTGAGTGGAAATTTCAAATATGTAAAGACTTAGGTTTTTTATAAATGTTTTTATTGAGAATTTTATACATTAACATAGTGTAGCTGATCATAATCCACTCTTACTACTCTTCCTCGTCTTCCCTGTATACCTCCATTTTACTTAATGCCCACCTCCTACCAATTATACCCTCCTCCGTTCTCATTTTTTTTGTCCTACTCTGTTAAAAGTTTTCAAATAAGGGAATTTAAATGTAAATTTTATGAAAATAAAATAATCATGAACTAAGAACCAATATAACAACCTAATCACACATTTGTTTTCCCTTAACTTGAAGTCTTGAACTATTGCTCAAACTTCTTTTATTAAAACCAAATTCATACTCTGGATAAATGTGTAGGCAGCAAAGCGTTCTTAGGTGAACCTGTGCTCTGAAAATCATGACTAATTACTTAATGACTTAGACTGATTCCACTTATGAATAGTATAAAAAGTGTGAAGAATAATATAAACAGCTTTCTTAAGCCAGAAGGAACTTAAAATTGTAAATGTGGAAAGAAATCTGGAAAGCAATGTCCTTAGATTCCTAATCCAAACTAAATTTAGCCTGAATCCAAAGTCCATGGCAATATAAATCATATGCCCCAATAGGCAGAGAGTGGTATCATTGGCCCAGCACATATTTATGTTCAGTATTTCCCCTGTAATATCCCCTTATTATTCCTGTGACATTGAACTACTATGATATGGACTAGGAAGAACTATCAAGAAAAGACTTGGAGGGAGTTAGGCCAGCTTTAGAAAACTTTATGCCAGACAGTGGAATTTTCCATTTCCTTTTTTTAAGGGGTAATTGGTACACAGATGTTTTATCATCCATTCTCAAGTCTAACTAGTCAATAATTAAGTGTTTAGTTTTCTAGCTAATAGCCTTCTCATGAAAACTTAATATATCTCTAATTAAAAAATCAAGACCATCCCTTGAAACCATACCTTTGCACTAGCCGTATTCCTAAATAGCCCCTCACTGTACACAGTAGAACTTCTGGAGCAAGTTTGTTAACAGTAATTCTAGAATTCACAACTTCGTGCCAGGTATCCACAAATAATATCCTCACCACAGCAGGTCATAGGAGTGTTCTGCTGGGAATTCTTTTAATCTCTTCTAAATGCTATTTCTTTTTTTTTGAACACAAAACTTCCTTTCAATGTTCAGCCCCTACTTTGATTTGCTTATAATTATTTGATAAGAAAGTATTAATGACTGAAAATGGGAAAATTGTCAGCTCTCATCTGCTGGGGTTGGTGATGCTTCAGTGTGGTTCCACCAGGTACTGATTTCCTTAAGTACCATCCCAGTGGTTGGGATCTCACTCTCTAATACATGATTTGAAATATTCAGTAAAATAGCATTCTAGATTTGTGATGTAAAATAAAATTAAAGTTCAGCACTTCACGGGATCCTGTTCCATAATACATTCCCTACACTTCACCCTCAGTGTGCATAGATTTAGTTAATTTCATAACCAGTTAAATAATTTTTGTATTGTCTCTGCTGCTAATTTCCCATCTGGGACTCCAGGTTGGCAGGAAATAATGTTTCTATTATTTCTTATGTCAACCAGATAACTAACTCCATATACAAACATATCCTTGGGCATCAGGTTCAGAAAATGCAAACTAGAGAAAATAAGTCTGAAACATAAGCACAATATGAGTGTATCTCACATCATCCATGAAAGAATGAAACTGCAAAACCTTGAGGTGAAATCAATATGCAGTCAGTGAGTTGGTTTTAACAACTGCAGGGATCTTGTCTTCAATATGTATGGACATAGATCCTTCTAGGTCCCCTTAGGCATCTCAGCCTATTGTTTCAAGTTTGTTTTTGAATTAGTTGGTTCTGCTTGTGATATATCCTAGGAACAAACAGTAGGAATGGAAGGTACAGTCTGAGAATAAGAGACATCCAAAGCTTCCCACATCTCTAACCCATGTTCTAGAAATATTTCCATAGCTCTGCTAACACTAAAGTTGAGTTCACCTTTGCTCTATTTCCTGGCATCTTTAATTGTTCTGGGTTTCTTTAATGAATAATGCAAATTACCTCTTTATGACGTCCTCCCTGACTCAGAAGAGGTTCAAAGTGTTCAGCCAAGGTTTTTGGTCTTTCTTTTTTATCTCATCTTCAAGAAATTACTGGGATTTTAAATTTGTTGATAAGACCCATTCTGATTTTGCAGCAAAGTTATCAATTTATTTATATATATCTTCTGTCAACACACTACTGTTATAAAGGGACAATGAGCAGACCATGCAGCTTCTATCCATCATAGTAGTGTATCAATATGATCTTTCTGAATTCTGCCCAGTTGCTACGGAATTGTACCGCACACCACAACTTTATGGTAGGTTCATCTTTTTCTTTTGTTTTTCACATGTCAAAAACAAGAACACTAATCCCAAACAGCTTCCACCGAAACAACAGCAGATTTGTGAGATTGTCAGAAGAGGACTTAACTGTGGCACTTTGCCTTATTATTAGCTCCAGAAATCTTTGCAGAAGCAAGCTCATCACAATTGTTTTGACTGAAAATGAGATTCCATTAACCTGACTGCAGAAGCACAAGCCAAAACAAAGGTAGAATGAAACTACAGGTGTGGTGGTGGAGCTCTTAATGACACTGTATGACGAGTAAGACAAAACTAAATCAAGGGATTGGCAATGAGGAATCAATGATAGAGTAATTTATGGGAAAAATAAAACTTCATTATGCTAGGAGATAGCTTATAAGAAAATTTATAAAAAAGATTAAAAATAATGAAGTTTGTAAAATGTCTATTATGATTGTACTCAAGGGGAAAAAAACAATGTGCTTATTTCCGAAAGTGCACTCCTAAAACTGGGTGTGTTGGGAATATTAAACAAATGAGTAGCAGTTTACCAGACCATACAATTAACCCCTCTCTTTAATTCCTAGACTGTTGTTAATGCATATCTCAAAGCCATTCAAACTTCTATTTACCTGGGTATCTCTTCATGGAAAAGGAAACTACTCCAAAATGTCAAAAGGTTATACTCCAAGAAATGAAAATGCATGCATCAGAATGCAAGTTTGGAAAGATTAGAATATGGAGGCTGTTATCTCACACATGTGCCTTATGATTGGCCCAGAGAGACTCCAGCCATCACAATTGGAAACCTTGCAGGTTCTTTGTGTATGGTGACAAAAAAGAGCCTCAGCAATTGTCATAAAACTAGATTGATCAACCTAATCTGGGGTTAAATGGTAATAATAGCAAATCAAAGCTACATTTGGTAAATAAACACATCAAAAGAAATATGTTTTTTTGTTTTTTTTTTTTGAGGTAGGGTCTCACTCTAGCCCAGGCTGACCTGGAATTCACTATGGAGTCTCAGGGTGGCCTTGAACTCACGGTGATCCTCCTATCTCTGCCTCCCGAGTGCTGGGATTAAAGGCTTGTGCCACCACACCCGGCTCAAAAGAAATATTTTGCACTTGAAGGAATTGCAAAAATAGAAGACTCAAATGATGGAGATGGGGTGATTTCACATTAATTGTCCTTTATTTCCTTAGTTTTTCTAAAGCCTATGGCTAATAGTTCCTCATAAAAATAGAATTTTAAGACCTTATTCAAGTGGTGCCCTCTATATTTAAGTATTATAGTATAACAAAGAGCAACACATTTAATATAAAATAACTGATATGCCAAATAAATTTTCTCCAAATTTTAAAGTCATTCTCAAATACCTAGAACTGCAGGGTATGGTTAAAGTTCTGATTCAGACATGCACCAATTATCTTCCTTTTGATCACAATCTAGACAATGGGGACTATAAGTGTCTTAGTGTCCCTAAAAAAGATTTTTTCACTACTATATCAGAAAACATGCTAAAATGTAGCGTAGTAAGGAGCAGATACCATAAATTTCTCAGGAAAATACATGCATCATATGATTAATGTATCTATCCTTATGAACATGGTATCTCACAAATTTGAATACAGTTTTGTGTTCCTGTATGTGTTAGGATGGGTATTTCCTCAAAAATTAACACAAATCTTGTACACTTAAACCTGCTATGGTGTGTCTTCTAAAGAAAAGGATACATCCCTTAGGAGGAATATTGTAACTTTCACCCTTTCACTATGAAAATGAATGCCTACATGAAAATATAATGTGTGTATTTGCACATATACACATATATATGCACATACCTACATACACACATTTTATTTTGGCTTGTGTGCTTTGACCAATCTGAATATTTTCATCATGAGTCAAATAGCAGTCAAAGGTTGCAATTCCTAGTGAATTGCAAATATTGACATTTCAGAAATAAATCTCTTAAATAATTCTTTTTAAATAGAACCCATGGAATATAAATCCCACAGTGACTCAATGTCAACCATCAATCATTTATAAAAGTATATGAAAGTTTTCCCTTTTTAGCTATCAAGTTTACATCTTTTCTTATTCTCCTTGAACTTACATTTGCATTTTTATTCTGCAGAATTGAATCCTAATATCATATCTTCTAGGCTTGACTGACTTCATTGATCATGCCCTCATACTTCTACATTACAACAATATTTCAGTTATATGAAATTTTTCCTGTGATTTCCTCTGCAGTGAGCCTTCTTAAAAACTATAAATGAATATATTATGCAAGTATTTCAGACATTGGAAACGTTATTAAATATATTTTTAACTTATTTATTTTTTAAGCGTATGTTCATGAGGTACGCATGTATGTGTGTATGTGTGTGCACATGCATGTACAGTCTAGTTTTTCATAATGGGTCTCTACTTTATGTGCTGAGGCAGGATCTCTGACTTGAACCAACAGCTTGCTGATTTGACTAGTCTAGGTACCCAACTTGAACTGAGGACTCCCTATCACCACCTCTTGAGTACTGGGATAATATATCTACCTTGAAATTATGTGGGCTCTGTGGAATGTAAGCTCAAGTCTCCAAGGTCGTACAAAAGTGCATTTTCCCCAGATTCATCTCTTTAGCATCCAAATTTGTCTTTTAATGAACTAAATAGACTGCTTTTTTTTTTTTCTTTAATGAGTTACGGAATTTGTGAAATAATAGCATTTACTACATAAAATGGTAGGGCTCAAATTTAATGTTGTCTTTTATTACTTCCTAAAACATGTTTGAGCAAAGAAACATACATATGGACAAGTGCAAGGGAGTAGAAGTAATTCCTTATTGCATTGTCATGAACTAGTTAAATACCTTATAGAATATATATAAGCTCTCAAACTTAAAGACCAAGTGATGATAAGTTATCAAAAATATTCTTAATGATCTCCTAGCAGGCCACTAATTTCTGTTGTTTTTCAGCTTTATTAACGACAAAGAATTAAAAACACAGATACCAGGCTGGAAAGATTTCTTAGTGGTTAAGGCACTTGCCTGCAAAGCTAAAGACCTATGTTCAATTCCCCAGGACCTATATAAGCCAGATGCAGTAGGTGGCACATGCATCTGGAGTTTGTTTACAGTGGCTGGAGGCACTGGTGCACTCAATCTCTTTCTCTCTATCTGCTTCTTTCTATCTCTCTCTATCTCCCTTGCATATACTTGTATATATACTTGTAAGAATATATTTTAAAATCTGAAAACATGGCTGGGAAATGGCTAAGCAGGTAAGAGTGCTCGCCATGCTTGTAAAAAATTGATATCTTCATGTTTTTATATTTTTATGCCTTGGGAGGGATTTTACAGTTTGAAATAGCTCACAGTATAGGATAAGATTCAGTTTAGTAATCCTATTATGGTTAAGTTCTGTTGTCCATGTGATCAGATTAGGAATCAATAAAAGACATGCCTCTTTTGGGTAGTTCTGTAACTATATTTCCAGAAAGGATTAGATGAGGAGGGTGTCCTACCAGAGTTGGCAGCATGGTATTGGTAGACTATCCATGAAGAAACATGCATCAACCATCTTTCAGAATACCTCATAGACAATGTGACCGGATTTCATCACTGTTCCAGTGAGGATAGAAGACCAGCAGTGATCCAGGAAAACCTCAGGCATTTAGTGCCAGACTGAGATTGCTGAGGCATCCAACCTTGTACACTGATCAGCTACTGGGTTCCCAAGCACTCAAGCATGACGACAGATATTGTTAGACTGCCCAGCTCATATACTGTAAGATAGTGCAAGAAATATCCTTCAGAATTCATATCCATTCTATCAGTCCTGCTCCTCTAGATAGCCTTAACTAATATAATTCCTAAGCACAAACTGACTGTGACAAACCACATTTGGAAAAAAAAAAAAAGCCAGATAAATTCTGTTTAGGTATGAGTCACAGTGCTATTGACTGTGAGTTCAATATTGATGAATTAGCAATATGAATTATGTAAGATGTTTTTAAACAGAACAACACACCAAACAAGTTTATGTATTGATTGTGACCAGAGGATCATAGAAACTTAGCAACTAATAATGATGACTATGTGTATATTCATTTTACATAAACTTCAAAAACAATATGTAATAAAAATGGTTATATAATTGTCAAGAACTAATGTGAATATATTGGTTGGACTTAGAAGGAATTAATAATAAAGTTGCTTCTGTTAGAGGGAGAAAATGGGATTAAGGATGGGAATAAAGTTCTTTAATTTACATTGTAAAAAATACCTTGTCTGACTTCTGCTGGCAACATGTGGGTTGGGGGACTCATAGGTGCTCTAAGTATTCTAATAACTGATGATAGCTTGAAGAGTTAAAAACACATTTTGTTTAGCTGGGGAAATAGCTCTCTTGGTAAAGTACTTGCCTTGCAAGCTTGAGGACCTTAGTACCATCCTCAGTACCCACATAAGTACCAGGTGTGGTAGCACACATCTGTAATCCCAGCACTGTGATATAGAGGCAGGCAGACCCCTGGGGTTCACTGGCTAGCTAGTTTAGCCTCACTGTTGAGCCCCAGACCAATGAAAGAGACTGTGTCTCAAAAGATGTAGTTCCTGATGATGAAACCTAAGGTCATCTTCCGACCTACACATGCACATTCATACATCTACAGTCCTTCTATTCAAACATACAATATGGATGCACATATACATACATACATGCAAAGATAAAAAATAAATTAAAATTAATTTTACCTAGTAGTATACTAAGCAAGTACAAAATCTGAGGGTAAGGAATACTGACTTAGTTTATTACAGATAGATGATAGCTAGATAGATATGATAAATTATATATATATATATATATATATATCATATGATATATAATATTATGCATGAACAACACAATTCATACACATGCTCTCATACACATATATTATGTTTTGGTCTATCCACATTTAATGTCTATGTATCTAGGTTTATATTAATGGTTGTACTTCTGTCCTTGACAACGTCAGTTGAGTGTTTCACTCTATCTATGGAATCAGCATTTGTGTGGTATACAAAAGCACCCACACACACATATCTTCTCTCTGACACATCATTTCAGTAGACCCACAGATGAATGAAATGTTTTTGCTTTCTTTCAGACTTCTCATAATTTATTGACAATAATATTAATTTCTTATTTTGATATATTATTGTTTTATAAGACATCATTATTGGGTACAGTTAGGAGAAGATGTACATGGGAAAGCTAATTCCATAACTGAGTCTATAATCATTTGAAAATAAAATGAATTTATGTAAAAGAATCTAAAACACAGAAATCTAAATAACAAAATCTTACATAGGAGAGACCTATTTTTCTTTATGTAGTAATAATAAATGTAGACAGTCCAGAGCTAGAAAGTTGCCCCTTAGAAGCAATCATGAACCAAGACATCTCTGGTTTCCCTTTTATTAATAGTGCATGTGGCTTGAAATATGACTACTCAACCTTCAGCATCATTTCTGTAATACTTTACTTGTTGCTGTGACAAAATAGATGACACATACAAAGGAGGGAAGATTTGCTTTTTATGTTTACTATTATTATTATTAATAAATTGTTTCATGTGGATACATCATGTGTTAGTACCCTCTTTTCCCTCATCCCTGCCCTCATTCTTTTGGGAACACTCCTCAATGGGGTTGTAGGTATTCCCCATGGGGTTGTAGTTTATGCATTGTGGGAGCGGTAGTCAGTTATTTTGGGGGGAGTGCATGCCTCTGGGCATGATATCTCAACCTGTGGCTCTTACAATCTTTCCCCCTCTTCTTCTGCAAAATTCCCTGAGCTGTGGTGGGTGAGTTTTAAGTCTACTTCAGTGAGCTCTTAGGAGCTTCTGGATCTCTTTTTTTTTTTTTCTTCATTATTTATTTATTTATTTAAGAGTGACAGATGCAGAGAAAGAGGCAGATAGAGAGAGAGAGAGGGAATGGGCACGCCAGGGCTTCCAGCCACTGCAAACGAACTCCAGATGCATGCGCCCCCTTGTGCATCTGGCTAATGTGGGTCCTGGGGAATCGAGCCTCGAACCAGGGTCCTTAGGCTTCACAGGCAAGCGCTTAACCGCTAAGCCATCTCTCCAGCCCAGCTTCTGAATCTCTATCTTGGTAGTTGCTGGGTATCCTCAGGGTCTGTCTCCTGGCACTGATTATCAAGGACAGCATGGAAGCTGCACTCTTGCTCCTCTCCCCATTCCTCTGTTGATTCAGCTGTGGCTTGGCTGAAGTATGAGGGCTTGTTTATTTCCCCTGGTCTCACTACTCTCTGAAAAAGAACAGATTGTCCAACAGAGAGTGAAATCATCCTAGTTTAAATGGGATAAGCATTATTAATTTAGGTAGAATTTGATATATGTAACCCCTCTTTTAGCCAAAGACTAGTGAGAGCTTAACACTGGAGATCATACACTCTTTGTCTCCATAAGAGGAAATGTTTTTATTATTAAAAAATCACCTATTTAGCTTCCTAGCTAAGCCTAACTAATGAGAAATATCCAAAATCCACGTCTGTCCAAAATTTTTCCACACATCACTCTTAAATATAGAAAATTTCCAACATGTTTATAAATATTGACTGCAGTTTGCATTAATTATAGAATTTAAGGTGGCATGGGACATGTGCAATTAACTCATTGCATTTCAAGTCAAGTATAGGGAACTAACTGGCATATGTGAAACCAAAGAGTTAGATGGTACAGCGTCCATAATCTGCACAATGTAATCATATAGAAGTGTAGAGGATCAATAATAAGGCTGGAAATCAGAGAACTAATTGGTACATAATCTTGGAGAAACATGTGTGTCTTCTTCAACACAGTAGTGTGACTTATATTAAGAGCTTCATTGATGCAGGGTGGAAATGGAAAACAACATGCCTGAAAAGAGAGTACGAAATTAACTCCAGGCTGCTGGGTGATGTCCGCGTGATAGTGGTGAGTGATGAGGCTGGAGAGTAACCAAGGGCCAGACCACTGAGAGTATTTTATTCCAAGATAATCCATCTGCAGGGTTTTATTCTGCAGGTGAACGGGAGTTCTTGAGGTGCTCTCAAGCATAGGAATAGCTTAAAATTTGGATTTTAGGAATATTATGTGGCTTACACGAAGAATAGATTGGAGAGGCAGTTATACAAGGAGTCAGAATACCAGTTAAGAGACTATTACAGTATTCTAGGCAGAGGAAAATGAGGCCGTGCAATGAGAGGATATTCTCTCCTGATGGAAATGCACTTAGCTTAATGCTGTCTTCAAGGCTTGAAGAGTGTCAATTTTACCTTATCAGGAGATCACTCATTCATCACTTTTGTAAGCAGTGCAGCCTACTATTCAAATTATATACCTCTATTAAGGAAACGCTTATCCATCTCCACAGGTGGAAATTTGACATCTCTATGGGCCAAGGCAAACACATTACCTCTAAGTTATCCTTCTTTTATTGCATCATTTAAAGATTTATTTAGTCTTCAGACTTGACTGCCTTTGCCCTCCTCCTTTCTCAAAGACAAGGTATTACCTTTTCTTAAAAACACACAGTCCACATCATTCAGTTTTGGCTTAACTCTCCTAACCATAAAATATCAGAAAATAAAACTAAAGAGAATATAATTCCTTTTAAAATAACCAACAAAACAACTTAGATGTCAATGATAATAAATCTTCCCTTACCTATTTGAGAAGTTGGGAATGATTTTCCAGCTATATGTGGAGAAAAAAGCATCTATTACCACTACAGTTTTTTTTTCTCCTTTTGATGGGCATATAATGCATATAGCCTTATATATGATACTAAGATATTTTTGAATCTCAGAGGATATGAATCACAACTTGCTTGGACTATCTCTTCCTGCTTATGAGAATGCCTATATATATATATATATATATATATATATATATATATATATATATATATATATACACATGACTGGTCTGTCAAGAATTCAGCCTCTAGATTAAAGTCGAATACATTTACCACCAGGTCTCCATTAAAATACTTATCTATTGATGGTAGTAATCAAGTGTATATTGGCATTATTCATTTGGCATTATACATTTTTTCTGCAATGTCTATCACACGGGTCTTAAAATGGCTGTTTCTTATGACTGCGGCTTTAATTACAGTCTCTTGCAAACAAGAAATTCAATTTATTTATAATCAGATCACATGCTAATCTAATAATTCAGCATCCA
Source organism: Dipus sagitta (assembly GCA_036346955.1). Classification (NCBI taxonomy): domain Eukaryota; kingdom Metazoa; phylum Chordata; class Mammalia; order Rodentia; family Dipodidae; genus Dipus; species Dipus sagitta. Next base: position 36,815,743 of record CM070778.1, on the reverse strand, counting down.
AACTATGATCAGAGTCTAAGCTCTATAATAGCCCAGTATAAAATGCTTTAATTGAATCACAAAGCAGGAAAGCTGTAATCCTATAAATCAGCCTCAGGAATTTGACATGCTGAGAAGGCTTTTCTAGAACTTTTTAATTGCATAACACAGTAGGCATCGTAAGTCTATAAAAATGACTGTATCCCCTATAAGCAATCATGTTATATAATTTAGAATGCTCTGCTCATAACATTAGTTTGGAGCCCAGTGCATCGTCCTTAGAGTCAATACAAATCCTTCAGTCTTATAAAACTGTCTGTGTGAGCAAAAGGATAAATGCTCATTACACTCCAGTAAAATATGTCTGTGATAAGGTTGAGATCTCAAATCAACAGCAAAAAGAAAAAAAAATTATCTTTGGAGAAGAATCTGAACCTAGATCTAGAGGCTGCCACTTTCTACCACATGGCTGTAATTATTTTTTTTTTTTCTTCTTCAGGCAAGACCAACTCTAGAATTTCTCCATAAGCCGTACCTACATTTGACATCTTGATAGAAAGCAGAAATGAAAGGAATTGTCTGAAAACTGTCCTGGCATGAAATTTTTCTGTTTTTATATCCACTACAGGTTTATTCTGGATGCTTGGATGGAAAATATGACATGTCATAGAGTTAAATCATTCAGCCATTCGATGGCTATAAGCCTTCACTATAAAATTTTACCATTTATAGGTGAATGTTTGTCAGAGTAATCTACTATATTCTATGGCTACCACAGAGTCTGCAAAGCTTGGTCTTTTTCCGGTCTACTCACCCTTCTTCACTGTTTGTCCTCAGTACCGATGCCAGCTGAGACAATCGTATCAGACTTGTCCTCTGCCCAAGGACAAGTTCCTTTGTCCATCACCCATGCTGAATCCTGTGAAAGCAGTACACTGGCTGTAACAATATTTAAATTACTGCCAGTTTTAAACATTTGTCTCTTAAATATAGTGTGGCACATTTTGGAAGGTTGTATGAAAGTGCCTTCATGCTTCATTCATGCCTTAGTTCATGAAGTTGCTATAATACAATATGAAGGGCAAGGTTAAGTTGCCTAATGTGTGACAAAGTCCCATTCCTTGGTCCACAGATTATACCTCCTTGTTTTACACTGTAGAAGTAGCAAATAAATTTATTTTATCAGCCCACATTTTAATTTTTTATGTATTTTGACAAATGCATAATGTACTTTGATGATAGTTCCCTCTCATTTCTCTGTCTCTTCATCTCCTCCAATACCTTCCAGTGAACCCCTTCTACCCTCCAATCAATTCCTGTACTGTTTTCATGTCTTCTTTATTCTTTGCTTCAACATCAATGACAGCATATTAGAGGCCACAATATAGTATAGGTAATGAAAGCTGCCATCACATGCCTGGAAGATGATATTCCAAAGCACTCCTTCACATCCTCTGGCTCTAACCTTCTTTCTGCCACCTATTCTGCAATGCTCCCTCAGCCTTGGTGAATGAGACAGACATCTGATTTAGTGAGCATTTAACTACTGCGTCTACTCTGCATATTGATAAGTTTGAGTCTCCCAGTTATAAACTCCATCTGTAAAAAGAAGCTTCCCTGGTCAATAATGAGAACAGCAGTAATGGATGAGCATAAACATGAGTACTTAAAGGGCATTTTGGTAGTCACAATATAAATGGATGTATTGTCCATGTTTTAAGAGTACTAATCTTTGGCATGAAAGACCCACCTTCCAAACATGTCTCACTTCCTAACAGCATTTCCTATGGAATCAAGGTATTAACATTGGAACCTTGTACAACAAAGTAACGTATGACCATAACTAATAGCTTCTTAGAAAATTAAACATAGGACAGAAATCCCAACATGATACTCAGACTTAGTTATTTGTTTTTGTCAAGTAAGCTAATAGTTTTGTTCAATTGTTGGATCTTATTGCAAATGATTTTTAAAGATGGTCAATGGTTATGACCAAAGATAGATACAGAATAAGATTATGTTTTACCATGTTGCTCCACAATTCCTTCATAATGGAATCATGACCTTTCTTGTGTGCCTTATGTATGAATCTCAACCAGAAAGCAAACATTTGTCTAACAGGATTGGCCAAAGTTGAATGCCAGTTGTTGCAAAGCATGTTTATCACACTTTTTTTGATGTTATTTAAATTCTGTATATCATTCAAGATTTATTTTTTGCTCATACATATATATATATGTATGTATATATATATGAGATGTGTGTATACATATACAAATAAATAAAATAAATATTAAATTTTTACATATAAAATATACAACAATCAATTGCATGAAAATTATCTGGCTACTCCTAAATAGAGTAAATAATTCCCGACTTTTTCTATGACATTTATTCTCTCCTCCTCGAGAGCTTGATCCTGATCCATTTCATTTCTATTTCTAACATCACCATTGCCCTGCTACTTCATGAATAGTTACCTTTATTAATGTCAGTTTGAAATATGTCTCCATTTGTAATTCATAGTTGTTTTGTTTCACTTATGACATTTTTTGTAGTTTCTTGCAAATCTCTTTTCTGGAGTTATATTTTCTTTAAAAGGTATATTAATTCACTATCCATGTGGTTAATAATCTGTGAATGAAGACCTTTGATTGTCATCAGTTTCTGACTTCAGTGACCCTAGCTCCTAATGGATGAGAAGAAGGAAGTAATCAAATTATCACCAATTCATTATAAAAGTACAACCCTAATTAGTGCCACTATTATGGAAACATGGATTTTCTATGAATGCATTAGAAAGACAAATTGGATCTAGTTAGAGTGTTGAAGAAAAGCTTTCATGAATAATAACCGAGTGGGCATGTGAAGAATGAGTGATCATTATGAAGGCTAAGCGGGAGGATAGACGTGTTCTGTCTCTTTTGTCGACTTTTCAAAGATAAAAATCTTTACGTATACACATGTGTTTATGTGCATTTTCATTGAACTACATGTGATCAGGTGGTTTTAACTATTTTCACATTCAGAGTGCATGCTGGCACATTTGCTCTGGGCCCTCTCTGGGTTCACCTGCATCTTCAGTGAGATGTCCCCATGCACTCTGGCATGCCACCTCAAGCACACCTCTGTCTTCACTTCTAGTCCCAAGCGTTTGATTCTGCAGATATTTACTTCAGCAAGGTAGAGAACTCCAAATAATAGTGATTGAATGCTATCTTCAAAGGTCTCACCAAAAATAAGTCACAGAAATAGACAGATATGTACATGCCAGTGATCTGGTGCTTGGTGCTCAGTGAGAATATTCTGAAATATTTTCTGCCCAGTCTTCAGAGGATACTCGGTGGGAGTCAGCTCATCTTTGCAACCTCTCCTTGCAGCACAGCCCTGCTGAATCACTTTTGTTCCTTGTGATCATCTCCTGGATAAATGAACTGTGCACAAGTCCCCATTATAGTGTGGCATAACTGTCAGTCAATGCACAATGGCTTTCTCATACATCTGCTGTTAAATGCATACTTCTCATATTATTTCCAAATTTCACTGGAAACTTATTTCCAAGCTTACTGTTAAACATCTACCCTGACCATTGACCTAATTTTAGTCACAAAATATTAATTATTGACTTACAATTGTCATATTATCATTTCATCTTGTTTAATTTAATCTGCTGTCTCTTCTTCCTGATCAACTGTAGGAAGTTAAGGACTTTGCTGCTTCCTTAACATGTGCTTGCCTGAGGTCTATGGAAGGAGAGTGGGATATGGTAAAGTGAGGGAAAGATTTATTTTTCTATTAGCTTTTTTTTGTGTGTGTTTCAATACTGTGACATTGCAGCTAGCTTTGGTCACCTAGACTATGTTCTTGTGTGGGTAACATGACACTACTCCATAATTTTATTTGATATAATATTATTTACATCTGGCAAATTGAGGGCATGTTCAACTTGTTTAAGGGTTAGATATGAGAACCTCTCTCTATGACTCCCTCTGTTGTCCACACAGTGTTTTTTTCCTTTACATATTTGAAATTTGACAAGATTATATCTAGTAAACTAATGCTAATTGATATTAATTTTTCATATAATTGAATTTAATATTGGTTGAATGCTGGCCCTGTGCTGATCACTATGAATAGGTACTTTTTTCTACAGATCTCATTTAACTTAGGTGCCAAATGTAGGAAAAATAAATCACCACTTCATATTATAGGTGAAAAAAATTGCTTTACAGTAATTAAGCTGCTGCAACTAGGAATACCCAAGACACTTCCTGAAGTGTCATGACTCAATATATTTAAATATAAATGATATTGTAAAAATTCCAAAAAATATTTAGTGGCTACATTACAATGTCTTTGCACCCTTGAGAAACTGTTTTTCTTAATTATTTTCTTCTAATAGAGACCACTCTTAAAATAGCACCTTGCAATGGGTCAGTGAGTTGCTATGAAACCATGAGCACCTGAATTAGGATCCCCTACACTAACCTAAGAGCCAGGTGTAGTGACATCCACCTGCAATCTCAGAGGTAAAAAGCAAAGACAGGTGGATCTATAGGGTTTGCTGACTAGCTAGAGTAGCTCAATCAGTGAGCCGTAGGTTAAACTGGAGTGTCCGTCTCAAATCATAAGGTGAAAAGTGCCTAAATAATTCACCTGACCTCAAATTTTGGCCTCCACACATTCATACATATGTACACACACACGTGCATGCACGCGCGTGCACATGCACACATTCCCCCACACAAACAAAATAGCACCTTGCATAAGAAAGTTTTAGCAAAACAAGATCTAATTTATTTTTCCACACATTAAAGTAGAACATACTAACACTGTATTTACTAATGTGTATCCTACAGTCTTGGCTATTGTAGGCACAACAAAAGTCAGTCATGGAACATAGCTAATTGTAGTTATAAAGTTAGTTCTAAAGCATGAGTGTTACTCAACTGTAAGATGCCAAAAGCAATTTCCAGTACACTGTACAGACCTTACCTAAGTAACTGCAAATTTGCTCTCATCCCCTCAGTTTTCCCTAAATAGACTCAGAGGGGTGAAGAGAGGAATGATGTCTAAATGTTTTAATATACACAGATTTATAATTATGTGTTAAATGATATCCCCATAAAACATATATATATTATTTATTTAGATTAGTGTAATGTACTCTGTAGAATTTTAGGACAATGGGACCCCTAAGACAATAATACATTATCCACAATGGTAGACTATTCTTTTTTAATATTTTTTGTTTATTTTTATATATTTATTTCAGTGACAGACACAGAAAGAAAGAGGCACATAGAGAGAGAGAGAGAGAGAGAGAGAATGGGCCTGGCCTCCAGCTACTGTGAACGAACTCCAGACTTGTGCGCCCCCTTGTGCATCTGGTTAACGTGGGTCCTGGGGATTCAAACCTCGAACTCGGGTCCTTAGGCTTCACAGGCAAGTGCTTAACTGCTAAGCCATCTCTCCAGCCCAAGATTATTCTTTAGCTAGAGTTTTGTTGATTGTTTAAATAACTTAGTTTGAAATATGCAAGATCTTTGAGTGGAACATGACAAACAATCTCATAGACTCCTTTCCCGTTGTTTCTCTAATGCTGAAAATGTATACTGAAAGTTCCTAGAAATCTATTCTGAAAGCTGGCTATTGTTGCTTCATCAAAAAAATTTTAAAAAAACAACATGCAGTAGATTACTGCATGGAAACCAAAATTGGTCTCATTATACTTTCTACAAAAAGAATACGGCAAGTTTACACACTTATTGTGTTAACCCTTTCCTCATATTAAAGAGAAATAGCTTGAAGATTGATTAGAAGAAGTTAAAGAGTACAATCTGTCAAACAATTAAAGCCAGAAACAAGCCATCACTAGGAACAGTTCTATTTGGGAAATTTCTTATTTTAGAATCTAACATTTGGCAAGTGAAGGAGCTAATTCATATTATATATTTTTTGTGGGAAGGTATTTTTAGCAAAAAGTTAAAAATCAGTTCCAGATGTCCAGGCATTTTTGATTTGCTCTTGAAGGCTCATACCTATTGCTTTATTAGAACATGCTGGTTATGGACATCTACATATTAAATGAATGGCTCATGTAGGTTATTTGGTCAAAAATGCCTTGTGATATAAAAATTATGGTTAGAAATGCCAAGAGAACTTGTCACATCAAAAAGATACTTAGCTAATTCTAAATTTGCTAGACAATATGAAAGTTTATCAATTCACAAATTGGAATTTTAATGTATGTCAGAGTATCAAAGTAGCTATATTTAATTTTAATCTAAAACTCATCTAAGATCTTTAATTTAAGTAATAACATCATAATAGAACACCTTAGTAAAAATAAATTTTCCATCTTCTAGAAAGCAAGACTGGGTGCTTATCTCATCTCTTCATTTACTTGTGACCTACATTGAGTTGCTTGTTCTGTATTTCAGTTTGGTTATCTATGAAGCAGTGACAATTACCGTGTGTAGTCTGTTGAACAATCAGAACAAAAAGAAGTAACGTGCATAAAACATTTTATACACATAAATGTCTCTGTGTCTATTTCTGTCTTGAAAGAAAAGGTTATTGCTGTACTATCCTGCGTCCAAAGAAGAGTATGGACATGATGACTGTTTCAACACTGTCATGAGTGAAAATACATACCAATAAAAGACAGCACCTGGGCTGAAGAGATTGTTCAGTGGCTAAGGTGCTTGCTGCACAGCCTAATGACCTGGATTCAATTCCCCACTACCCACGTTAAGCCAGATGTGCAAAGTGGCACATGCATTTGGAGTTCATTTACAATGGCAAGAAGGCTTTGAACGCCCATTCCCTTTCTCTATCTCTGTCTGCATGCAAATAAAAAAATAAACATTTAAAAATATAACACCTGGGCTAGATAGATAGTTTGGTGGTTAAGGCACTTCCATGCACAGCCTAATAACCAGGGTCTCCAGAATCCACATTATGCCAGATGCACAAAATGGCACATGCATTTGGAGTTCATTTACAATGACAAGAAGCCTTTGAACTCCCATTCTCTTTCTCTGTCTATCTCTCTCTACATGCAAATAAAGAGATAAATATTTAAAAATATAGCACCTGGCCTGGAGAGATAGTTTGGTGGTTAAGGCACTTGCGTGCACAGCCTAATGACCAGGGTTCGATACCCCAGTACCCACATTATGCCAGATGCACAAAGTGGCACATGCATTTGGAATTAATTTGAAAGTGACTAGAGGCCTTTTCATGTCCATTCTCTCTGTCTCTCCCCCTTTCTTTCTCTGTCTCTGCATGCAAGTAAATATGTAAGTAATTTCTAAAAGACAACACCTAATATACATATACTATATTATGATCATCATATATAAGTAAATATATATATATATATATATATATGTGTGTGTGTGTGTGTGTATATATGTATATATATATATATATATATATATATATATATATATATATATATATCAAGAGAGAGAGATCACATCTCAACTTCTAACAGTAAAATATAAAACATAAGCAATGTTGGTTCATAGCTGTAACACTTGATTCAAATATGCAAATATTTACTCATTATGTAAGATTTATCAGTTTACCTGTGTCCGCATTTAACATATTTAGCATATAGAACATAAATTATTAATCCTAAAGGTTTCTTGTCATTCTCACATTCATCTTTAATACCAATCCTATCGACACCATTAGTGTCAGTCTGAGGCACCCTTCAGGCCTCTAAAGCACATTACTCCAATTTTCCCTATGTAGTTGAGAAATGACAGATTTAAATTCACCCGCAGAGTGATCATTGCAAAATGTATCCCATGCCCAAGCCATAGGAATACATTTAAATTTACCAGGATTTCTGTTTTTCACAGTTTCTGCAGCTTTGTTCATATTCATCATTGCATAAACATTGCTTCATTTATCCTAAGTCAATCTTTATAAAATGTGATTTAAAATCTTGAGTGAAGTGCTTTGAAGTAACTAGTTTTTTTATGAGGGAGGAAGAAGGCTTCCCATACAGGGTGATGAATGAATTTAATGCTAATAGATGGGGGTGTTCAGTAGAAGTTTGTGGAAAGGGTTCCCACAGTGTACTGATGACAAGAAAAAAAAATAAGTAAAACATTGAAAAACTATTGCACTGATCTAAGATAAACAGTAGGCAAGAATGAGCTAAGGAGTGGAAAAGTCAAATCATAGCATCTTCACAGGTAAAGATTGGCATTCAGGAAGATGAAATTTTCAGGAGATATTGGAAATATTGGGTGAAAAAATGGGACTAGACAAAGTCTTTTTAGGAGGGCGTGTAACTAATATTAAAAGTTTGCTGTACTATATGGCGTGGGTTTAGCCTTTCATTCTTCCATATTTAAGCTGTTGTGTTACAGAGAAAAGAATGATCATAGAGAGAAAGAACAGTAGGGTCAAGAGCTAATTTTACATTTTATGCTTAATTTTTATGAACAGCTGAATTTTTCTAAATTAATTTCTCTCTTTCTCTCTCTTTCTCTCTCTCTTTCTCTCTCTCTCTCTCTCTCTCTCTGTCTCTCTCTCTCTATATATATATGTAATTTTTTTTAGAGTCTCAAGCAGACCAGACTGGCCTGGAATTCTCTACACAACCCATGCTGACTTTTAGCTCTATTTTCCTGTCTCAGCCTCCCAAATACCAGAACTACAGACACACCAAGTTTAGCTGTTTTATTCTTGTTTTTAGTAAATTATGAAAGACATCTCTCTCAAAGTGTGCTTATGAGAATTAATTAGATCATCTATTCTGCATCTATAGCAGACTATATGCTGTAAAACAGGTATTTAGATATTATGTCTTAAATCTTAACCTGGAAGAAAATAAAATTTTAAGAACTATACAATTCTCCACTGAAAGTTCCCATTTATCTGAAGAACCCTGTTTTTTCTTACACAAGTGAAAAGAGAGACTAATGTAGGACAGGAAAATGAATGGATTAGCCATATAATCAATCCCCCTTGAGTCTTGTCAGAAAACAACATTGTGGTATCTAAGTTTATAATGCACTCACAGTGATGTCTCTACTACTGCCCTTTGGCAGGTTAAAAGTACAACTAATGGGACGGAGAGATGGCTCAGCAGCTAAAAGCACTTGCTTGCAAATCCTGAAGGTCAGGTTTCAACTTCCCAATACCCACGTAAAGCTAGCTGTACAAAGTGGTGAATGTATCAGGAGTTCATTTGCAGTGGCTGGAGACCCTGGCATACCTATACTAACACACTCTGTCTTTATGCTTCTTTTTGTCTTTCTTTCTTTTTCGCTAATAAATAGATAAATAAAATATTAGAAAATACAATCCCCTGACCTTTGATGGATACATGATCCATATTTTTTTTTCAAATGTGGACTTTGCTAACATTTTGGTAATGAAAGTAGATGGAAAGTTTCATTTTCTTTTTTCCTTTTCTTTTTCTCTTTTCTTTTTTTCTTTATTAGTTAGTTTTGTATTCAGCAAATACATTCAGTTTGGTACCATTATTAGGCTCACCGTGACCTACCCCCTCCCCTTGGCCCCTCCTTGTTGAGGTATATGGGTCATGCATTGTGGAGTTAGCCCACAGTTATGGGTAAGATAAATGTCTCTGCATATCATGACCCAACATGTGGCTCTGACATTCTTTCCGCCCCTCTTCCACAAAATTTCCCTGAGCCATGTCATATCTGATTGTGCACTAGAAGTCTATAAACTGCTAAACAATATGCTTTTCTTCTACCTGAAGATGATTTAAAGTGCCATATTTTGGTGCTTTGGCATTCTTGGATATGGAGATATGGAGGAAAGTAGAAAAAGGTTAGCAATATCTGTGACAGCAGCCATGGTTGTGGCAGAAGGGCTTATACCAGAGGAAGCTATGGAGCACTTTTGGTCAAGTTTAAGGAGGGCAGTGATGATGAGTAACATTAGAAGATTGGATGAGATATCTCACCAAAGACCTGGCACTCATAGTCGGAATCATATCTGTATTTTCAACACAAGTTGCTGAGCATGCCTATTTGGAAACCAAAGGATGTACCAGTAGTACCCAGAGCTGGATGATCAGGATATTATTATTACTATTGTTATTATTATTCTGAAAAAAGTCCCTATGAACAAAACTGCTCAGTGAAAGATGTGTGGGTACCAAAGCTAGTATGTGAGCTCCACTGGGGGAAGAGAGAGAGAGAACAAGTGGGAGTGTATATGGAAAAGACAATGGGTGAGTTGCAAACAGGAACATCCTTAAAGCCTGATTTCAGCTGAGGGAAGTAGAGAGGCTGATATTCCAAGACTCAGCCCTTTCTCAGCATGGCAATAATATGGGCAGAGTCAGAATGTACTGCTAAGATAAAATCCCTGGGCCTTTCTCTGACCAATAAATACCAACTCTACTCCTTCCTATGTTCTGAATAAATCTGAATTCACAAAAGTTCATTGCGGGCTGGAGACATGGCTTAGCGGTTAAGCGCTTGCCTGTGAAGCCTAAGGACCCCAGTTTGAGGCTCAGTTCCCCAAGACCCACGTCAGCCAGATGCACAAGGGGGCGCACGCGTCTGGAGTTCGTTTGCAGTGGCGGGAGGCCCCAGTGTGCCTAGTGTGCCCATTCTCTCTCTCTCTCTCTCTCTCTCTCTCTCTCTCTCTCTCCCTCTTTCTCTCCATGTCTGTCACTCTCAAATATAAATAAATAAACAAAAATTTTTTAAAAATGTTCATTGCCATTTGATCTTTGTTGTTTGTGTTGACGATAGTCATTCCTAGAAGGAAGCTCCCACTGTTGTTTGGCTAAATGGAGAGTTCATGCCCATGCAAAAGCCTTCTAGAAGTATGCATTAATCTCCTTTGATCAACGCTACTCTCACTCTTGGCTAAAGAACCTGCCTTTTACAGATAATGTGAATTCTGGGGAGAGTCAAGTCCCACCAAGATGACAAGAATGGAATGCCAAGTGCCTAGCACTGTACAAGTTATCTCTGTCACATTATCTTCCTGGAGATCATGGTAGACACTGTAGAGACTCAAAACTCATGAAAGCAAAAAATAAGAGACTGGAGAGAGCTCAGTGCTAAAGGAGATTTCTATCACATCATCCAAGGCTCAAGGAACACTGTGGAAGAGGGAGCAGAAAGAATGAGAGTCACAGGACAGGAAGGCATACTGTGTGGCACCACTATCTGCACAGTGACTGACTGATGCCTTCATGACCTCACAGTGACTAACCTCCACTGAAGAGGGGTCTCAGTGGAACGAGGAAGGAGAAAAGGAAACAAAGAGGATAACCCAATCAGTGTATGGCCCATTTGCACTATGTTCATATAGTAAAATTCTCCATAAAGTGTTTTTGAAAAGTTTCCAGGTAAATCCTAGGCACACTGGAGTTTTCAAATTCTTGTCATGTAGATTCAGATAAAGGAAATGACCCATAGGGTCACTTGCAGAATATGTTCTAAATCTTCCTGTTTCTTAGAAAGGAGTAGAGTTGGTATTGTAACCAAAATCCAGCTCAGAGCTTAGCTCTCCAAACCATTTTCTAGGCTATGTTGTTCTCTAAAGAAACAAAGACTAGTTACGTGGACTGACTTCTTTTTCCATCAAAATAAGAGAAAAACAGATTATTTTGTATTTCATTTATATTTTAGCATGGTGACATATAATTAGGCTTCATTATGGTATTTCATACATTTATTTTGGTTCCCTGTCCTCTCATCTTCACTTGACACCTCCTCCCCCACAGTGTCTCTTTCACATTCGTGTCACATGGTTATTTGTATTGCTTCTTTGTGATAGCTAATCTTGGTTTTCAATTTGATAGGGTTTAGAATCACATTGGAAACAAATCGAAAGGAAGGCCTGTGAAGGAGTTTCCAGATTAGATAAACTAAGGTTGGAAGACTCTAAATTGGGGTGGCACTACACCACGGGCCATGGTGCCAGACTAAATAAAAAGAAGAAAGCAAGTTGAGAACCAGCGTTCATTGCTCGCTATTTCCCAATGATGCATGCGAAGTGACAGGCTCACGTTCATGCTTGTGCTGCCGTACCTTCTCTGCCATTGTGAACTGTACCTCTCAAACTCTGAGCCAAAATAAACCCTTCCTCACATTGCTTTGATCAGATGTTTCATCACAGCAAGAGAAAAGTAAAGGAAAAGTAAAAGGAAGCATCCCTTTTCTGATACAAGAAAAGCAGGCATATCATCCCCCTTTGCTACCAGTTCAGCTATCCGGATCCTGAGTATCATGTCTTTCTTGGGGTCAGCCTGGCCCCTGTAAATCCATTTATGCCAGAAAGACCCTGATACATACCACTCAACAACTGACTTGAGGTTTTATTCACATGTATACTGAGCAATCAAAACCCTGTCTGCTCACCGTCTTTGTAATCCTCTCCATTTCCACTCAGGCAGGCATGTGACATCTCTTCACCTGCCACTTAGTACTAGAAGCCAGAATGAGTGACAAATTCTCTAGTCCCTGGACCCTCCTACATTGACATGCGACTCATAATAACCTCCCCTTGCTTCAACCCTTTACTGAAAGGTGAGTGCATGTTGACACAAACCATTCTTTTTGGACACATCTTCAGCAGCTGTCACGATAAACTCGTATTTTCTTCTTGTTTTACACGCTCTGTCATAAAGCCCATGAGAGTCATTGCTTTCTGAATGTAGCACAACCTGCACACTTACAATTTTTCTGTTATTCATTTCAAAAATCGGTGGCCATCTTGGTTACTAAAAATGTTCTTACATTCACTGTATTTCAGGATGGCTTCTTTAGTGCTTTTTTTAGTGTTTAAATAATATACAATAAAGTCACAATGATGTGCTTGAGTAATTCATTCTATTCCTGGTCTTTGCTTTTATTCAAGAAAATGTCTACTACTGCATTTTGTTGTGTGGACAGCACATGCTTTTAAGTGGTGGAAGCTTCTTTACCTGCTACTAAGGATTTCCACCAAGAAACAATTGAAGAAATTGATATATCTCATAAGTGAAAAGGTGCTTAGAGTAAGGAGGTACCTAAAATTATATTCCATGACTAATACAGATTTGTTTTTATATTTATTTATGTATTTTCAAGCAAAAAGAGGAAGAATAAATAAATGAACAGGTGTGCAAGAACCACATGCCAATGCCAAAAAAAAAATCTCCAGACACTTGTGCCAAATATGCATCAGGTTTTACACGAGTACTAACTAGGGAATTGCACCCCAGGACAGCAAGCTTTGCAAGTAAGCACATTTAACTGCTGAGCTATTTCTCCAGCCTAATAGAGATTTAAAATCTTTAAAATATTAATGTAGAATTCGTTTTTATTAACATATACTGATTTTAAATGATGTTCATAAAGTAAGAATCAAATTTCATTACTTAAATTTAAAAATATTTATCTGCAAAGAATAAATGAATGGTGTCTGAGGTGATGGAGAAAGACACAGTAAATCAAGAAAGGGGATGGAAAACTTTTATGATATAGTTGAAATGACAGAATAGCAGTCATTTCTGGACAATGTGGACTCTTGTTTGGTGTGCCCACCATTTCTGTTATAGAGAGCAAGTATGACAGAAGGACGTGTGAGTGTGTCACTCAGAAAGGTCCTTGTTTCCTTCAAGTGTAAGTGATAATTTCTATTGGACAAAATTATTATGACAAAAAAGGGCAAAAGTAGTTTTTTTTGAAAATTAAGCGGGAAACTAGTTCATGTGTGATATATCATAAATGCTCTGGAAACTTAGGAAAGTGAGAAAAATGAGAAAAGACCAAAAAGAAAAAAAAAAAGGAAAAAGAAGAAGGAAAGAAAAACTTAATGCAGCCATCAATCATGATTCTGCCATGCAGAATCCCCTATGGAGCAGCATGTGGGTTATTATTACAGATTTTCTGTCACAGCCCCTGCAAACAGTCCCTTCATCTTTGAGTAAGTCCTGCAAGAGTCAACTATGAAAGCCTGTGGGCAAACCTAAGTACCAGGGTCATGCCTTACCTTCTCATGAACAAGACGTCTGTGTGATGTCCCATACTCTAGGCTTTGACAATGAGTAGTGAACACTGGTCTTTTGGAGTCTCCTCAAATTAAGAACAATGTCAGATGCTGGGTTGATTGATTTAGTGAATCTCCATTATGTTGTATTACAGGCTATGAAAAAGGTGATAACATGAACATAATTGATTTTGTAAAAAATAATTGATACCATAAGTGTGAGGCCAACTTGGTTTATGTCATGAGTTCTAGGTCAGCCAAGGGCACAAAGCAAGACTTTAAAAAAAAACTGCAAAAACAAAAACAAGCAATAAGACTTTATGTAGTAAAGATGGAAACATCCTATATTGCTATAATTAAAGTCACAATGGAACTCACATGTTAATTCTATTTAATTTTAATTCTGTTAAGTGATTTAAATGACTACATGTAGATAGAAACTACCACATCAGAAAATACAGCTAAAGAAGAGAGAGAAAATTCTCCTTCTGGGTTGTGTTAGGTGAGGCTTGTTAGCATGTGTCATATATATATATATATATACATACATATATGTAGTGTACAACTAAGAATAAAACAAACATTAATTTCCATAAGACCCTAACCACATTAAATTTCAAATGAAAGCTAAAAAGAAATGAAATAGCAGGGTATGATCTCAAAACTTGAGTATCAACAACCCTTATCTCAAACAACCCATTGTCTATAAAACAAAAGAAGTAACTATTTGAATATAATGTTACTGTGCAAAGGATGAAACAATTAAGAAAAACTGTTTCATGAAGTGAAATAATTTGGTCTTAAAGTGTAATGGGTAGAAGTAAATTGCCTTGGCTGGCAGCATCTATCTAATTTTGTGATTTTAATGTCTTAAATACAAAGCATGCAAGCACTAAAGCCAATTTTAAACACACCCAGATATTTCCCTACTCCTTATTCAGAATGGTTAGAAAAGAAAGAGGACAGACAGGTAAGGTTTATCATCATGGGTATGCTGAGAAAACTGGGGCACAATGAAAAGGCCACTCAACTCACAAAGAGACTTATTGCTTATCCTGCTGTTCAGAATTTTCAATTATTCTCTAATGAATCTGATTAGTTAGTTCAACATTTCAAAGTTTAAGGTCGAATGGCTGTGAAATCTTGAGGTAGCAAGCCATAAGCAATTTCTAATCCTCTGGGGTCTATGAGGTCATGCACTTTGCTTCCTATCACTAATGAATAGCTATGATAATTCTTTTTGTAATATAATCTTGACAACCTCCATACACATACACCATGTACCTTGATCACAACCCTTCCTACAGACTTTGTTCTTTGGTCAGTACCCTCCATACACCCTCCACTGAAGTTCTCTTCTTTCCAACCAGTCCCTCTTTTATTTTTATGTAGTTATTTTTGCCCTCCTTCATCATCCATGGCAACATTTCAGTGGGTCAAATATTATGCAGGCCTTGTGTAGGAAAGTGCTACTGCTATGTGATCATGAACACCAGGCATTTTTTTTTTTTGTCTGGAAGACAGTGTTCCAAAGTGCCTCTCCTCATTCTTTGGCTCTTGTATTCTTTCTATGACTCTTCCCCAATGGTCCCTGATAAAGACGTATCACTTGGTGATGAAACCTCAACTGTCACTTGTCAGCACTTTGAGGAGTTTTGAGTCTCTCCAATAGTCACAGTGATTCTGCCAGTTTCACCATGATGACATTGGGGTTTGAGGAGGATTAGACGCTTTTATACCTGAAATTCATTACACTCTAACTCATTTGTATGTGACATAGAATTACACAGATGATGTACTATGAAGTGTCACATGAAGGAAGAGTTGGTAGTGGGAATAAAGATAGATTAATCAAGATGACTATGGTTTTGCTTACTGAGTTCTGTCTTGTTGACTTTCTTGAATTGTTGTTGAATCCCAAGCAATAGTGAGTGCACATAACGGAGAGGAGTCCTGTTCAAATACAGTTCTTCAGAGGATAAATGATTAAAGAGACCTCAGCTCATGGAATTCAAAATGGGAAAGAGTCATAATTTGTAGTCTTCATTGAATGATGGTAGCTGGCCCTTCATTGTGAACCTAGACACACTATTTAAGAGCTTTTTATCTCTAAAAAACCTGTATTTTAGATTCCATTAGAATGAAAATGTAAAACAATAGACATAATATGCAGTATATCATGGAGCACAGTGAAATAAAAATGGTTCTTTTGGACACAAAAAACTTGAGTATCCCTATACATTCAGTTGTTATTTTTTGGAAATCCTTAAGAAAATTAACTTAAACTCTTTGATCTTTTTTTCAACAAGCAACCATCTATCTTGAAAACTTATCATGAATGTTAAAATAATAAAGATATTGGGTATGGGAGAGGTATCTATGCTAACATGCCTATCATGCAAGCCTGAGGATCTGAACTCGGATCTCCAGCATTGGCATGTATAAGCCAGGCATAGTGGCACACACTTGCAAACCCAATGCTGGAAAAACAAAGCAGACATGTCCCTGGGATTTGCTCTCCACATGTTTCTATGAGTTCTAGGTTCAGAGAAAGATCTTATCTCCAAAGTAAGTTAGAATGCAATTGAGGAAGACACACAATGTTAAATCTTAGCCTTCACACATACACATGTCCCCAGCACATACAACATTCACACACATTACCACCACCACATTCACATCAATCACAGACAAATTTTTTAAAATACCAAAATCACAATAAGCCAAGGTTTATTTCCCCTTCCCATCCCTGTTCTCTGACCACTAGGCATAAGCCTGAAAGAGACAGAGTTATATGAGACAATTGTGTAATTTTTTTTTTTTTTTTTTTACTAGTCATAGCTGTGGCCATCACATATTGCCTCCATCCTTACCCTGTGAATCAAACAAACTACAACTTGAGGGAAGGCTGAAGGTCTCATTTATCACTTTCTTCTTAAACCAGGATACTGGGACCAGTCCCAGGCAATCAGACCATGTTAGCTTTATCCTAGCTCCTTCTGCTCAGTGGAGCCAAGACTGAAAAGCAAAGTCAAGGACATTGCTAGCCCCAGCCCCAAAGAACAGTTCATAACTCAAGTCTCCTCAAACTAGGTGATCAGGGTCTCTTCAAACTTTCACGAATCCCCTTTTGCTCCCCACAGGGTTTCCGTGTCCTACTTGTAATCTAATCACCTCCAACTCCTCTAAGGAAAACACTGCAAGCCTCACTGTCTGCCCTGGGCTTTGTGTGACGGCAACCCGTGATTCCTTGCACCTTTTATTGTTTGTGCTCCTTCATATGTCCATGACTATGTCAAAGTCTTGGTTATGGTACTGATTGCGCTGCCACAAGCATCTGTTGTGAGGGACATCAGAGTACTGAGATAGATTATTAGGTACTTCCTACAACTCTCTAAATCATGTAGTATTTGTTTCAGGTTCATTTTAAGTGGCAGTAAAGCTGAGCCTCAAAGTTTAATTTACCTTTTCATGTAGTTAGTAAGTGCCAAAACTGCAGCTTACAAGTTGATATGAATCCATGCCCATGTTCTTACAAAACAGTCATTTTCAGTCTCTTACACCATAACTTGACATTTTTACACATTAGAGCCTCTACTTGGTAATGTTAGAGTTACAGTGAAGAAAGGTATGGCTTTCTTAGGGAAGATGATGAGACATTTTGGATCAGTAGAAAATAGAAAGTAAATTTCAGAAGCATTCATTGTCAATTGTGATCTGGAAAATCTCTTTACTTCTTGGGCTATTTTTTCTTTATTTGTAAATGAAGTTGATAATCTCTGCCTTACCCTCCAGGAACGTATCTTAAAAGACCCCATAACATGTTTTATTCAAAAACAGGAATATCATACAGCCTTAAGCAACATTGGTGTCATTATTAAAGCTAGGTGTCATTACAGTTCAAAACCTTTTGGATATGAACAGTCTACCATCACCTATGAATCATAGTGGAGGGAATTGAACTGTTTCCTTGTCTCACTTCCATTAACAAGAAAATTATTTTGTTTATGAAGCCAAATATGGTGGGGTTTATAGTTTGACAGACTTTGAAATGTCTGCCAGCACCCACATTTGTACTTGACTGCACCTGATTTGCATAACCTGTGTCACATTTCTCTGTTTTGTTTTGTTTTTTGAGGCAGGGTCTCACTCTAGCCCAACCTGATCTGCAGTTCACTATATAGTCTCAGGGCAGCCTTGTACTCATGCCAATCCTCCTACCTCTGTCTCCCGAGTGCTGGGACTAAAGGTACGCACCACCACGCCAGCTTTTCATTTCTCTGGTTTTTATAAGAATACTGGTGTCATTCCCTCTTTTGTCGTGTTCCTGTGGAAATTAATTGCAAACCTGAAAAAATATCCAGCCCCATTGTCTATGCACAATAATGATCTTGGAGGCAGGAATGGTGTTGTACTCCTTTAATTCCAGCACTTGGGAGGTAAAGGTAGGAGGATCATTGTGAGTTTGAGGCCAGCCTGAGACTGTAGAGTGAGATCCAGGTCAGCTTGAGCTATAGTAGAGACCCTACCTAAAAAATAAAGAAAAAAAGAAAGAAAGAAAGAAAGATATTTTTCTAGCTTTCCTTTATATGCCCTGACACAAAGCATTCTTGTATTATTTTATAATGAGCAAATAAAATTGTACATACTTATCATGTTTCAAATGCATATTTTATATATAAACTCTGTTATTTAACAAATGCAAATGCATATTCCATTCTTTAAATTTGGGGTTTATAAAATCAAGTTGAAGGAACCCCATGCAAGAGCAGCTATTCCAGGTAACAAATGGGAATTTGAATAAGAACACCCCATTCACACATGAGAATGTTGATTCTCAAATTCAAGGTAACGTTTAGGAATAGTAATATTAAACAGGCATCTCAGATAGTATGACTTGACTGGGAAATGTTCACTCATAGACTCACATGCCAAACCCATGTTCTATTCTGTTCCTCAGCTACTGACAGTTTGGGGAGGTTTTAGGACATGGCTGGAGGTTGGTGGAGTTAGCTTACTGGGCCAGGCCTTTGAATGTTATAGCCTAGTGCCACTTCCAGTCACCTTCTATGCTCACAGTGTGTGAAGAAATGGTAGTAGAAGCATCTTCATCACAGACAGGGGCTGGCCCAGTGTGTATCCCTTGCCCTGTTAGACTGAAATTTCTGGATATCATGAACCAAAATAAGCCTTTCCTCACTGAAGTCTTTTTGTCAGGTATTTTGTCACAGTGGCTAATTCATGAGGCAACTCTCATAGAAATGTAGGCTTTTAGTCCTTCATATATACCATACTGCTTATCTTTAAAGAATGACAATTTAGGACTGGAGAAGTTGCTTAGTGGTAAAAGAGTTTGCCTGAGAAACCTGAGGACCCAGGTTCAACTCCCCAGAACTCAGATAAGCCAGATGCACATGGTGGCACACACATCTGAGTTCATTTACAATGGCTAGAGGCCCTAGTGTGTCCATTCTCTCTCCCTCCAAATCTCTCTCTCTCTCTCTCTCTCTCTCTCTCTCTTTCTCTCTCTCTCATAAAATAATAAACATAGTTTTTTAAAACTTTAAGAAAAAAGGATAACAACTCAGTACATTGCTTCATGGATGAAAAAATACTTGAACCAGTCTTTAAAATGTTAGGTTTTGAGAATCAATGTGAGCTTACAAAAAAAAAAATTATCATCATGTGCCCATAGTTCTAGAGGCCAATTTTTTGAATATTCTTCCATCCACCTGTCTAGTTTCACTCTAAATTCCTTAAGACACAACAATTTTTTTGCTATTTCTAACACTAAGTCTTCAGTTTTACATGCAAGATAACTTATTAGGTACAGAGTGGGTTACTATGGAGACCATGACTCAGTTTTAGTTGATTGGCAGTTTCCACTTAGGTAACTCCTTTGCTGTTGTGCATTAAAGCAATGAAAAGTAGTGTGAAACAGTAATAAGGTTTCTTAAGTCTTAAAATGAAATGTGTCTCAACTTGACATCATTAGCAGTTGAAGTCAAGGAAAGATTGACTTTAATTCCTTCTTCCTTCTTCTCAACTTGTTCACATAGTCTTGGTAAAATAGCAGGATTCAACCAAAGAAGTTATGTTGAATATTTTTCACATTTTCCAGAAATTGTAATATTTCCCCTCACTGTCCTCATGTCCTTGTGGATCTAAAAGAATGGTATGGCACGGACATCTCCTTAATATGAAATTGTGTTCTCCAAACTCCTTTTTGTCATTTAGCAAAGAATTTATTCTTCTTTCCTTTTCCCAGAAAGCTTAATGACATGGCAATATTGTATGCATTAGTTTATGAAGGCTTATGTAAAAAGTTATGAGACTTAAAATAATGAAAATCTATTCTCTTATAATGCTGGAAGCCAGAATCAACATGCAGCAAGGGTAGTTTCCTCTGAGGACCCTAAGGAAGAATTAAATTCCTCTCTGAATGTGTTTGGTGCTGCGGGAAATTCGTAGTGCTTCTTGGATTGTCAACCTGTAACTTTGGTCTGTGCCTCAGTTTCTGAATCAATTGGTACCATGCATGTTTTCTCACTTCTCCTACAGGATGTTGGTCACTGTGTTTAAAGTTCATGTTAATCCTTTAGGATTTCATTTCACACATGCTTATCTGTGTCTACAAAGATCAGTTTTCTATATAGGACCATATTCATGGATGTGGTGGCTTAAATTAGATGTACCCAATAAACTTCTGTGTCTGAATGCTTGGTTCCCAGCTGATGGCAATTTTGGAGGTGGAGATTTGCTGGGGGAGGTGTGCTTTGGGGGGTAGGTTTGAGAGTATGATATCCAGCTCCCCCTTGCTAGATTTTAGCTTATTCTCCTGCCGCCGTCTCCCACTGCTGTGGCAATGAGGTGATGTTTGGCCTCTGGTTGTGCCATGCTTTCCCCTTTCATTATGCAGCTTCCCCTCAAAACTTTAAACCTAAATAAAGACTTTCCTCCCATCAGCTGCTTTTGGCTTGGTTCTTCATCCCAGCATAAGAAGAGAACTACAACAAAGGACTACCCAAGCCATACTCCCCCCCCCCCAGAGGAATTCCTATTTTCCTCATTCATGATAGTGAGTCATCTGAGTTTTCCTAAGATTTGGGGTTGAGAAGTAAAAGTGACATTGACTGTAGGTAGAAGAGGAACAGAATTAAATTCAATGTGGTTCCAGGACACACACACAAAAACTTAGAAACCCAGCAAGAGGAGGCACCAGGGGAATCAGAATTATGAATGAAGAGCCCAGATTGATTTGTTCTGATTTATCACTGAGATTATAAAATCTCATTAAAAATAAATGGCAGTGAACACATAATGAGACATTTGTCTCATGTGTGTACGTATCCGCGCCTTTTCTTTCCACTTGGTTTCGGCCATGCAGTGAGATAAGGTAACATATCATGTCAAGGTTCATGTACCAATTGTTCTGGGATCATGAGAATTATCTTGGTTTACAGTGTTAAATCATATGAACTCATGTTTCAGTTCATATCATTTGCATTTGGGCTTGGAAAATGAGGTGAAAAGGGCAGGTAGCAGAAGAAATATTAGGGCACTTCTCAGAGGAGTCAGACCCGCCACCCTAGGCCTGGGTGGTCTGTTTCACATCTTCTTTCTTCTTAGAGGTCAAGGGAAAAACTTGTTGACATGGATTTATTATTGACCAACAGAAAAATTGTAATCATTCTTCCTTCCTTTTTTAATGTTTCCTAAATGGTTAACATGTTTGCTTTATGTTAACTTCTTCTTATCAAAATTTTACTAGCAGCTAAACCATTTAAATGTGTTATACATAAAAACAGTGGTTACATTCCTATCTACTAATAATCTAAAATGCATTTTATTTCCTTAAATTTACATAACTTCTATAATTTTGAGGATCATTCTACTACATGCTTTGTCCAGTCAACATTGATTTATAGATCCGTCCTTATAAACACATACGGAAACAATGCATTATCCCAATTACTTTATTATCAGTTTAATATATCTGTATTTAGTCTATGTCTTTTTACTGATGGACATTTGATTTTTCTTATTACCAATTATTTTACGAAGTGTTTTTGCTCAATTCTTTGGAAGGAGGTGAAAGTACACGTGCATTCTTACCTTTATGAAGTATCACCAGAGTATTCCTTAAATAGTAGTAAAAATTAATTCTGTCAAGATTTAAGTGTAAATTTCCTTTTATTTTATTCTTTCCCCAATAATATGGGATCAAAAATTATAAATGTAATGAATCCCATTGAGATTTTCCACTCATATATGTCATGTACTTTGATCATGTTCACAATCTGTTACCCTTTGATATATTACTGTCCTTATTCCTCCCTGTTTTCTGCTTCTATGTTTCAAACTGCTTCTCTGCCACCAGTATACCATATATGATAGAAAACATATGCTATTTCTTTTTATGAGACTGGCCTATTTCACTGACCATGATGGTATCCCATCCCACCTAATTTTCCTGAAAAACACATAGTTTTATTTCTCTTTATGTCTGAATAAATCTAACACACACACACACACACACACACACACACACACACACCACAGAGAAAGAGGGAGAGACTAATTTTCTTTATCCATTCTATCATTAATAGGCACCTGGGCTGATTCAATAATAAACATGGATACACAGATTATTTGAGTAAGGTGAGTTTGATTCTTTTGGGTATATATCAAGAAGTGGAATAGCTGTATCATGTCATATATTTATTTTTAATTGTTTTTGAAACTTCTATACTGATTTCCATAGAAACAGGATAGTTTGCATTCATAAAAGCTACATACAGGGGTTCAAGATTTCTTGCTTCCTCTCCAACATGTTTTGAGTTTTGTTTTCTTGATTCATTCTGACTGGTATGAGGTGGGATATTGTTTTGATCTACATTGCCCTGATTCTTAAAAATGTTGAACATATTTTCATGCTTTATTGACCATTGTATTTCTTCAGATGAAAATTGTCCAGTTTATTTGTCCAACCACAGGTTGGGTTATTTGCTCTTCTGTTGTTTAATTTCTTGAGTTATTTATATATGCCAGATTCTCATCCCCTATTGGATGAGTAGATGACCAAATTTTCTTCCATTCTGTTGGGCATGTCTGCATGCTGTCAATTGTTTCTTTTGCTCACAGAAGCTTGTGAATTCAATGTACTCTCATTTGGCAATTCTTGTTCTTATTTGCTGAACTCTGTCCTGTTCAGAGCAACATTGTCTGTCTACATTTTGAAGTGTTTATACTGTTTTCCTATGGTGGTTTCAAACTTTCAGGTCTTACCTTAAGTGTTTGAATGTGCACTGATATTTGCATACAGCAACATAGGCATGTAGTTAAGGCCTACTACATGTATGTATCATTTCCCCAGCATCTATCTTTCCTTCTTTGTTTCTTTTTTTCCTTTACTTTCTTTTTCCTGATGAATGTTGTTTGCAACGTTCTTGAGTGTGAGGTGGCTACAGATATGTGGATTTACATCTGAATCTACTATTTGATTCCACTGGTCTATGTGTCTACCTTTGTGCCAAGTTCATGATGGTTTTGTGTCAGACAGCTTAGGTTTGCTTTAACCACCGCTGGTCATATCTCAGGGACCGGACTGGCAGTTTTGTTTCTATGGTTCTATAGTACAACCTGAAATCAGTAACTGTGATATTGTAAATGCTATCCATTCTGTTCACTATTGCATAGTCTTGTGTTTTACCATATGACTTTTAGGACTGTATTTTGCATTTATGTGAAGAATTCAATTACAGTTGTAATAAGTGTTACATTGATTGTAACTTTTCATAATATAAACATTTTGACCATATTAATTTTGCTGATCCATGAACATGGGAGGTCTTTCTATACTGTAGTCTTTTCTTTAATTTCCTTCTTTAATGCTCTATAGTTTTCATTGTAGGTTTTACCAGTTCTTGATTTTATCACTTTCAAAGTATTTCATTTTTTCCTTTCATTAATAGAATATTTTTTAAGTTTATTCATTCCATTTCTATGACTTAGCCATCCAATCCTTTCTCTATTTCTTTCCTTGAAATTTTCTTCATTGGTTTTTTCCAAATGTACTTTATATATCAAAGACTATATTATTGTTAGTTTTGTATATTACGAAGATCTGCTAACAAAGTGTATTTTACCCTTTAACTTTCTTTGTTTTTGTTTATTTTTATTTATTTATTTATTTATTTGAGAATGACAGAGAGAGAAAGAGGCAGAGAGAGAGAGAGAGAGAGAGAGAGAGAGAATGGGCATGCCAGAGCCTCCAGCCACTGTAAACGAACTCCAGATGCTTGCGCCTCTTGTGCATCTGGCTAACATGGGTCCTGGGGAATCGAGCCTCGAACTGGGGTCCTTAGGCTTCACAGGTAAGCGCCTAACCACTAAGCCATCTCTCCAGCCCGCCTTTAACTTTCTTTATCAGTGTTAACAATAGCATTATTTTTGTCATCAAATTTCATTAGATTTTCTTTAGGCCTTTGTATTATATTTTTGTCACATTTGGAAAATTCCTTTGTGCCTAAAAGTTATAAACATATCCTTGTACATTTCTTAC
Organism: Dipus sagitta; assembly: GCA_036346955.1. Taxonomy (NCBI): domain Eukaryota; kingdom Metazoa; phylum Chordata; class Mammalia; order Rodentia; family Dipodidae; genus Dipus; species Dipus sagitta. The sequence goes on along the minus strand of CM070778.1, from coordinate 36,791,208 downwards.
TGTTTTTTTTTCACATTTAGATGTATGAAACTTCTATGCTTTATTTTTTCAAGGTTAGTGTTGCAGTCAGGTTCACATTGCTGATAGAAATCACCCTACCAAGAGCAGCTTATGGGGAATAAAGAGGTTTATTTTGGCTTACAGACTTGAGGGGGAAGCTCCAGGATGACAGGGAAAACGATGGCATGAGAAGAGGGTGGACATCACTTCCTGCCCCACATCAAGTGGACAACAGCAACAGGAGAGTGTTCCAAACACTGGCAAGGGGACACTGGCTATAGTAACCATAAGCCTGCTCCCAACAATACACTGCCTCTGGAAAGTATTAATTCCCAAATCTCCATCAGCTGCAAACCTAGAATTCAGAATGCCTAAGTTTATAGGGGGCAACTGAATCAAATCACCATATTCCGCCACTAGCCTGCATAAACTGTTAATCATCCATGAGGTAAAATGCAATGCACTCAGTCCAACTTTCAAAGTCCCACATTTTTTTTGAGTTTTAAAATTTTTTAATTAGTTTTGTACTCAGTTAATGAAGTCAAGTTGGTACCATTGTTAGCCTCCTCCCTGTCTTCTCCCATCCCCCTGGCCTCCCCTTATTGAGGTATATGTGTCATGCATTGTGGGGTTAGCCCTCAGTTATGGGTAGGAGGAAAAGTCTCTGTATATCATGACCCAACATGTGGCTCTGACATTCTTTACACCCCTCTTCCACAAATTTCCCCGAGCCATGATGGGTTCATTTTAGATCTACTTCAGTGATGAGGTCTTGGGAGCCTTTGTGTCTCTGGATATCTGGTTGGGTAGGAGTTGATTGTTCTCTGTGTCAATTTCCTTCACCCTTGTGCTGGTACCTGGTTCACCAAGAAAACAGCACCCTTGCTTGTTTTGCCAATTATTCTTTTTCAGCTGGGGCCCTTTTGAGGTATGATGGGATGGTTCTCTCCTTAGGATCTGTGTCTATCTGAAAAAGAGAAGCAGATTCTCCAAAGGAGAGTAAAGTTAGCACCACATAAATGGGATAACCATTATATTTATAGAGAGAATTTAATAGGTGTAGGCCCTCTTGTAGCCCATGATTGGTGGTAGCTTGATAATGGAGAGCAGGCTCATTTTTGGATCTGGTTCTGACTTGTTTCCCAGTTCCAGCTATGGGTTGCATTCCACTGAGCAGATCAGTTAGCCAAATCAAGAGCAGTTAGTTTCTCACCATGGCTGTGCACCACTATTGCACTTGTGTGAGCATCACAACAGGTTATTTGCTGCTAAGTAGGTTAGACCATAAATTTCTTGGACATATATTGGTCATTTTCCCCCAGTCACCCATGTACCACCTTCTGGCACTAGATGTGCTGACTGTCTGGGAACTGACTCTTCCAGCTTCCAACCATGTCATCCATGTTATGTGTCACCCGCATATGGTGTCTTCAGCAGTACGGTCTTACTGCTAACTTTTGGTGGGTCCTCAAGTATTCTTACAGAAATCTGTCATTCTTTTAGGAAACCTTGTAGGTCTCTCTGATCAAAAGCTCAGTGTGGATAATACGCACCTGCTGGTAATGGGAGTTACAGGTCAGAGACCACTAAGAGAAGGAAGAAAAAGATAAGTGATATAAAAGAGTTAGAGAGAAGAGAGAGAGAAGCAGTAGATTAAGATCAGTCTTCATCATGCCCACATTTTTTATCAATCCCAATGATATTCAAACATCCCCATAATCCAAGGTCTTTTAACTGAGCCTTAATACCAAAAAAATCCCCCCCAAAAACCATAATGGTACAGAATAAACATTCACACTGCAAAAGATGGCACTGGGCATAACAAAGAAATATTCAACCAATACAGGATTTAGATAGATTTAAACTCTAAAACTCCCAGTCCAGCAACTCTAGTCAGTGACCAATCTCCATGTTCTGCAATTCTAACCACCAACAAGTCTCTGCAATTCTAATTCTGCCCCCTCCAGCTAGGCTACTCACAGTCCTGGAAAACATCATCTGAGGCTGGCAGCTATTCTTGGCAGTCATCTAGTGGTCCTGGCATCTCCATTGGGTCTCCATTCCCACCCATGGTAGGTTCATCCTCACAGCTTCACTGGGTCTCCTTGCAGGCATCCAGCAAACCTGCTTCACATTGCCCATGGCCATTTCCAAAACACAAGACCATGTTGCAAATTCAATGACCCTCTCTTTCCTGAAATTTCTCATACTCCATAAAACCAGGTAGGGTGCTAATTTGTTAATCCATGGGGGAAAAAAACAGAGTTTGAAGAACAGGACACTCCTTCAGCATTCAGACCCCTTCAAAAGACTGCATTCTTGCCGGGCATGGTGGCACACACCTTTAATCCCAGCACTTGGGAGGCAGAGGAAGGAGGATCACCTAGAGTTTGAGGCCACCCTGAGACTACATAGTTAATTCCAGGTCAGCCTGGACCAGAATGAGACCCTACTTTGAAAAACCGAAAGAAAAAAAAAAAAGACTGCATTCTTTTTGACATCTCAATGTAGTTCAACTGGCCAAATCTCAATGGTTGTAATGTCTCAATTGCAGCTGAGTAAGCAGCAGTTTTGATCTAAAGATTTCTTTCTGTGCTTTCTGTACTCACACCAGTCTATTTCTACACAATGCAACCCTTCAGGAATTCTCAGGACACAGGTTGTAATACCCATGAGCCCACCCCCAACAATACACTGCCTCCAGAAGGCATTAATACTCAAATCTTTATCAGCTTTTAACCTAGCATTCAAAACAACTAACTTTATGGGGGGCACCTGAATCAAACCTTCACAGTTGGATTTCACTCTAGCCCTAGTAAGCTGGAATTCACTGTGTAGTAACATACTGTACTCAAACTCACAGTGATCTTCCTGTTTTGGCCTCTCAACTGCTGGAATTAAAAGTGTGTGTCATCACACTTGGCCATTGTCACTGGTTCTTTCTGTGGCATTGCATCAAGGTATGGTAGGGATTGGGTCTTTCACTTGAAAACTTGCCCTTTAAATATTTGTTTATTATTTTCATTTATTTACTTGTAAGAGAGATAAAGAGAAAGACAGATGAAGAGAGAGAGAGAGACAGAGGAAGAGAGAGAGAGACAGAGAGAGAGAGAATGGGCACACTGGGCCTCCTGCTACTACTCCAGATGCATGTGCCACCTTCAACACCTGGCTTTAACACAAGTACTGGAGAATCAAACTCAGGTCATTAGGCTTTGTAGACAAGTGCCTTAACTAATGAACCATCTCTCCACCCCTATATATTACTTTTTTATTTGGTGGTGATAGGAGGATTTAAGAAAAAATGTATTAAGAATGTGAGTGTTTAAGTAGCCTAACAATTAAATTTATATTATTCTGTTGTGAAATGGATTTGTGCTTCAGTCTATATTAAAACCTATTATTTTCCCATCTTGATTCTTGTACTTATCCTGGGACAATATCATAACCTTATTTAAATATGTATATTTAAATATAAACATGAAATTATGTTGCTAATGATTGGAGCCACACTCCCACATGCAAGTGCTCTATCATTGAGCAGTATCCCCAAGCCAATTCAGTAGTATCATTTTACTAATAGTGCTGATAGGATATGCCCATCCCTGTTTCCTCTCTCTAATTTTTCTGAGACATCATTTAAACATTATTACAGCATGCAAAATTTTTAATAGGTTTGTGGTATTTAATTTACAGTGTTTTCCTAATTTTATTGTAATTAGAATTAAATTTATTGAGAGAAAATATGCATATGTTTGCAAATGATACAGCCATCCATTATTTAGTATTATCTTGTCCAGCATTTGGATTTTTTTTTCAAGTAACAAAACACTTTTTTATATTTCTACAAAGGAATCCATCCTCTTTTGTTAAGTTAATTCTTGAATAATTTATACTATTATTGTTAGTGGCATTTTAAAATCATAAGTACTGTCTGTTTTATGACTAATATTAAGTAACAAAATAAAATGTTTATGGTGATGCTCTATCCAGAAATCATGCTAAGCTTTATTGTTAGCACTACTAATTTGTTTAATTTTATATGTTTTATTTTCAGAATATTAACTACAAGTTATGACTATTTGTCTCTCAAACTTTATAGTATTTATTTATTTTATGTATTTGATTTCATGTTGTAAGACATGTCTTTCATTGGTAAACATCAGAGGAAGTGCTAATCAGCTTTGACTTTTTCTGACTTTAATCAGTATTTCACATTTTTGTAATTGTATTTAGTGTTTGCTGTAGAATTTTCTCGTGATTCTCAACAAATTTTGTGCACTAAAATTGCACTTATTGTTTCCACAGATAAGCTTGGTTCTATTGTTTAATTATTTAATACATATACTTCTTAACAGTTAAACTCCCAAATATCAGTGACTTACAGTATAGGTTAATGAACTGGTCATAGAAACAATTGTTGACTGAGAATAAAGACCATTTCTGCCTCATAAACAAATGTGGGGACCCACATCAATAAAGAATTAGAAACTTTATCTTCCCAAGATTCTCTGGATTCTTACTTCTAACTAAGAGGCAGAGGTAGAGAGAAATGAACAAACTGTTCTGTTCTTACAGGCTGGGATGGAAGTAGTTCTCTTTTTTAAATTTTTATTTTTTTTTTATGGTTTGGTTTTATGGCACTTGGGAGGAAGTGGTGTTCTTTTGTTAGAACTTAACCACGTGGGCAAAGATAACTGTCCTCAAAGCTTGGTAACACCATCCAACTGTCTTTCCAGAAAAGAGAACGAGGAGAAGAAGAAAAGGAAGGAATAGAAAAAAATCTGAAGGTACAGTTTTCTCATGGCCATTTTAAGATAGTTCTTTTCCTTCCACTTTTTAATGAATTATAAATTTGCAGTTAATATGTTCAAAGATATATATAGCTATTGGAATAGCAAATGTATGTTTTCTCTTTCTACTACAAAGAAGTAATTTCCACTAGCAAGTGTTTCTTTTTTTTTTGAGTCATTATTATGCATTCTTACAATGTGCATATTTGAAGTACTATTTCACTGAAGTATTATACATTGTTGGAGTTGTTTTTCAAACATTGTATTAGAAAAATTTCTATTGCATTTAAAAGTATGTTTTGATTGCTTGAATTGTGTAGTTCCAGTGCTTCAGAAAATACACTGAGGAATTCTCATTCATCGAAAACATTTGTATTGTATAGTGCATTTGATGAAATGATACAAGTTGTTGTACACTATACTGACTCTTATAAGTGGATACTTTGCTGGTATTACTGATTGAATTAATTTTACTGATTAAGCTTCTCAGCTCTATAAACTGACATTAAATATTATTTTCTATTGCATTATTTTCTATTTTTATATTTCCTCCTTCAATCTTCTCTGATTTACTTTTTATTCCATGAACGAATATTTTTAGTTGAAAGCTTAACTCATCTATTTAGAATTCATTATCTCAAGCCTTTTAAGCATTGTAATTTTCTATGAAGGTCTAGTTGTGAATATTTTATTTTTTATTTTTTAAATATTTTCATTTATTTTTTATTTAGTGATAGAAATATGGGTAGTTTATTAAGAAACAAAAAAAGGGCTGGAGAGATGGCTTAGCACTTGCCTGTGAAGCCTAAGGACCCCAGTTCAAGGCTCGATTCCAGACAATGTGTGGGCAGGCACAGCGGACTGGAGTGAATAGGCCAGTAGGCTGGACCCATTTCTGGACTCCTCCCACTTCCCAGGTCTGAGTTCCTTGTATGGTTAGTCAGTGGGCAGGCACGGTGGTCTGGAGTGAGTACACCGGACCCATGGACCAATTTCTGGGTTCCTCCCACCTCCAGGGCCTGAACTCCTTGTGCAGTTGGTGTGTGGGTAGGTATGGAGGTCTGGAGTGAGAAGGCCAGACCCCTATATCTGGGCTCATCCCACCTCCCCCATCTGGGTTGCCTGCACTGGTCTGTGTGCTGGAGGGCATGGCACCAAGTAAGACAGATCCCTGTTCCCTTACTGCTCCTAGTCCCCTGGTCCTGGTAGGACCCATTGTGCCTTGCTCAGGGAGGCCTGGCCCCTGTGTGAGCTGTAGAATCAGGCCTTTTTCTCTGGTATCCTGACTGCCCACAAGGTACCAACATTCCTGTCCACCTGAGGCAAGGGTAAACAGGCCAAAAAACAAAAACTTGCTTCCTCATCAATAAAATAAACAGTCTTCCTAAAATGTGTAGAAAACAATACAAAAAAAGCCAATGAAAGTCAGAAAACTGAGAGATCTCCACCAAGCATGCCTAGTGCTACTACGGAATCCTCCAATGAAATCATAGAGAAATCAACAGAAATTCATTCCCAAAATGAAAACACAACAACCAATGAGACCCTAATTAAAAAAAAAAAATCACTTAAGTTGAAGCAAACTATCAAAGAACCAACAAACATATCAATGAAATTGAACAGAATTGTCTCCTAGGATGGCTGCTTGAGGTGATTGGGGGACTGGTGGGAAACCCAAGAGCATGGGGATCAACCAATTCCCCTTTTGTCCCACTTTGTGCCCTTCCACTGGAGGTCTATTAGCGACTGCTCCCCTCTAGAAGACCCAATTCACCCTTAATGTCTTCCCTTTCCTTTCCTGGGAGGTGCAGTGTGGTTAGCCATCTGGCAAGGATGTGGAGAAATAGGAACCCTCATCCACTGTTGGTGGGAATGTAAGACCGTACAACCACTTTGGAAAGCAATATGACGACTCCTAAAAGCGCTGACTATAGAGTTACCAACAGACCCAGTTATTCCCCTACTGGGCATGTACCCTAAAAGCTCTACACCTCAGTTCAGAGAGATTTGCTCAACCATGTTTATAGCTGCTCAATTTTTAATGGCTAGGAGATGGAATCAACCCAAATGTCCATCATTAGAGGAATGGATAACTAAGATGTGGTACATCTACACGATGGAATTCTACACAGCAGTAAGGAAAAATGACACAATGTAATTTGAAGGAAAGTGGTCAAACCTGGAACAGATCATTCTTAGTGCACTCACCCAATCACAATAAAACAGAAATAAACACCCACACCATTATAGTCAGAGACTTCAGTACTACACTATCATCAATAGATCATCCAGGCAGAAAAACAACAGGGAAATAATAGAGCTCAACAACATCATAGATCAACTATACCACCCCAACTCTATCGAATACATATTCTTCTCAGCAGCCCATGGAAACTTCTCCAAAATTGACCATGCATTAGGCCATAAAGAATGCCTTCATAAATCAGGAAAAGTTCCTGCATCATGTAAGATCACAATGCTTTAAAGCTAGAAATTAACAACAAGAGACATATCAAGAACTCCACCAAATTCTGGAGACTAAACAACACACCTTTAAACAATGAATGGGTCATGGAAGAAATCAAAAAGGAAACTGTAAAATTCCTAGAATTGAATGATAATGAAAACGCAACTTACCAAAACTTACGGGACTCAATGAAGGCAGTCATAAGGGGAAAATAGCTCTAAATGCCTTCATTACAAAGACATAGAGATCACAAATGAATAACCTGACTTTCTACCTAAAGGTTCTGGAAAAGCAAGAAGAATCCAACTCAAAGATCTCCAGATGGAAAGAAATAATCAAGATTAGAGCAAAAATTAACGAATTGGAAACTAAGAAAACAATTTTTAAAAAATCAATGAAATGAAGAGTTTGTTCTTTGAAAAAATAAACAAGATTGGCAAACCCTGGCCAAACGGATCAAACAAAAATAGAAGAAGTCTCAAATTAACAAAATCAGAAATGAAAAAGGAGAGATAATAATTATCACATCAATGAAATTGGAAGAATCATCAGGGCATATTTCCAAAACCTCTGCTCCACAAAATTAAATAATCTGGAAGAAATAGATGAATTCCTAGACACATACCACCTACCAAAACTAAACTCAGAGCAAAGTAATCTCCTACACAAAGGTATCACATCCAGGGAGATTGAAAATTTAATCAAAAACCTCCCCAAAAAGAAAAGTCCAGGACCAGATGGCTTCTCTGCTGAATTCTATCAAACTTTCATAGAAGAACTGAAAACAATTTTTCCCAAACTACTTTGTATAATCAGGGACCAAGGAATGCTCTCCAACTCCTTTTATGAAGCTAGCATCACCCTAGTACCAAAACCAGACAGAGATGCAACAAGGAAAGAAAATTATAGGACTATACTCCCTGATGAGCTTAGATGCAAAGATCCTGAACAAAATCTTTGCAAACCAAATTCAACAACATATCTGTAGCAGACAGCTTCAGTTTCACTGAGATGAACTTTCAGACCAGACACAGTTACGGAGGAAGGGATATTTATTGAAGCTCACAGATCCAGGGGAAGTTCCATAAATGGCAGAAGAAACTGCCCTGCCTTCCCAGTTCCAAGCAGAGAGAGAGAAGCACAAGCCTAAAAGCCAAAAGCCACAGCACACTTCAGGAACTCCTGCTAGACACACTTTGCATATCTTTAGGTTGAAATTTGAAACCCACCACCACACCTTAAGATCCACCCAGTGACACTGACTCCAGCCAGGTGGCTGCAGATGCAAACTACAAACAAATAAACAACTGAATATATTGGGGGCCATCTATTCTATTCAAACCACCACAATATCAAAAGCATTATCTACTTTGATTAAGAAGACTTCATCCCAGGGATGCAAAGGTGGTATAATATACTGAAATCAGTCAATGTAATACACCACATAAATAAACTGAACCATTAGAACAAGTTGATGTGATGCTCACACAAGTGCAATAGTGGCACACAGCCATGGTGGGTAACCAACTGCTCTTAGATTGGCTAACAGATCCACAGATCCACTCAGTGGAAAGTAAACCATATCTGGAACTAGGAAACAAGTGAAAATCATATCCAGATAATGATTCTGCTTTCCATTGTCAAGCTCCCACTAACCTTAGACTATAAGAGTGTCTAAACCCTTTTAATTCTCTGTAAATTAACAGTGGTTATCCCATTGAACCAGTGCTGACTTCACTCTCTACTGGAGAATATGTTTCGCATTTTCAGATGAGAACTGGACCTGAGGAGATAAATGGTCCAGTGCATTCCACCCTTGCCCCAGCTGAAACCACAGAGGAATTGGGGAAATGAACAAGTGTGACGCTTTCTTGGTGAATCTAATATCAACACAAGGGTGATGGAAAATTTGCTTCTCTTTTTCAGATAGATGCAGATCCTAAAGAGAGAACTACTCCATATACCTCAAAAGGGCCCCAGCTGAAGCTAAGAATAGTTGGGGGATAATTGGGGAAACATGCAAGAATGCTGTTTTCTTGGTGAAACGGGAACCAGCACAATGATGAAGGAGATAGACACAGAGAACAATCAACCCCTACCAAACCAGATATCCAGAGACAGAGAGTCGCCAAATATCTCAACAATGACACAGACCTAAAACGAACCCAACATGGCTCAGGGAAATTTGAGGAAGAGGGGGTGGAAAGAATGTCAGAGCCACACGTTGAGTCATGATAGGCAGAGACATTTCCTCCTACCCAAAACTGATGGCTAATCCCACAAGTCATGACCCATATACCCCAACAAGGAGGGTCCCTGTGGAGGGGGCAGGACAGGGAGGAGGCTAACAATGGTACCAACTCGATTGTATTCACTGAGTAAAAAAAAAAAAAAAAGTCAAACAGGTATTTCAAAAAGAACTATCATATTAATTTTAGTGGATGTTGATTCATGTCACTGCAGAGGAATGGTACATTATTAATCAATATAAACTCTTTGCATCCACCAACCCATTTTCCAAACAACTTGCTGATGCTGACTTCTATCTGAGCTAGTTACTACTTTGGATGAGTGAAGATACAGGAGAGAAAAGAATACATAGCCAAGGAGTCCTTTCTTTCTCTACTGAGGTACTGGAACACTGACACTGCCTGCTGAGAAAGTGTTCTCAGCTCTCAATTTCAATCAAAATTATAATAATTTACTTACAGATTCATAGGGGAGAGAAAAATGCATCTTCTTCTGGTATTTTCTCTTGTGTAAAATCAACAAGATCCAAAGTGAGAGATAAATTTAGAAAACAGTTTTGTTTATTTTTTTTTCAATTTCTGACATGTTGAACGATGACACTGCTACAAGTGAGATAATCTGTAGAGTCATTCAAGTTTTTGACAATAAAAACCAGGGATTCATCCTGTGATTCATCAATTGAATACCAAGAAGATATGGAAGAAAGAGAATGCTATAATATTCTCCAACCTCAAGATCAAATTTTTCTCATATGCTGTTTCTAGAAAGCACTGATATATTAATATCTAAGGCAAAACAAAAAAACATGATATCCAAGTAACACATCTGGATATCATTAAATGATTAGATTTCCAGTGAACATTTTAAAATGTTATATGCTTAATTGAATCTTCAAGCCTCAATGGTCTAATAGAGTTTAGAAAGAGAGCTTGGTGGGATGATATACTTCCTGGTCTTCATGTCACCACCACTCATATACCCCTTCTCCTTTTTTTCCATTGCTGTACAATGGTGTAGAAACTGTTTGTCTGAGTTTTTTAAAATATTTAATATATCTTTATTTATTTGAGAGAAAGATAGAGAGAGGCTGAGGGAGGGAATGTGTGTGCATAAAAGAGAGAATGGGTACACCGGGGCCTCCTTCTGCTGCAGATGAACTCCAGACACATATGTCACATTGCACATCTGGCTTTTTGTGGGTACTGGGGAATTGAACCTGGACCAGCAGGCCTTGAAAGCCAGCACCTTTAATGACGGAGCCACTCTCCCACCTTCCATCTGAGTATACTTTAATATTTTGGTTTAAGATTTTATTTATTTATTGAGGGAGAAAGAAAGAGGCAGATAAAAAGTGAATGGATATACCAGGGCTTCCAGTCACTGCAAACGAACTCCAGAGACATGCACAACCTTGTGCATCTGGCTTTACATGGGTCCTCGGGAATTGAATCTGGGTCCTTTGGCTTTGCAGGCAAACTCCTTAACTGCTAAGCCATTTCTCTAGGCCCTCACCTGAGTTTTTTATGAGAAAGGGTATAAAAAGTATTTTCACTAATAAATGTGTACAATAGCTGTTATCCTAAGCCAAGTGTATCAGCCATCACTGCAAACCAAACAAATTCTGCTCTGCACTAGGAAGAGCTTCATATCGTGCTGTACTATGTAACATTAGCTCTGCTGTTTGTGATTTCTGTTATTATCGATTTCTGGAAATGAGTTTTGTGTATGTTCATCTTTTAGGGCTCTGGGATTGCATGGTGAATTATTACAAGGCAAAGAAATACTAAAAGCATAGGTAAAAAAATTCAGAGGGCATGCATTCTTTATAATGTATTGAGGGAGCTCTACAGCATACGCAAGAGATAGTTGCCTTCATAGCTGTTTCTAGTAAAGATGAAGAACTGCTCATCAATAAAACTGTTTTGGGAAAATTGTAATTGGAAAAACACTTGACAGAAAATAGCTTTGTCCTTTTCTCTATAATGATCACTCTCAGAAGTATCATCTCCGGACCCAGAACACCAGTCTCATCTAGGAACAGACTAGAAATGGAGGCCCTACCCCAGAGCTACTGAATACAAGTCACATTTTAACAAGGTCCCAAGGTGTTTTCATATGTAAGATATGAGAAGCTGTGTCCTAGAAATCTTTTTGCTTTCCTTATAAAAAAATAGCTCAACAAATTATTTTACATGTCAAATGTCACACAGAGCTTTGAGCAAATGACAGAGGGATTGGGATGGGAGGGCTGAGGTACAAGTGGAAACAGATTCTGTAAATAGGCCTGGATCAATCATGGATGTGAACAAACTTATATAGTGATGGTCAGCAGGGCTTGTGCTGTGACACCTCTACAGTCAGCATTATCTTCTTGGCTATGGGACATTTCTAAGGAGTATACTAGAAACAAACAATCCAACCAGTCATGATACAGAAACAGACAATTGGAATTAGGAAAAAGTAGATGAGTAGGATTGCAATTTTTCATATTATTAGGTAGTTTTGAACATCATACAGGTGGGAGTGACATTTTTCAAGGCTATAAAAGCATATATGGAAATGCAGAATTAATTAGTGACACTTTGGGATAGAGGTGACAAAGGGCACCCAATCTGGGAGCAAGAGAAGTAGATGGAGGACTTCCAAATAACAGTTATCCGTATAAGCTTCCTAAATAGTTAGGTTTTTTTTTTTTTTCAAGGTAGGGTCTCACTCTAGCTCAGGCTGACCTGAAATTTGTCTGTGTGGCCTCTAACTCACGGCAATCCTCCTACCTCTGCCTCCCGAGTGTGGGTATTAAAGGCGTGCACGACCACATCCGGCTTAAGAATTACATTCTTTTTTTAAAAAAAAATTTTTGTTTATTTTTATTTATTTTAGAGCAACAGAGAGAGAAAGAGGCAGAGAGTGAGAGGCAGAGAGAGAGAGAGAGAGAGAGAGAATGGGTGCGCCAGGGCCTCCAGCCACTGTAAATAAACTCCAGACGCGTGCGCCCCCTTGTATATCCGGCTAACGTGGGTCCTGGGGAATGAAGCCTCAAACCAGGGTCCTTAGGCTTCACAGGCAAGCGCTTAACCACTAAGCCATCTCTCCAGGCCAAGAGTTACATTTTTATCTGAAGTACCTTCCCCTTGGTAGACAAATGCTTCCACATATAAGACTGAGTATCAATTCTCATAATCTGAATAAGAGCTAGAGGATTCCACAAGGATGAGAGGGAATTCATTTTCGTTGAGCTGTGTCACATATCATGACATGCAGCAGCAGATTCAGGTCCCACACCCACAATTATCTAATACCTGCTGCATTTCAGACACCACCAATGATTCAAACACACAGTGCCTCAAAGTAAACCATAACAAAGACACAACACACAGCCATCACTGTGATAGTTTGAATAGACATCCCTCAATAAATTCAGATTTATTCAAGCTTGTAACTTGGTGTCGCTGTGGGTGGATCCTAGGGCCCAGGCCTAAGGTGTGGGGGCAGATCTGGAATTCCAGACTAAATATATACAGAGTGCTTGAACCCTTCCTAGGGTTACTGGAGTGTGCCTGCTTGCAGGGTTGGTGGTGGTGTATTTCTCTCTCTAAGTGGACCTGTGAAAGGGGGCCAGCTTCTTTTGCCACTATAGAACTTCCCCTGGATATGTAAGTTTCAAACAAATTCCATTCCTCCCATAAACTGTGCCTGATCTGGAAGTTCATGCCAACAACATGAAGTTGACTGAGGCAATCACCAAATAAAATGCAATATTATTGTGCAAAAAAAGTTGAGCAATGAACAAAATGTTCTTGGAGCAGCAAATGATCCCGGGTGTTTCTTAGGGAAAGTGTCTCAAAGTTATCACCCTTGTTTGAGGACTTAATGAAAGTTGGCACTATAGAAGGGGGAAGCCCAAAGAACAACAGTTTAAATGGATCTTCAAACTTTCCCTTCTTCTCTCCATCTCCATTCTGGCTCCTCTCCTTCCTCCTTTCAGTGAATATACTTAGAAATGTAATCATAAAGAATGTTAGGAAGCAGACACCCCATCATTTAGCTGTTAGCATTGAACTCAGAAACTATGACACCAATAAATAGGATGAGCTTATCTTCTGTCTCTGTGGATAAATATGTGAAATAAATAATTATCCAATTTTAGATTATTGTTGTATTTTACCTAAATCTATGAGTACCTGTATCCTTCTGTCTGCCTTGGACTCTTCCCTGCCATGTAGATAATGATGCCTCACTCATAAAGTATTCTTAAAAAACCCAAATTACATGCCCCAAACTAAGATTTATTTTTAAATAATAGCCCAAATATTTTAATTAAGGTGAGAAATGATCATTTACACTGATGCAAGCCTAGTTAATGAATTTTAAAGGTCTCATTCTTTGAATCAAAAAATCATTACATAAGCAAAATTCTCCTCCAATTTCCACGAGAAAAATCACCTCACAGTTCAGATTAGAACTCTGGTTTACATGTACCTTAATCTCTGTGCAGCCTTTTGCTTTATAGTTTATAGAAATTAATGTATCAGAAGTTCATTAAGCTTTTGCTTATACTGCATGACTTATCATCTTAACTGATGCACACTATTTCACCAATAGCAATTAAAATACTATACAAATTTATGGTGTCCCAAATCAAATTTACCCCATAAACTCAAGTGTTTTTAATGGTTGGTACCCAGCTGGTGGCAATTTGAGAAGTAGAGCCTTTCAGTAGGAGGTGTGTTTCTGGGAATGGGCATTGTTGTGTAATAACCTAGCTTTCCCCTCAACAGTTCAACTCAATCTCTTGCTGCTGTTTTCTGCCACCCCCACCCATCCTTTTGCTGAACACCTTCTTCTTTACTCATCCCACTTCTACTTTACTGTCACTTGTGTGAGGATGAGTGACTGTTTATGTCCTTCAAGGTTACTTGTATGGGAACAGGTGGGGTAATATTTACCCGAGCACAAAGGTCCAGCTTCCCCAAGCCACCATTAACACTCTATAACTCTTCAGGGAGAGATGAGAGCCTCATGTCCTCCTCCACTATCCATGAAAATATGTTGATGAGGCTCAGTATTATCTGGGTCTTATGACAGTCGATGTGAGGTCATAAATGCAATGGCCAGGTCATATCCTGGACCTCAGGGCTCCTCAGCACACCACCCCATCCTCAAAGGAGCCTCATGAGTGCTTTAAAATCAGCATGTAGTTGTACTTTAGATGCCCTTTCTTGAACTTAATGTGAGATGTTGCAACATCAGTACATATATATACTTCAAATGTATTATACTGATGTATTATTTTAATCAGTTGGTGAAGAAAATCTTAATATTTTTACTTATTTTGTAATTTCAAGTAAATATGTTGAAGAATAGTTCTGAAAAAAGATGGCATATTTTAATTATACAAATGATTAACAAACATAATATAAAGAAAGCATTCTAGTGAATATTATACTGTTTCTAAAATTTTAATTAAACAAAATTAACTGGAGTTAATAATACTCTGATAATTTCATTAAAAACATTTGCTTTCAGCTAAGAGCTGTTGTGGTTGTATAACAAGTTAAGGAAAAAAATCGAAACAAATAGATTGGAATCAGTCTATGGGAGATATAATTACAAAAACAACTGATTGAATTTAAAACTTTAAAGTATTCTGAGTTAATATTAAATCTTACATATGTGCATACAATTAATAATTTCTTAGGACTTGTGGTTCAATGTAGAATGCTTGCTAGCATACAAAAGAATATGATTTAGAGATCTGAACCATGGCAAAAATAACTAAGTGATGATAGATGAATAGATAGATAGGTGATAGATAGATGATAGATTATAGATAATAAAGTTTAAAAGAATAAAATAAATTGTTACTTTGCTTCTTTTAACTATCATATATATCAGTAACTTGCTATAAAAGCCAAATAATGCTATGTTATATAGAAATGTATATATTGTAAATTTGATCTGGCATAAGATTTTAAATTGATGAAAGTTGAGGACCATGTAAAATGTTGATTGTGATATTTTCTCTCTACTGAATGATGGCCTTTGCACCCAGAATGATTGTGTTTGAAAAGAACAGTAACTGTGGTCTGGATCACACTCCAGAAAACAATTGCATGGGACTTCTATATAGTTTTCTAAATAGTTATCCTTGTACTTCTATGTATATTTTTAAAATCTAGATTCTACACATGAGAGAAAGAATTGGGTATTTACCTTTATCATATGGCTTATTTCACCTAACACAATGATACCCAGTTCCATTGATTTTTTCATAAAAATGAAATATTTTTATTTTTCTTTATGCCTAATGCTCTATTATATGTACATAACATTTCCATTCCTTCAGATGTCTTTGTCTTTATTATTCTCATTATTTTACAAAATACTTGAGATTATTTTAAATTTTGAGATTATTATAAATTATTAGAAAATTATAAAATTTGGATTTCAGTAAGTCAAGTCACTCACATACAAATCTGTCACCACATTTTAATTAAAATTGTTTCTGACAGTAGTGGAGAGTCCTACTTAAAGTGTCTTAAATGACAACAATACTATATAAACTCAAATGGTGGGTTTGGAGGAATCAGTAAATGCATATGATATCACTTCCATCTTTAGTGGTCAAACTATGGTCTTGGTAAACATTGAGTTTGAATAAATATTCCATGAAATATAAGACATATCAGTTTCAACTCTAAGCACGAGAAAATTAATCATCTTATAACTTATTTGTGATTCTCTGATTACTAACAAAATTATGCAGCATGCTTTTCAGCTTTGCTACAATGACTATGGAACCAGCTTATTAATCATTGAATCTAAGATGGATCTAGTACATGCTTTGACTGTTAGATTTCAATATACAGGATATCATATAACTTTAATGACTGGATTTCAAAGAGTTATACATTTTTTACTTATATTCATTTTGGAAGACAATGATTTCAGAATCAAGGAGTCACAGTGACTTTGAAGTTAGAAGTTGGTAATCTCTACAAAGTCATTCCCAGGCATCCTAAATGTCCTGGATGGTATTATTCATGAATTTCTTGTCTTGGTTACCAACTGAGAACAGGTATAGGAATAATTAAATTAGAACTACCATCTCAAGCAAGAATAATTTAATGCCAAGCAAGCCTACCATAATGGTTGGCCTATAGAAAATTTCACTTTAAGCCATCCATCAACCTCTAGGGGTTATTTACATACTAATTAAAAAACATTTTACTGACCCTTCATCCTCTCCCCATCTCCACATCTTCTGAACTCCTTCTTCTTTCCAACTAGTCCTTCTTCTATTTTGATGTCATCACTTTTCCTTCCTATTAATCAGGTCTTATGTAGATAGTGTCTGCTGCTGTGAGGTCATACACAGCTCATTTTACAACTTAATTTTCATCTCACTTACATAGAACAAATAGATTTTATTGTTCTAACAATTTTTGTAGAGTCATAGAAACTTAAAATCTGAGAAACATCTCATTAAAAAGATTGAAAAATGGCATTGTCTTAAAGCTATTCCCTGTTATTTGTGATTATGGATGACTATTACATAACCAGAAGACTATTCTTGAGTTATAGGGAAAATTTTTTCAGCAAATATTTCTTATTTCTGTTTTTTACTTTTATTTATGCATACCATCTTTTAAAGTGGTCTGTCCTAATTTTGCTTGAGGAATAACCACATATGATAAGTTTATTTTTACCCACAAGGCTCTTTAGAGAGATTTGTGTCATGAAAAATATTCAATGCCACATAACCTTTTTACCAAATCTGTCTCTTTTATTTTACACTGAATATGCTTGCTTAGTGTTAACCTGGGATATGTGATTCAAAGTACTTGCTTACATAGGCAATTTCATCATGATTTACTAATTCTGAACTTTCCTGAAATTTCACATCTTTCAAAGAAAAAAAAAAAATCACTTCATCTTCACCTACCTATTTACCTATTTGCCTATTTCCCAATTTCCTGAACAGTAACATGTATAATGTTAGCTATTATCATTCCCTGATTAGATATTAGATATTTCAGTGTCATACTCCATTCAATATTTCCTCCACATCTTTACCAGGTCAATATTTCTAAAGTGTAACTTATACAACATGGCCCTGTTCTTCATAGTAGGGGCACTCTGCTAATTTCAGAAGAAATCATAAAACCTTGAACATATTGCAAAATCCATCCTGATTTTATCCTCTTCTGTCATTCCTGATGTAAGTCTTGACCATAATCCCACATGCACAAAACCACCCTTTCCATGAAATTATATGTCACTAATGGAATATATAAACATTTTTTATATCTATAATTTACCAGATACTTCTCTATGCTAAAAAAAGAACCAGTTTGCATTTTGCCTGCATGCATAATTAATTCTAGTTGGAATAAATGAAATGAACGCTAAAGTAAAACCATGGATATGTCTATCCTGTTTTCTCCTTTGGTAAAAGTCAATATTGATTACCCATTGGTACTAGCTATAGTTATAATTATCTAACTTACCTTAATATTATCTGCATTTACAAATTAGATAACCTTGAAGTTCTCTTGTGGTCTATAAATATATGGTACTAATTGATTTATTTATTACATATGAGCAGTCACAGTAAAAGCTTTGGAAATTTAATGATATATCAGGAGCCTATTTCTCCCACTAAGAGTTTTATGAATCTAAGAAATTAACTAACACTCTTAAAGTTGCTATATTAGCTGTTACTTGTAAAACAGTGCAGTATACCATGGAGGTAAGGTTATCTTGTCCTCACTTCTATTTCCATTGAGGGAAGGAAATTTGATCTTTACTTTCCAAGAAGGAAAAATTAAGTTGGGGAAACATTTTCAGCTACAGTATGCCCCCTCACTGAGTATTATACTTCTGCCAAAATCAGAACCTAACCTGATTAGTCAGTGTGAAAAAGTAAATACACTTGCCCATCTCAGAGACACCTTCTCGCCTCATAACCATCATATGTTGAGGAGGCAAACATTCCATTGTGGTACCTGGCAAGCTGCATAGAATGGAGAAGACAATGGCTTTGTGGGGAAAGCCTCAAGCTTTTGGAACTTGCCAATTCTCAGGTACTTAGTGTCATGTGAACAAAATTTTAAGATGGTGGATCAAAGCTAATAGTCATGTGGATCTTCTGTTATCACGGACGAGGCATAATCCATGATATTGCATCTTTTGGATAGGATGCTAACAGGTTCATTTCTTCCTGAAATGAGTATTTCTCCATCAGGGAC
Organism: Dipus sagitta; assembly: GCA_036346955.1. Classification (NCBI taxonomy): domain Eukaryota; kingdom Metazoa; phylum Chordata; class Mammalia; order Rodentia; family Dipodidae; genus Dipus; species Dipus sagitta. The sequence continues at coordinate 36,772,447 of CM070778.1, read as the reverse complement.
TACATTTTCAGTTGCATTTGCATTTTACAACCTTTTCATCTTGTCCTTCAAATTTTATTCTTTTTTTTCTATTACCCTAAACTTAGATATATTTCTATCATTCAATACTGTGAACATACAGTGCCTCTAGCAGTTATCACATTTAAGCAGACTTTCCTATAATCACCATCAGGAGTAGTAAACTCATAAAAGATGTCAAAATGATGGATGACTCTCCCCAGCGACCTTTGATGCCTCCAACATACTGGGCTGTGTGGAGACAGGAAATGAGGAATCACACGCAAAGCAATCTGGAGTAAAGAGGGTAGTGAATAATTCTCCCTGAAAACTGGAAAGCTCTTTTGTTATAAAAATAAAATAAAAAGAAGAAGGCAAATGGAAGCCACACAGGTCACTTCTAAGTAAACATCCATTGGAAGCTCCTTTGCAGAAACAGTTATTATCGTCTAAGGCTAGGGTAACACTAAAGAGGTAAAATGAGGACAGAAATTAATATTTTCACTGGCATCTCCTTTGTGAAGGTCACCATGTTTAGGATGTACTTATTACAGTCACCCAAGAATATAAGTGTTGTCCTTCATGTTTTCATTTCAATATCTTTTGGTACTGAAATATAGATAAATATATCAACTTTCTCGAAGGTCACCAGCATGTAAGTATCAAAAACAAGCTTCAACAGCAGGCATATCACTGCCATGCAGGTTGTAGAGACTGAAATTGTTAACATTTATACAAATCTAAGCCAGTATCTCGCTCATGACCCCTCCACTAAATTATAATTATTATCTTCATGTTGCTTCTTCCTACAACATGTGACTGGGAATGCCTCAAATATTCGTACATGTAATCAGCCTGCTTTTATTATTTAAGAAATTGGCTGCTGTATTCCAGAAATCATTGTTCAATTACAATGCATGCATTCTTCTTAAAGGAATCTGTAAATTAACAGGATTCCAGACTTAGAACTTGTGAACCATCTTTTCATTGTGTATTTGTTATTATGCAGGTAAACCAAATGAAGTCACATGCTTCTTTCTCATACACAGACCTATGTCCCTATCAAATGTCCTATCTCTTTCAGATATCTCTGGGAATTCCAGGACATTCAAGTCACTATCATTCAGGGTTTTTTTTTTTTTTTCTTGGTTTGTTTGTTTGTTTGTGTGTTTTTCTTTCTTCCTTTCTTACTTTGTTTATTTAGTTTGGATGTTCAAGGTAGGGTTTCACTGTAGCCCAGGCTGACCTGGAATTCACTATGGAATCTCAGGGTGGCCTGGAATTCGCAGTGAGCCTCCTACCACTGCCTCTCAAGTGCTGGGATTGAAGACATTCTTGAGCAATCTGAATTAGCATCCTATGCTCATTTTATCACTAGATTGCTATAAATGACTTTTGTCTAAATGACTGGTGTTTGTTGAATGGCATTTTTCCTTTGGGTATAATATGAAGCCATCTTGAGGTAAAAAATGCTTTGGAGCAGAACAACACTGTCATGTAATGTCATATAGTAATGATAATGGAGCTATTGACAACTCCCTAGTGGATGGAGGAAGAGATAGTCACAAGACCCTCACCTGAAGTTATAGCAATTGCTCCTTCCTGCCCTTCCCTCAGCTGCAAGTGATCTTGGGACAAAGCTAGATTATATAGAAGGTGAAGGTTAAGTAGAGTTGGACTCCATGATGTGCTTCCATGAGGTCAGAGTCCTGGATGGGGTGACATTTTGTGCTGATGCAGCTGCCCTTGAGTCACCCATGCTTCTGTCACACCTCATTTGTGCTCTGTAAGTATCTCCAATAAATTGTTTAGTTCTCCAAAACCGGTTTTGGCATGATCATTCTCTGGTGTGTCTTCTGTGCCTTATCTATGTTGAAGACGTGTGTTCATGTCTCACCTGGGGAAAAGTTCCCCATGACAAAGCTCCTGTTTTTGTATTGCACACTTAAAGGGTTCAGTCTACAAGGTGTCACACAAGTGTGCACAACATTGTGCACCTTATGCTGACCCTAAATGAGCCAGAGGAAAATGCCTGTGTATCAGTTGTTTTCTCTTTGCTGAGGCAAAATATCCAACCAAGCAACTTATGGATGGAAAAGAATTAAATTTGGTTTGCACTTCCAGAGGACAGAACCCATTGTGGTGGTAAAGGCATGCCAGGAGCACCAGGCCAGTTGTCACATCTTCAAGCAGGAATCAGAAAGAGCCAATAGCACACGGGCCACTTATGACACCTAAAGACTCACCCTCCAGTGACACACTTCCTTCAGCATGTCTCCACATCCTAAAGGTTCCACAACCTTCCATAATAATTCCACCAGCTAGGTATGGAGCCTAAGTTATTTTTTGTTCAAACCACCACAGTATGTTTTCTTCAGTAGTGGTGAGCATTTTTCATAGAGAACATGAATGACTCCTGTGACTAGGCTGAGGACCAGAGCCATGCCCTTCCTCTCTTATCTTTATTTATCCATCATTTTGGAGTGCTTGGCCTTTGTGTGAGAGCTAGAGTACAGTAGATTTCATACTAAATATACAATGAACCAATATTCTATGTCTGAAGGAAAGAATAGGAAAAGAAAGATATATGTTGGGAACAGTTACAGCAATGGGTATGGATTTTATACAAGTTCAACTGCTGAGTGACTGGAGGAAAAAGCTGATTGCCTACATCTCTCTTAGAGACTTCTATAGTAAAAAAGAAAAAAAAAAGATCGCTTTATACCATAAAAATGGAAATGTGGAGCTTCTTTATGGGTTTATAGCCCCTGGAGCTCTGGGGATACGTGAGAGTTTGTGACCTGTAATTATAACTATGGTTGTCACCATCCTGTAAGAAGGCCAGCCACTGTAAATACTTCATGGGTATAATAGTTGGGAATGACTTTTAGAAGACCTATTCAAAGGAAAGAAACTAGAATGCTAATTTTTAAATGAATTTGCAAAGGTTTAAATAAATGTCTCCTATTGTAACAGCTGTGTAATTCTCACCATTATACCATGCTCATCTGGTAGTGCCTAAAATTATCAGCTTTGAAATAAGACACTGATGTTCCAATGTGCTCACTTGTGTTGGAACAATTAGGGGTTAAAGCAAATGCTAAATTCTAAACCACGGATCAAATTCCCTTCTCACCCTCTACATATTATAAAGCTATAACATTCTAAAATTACTTTATCAGCACTTCTCTATTTGGCAGCTAATATTTTGCATCTTGTATTACATTTGCATCATCTTTCTCATTTAACTGTATGTAACAAAGTAGAGAAGAAAAAAAAAACAGCTTTAGGATTTATCTCCTGCCTACCAAATGTGCAAGCTTATATAATTGAATTGTATTGCTTGATCATTTATGGAAAGGGAAAAGAAAAAAAAAAAAAGCCCTGTGTGGTGGCATACACCTTTAATCCCAGCATACGGGAGGCAGCAGAAGGTGGATCACTGTGAGATTGATGCCACCCTGAGACTTCATAGTGAATTCCAGGTCAGCCTGGGCTACAGATTGAGACACACTACCTTGAAAAATCAAAAAAAAAAAAAAAACAGAGAGAGAGAGAGAAAGGGAGAAAAAGGTACTTCACCATCATGCTGTGCAAATACATTGAGCCATACACATAAAATACAAAGTATCACTCTTACTTTATAATAAATATTTTCAATGTTTCTACCTTTTTTCTGCTTTATTCACAAAAGGAAAATATCTGTTACTGAACTATCTTTATCACAGCTATCGTTAAAACACAATCTATGTCTTGGAAGTGCATAACTCAATAATATTTCTAGAGTTGGGATAGAAAAAAAAAGGGGTTAGGGGAAATCAGCTACTTTCTAAAGACCAGGATGAAAGTTAAAAAGTAATAGCTTTAGAGTTATGTGAGATTAGAAAGGCAGTTTAGAATTCATGAACATTTTGGATGGCTTAGGTGCATATAAACTTGACAAACCATACTTCAAAGAACTTAGTGTATAATTCTATTAATATACTAAGTTGAATGTTTTTCTCCAGGGTATCTGATTGCTGCATAATAATCCACATCCATTGGTTTAATCAATAGAAAAAGAAATAATCAGAAAGTGATTGCTGAAGACACCATATGCTGCTTACACAGAGCATGGAGAGACCTGGCTAGAATTCAGAAGAAAACCATTCCTCAGATAGTTAGCCTATCCAGTGCTAGAAAGTGTTACATGAGCTACTGGAGGAAAGTGGCTAACAAACATCTGAGCAGCCAGAAGTCTAGGCTACTGAGAAGCAAACATCCTGACAGGATGTACACGCCAATAAAATAGTGGAACACAGCCTTCGTGGGTAACCAACAGCTTTCTGATTGGCTAAGATATCTGCTCAGTGTAAAGGAACCCATATCTGAAATTGGGAACCAGATCAGAATCCTATGGAGATAAAATTTATGCTTTCCAGTGTCAAGCTTTCACTAGTCTTTGGCTAAATTAGAGGTTACGTAAGCAAATTCTCCCTAAATTAATAATGCTTATCCTATTTAAACGATGCTGACCTCACTATCCATTGGAGAATCTGTTCTTTTTCAGAAAGTAGAAAGAACAGAGGAGATAAACTACCGCACCCCACTTCAGCCAAGCCACAGCTGAATCCACAGAGGAACTGAGGAGATGAGCATGAGGAGACTCAAAACTCACCAAAGCAAGCAGAGATCCAGAGGTTCCTAAGAACTCATCACTGAAGCAGACTTAAAACTCACCCAACACTGCTCAGGGAATTTTGGGGAAGAGGGGACTGAATGATTGGTAGAGCCACAGGTTGAGACATCATGCCCAAAGCATACCCTCCCCCCAAAAAACAACTGACTGCTGCTCCCTCAAGGCATAAACCACAACTCCACAGAGAATACCTGCAACCCCACTGAGAAGCATCCTCAAGGGAATGGGGGCAGGGAAGAAGGGAAAAGAGGGTACTAGACATGATGTAACCATATGAAATATTTTGTTAATAATAATAATAAACATAAAAATAAAGTGATAATAACTGTTTAAGAAACTCTCTGAACTAATTATTATAATTTAGTCCCATATCCAAATGAATTTAAAAAATAATTATTTTAAATGACCTAAACTATCCAAATAGATGGATCAGGACAGCACTTTCTAGAAAGACAATATCCAAGTACACATGGGATGTTGGTCAATTATATAAGCAAAAAGATCATTCAAGTCAACTGGCAATACATATGGTTCAAATGTTATATTTTCCAGAGACGATGACATGAATTATTCAGGAGCGATATGCATGTTTTAACATTTCCTTGTAAGCATCTTTACTAGAATTTTAAGTGAATTTCATATATTCAAATTTTACAACTATACAACACAAAACTTAAATATTAAAATATGAGGTGTGCTTTCTATTTTGTTTATTTACTGGAAAGACCATTGCATGCTAAGTCTACCTATTTCTATTAACAAAACATTGAAGAAGCAATTTCAAACTCAATATTTCCTTTAGAAAATAATGCTTTCCTGTTTTTATTTTTGCACAACATATACTATGGAAAATAACGGCAGCTCCAACATTTTAATTAATCCTTGAAAATTACCTGTTTTTAGTTTCCTTATCAGAAATGCCAACTTCATGTAAGCATATTCAATGACATAATTCAATCAGGATATTTTGATATTCTGCAATAGTTGTATTCAGAGAAACAAAATTGCAAAGCCCTATTGTGTATTCTATACTAAATGCTAGAAAGATGTAGATGAATAACATATGAGCTCTATGCTAACATCCAATAGAACTGGCAATATATAGAATTCATTGTACAAACAGAAGATATGAATATTTCTCTCATAAGCAACTAATGACCATTATAGCATAATTCATAAGAATAGACTATTTGTTTAAAAAAATCATGAAATCCTACAATTTTAATGGAGTGTCTATACCTCACTGGGAAATATCTTCCATGACCAGTTAAGTCAAAGACATGAGGGTCAGCTTATGGGAGAAATGTGGGGAATTTGAACCTGGCTTTTGCATGGGTTATTCTTAGTAGGAAATACAGAATGCAATTTCTTGTTTCATATATGAAGGCTAGTAACAGCTATCTGGATAGACAGTTAGTTCTGCTAGTAGTGGCCCTTTGCAAAGGCTGAGTGTTTAACCAAATAAAGATAAAATGTTGAAAATGGTATTCCTGTCCTGACTTCATGACCTTATCTTTCTGAGAGCCTGTGGTGGTTTGATTCCGGTGACCCCATAAACTTAGGTGTTCTGAATGCTAAGTTCCAAGCTGATGGAGATTTGGGAATTAATACCTCCTAGAGGGAGTGCATTGTTGGGGGCAGGCTTATGGGTGTTATAGCCACTTTCCCCAAGCCAATGTTGGGCACACTCTCCTGTTGCTATTGTCCACCTTATTGGCCAGGAGATGATGTCCACTGTCTGCTCATGCCATCATTTTCCCCTGCCATCGTGGAGCTTCCACCTTGAGCGTGTAAGCCAAAATGAACCTCTTTTTCCCACAAGCTGCTCTTGGTTGGGTGATTTCTACCAGCCATGTGAACTGGACTACAACAGAGACCATTAAATATTTTTATTAATTTGCAAGGGGGAAGGCATGGTTGGATGGAGGGAGACATACATACATACATACACACACACATGAGTGAGAGAGAGAAGGAGACAGAGAGAGAATGGGCATACCAGGGTTTCTTGCCACTGCAAACAAACTCCAAGTACTATGCCACTTTGTGCATTTGTTGTGACAGGTCTTGAAGTGTTTGATTTAAATGGCTACATACCTTATAGTGCCCCTTCTTGGTCTATAAAAACTGAGGACAAAGAAATACATAGCAAGGCACATCGTTCTATTCCATTTAATACATGGTCTAATGACTAAAAAACCTTCTTCTGAGATCAAACAGTTCTTGGTAGGCCAAAGACAACCTGTTCCTTCACAAACATCCTGGAAAGTGACTGAAAGGGTATTCTGAGTTAGAGATGTTTTAGAATGAGAACTGGTTCACAGCAAACACTGTGAATGCCAGGAAAATATTCACTTGCTTTGGCTGAAGAAAAACATAATAAAACAGAAAAAGATCCTTGAAAGTCAGATTCCCATTTTGCTAAACTTTCATTTTTATGGGTGTTTCAAAACTAACCTTAAAATTGCTCACACCAGTCAGTATCCACCTACTCTTAAAAAATCCTGATTTAAATATCTCCAGTTCCTAATGGAAGTGGCTGGTTGAAGGAAAGCTAACATGAAGAGGTAGAAACTCTTGTCTGGACACAGCTGTCTATAAGGTTCTGTAAGAATCACCTTTGACAAAGACTGTGTCAGCACATAAGAGCTTGATAAATACAAATACCATGTTTGGAGTTGTTATATTCATGAAAACAACTGCAGAGTTTATTGCATATGAAAATGAGGCTGTTTTGTCAGTAGTCTGTTGTATGCATGGGAAAACAGCACTTTTTAGAAGTAATTACTTTATTCAGAATGTGGTTTGTGAAAACAAAGATGTGTATGTTCCTGAAAACTTCCTCAATAAATATATATGCATGTGTACATGCATACAAACATATAGAAGTATACATTGCATTATATTACATACAAATGGAAATGCATGTGTGTGCGCATGTAGAGAGGGAGAGAAAGAGGTTTACATGGATGTATGTATATATGTGTGTGTGTGTGTGTGTGTGTGTGTGTGTATACATACATGATCTCCATACACATACCACTGGCATGTGTTGGGCAATATGTATGAAGCCCTGTTTTGAGTTTTTATGTATCAATATTAGCCCAGTTATTTGAGATAAATTACTATCTTCATCTACTAAATAATAAAACCAAGACTTTTATCTACATGGGTTTGTGCTCTAGAACATAGACTGACACACAAATACAGGATGTATCTGTCTACCTTCTTTATATTTATTTACTATACACATATACATGTATATGTATGTATATATATAATGTTATCCATTATATGTTATCTATTATATATCTACTATTGATTTTCTATGTGTCTGTTTGTACATACACACACACGAGTCATTCTGCAGAAGCTGGTAGTGACAGTCTGGAATTCTTAGTACATAAAAAGAAGTAAATCTGTGTTTATTTTCCTTCTGTTTTTTTTTTTTTTTCCAAGTAGGGTACCACTCTAGCCCAGGCTGACCTGGAACTCACTCTATAGTCCCAGGCTGGACTTAATCTCATAGTGATCCCCCTCCCTGTTGTCTCCTAAATGCTGAGATTAAAGGTGTGCACCGCCACACAAAGCTCATCACTTTCCTTTTTGTCAAGGCACACCCCTAGGCTCCCTTCCCTTCCCTCACTGATATCTAGAAGTTATTTATTAAGTTGTAAGATGTCTCTGCTCCTTTGGTGTGATAAATATGCTGTTATTTAGTATCAATGTGACAGAAATCTATCTACTTGAGCATAATTAAAGGTGACCACTTACTACGGGATATTCATATTGTTCCTGAGTCATTTTTCATAAATCACTTCAATCTATAATAATGTATACTGTGAGGTGAGGTGAAGAGAAACTAAGTTACATGCTAGTTTCCATTAACACTGATTTTAAAAGATTCAAAACTTAGCAATACCTTAAGGTTTCAGAACAAATTCCCTCCCCCCCCTTAATTTTGTTATTGTAACCTATGTGGCTTATCTATTATTATCTCATTCATTTTTTAAATATCAAATAACCAATTACTTATACTATTTTCATACCCCTTTACAGCATATCATCACAGAGTCTTCATTATTTAGCTCATTACCAATTTAGAATTAAATAGCATAGATACATTTCATAGAGGTCACATTTAGTATTGTTTGAATCTTTAAAGTATAATACTCATACTGCCACCATTGCACACTTACAAAACACAGGAGGAAAGCATCCGTGACTTTTAGTACTAGGTCTAAGGGATGCATGTGGCTAGTGCTGGGGAGCATGGGCTCCTCACATCACTTTGGTTATGCTTCAATACTGGCTTCCTACCGGAGTCATATCACTGCTATGATGCTAACAGCTGTAAATGGTAAGGACCCAAGATAACTCTAAGTAACAATATAAGATTATTTCACATGCATATAGGAACATAGATGATTGGACCTCAGGCATATTTCGATCAAGACTCCTCTCAAATACATACATTATGATCTTGCCCTTTCTGTCATAGTTATGGAACTATTGCCATCAGTAAATTAACATTTCCTTGCTGATGACGGTTCTTGAAACACATGAATAAATGGTCCTGTTCCATTTGATTGGGCTAACTTATATGACACATCTACCTTTGTTCCAGTTACGGTCGCCGTGAAACTGATTTGTTTCAGTTAACCTACACCTGGGTTCCTAAAACAAATAAAACCAGGGGAAATGAAATTAACTTTATGTAAGCTAATCAAAGTACTTTGAAATGATAGTGTTGAGTATTAATACCATCCCAGCAATGCTCAATGTCTAAACAGTTTAAGTAAAGTGACTGAGATTTTGCCTTCATTTCTTTCTACAATGACTACCTGCATGCTTGCTCCAGTAATACTTGTCTCATGCTCAAGAGGAAGTTGACTGTCCTTGCACTTAGGATACCTACCTGTGTTATTTGTACATGTTTTCTCAGATACTTTGCTAATTTCAATATCAGACCAAATAGCACATATTAAGAAAAAAAAAAACTATTCCTAAAAATTTGCCTCAACTGAGTCATACTACCTTCTATATCTATTTTTGATAGAGATAATACTTAAAATGACTACCCAATAATAAAAATCCAGTTAAAACTTATGGAAATATTACATATTTATGGAATTTTTAACTAGAAGAATAACAACTCTACTTTTCCTCAATTTTAGACCATAAGGGACTGAAAGAACATAGAGGTTTCAGAATTCCAGACAATGGG